>CM059448.1:0-601063 GCA_030390025.1 Squalus acanthias
CACAGAGAGACGGTGGCGTGGGCTGGTGGCTGGCTGGACACAGAGAGACTGTGGCGTGGCTGGCTGGCTGGACCACAGAGAGACGGTGGCGTGGCTCTGGCTGGACCACAGAGAGACTGTGGCGTGGCTGGCTGGCTGGACCACAGAGAGACGGTGGCGTGGCTGGCTGGCTGGACCACAGAGAGACGTGGCGTGGCTGGCTGGCTGGACCACAGAGAGACGGTGGCGTGGCTGGCTGGCTGGACCACAGAGAGACTGTGGCGTGGCTGGCTGGCTGGACCACAGAGAGACTGTGGCGTGGCTGGCTGGCTGGACCACAGAGAGACTGTGGCGTGGCTGGCTGGCTGGACCACAGAGAGACTGTGGCGTGGCTGGCTGGCTGGACCACAGAGAGACTGTGGCGTGGCTGGCTGGCTGGACCACAGAGAGACGGTGGCGTGGCTGGCTGGCTGGACCACAGAGAGACTGTGGCGTGGCTGGCTGGCTGGACCACAGAGAGACTGTGGCGTGGCTGGCTGGCTGGACCACAGAGAGACTGTGGCGTGGCTGGCTGGCTGGACCACAGAGAGACTGTGGCGTGGCTGGCTGGCTGGACCACAGAGAGACTGTGGCGTGGCTGGCTGGCTGGACCACAGAGAGACGGTGGCGTGGCTGGCTGGCTGGACCACAGAGAGACGTGGCGTGGCTGGCTGGCTGGACCACAGAGAGACGGTGGCGTGGCTGGCTGGCTGGACCACAGAGAGACTGTGGCGTGGCTGGCTGGCTGGACCACAGAGAGACGGTGGCGTGGCTGGCTGGCTGGACCACAGAGAGACTGTGGCGTGGCTGGCTGGCTGGACCACAGAGAGACGTGGCGTGGCTGGCTGGCTGGACCACAGAGAGACTGTGGCGTGGCTGGCTGGCTGGACCACAGAGAGACTGTGGCGTGGCTGGCTGGCTGGACCACAGAGAGACTGGTGGCGTGGCTGGCTGGCTGGACCACAGAGAGACGGTGGCGTGGCTGGCTGGCTGGACCACAGAGAGACGGTGGCGTGGCTGGCTGGCTGGACCACAGAGAGACGGTGGCGTGGCTGGCTGGCTGGACCACAGAGAGACGGTGGCGTGGCTGGCTGGCTGGACCACAGAGAGACGGTGGCGTGGCTGGCTGGCTGGACCACAGAGAGACTGTGGCGTGGCTGGCTGGCTGGACCACAGAGAGACGGTGGCGTGGCTGGCTGGCTGGACCACAGAGAGACTGTGGCGTGGCTGGCTGGCTGGACCACAGAGAGACGGTGGCGTGGCTGGCTGGCTGGACCACAGAGAGACTGTGGCGTGGCTGGCTGGCTGGACCACAGAGAGACGGTGGCGTGGCTGGCTGGCTGGACCACAGAGAGAGGACTGTGGCGTGGCTGGCTGGCTGGACCACAGAGAGACTGTGGCGTGGCTGGCTGGCTGGACCACAGAGAGACGGTGGCGTGGCTGGCTGGCTGGACCACAGAGAGACGGTGGCGTGGCTGGCTGGCTGGACCACAGAGAGACGGTGGCGTGGCTGGCTGGCTGGACCACAGAGAGACGGTGGCGTGGCTGGCTGGCTGGACCACAGAGAGACGGTGGCGTGGCTGGCTGGCTGGACCACAGAGAGACGGTGGCGTGGCTGGCTGGCTGGACCACAGAGAGACTGTGGCGTGGCTGGCTGGCTGGACCACAGAGAGACGGTGGCGTGGCTGGCTGGCTGGACCACAGAGAGACGGTGGCGTGGCTGGCTGGCTGGACCACAGAGAGACTGTGGCGTGGCTGGCTGGCTGGACCACAGAGAGACGGTGGCGTGGCTGGCTGGCTGGACCACAGAGAGACTGTGGCGTGGCTGGCTGGCTGGACCACAGAGAGACTGTGGCGTGGCTGGCTGGCTGGACCACAGAGAGACTGTGGCGTGGCTGGCTGGCTGGACCACAGAGAGACTGTGGCGTGGCTGGCTGGCTGGACCACAGAGAGACTGTGGCGTGGCTGGCTGGCTGGACCACAGAGAGACTGTGGCGTGGCTGGCTGGCTGGACCACAGAGAGACTGTGGCGTGGCTGGCTGGCTGGACCACAGAGAGACTGTGGCGTGGCTGGCTGGCTGGACCACAGAGAGACTGTGGCGTGGCTGGCTGGCTGGACCACAGAGAGACTGTGGCGTGGCTGGCTGGCTGGACCACAGAGAGACTGTGGCGTGGCTGGCTGGCTGGACCACAGAGAGACTGTGGCGTGGCTGGCTGGCTGGACCACAGAGAGACTGTGGCGTGGCTGGCTGGCTGGACCACAGAGAGACTGTGGCGTGGCTGGCTGGCTGGACCACAGAGAGACTGTGGCGTGGCTGGCTGGCTGGACCACAGAGAGACGGTGGCGTGGCTGGCTGGCTGGACCACAGAGAGACGGTGGCGTGGCTGGCTGGCTGGACCACAGAGAGACTGTGGCGTGGCTGGCTGGCTGGACCACAGAGAGACTGTGGCGTGGCTGGCTGGCTGGACCACAGAGAGACTGTGGCGTGGCTGGCTGGCTGGACCACAGAGAGACTGTGGCGTGGCTGGCTGGCTGGACCACAGAGAGACTGTGGCGTGGCTGGCTGGCTGGACCACAGAGAGACGTGGCGTGGCTGGCTGGCTGGACCACAGAGAGACGTGGCGTGGCTGGCTGGCTGGACCACAGAGAGACGGTGGCGTGGCTGGCTGGCTGGACCACAGAGAGACGGTGGCGTGGCTGGCTGGCTGGACCACAGAGAGACGGTGGCGTGGCTGGCTGGCTGGACCACAGAGAGACGGTGGCGTGGCTGGCTGGCTGGACCACAGAGAGACGGTGGCGTGGCTGGCTGGCTGGACCACAGAGAGACGGTGGCGTGGCTGGCTGGCTGGACCACAGAGAGACGGTGGCGTGGCTGGCTGGCTGGACCACAGAGAGACGGTGGCGTGGCTGGCTGGCTGGACCACAGAGAGACGTGGCGTGGCTGGCTGGCTGGACCACAGAGAGACGGTGGCGTGGCTGGCTGGCTGGACCACAGAGAGACGTGGCGTGGCTGGCTGGCTGGACCACAGAGAGACGTGGCGTGGCTGGCTGGCTGGACCACAGAGAGACGGTGGCGTGGCTGGCTGGCTGGACCACAGAGAGACGTGGCGTGGCTGGCTGGCTGGACCACAGAGAGACGTGTGGCGTGGCTGGCTGGCTGGACCACAGAGAGACGGTGGCGTGGCTGGCTGGCTGGACCACAGAGAGACGGTGGCGTGGCTGGCTGGCTGGACCACAGAGAGACGGTGGCGTGGCTGGCTGGCTGGACCACAGAGAGACTGTGGCGTGGCTGGCTGGCTGGACCACAGAGAGACTGTGGCGTGGCTGGCTGGCTGGACCACAGAGAGACTGTGGCGTGGCTGGCTGGCTGGACCACAGAGAGACTGTGGCGTGGCTGGCTGGCTGGACCACAGAGAGACTGTGGCGTGGCTGGCTGGCTGGACCACAGAGAGACTGTGGCGTGGCTGGCTGGCTGGACCACAGAGAGACGGTGGCGTGGCTGGCTGGCTGGACCACAGAGAGACTGTGGCGTGGCTGGCTGGCTGGACCACAGAGAGACGTGGCGTGGCTGGCTGGCTGGACCACAGAGAGACTGTGGCGTGGCTGGCTGGCTGGACCACAGAGAGACGGTGGCGTGGCTGGCTGGCTGGACCACAGAGAGACGGTGGCGTGGCTGGCTGGCTGGACCACAGAGAGACTGTGGCGTGGCTGGCTGGCTGGACCACAGAGAGACTGTGGCGTGGCTGGCTGGCTGGACCACAGAGAGACGGTGGCGTGGCTGGCTGGCTGGACCACAGAGAGACGGTGGCGTGGCTGGCTGGCTGGACCACAGAGAGACTGTGGCGTGGCTGGCTGGCTGGACCACAGAGAGACTGTGGCGTGGCTGGCTGGCTGGACCACAGAGAGACTGTGGCGTGGCTGGCTGGCTGGACCACAGAGAGACGGTGGCGTGGCTGGCTGGCTGGACCACAGAGAGACTGTGGCGTGGCTGGCTGGCTGGACCACAGAGAGACGGTGGCGTGGCTGGCTGGCTGGACCACAGAGAGACGGTGGCGTGGCTGGCTGGCTGGACCACAGAGAGACTGTGGCGTGGCTGGCTGGCTGGACCACAGAGAGACTGTGGCGTGGCTGGCTGGCTGGACCACAGAGAGACGGTGGCGTGGCTGGCTGGCTGGACCACAGAGAGACTGGCGTGGCTGGCTGGCTGGACCACAGAGAGACGGTGGCGTGGCTGGCTGGCTGGACCACAGAGAGACGGTGGCGTGGCTGGCTGGCTGGACCACAGAGAGACGGTGGCGTGGCTGGCTGGCTGGACCACAGAGAGACGGTGGCGTGGCTGGCTGGCTGGACCACAGAGAGACGGTGGCGTGGCTGGCTGGCTGGACCACAGAGAGACTGTGGCGTGGCTGGCTGGCTGGACCACAGAGAGACTGTGGCGTGGCTGGCTGGCTGGACCACAGAGAGACGTGGCGTGGCTGGCTGGCTGGACCACAGAGAGACTGTGGCGTGGCTGGCTGGCTGGACCACAGAGAGACGGTGGCGTGGCTGGCTGGCTGGACCACAGAGAGACTGTGGCGTGGCTGGCTGGCTGGACCACAGAGAGACTGTGGCGTGGCTGGCTGGCTGGACCACAGAGAGACGGTGGCGTGGCTGGCTGGCTGGACCACAGAGAGACGTGGCGTGGCTGGCTGGCTGGACCACAGAGAGACTGTGGCGTGGCTGGCTGGCTGGACCACAGAGAGACGGTGGCGTGGCTGGCTGGCTGGACCACAGAGAGACTGTGGCGTGGCTGGCTGGCTGGACCACAGAGAGACGTTGGCGTGGCTGGCTGGCTGGACCACAGAGAGACGGTGGCGTGGCTGGCTGGCTGGACCACAGAGAGACGGTGGCGTGGCTGGCTGGCTGGACCACAGAGAGACGTGGCGTGGCTGGCTGGCTGGACCACAGAGAGACTGTGGCGTGGCTGGCTGGCTGGACCACAGAGAGACGGTGGCGTGGCTGGCTGGCTGGACCACAGAGAGACTGTGGCGTGGCTGGCTGGCTGGACACCACAGAGAGACTGTGGCGTGGCTGGCTGGCTGGACCACAGAGAGACGTGGCGTGGCTGGCTGGCTGGACCACAGAGAGACTGTGGCGTGGCTGGCTGGCTGGACCACAGAGAGACGGTGGCGTGGCTGGCTGGCTGGACCACAGAGAGACTGTGGCGTGGCTGGCTGGCTGGACCACAGAGAGACGGTGGCGTGGCTGGCTGGCTGGACCACAGAGAGACTGTGGCGTGGCTGGCTGGCTGGACCACAGAGAGACGGTGGCGTGGCTGGCTGGCTGGACCACAGAGAGACTGGTGGCGTGGCTGGCTGGCTGGACCACAGAGAGACTGTGGCGTGGCTGGCTGGCTGGACCACAGAGAGACTGTGGCGTGGCTGGCTGGCTGGACCACAGAGAGACTGTGGCGTGGCTGGCTGGCTGGACCACAGAGAGACTGTGGCGTGGCTGGCTGGCTGGACCACAGAGAGACGGTGGCGTGGCTGGCTGGCTGGACCACAGAGAGACGGTGGCGTGGCTGGCTGGCTGGACCACAGAGAGACGGTGGCGTGGCTGGCTGGCTGGACCACAGAGAGACGGTGGCGTGGCTGGCTGGCTGGACCACAGAGAGACTGTGGCGTGGCTGGCTGGCTGGACCACAGAGAGACGGTGGCGTGGCTGGCTGGCTGGACCACAGAGAGACTGTGGCGTGGCTGGCTGGCTGGACCACAGAGAGACGGTGGCGTGGCTGGCTGGCTGGACCACAGAGAGACGTGGCGTGGCTGGCTGGCTGGACCACAGAGAGACGGTGGCGTGGCTGGCTGGCTGGACCACAGAGAGACGTGGCGTGGCTGGCTGGCTGGACCACAGAGAGACTGTGGCGTGGCTGGCTGGCTGGACCACAGAGAGACGGTGGCGTGGCTGGCTGGCTGGACCACAGAGAGACTGTGGGCGTGGCTGGCTGGCTGGACCACAGAGAGACGGTGGCGTGGCTGGCTGGCTGGACCACAGAGAGACGGTGGCGTGGCTGGCTGGCTGGACCACAGAGAGACGGTGGCGTGGCTGGCTGGCTGGACCACAGAGAGACGGTGGCGTGGCTGGCTGGCTGGACCACAGAGAGACTGTGGCGTGGCTGGCTGGCTGGACCACAGAGAGACGTGGCGTGGCTGGCTGGCTGGACCACAGAGAGACTGGTGGCGTGGCTGGCTGGCTGGACCACAGAGAGACTGTGGCGTGGCTGGCTGGCTGGACCACAGAGAGACTGTGGCGTGGCTGGCTGGCTGGACCACAGAGAGACTGTGGCGTGGCTGGCTGGCTGGACCACAGAGAGACTGTGGCGTGGCTGGCTGGCTGGACCACAGAGAGACTGTGGCGTGGCTGGCTGGCTGGACCACAGAGAGACTGTGGCGTGGCTGGCTGGCTGGACCACAGAGAGACTGTGGCGTGGCTGGCTGGCTGGACCACAGAGAGACTGTGGCGTGGCTGGCTGGCTGGACCACAGAGAGACTGTGGCGTGGCTGGCTGGCTGGACCACAGAGAGACTGTGGCGTGGCTGGCTGGCTGGACCACAGAGAGACTGTGGCGTGGCTGGCTGGCTGGACCACAGAGAGACTGTGGCGTGGCTGGCTGGCTGGACCACAGAGAGACTGTGGCGTGGCTGGCTGGCTGGACCACAGAGAGACTGTGGCGTGGCTGGCTGGCTGGACCACAGAGAGACTGTGGCGTGGCTGGCTGGCTGGACCACAGAGAGACGGTGGCGTGGCTGGCTGGCTGGACCACAGAGAGACGGTGGCGTGGCTGGCTGGCTGGACCACAGAGAGACGGTGGCGTGGCTGGCTGGCTGGACCACAGAGAGACGGTGGCGTGGCTGGCTGGCTGGACCACAGAGAGACTGTGGCGTGGCTGGCTGGCTGGACCACAGAGAGACGGTGGCGTGGCTGGCTGGCTGGACCACAGAGAGACTGTGGCGTGGCTGGCTGGCTGGACCACAGAGAGACGGTGGCGTGGCTGGCTGGCTGGACCACAGAGAGACGGTGGCGTGGCTGGCTGGCTGGACCACAGAGAGACGGTGGCGTGGCTGGCTGGCTGGACCACAGAGAGACGGTGGCGTGGCTGGCTGGCTGGACCACAGAGAGACGGTGGCGTGGCTGGCTGGCTGGACCACAGAGAGACGGTGGCGTGGCTGGCTGGCTGGACCACAGAGAGACGGTGGCGTGGCTGGCTGGCTGGACCACAGAGAGACGGTGGCGTGGCTGGCTGGCTGGACCACAGAGAGACGTGGCGTGGCTGGCTGGCTGGACCACAGAGAGACGGTGGCGTGGCTGGCTGGCTGGACCACAGAGAGACGGTGGCGTGGCTGGCTGGCTGGACCACAGAGAGACGGTGGCGTGGCTGGCTGGACCACAGAGAGACGGTGGCGTGGCTGGCTGGCTGGACCACAGAGAGACGGTGGCGTGGCTGGCTGGCTGGACCACAGAGAGACGGTGGCGTGGCTGGCTGGCTGGACCACAGAGAGACGGTGGCGTGGCTGGCTGGCTGGACCACAGAGAGACGGTGGCGTGGCTGGCTGGCTGGACCACAGAGAGACGGTGGCGTGGCTGGCTGGCTGGACCACAGAGAGACGGTGGCGTGGCTGGCTGGCTGGACCACAGAGAGACGGTGGCGTGGCTGGCTGGCTGGACCACAGAGAGACGGTGGCGTGGCTGGCTGGCTGGACCACAGAGAGACGGTGGCGTGGCTGGCTGGCTGGACCACAGAGAGACGGTGGCGTGGCTGGCTGGCTGGACCACAGAGAGACTGTGGCGTGGCTGGCTGGCTGGACCACAGAGAGACTGTGGCGTGGCTGGCTGGCTGGACCACAGAGAGACGGTGGCGTGGCTGGCTGGCTGGACCACAGAGAGACGTGGCGTGGCTGGCTGGCTGGACCACAGAGAGACTGTGGCGTGGCTGGCTGGCTGGACCACAGAGAGACGGTGGCGTGGCTGGCTGGCTGGACCACAGAGAGACGGTGTGGCTGTGGCTGGCTGCTGGACCACAGAGAGACTGTGGCGTGGCTGGCTGGCTGGACCACAGAGAGACTGTGGCGTGGCTGGCTGGCTGGACCACAGAGAGACTGTGGCGTGGCTGGCTGGCTGGACCACAGAGAGACTGTGGCGTGGCTGGCTGGCTGGACCACAGAGAGACTGTGGCGTGGCTGGCTGGCTGGACCACAGAGAGACTGTGGCGTGGCTGGCTGGCTGGACCACAGAGAGACTGTGGCGTGGCTGGCTGGCTGTACCACAGAGAGACTGTGGCGTGGCTGGCTGGCTGGACCACAGAGAGACGGTGGCGTGGCTGGCTGGCTGGACCACAGAGAGACTGTGGCGTGGCTGGCTGGCTGGACCACAGAGAGACGGTGGCGTGGCTGGCTGGCTGGACCACAGAGAGACTGTGGCGTGGCTGGCTGGCTGGACCACAGAGAGACGTGGCGTGGCTGGCTGGCTGGACCACAGAGAGACTGTGGCGTGGCTGGCTGGCTGGACCACAGAGAGACTGTGGCGTGGCTGGCTGGCTGGACCACAGAGAGACTGTGGCGTGGCTGGCTGGCTGGACCACAGAGAGACGGTGGCGTGGCTGGCTGGCTGGACCACAGAGAGACTGTGGCGTGGCTGGCTGGCTGGACCACAGAGAGACGGTGGGGTGCGTGGCTGGCTGGCTGGACCACAGAGAGAGACGGTGGCGTGGCTGGCTGGCTGGACCACAGAGAGACGGTGGCGTGGCTGGCTGGCTGGACCACAGAGAGACTGTGGCGTGGCTGGCTGGCTGGACCACAGAGAGACGGTGGCGTGGCTGGCTGGCTGGACCACAGAGAGACGTGGCGTGGCTGGCTGGCTGGACCACAGAGAGACGGTGGCGTGGCTGGCTGGCTGGACCACAGAGAGACGGTGGCGTGGCTGGCTGGCTGGACCACAGAGAGACGGTGGCGTGGCTGGCTGGCTGGACCACAGAGAGACGGTGGCGTGGCTGGCTGGCTGGACCACAGAGAGACGGTGGCGTGGCTGGCTGGCTGGACCACAGAGAGACGGTGGCGTGGCTGGCTGGCTGGACCACAGAGAGACTGTGGCGTGGCTGGCTGGCTGGACCACAGAGAGACGGTGGCGTGGCTGGCTGGCTGGACCACAGAGAGACGGTGGCGTGGCTGGCTGGCTGGACCACAGAGAGACGGTGGCGTGGCTGGCTGGCTGGACCACAGAGAGACGGTGGCGTGGCTGGCTGGCTGGACCACAGAGAGACGGTGGCGTGGCTGGCTGGCTGGACCACAGAGAGACGGTGGCGTGGCTGGCTGGCTGGACCACAGAGAGACGGTGGCGTGGCTGGCTGGCTGGACCACAGAGAGACGGTGGCGTGGCTGGCTGGCTGGACCACAGAGAGACGGTGGCGTGGCTGGCTGGCTGGACCACAGAGAGACTGTGGCGTGGCTGGCTGGCTGGACCACAGAGAGACGGTGGCGTGGCTGGCTGGCTGGACCACAGAGAGACTGTGGCGTGGCTGGCTGGCTGGACCACAGAGAGACGGTGGCGTGGCTGGCTGGCTGGACCACAGAGAGACTGTGGCGTGGCTGGCTGGCTGGACCAGAGAGCAGGGGCGCGTGGCTGGCTGGGACCGGTGGGGTGTTGTGGCTGGCTGGGGGGGTGAGAGGCTGTGGGGTGGGGGGGGTGTGGCTGGCGAGATGGCGTGGCGGCGTGGTGGCTGGACCAGGAGAGAAGGTGGGGGGGGGTGGCTGTGGACCGGGTGGTGGGGTGGCTGGCTGGCCACAGAGAGGGTGGCGTGGCTGTGGGGACCACAGGGGGACGGGGGGGATGGGGTGTTGGGGGGGAGGGGGGTGGGGGAGGGCTGGGGGCGGGGGGGTGGTGGCGTGGCTGGCTGGCCACAGAGAGGCGGTGGGTGGCTGGGGAGGCGAGAGAGCAGTGGCGTGGGGGGGGGGGGGAGAGCGGTGGCGTGGGGGGGGGGTGAGGCGTGGCTGGCTGGCTGGACCACAGAGAGACTGTGGCGTGGCTGGCTGGCTGGACCACAGAGAGACTGGTGGCGTGGCTGGGTGGCTGGAGAGAGGTGGCGTGGCTGGCTGGCTGGACCACAGAGAGACGGTGGCGTGGCTGGCTGGCTGGACCACAGAGAGACGTGGCGTGGCTGCTGGCTGGACCGGACCACAGAGAGGGGGTGGGGGGGGGGGGGGGGGGGACAGAGAGACGGTGGCGTGGCTGGCTGGCTGGACCACAGAGAGACTGTGGCGTGGCTGGCTGGCTGGACCACAGAGAGACGGTGGCGTGGCTGGCTGGCTGGACCACAGAGAGACTGGTGGCGTGGCTGGCTGGCTGGACCACAGAGAGACGGTGGCGTGGCTGGCTGGCTGGACCACAGAGAGACTGTGGCGTGGCTGGCTGGCTGGACCACAGAGAGACGGTGGCGTGGCTGGCTGGCTGGACCACAGAGAGACTGTGGCGTGGCTGGCTGGCTGGACCACAGAGAGACTGTGGCGTGGCTGGCTGGCTGGACCACAGAGAGACTGTGGCGTGGCTGGCTGGCTGGACCACAGAGAGACTGTGGCGTGGCTGGCTGGCTGGACCACAGAGAGACTGTGGCGTGGCTGGCTGGCTGGACCACAGAGAGACTGTGGCGTGGCTGGCTGGCTGGACCACAGAGAGTGTGGCGTGGCTGGCTGGCTGGACCACAGAGAGACTGTGGCGTGGCTGCTGGCTGGACCACAGAGAGACTGTGGCGTGGCTGGCTGGCTGGACCACAGAGAGACTGTGGCGTGGCTGGCTGGCTGGACCACAGAGAGACTGTGGCGTGGCTGGCTGGCTGGACCACAGAGAGACGGTGGCGTGGCTGGCTGGCTGGACCACAGAGAGACTGTGGCGTGGCTGGCTGGCTGGACCACAGAGAGACTGTGGCGTGGCTGGCTGGCTGGACCACAGAGAGACTGTGGCGTGGCTGGCTGGCTGGACCACAGAGAGACTGTGGCGTGGCTGGCTGGCTGGACCACAGAGAGACTGTGGCGTGGCTGGCTGGCTGGACCACAGAGAGACTGTGGCGTGGCTGGCTGGCTGGACCACAGAGAGACTGTGGCGTGGCTGGCTGGCTGGACCACAGAGAGACTGTGGCGTGGCTGGCTGGCTGGACCACAGAGAGACTGTGGCGTGGCTGGCTGGCTGGACCACAGAGAGACTGTGGCGTGGCTGGCTGGCTGGACCACAGAGAGACTGTGGCGTGGCTGGCTGGCTGGACCACAGAGAGACTGTGGCGTGGCTGGCTGGCTGGACCACAGAGAGACTGTGGCGTGGCTGGCTGGCTGGACCACAGAGAGACTGTGGCGTGGCTGGCTGGCTGGACCACAGAGAGACTGTGGCGTGGCTGGCTGGCTGGACCACAGAGAGACTGTGGCGTGGCTGGCTGGCTGGACCACAGAGAGACTGTGGCGTGGCTGGCTGGCTGGACCACAGAGAGACTGTGGCGTGGCTGGCTGGCTGGACCACAGAGAGACTGTGGCGTGGCTGGCTGGCTGGACCACAGAGAGACTGTGGCGTGGCTGGCTGGCTGGACCACAGAGAGACTGTGGCGTGGCTGGCTGGCTGGACCACAGAGAGACTGTGGCGTGGCTGGCTGGCTGGACCACAGAGAGACTGTGGCGTGGCTGGCTGGCTGGACCACAGAGAGACTGTGGCGTGGCTGGCTGGCTGGACCACAGAGAGACTGTGGCGTGGCTGGCTGGCTGGACCACAGAGAGACTGTGGCGTGGCTGGCTGGCTGGACCACAGAGAGACTGTGGCGTGGCTGGCTGGCTGGACCACAGAGAGACTGTGGCGTGGCTGGCTGGCTGGACCACAGAGAGACTGTGGCGTGGCTGGCTGGCTGGACCACAGAGAGACTGTGGCGTGGCTGGCTGGCTGGACCACAGAGAGACTGTGGCGTGGCTGGCTGGCTGGACCACAGAGAGACTGTGGCGTGGCTGGCTGGCTGGACCACAGAGAGACTGTGGCGTGGCTGGCTGGCTGGACCACAGAGAGACTGTGGCGTGGCTGGCTGGCTGGACCACAGAGAGACTGTGGCGTGGCTGGCTGGCTGGACCACAGAGAGACTGTGGCGTGGCTGGCTGGCTGGACCACAGAGAGACTGTGGCGTGGCTGGCTGGCTGGACCACAGAGAGACTGTGGCGTGGCTGGCTGGCTGGACCACAGAGAGACTGTGGCGTGGCTGGCTGGCTGGACCACAGAGAGACTGTGGCGTGGCTGGCTGGCTGGACCACAGAGAGACTGTGGCGTGGCTGGCTGGCTGGACCACAGAGAGACTGTGGCGTGGCTGGCTGGCTGGACCACAGAGAGACTGTGGCGTGGCTGGCTGGCTGGACCACAGAGAGACTGTGGCGTGGCTGGCTGGCTGGACCACAGAGAGACTGTGGCGTGGCTGGCTGGCTGGACCACAGAGAGACTGTGGCGTGGCTGGCTGGCTGGACCACAGAGAGACTGTGGCGTGGCTGGCTGGCTGGACCACAGAGAGACTGTGGCGTGGCTGGCTGGCTGGACCACAGAGAGACTGTGGCGTGGCTGGCTGGCTGGACCACAGAGAGACTGTGGCGTGGCTGGCTGGCTGGACCACAGAGAGACTGTGGCGTGGCTGGCTGGCTGGACCACAGAGAGACTGTGGCGTGGCTGGCTGGCTGGACCACAGAGAGACTGTGGCGTGGCTGGCTGGCTGGACCACAGAGAGACTGTGGCGTGGCTGGCTGGCTGGACCACAGAGAGACTGTGGCGTGGCTGGCTGGCTGGACCACAGAGAGACTGTGGCGTGGCTGGCTGGCTGGACCACAGAGAGACTGTGGCGTGGCTGGCTGGCTGGACCACAGAGAGACTGTGGCGTGGCTGGCTGGCTGGACCACAGAGAGACTGTGGCGTGGCTGGCTGGCTGGACCACAGAGAGACTGTGGCGTGGCTGGCTGGCTGGACCACAGAGAGACTGTGGCGTGGCTGGCTGGCTGGACCACAGAGAGACTGTGGCGTGGCTGGCTGGCTGGACCACAGAGAGACTGTGGCGTGGCTGGCTGGCTGGACCACAGAGAGACTGTGGCGTGGCTGGCTGGCTGGACCACAGAGAGACTGTGGCGTGGCTGGCTGGCTGGACCACAGAGAGACTGTGGCGTGGCTGGCTGGCTGGACCACAGAGAGACTGTGGCGTGGCTGGCTGGCTGGACCACAGAGAGACTGTGGCGTGGCTGGCTGGCTGGACCACAGAGAGACTGTGGCGTGGCTGGCTGGCTGGACCACAGAGAGACTGTGGCGTGGCTGGCTGGCTGGACCACAGAGAGACTGTGGCGTGGCTGGCTGGCTGGACCACAGAGAGACTGTGGCGTGGCTGGCTGGCTGGACCACAGAGAGACTGTGGCGTGGCTGGCTGGCTGGACCACAGAGAGACTGTGGCGTGGCTGGCTGGCTGGACCACAGAGAGACTGTGGCGTGGCTGGCTGGCTGGACCACAGAGAGACTGTGGCGTGGCTGGCTGGCTGGACCACAGAGAGACTGTGGCGTGGCTGGCTGGCTGGACCACAGAGAGACTGTGGCGTGGCTGGCTGGCTGGACCACAGAGAGACTGTGGCGTGGCTGGCTGGCTGGACCACAGAGAGACTGTGGCGTGGCTGGCTGGCTGGACCACAGAGAGACTGTGGCGTGGCTGGCTGGCTGGACCACAGAGAGACTGTGGCGTGGCTGGCTGGCTGGACCACAGAGAGACTGTGGCGTGGCTGGCTGGCTGGACCACAGAGAGACTGTGGCGTGGCTGGCTGGCTGGACCACAGAGAGACTGTGGCGTGGCTGGCTGGCTGGACCACAGAGAGACTGTGGCGTGGCTGGCTGGCTGGACCACAGAGAGACTGTGGCGTGGCTGGCTGGCTGGACCACAGAGAGACTGTGGCGTGGCTGGCTGGCTGGACCACAGAGAGACTGTGGCGTGGCTGGCTGGCTGGACCACAGAGAGACTGTGGCGTGGCTGGCTGGCTGGACCACAGAGAGACTGTGGCGTGGCTGGCTGGCTGGACCACAGAGAGACTGTGGCGTGGCTGGCTGGCTGGACCACAGAGAGACTGTGGCGTGGCTGGCTGGCTGGACCACAGAGAGACTGTGGCGTGGCTGGCTGGCTGGACCACAGAGAGACTGTGGCGTGGCTGGCTGGCTGGACCACAGAGAGACTGTGGCGTGGCTGGCTGGCTGGACCACAGAGAGACTGTGGCGTGGCTGGCTGGCTGGACCACAGAGAGACTGTGGCGTGGCTGGCTGGCTGGACCACAGAGAGACTGTGGCGTGGCTGGCTGGCTGGACCACAGAGAGACTGTGGCGTGGCTGGCTGGCTGGACCACAGAGAGACTGTGGCGTGGCTGGCTGGCTGGACCACAGAGAGACTGTGGCGTGGCTGGCTGGCTGGACCACAGAGAGACTGTGGCGTGGCTGGCTGGCTGGACCACAGAGAGACTGTGGCGTGGCTGGCTGGCTGGACCACAGAGAGACTGTGGCGTGGCTGGCTGGCTGGACCACAGAGAGACTGTGGCGTGGCTGGCTGGCTGGACCACAGAGAGACTGTGGCGTGGCTGGCTGGCTGGACCACAGAGAGACTGTGGCGTGGCTGGCTGGCTGGACCACAGAGAGACTGTGGCGTGGCTGGCTGGCTGGACCACAGAGAGACTGTGGCGTGGCTGGCTGGCTGGACCACAGAGAGACTGTGGCGTGGCTGGCTGGCTGGACCACAGAGAGACTGTGGCGTGGCTGGCTGGCTGGACCACAGAGAGACTGTGGCGTGGCTGGCTGGCTGGACCACAGAGAGACTGTGGCGTGGCTGGCTGGCTGGACCACAGAGAGACTGTGGCGTGGCTGGCTGGCTGGACCACAGAGAGACTGTGGCGTGGCTGGCTGGCTGGACCACAGAGAGACTGTGGCGTGGCTGGCTGGCTGGACCACAGAGAGACTGTGGCGTGGCTGGCTGGCTGGACCACAGAGAGACTGTGGCGTGGCTGGCTGGCTGGACCACAGAGAGACTGTGGCGTGGCTGGCTGGCTGGACCACAGAGAGACTGTGGCGTGGCTGGCTGGCTGGACCACAGAGAGACTGTGGCGTGGCTGGCTGGCTGGACCACAGAGAGACTGTGGCGTGGCTGGCTGGCTGGACCACAGAGAGACTGTGGCGTGGCTGGCTGGCTGGACCACAGAGAGACTGTGGCGTGGCTGGCTGGCTGGACCACAGAGAGACTGTGGCGTGGCTGGCTGGCTGGACCACAGAGAGACTGTGGCGTGGCTGGCTGGCTGGACCACAGAGAGACTGTGGCGTGGCTGGCTGGCTGGACCACAGAGAGACTGTGGCGTGGCTGGCTGGCTGGACCACAGAGAGACTGTGGCGTGGCTGGCTGGCTGGACCACAGAGAGACTGTGGCGTGGCTGGCTGGCTGGACCACAGAGAGACTGTGGCGTGGCTGGCTGGCTGGACCACAGAGAGACTGTGGCGTGGCTGGCTGGCTGGACCACAGAGAGACTGTGGCGTGGCTGGCTGGCTGGACCACAGAGAGACTGTGGCGTGGCTGGCTGGCTGGACCACAGAGAGACTGTGGCGTGGCTGGCTGGCTGGACCACAGAGAGACTGTGGCGTGGCTGGCTGGCTGGACCACAGAGAGACTGTGGCGTGGCTGGCTGGCTGGACCACAGAGAGACTGTGGCGTGGCTGGCTGGCTGGACCACAGAGAGACTGTGGCGTGGCTGGCTGGCTGGACCACAGAGAGACTGTGGCGTGGCTGGCTGGCTGGACCACAGAGAGACTGTGGCGTGGCTGGCTGGCTGGACCACAGAGAGACTGTGGCGTGGCTGGCTGGCTGGACCACAGAGAGACTGTGGCGTGGCTGGCTGGCTGGACCACAGAGAGACTGTGGCGTGGCTGGCTGGCTGGACCACAGAGAGACTGTGGCGTGGCTGGCTGGCTGGACCACAGAGAGACTGTGGCGTGGCTGGCTGGCTGGACCACAGAGAGACTGTGGCGTGGCTGGCTGGCTGGACCACAGAGAGACTGTGGCGTGGCTGGCTGGCTGGACCACAGAGAGACTGTGGCGTGGCTGGCTGGCTGGACCACAGAGAGACTGTGGCGTGGCTGGCTGGCTGGACCACAGAGAGACTGTGGCGTGGCTGGCTGGCTGGACCACAGAGAGACTGTGGCGTGGCTGGCTGGCTGGACCACAGAGAGACTGTGGCGTGGCTGGCTGGCTGGACCACAGAGAGACTGTGGCGTGGCTGGCTGGCTGGACCACAGAGAGACTGTGGCGTGGCTGGCTGGCTGGACCACAGAGAGACTGTGGCGTGGCTGGCTGGCTGGACCACAGAGAGACTGTGGCGTGGCTGGCTGGCTGGACCACAGAGAGACTGTGGCGTGGCTGGCTGGCTGGACCACAGAGAGACTGTGGCGTGGCTGGCTGGCTGGACCACAGAGAGACTGTGGCGTGGCTGGCTGGCTGGACCACAGAGAGACTGTGGCGTGGCTGGCTGGCTGGACCACAGAGAGACTGTGGCGTGGCTGGCTGGCTGGACCACAGAGAGACTGTGGCGTGGCTGGCTGGCTGGACCACAGAGAGACTGTGGCGTGGCTGGCTGGCTGGACCACAGAGAGACTGTGGCGTGGCTGGCTGGCTGGACCACAGAGAGACTGTGGCGTGGCTGGCTGGCTGGACCACAGAGAGACTGTGGCGTGGCTGGCTGGCTGGACCACAGAGAGACTGTGGCGTGGCTGGCTGGCTGGACCACAGAGAGACTGTGGCGTGGCTGGCTGGCTGGACCACAGAGAGACTGTGGCGTGGCTGGCTGGCTGGACCACAGAGAGACTGTGGCGTGGCTGGCTGGCTGGACCACAGAGAGACTGTGGCGTGGCTGGCTGGCTGGACCACAGAGAGACTGTGGCGTGGCTGGCTGGCTGGACCACAGAGAGACTGTGGCGTGGCTGGCTGGCTGGACCACAGAGAGACTGTGGCGTGGCTGGCTGGCTGGACCACAGAGAGACTGTGGCGTGGCTGGCTGGCTGGACCACAGAGAGACTGTGGCGTGGCTGGCTGGCTGGACCACAGAGAGACTGTGGCGTGGCTGGCTGGCTGGACCACAGAGAGACTGTGGCGTGGCTGGCTGGCTGGACCACAGAGAGACTGTGGCGTGGCTGGCTGGCTGGACCACAGAGAGACTGTGGCGTGGCTGGCTGGCTGGACCACAGAGAGACTGTGGCGTGGCTGGCTGGCTGGACCACAGAGAGACTGTGGCGTGGCTGGCTGGCTGGACCACAGAGAGACTGTGGCGTGGCTGGCTGGCTGGACCACAGAGAGACTGTGGCGTGGCTGGCTGGCTGGACCACAGAGAGACTGTGGCGTGGCTGGCTGGCTGGACCACAGAGAGACTGTGGCGTGGCTGGCTGGCTGGACCACAGAGAGACTGTGGCGTGGCTGGCTGGCTGGACCACAGAGAGACTGTGGCGTGGCTGGCTGGCTGGACCACAGAGAGACTGTGGCGTGGCTGGCTGGCTGGACCACAGAGAGACTGTGGCGTGGCTGGCTGGCTGGACCACAGAGAGACTGTGGCGTGGCTGGCTGGCTGGACCACAGAGAGACTGTGGCGTGGCTGGCTGGCTGGACCACAGAGAGACTGTGGCGTGGCTGGCTGGCTGGACCACAGAGAGACTGTGGCGTGGCTGGCTGGCTGGACCACAGAGAGACTGTGGCGTGGCTGGCTGGCTGGACCACAGAGAGACTGTGGCGTGGCTGGCTGGCTGGACCACAGAGAGACTGTGGCGTGGCTGGCTGGCTGGACCACAGAGAGACTGTGGCGTGGCTGGCTGGCTGGACCACAGAGAGACTGTGGCGTGGCTGGCTGGCTGGACCACAGAGAGACTGTGGCGTGGCTGGCTGGCTGGACCACAGAGAGACTGTGGCGTGGCTGGCTGGCTGGACCACAGAGAGACTGTGGCGTGGCTGGCTGGCTGGACCACAGAGAGACTGTGGCGTGGCTGGCTGGCTGGACCACAGAGAGACTGTGGCGTGGCTGGCTGGCTGGACCACAGAGAGACTGTGGCGTGGCTGGCTGGCTGGACCACAGAGAGACTGTGGCGTGGCTGGCTGGCTGGACCACAGAGAGACTGTGGCGTGGCTGGCTGGCTGGACCACAGAGAGACTGTGGCGTGGCTGGCTGGCTGGACCACAGAGAGACTGTGGCGTGGCTGGCTGGCTGGACCACAGAGAGACTGTGGCGTGGCTGGCTGGCTGGACCACAGAGAGACTGTGGCGTGGCTGGCTGGCTGGACCACAGAGAGACTGTGGCGTGGCTGGCTGGCTGGACCACAGAGAGACTGTGGCGTGGCTGGCTGGCTGGACCACAGAGAGACTGTGGCGTGGCTGGCTGGCTGGACCACAGAGAGACTGTGGCGTGGCTGGCTGGCTGGACCACAGAGAGACTGTGGCGTGGCTGGCTGGCTGGACCACAGAGAGACTGTGGCGTGGCTGGCTGGCTGGACCACAGAGAGACTGTGGCGTGGCTGGCTGGCTGGACCACAGAGAGACTGTGGCGTGGCTGGCTGGCTGGACCACAGAGAGACTGTGGCGTGGCTGGCTGGCTGGACCACAGAGAGACTGTGGCGTGGCTGGCTGGCTGGACCACAGAGAGACTGTGGCGTGGCTGGCTGGCTGGACCACAGAGAGACTGTGGCGTGGCTGGCTGGCTGGACCACAGAGAGACTGTGGCGTGGCTGGCTGGCTGGACCACAGAGAGACTGTGGCGTGGCTGGCTGGCTGGACCACAGAGAGACTGTGGCGTGGCTGGCTGGCTGGACCACAGAGAGACTGTGGCGTGGCTGGCTGGCTGGACCACAGAGAGACTGTGGCGTGGCTGGCTGGCTGGACCACAGAGAGACTGTGGCGTGGCTGGCTGGCTGGACCACAGAGAGACTGTGGCGTGGCTGGCTGGCTGGACCACAGAGAGACTGTGGCGTGGCTGGCTGGCTGGACCACAGAGAGACTGTGGCGTGGCTGGCTGGCTGGACCACAGAGAGACTGTGGCGTGGCTGGCTGGCTGGACCACAGAGAGACTGTGGCGTGGCTGGCTGGCTGGACCACAGAGAGACTGTGGCGTGGCTGGCTGGCTGGACCACAGAGAGACTGTGGCGTGGCTGGCTGGCTGGACCACAGAGAGACTGTGGCGTGGCTGGCTGGCTGGACCACAGAGAGACTGTGGCGTGGCTGGCTGGCTGGACCACAGAGAGACTGTGGCGTGGCTGGCTGGCTGGACCACAGAGAGACTGTGGCGTGGCTGGCTGGCTGGACCACAGAGAGACTGTGGCGTGGCTGGCTGGCTGGACCACAGAGAGACTGTGGCGTGGCTGGCTGGCTGGACCACAGAGAGACTGTGGCGTGGCTGGCTGGCTGGACCACAGAGAGACTGTGGCGTGGCTGGCTGGCTGGACCACAGAGAGACTGTGGCGTGGCTGGCTGGCTGGACCACAGAGAGACTGTGGCGTGGCTGGCTGGCTGGACCACAGAGAGACTGTGGCGTGGCTGGCTGGCTGGACCACAGAGAGACTGTGGCGTGGCTGGCTGGCTGGACCACAGAGAGACTGTGGCGTGGCTGGCTGGCTGGACCACAGAGAGACTGTGGCGTGGCTGGCTGGCTGGACCACAGAGAGACTGTGGCGTGGCTGGCTGGCTGGACCACAGAGAGACTGTGGCGTGGCTGGCTGGCTGGACCACAGAGAGACTGTGGCGTGGCTGGCTGGCTGGACCACAGAGAGACTGTGGCGTGGCTGGCTGGCTGGACCACAGAGAGACTGTGGCGTGGCTGGCTGGCTGGACCACAGAGAGACTGTGGCGTGGCTGGCTGGCTGGACCACAGAGAGACTGTGGCGTGGCTGGCTGGCTGGACCACAGAGAGACTGTGGCGTGGCTGGCTGGCTGGACCACAGAGAGACTGTGGCGTGGCTGGCTGGCTGGACCACAGAGAGACTGTGGCGTGGCTGGCTGGCTGGACCACAGAGAGACTGTGGCGTGGCTGGCTGGCTGGACCACAGAGAGACTGTGGCGTGGCTGGCTGGCTGGACCACAGAGAGACTGTGGCGTGGCTGGCTGGCTGGACCACAGAGAGACTGTGGCGTGGCTGGCTGGCTGGACCACAGAGAGACTGTGGCGTGGCTGGCTGGCTGGACCACAGAGAGACTGTGGCGTGGCTGGCTGGCTGGACCACAGAGAGACTGTGGCGTGGCTGGCTGGCTGGACCACAGAGAGACTGTGGCGTGGCTGGCTGGCTGGACCACAGAGAGACTGTGGCGTGGCTGGCTGGCTGGACCACAGAGAGACTGTGGCGTGGCTGGCTGGCTGGACCACAGAGAGACTGTGGCGTGGCTGGCTGGCTGGACCACAGAGAGACTGTGGCGTGGCTGGCTGGCTGGACCACAGAGAGACTGTGGCGTGGCTGGCTGGCTGGACCACAGAGAGACTGTGGCGTGGCTGGCTGGCTGGACCACAGAGAGACTGTGGCGTGGCTGGCTGGCTGGACCACAGAGAGACTGTGGCGTGGCTGGCTGGCTGGACCACAGAGAGACTGTGGCGTGGCTGGCTGGCTGGACCACAGAGAGACTGTGGCGTGGCTGGCTGGCTGGACCACAGAGAGACTGTGGCGTGGCTGGCTGGCTGGACCACAGAGAGACTGTGGCGTGGCTGGCTGGCTGGACCACAGAGAGACTGTGGCGTGGCTGGCTGGCTGGACCACAGAGAGACTGTGGCGTGGCTGGCTGGCTGGACCACAGAGAGACTGTGGCGTGGCTGGCTGGCTGGACCACAGAGAGACTGTGGCGTGGCTGGCTGGCTGGACCACAGAGAGACTGTGGCGTGGCTGGCTGGCTGGACCACAGAGAGACTGTGGCGTGGCTGGCTGGCTGGACCACAGAGAGACTGTGGCGTGGCTGGCTGGCTGGACCACAGAGAGACTGTGGCGTGGCTGGCTGGCTGGACCACAGAGAGACTGTGGCGTGGCTGGCTGGCTGGACCACAGAGAGACTGTGGCGTGGCTGGCTGGCTGGACCACAGAGAGACTGTGGCGTGGCTGGCTGGCTGGACCACAGAGAGACTGTGGCGTGGCTGGCTGGCTGGACCACAGAGAGACTGTGGCGTGGCTGGCTGGCTGGACCACAGAGAGACTGTGGCGTGGCTGGCTGGCTGGACCACAGAGAGACTGTGGCGTGGCTGGCTGGCTGGACCACAGAGAGACTGTGGCGTGGCTGGCTGGCTGGACCACAGAGAGACTGTGGCGTGGCTGGCTGGCTGGACCACAGAGAGACTGTGGCGTGGCTGGCTGGCTGGACCACAGAGAGACTGTGGCGTGGCTGGCTGGCTGGACCACAGAGAGACTGTGGCGTGGCTGGCTGGCTGGACCACAGAGAGACTGTGGCGTGGCTGGCTGGCTGGACCACAGAGAGACTGTGGCGTGGCTGGCTGGCTGGACCACAGAGAGACTGTGGCGTGGCTGGCTGGCTGGACCACAGAGAGACTGTGGCGTGGCTGGCTGGCTGGACCACAGAGAGACTGTGGCGTGGCTGGCTGGCTGGACCACAGAGAGACTGTGGCGTGGCTGGCTGGCTGGACCACAGAGAGACTGTGGCGTGGCTGGCTGGCTGGACCACAGAGAGACTGTGGCGTGGCTGGCTGGCTGGACCACAGAGAGACTGTGGCGTGGCTGGCTGGCTGGACCACAGAGAGACTGTGGCGTGGCTGGCTGGCTGGACCACAGAGAGACTGTGGCGTGGCTGGCTGGCTGGACCACAGAGAGACTGTGGCGTGGCTGGCTGGCTGGACCACAGAGAGACTGTGGCGTGGCTGGCTGGCTGGACCACAGAGAGACTGTGGCGTGGCTGGCTGGCTGGACCACAGAGAGACTGTGGCGTGGCTGGCTGGCTGGACCACAGAGAGACTGTGGCGTGGCTGGCTGGCTGGACCACAGAGAGACTGTGGCGTGGCTGGCTGGCTGGACCACAGAGAGACTGTGGCGTGGCTGGCTGGCTGGACCACAGAGAGACTGTGGCGTGGCTGGCTGGCTGGACCACAGAGAGACTGTGGCGTGGCTGGCTGGCTGGACCACAGAGAGACTGTGGCGTGGCTGGCTGGCTGGACCACAGAGAGACTGTGGCGTGGCTGGCTGGCTGGACCACAGAGAGACTGTGGCGTGGCTGGCTGGCTGGACCACAGAGAGACTGTGGCGTGGCTGGCTGGCTGGACCACAGAGAGACTGTGGCGTGGCTGGCTGGCTGGACCACAGAGAGACTGTGGCGTGGCTGGCTGGCTGGACCACAGAGAGACTGTGGCGTGGCTGGCTGGCTGGACCACAGAGAGACTGTGGCGTGGCTGGCTGGCTGGACCACAGAGAGACTGTGGCGTGGCTGGCTGGCTGGACCACAGAGAGACTGTGGCGTGGCTGGCTGGCTGGACCACAGAGAGACTGTGGCGTGGCTGGCTGGCTGGACCACAGAGAGACTGTGGCGTGGCTGGCTGGCTGGACCACAGAGAGACTGTGGCGTGGCTGGCTGGCTGGACCACAGAGAGACTGTGGCGTGGCTGGCTGGCTGGACCACAGAGAGACTGTGGCGTGGCTGGCTGGCTGGACCACAGAGAGACTGTGGCGTGGCTGGCTGGCTGGACCACAGAGAGACTGTGGCGTGGCTGGCTGGCTGGACCACAGAGAGACTGTGGCGTGGCTGGCTGGCTGGACCACAGAGAGACTGTGGCGTGGCTGGCTGGCTGGACCACAGAGAGACTGTGGCGTGGCTGGCTGGCTGGACCACAGAGAGACTGTGGCGTGGCTGGCTGGCTGGACCACAGAGAGACTGTGGCGTGGCTGGCTGGCTGGA
This sequence comes from Squalus acanthias, assembly GCA_030390025.1. Classification (NCBI taxonomy): domain Eukaryota; kingdom Metazoa; phylum Chordata; class Chondrichthyes; order Squaliformes; family Squalidae; genus Squalus; species Squalus acanthias. The sequence continues at coordinate 22,960 of CM059448.1, forward strand.
CCACAGAGAGACTGTGGCGTGGCTGGCTGGCTGGACCACAGAGAGACTGTGGCGTGGCTGGCTGGCTGGACCACAGAGAGACTGTGGCGTGGCTGGCTGGCTGGACCACAGAGAGACTGTGGCGTGGCTGGCTGGCTGGACCACAGAGAGACTGTGGCGTGGCTGGCTGGCTGGACCACAGAGAGACTGTGGCGTGGCTGGCTGGCTGGACCACAGAGAGACTGTGGCGTGGCTGGCTGGCTGGACCACAGAGAGACTGTGGCGTGGCTGGCTGGCTGGACCACAGAGAGACTGTGGCGTGGCTGGCTGGCTGGACCACAGAGAGACTGTGGCGTGGCTGGCTGGCTGGACCACAGAGAGACTGTGGCGTGGCTGGCTGGCTGGACCACAGAGAGACTGTGGCGTGGCTGGCTGGCTGGACCACAGAGAGACTGTGGCGTGGCTGGCTGGCTGGACCACAGAGAGACTGTGGCGTGGCTGGCTGGCTGGACCACAGAGAGACTGTGGCGTGGCTGGCTGGCTGGACCACAGAGAGACTGTGGCGTGGCTGGCTGGCTGGACCACAGAGAGACTGTGGCGTGGCTGGCTGGCTGGACCACAGAGAGACTGTGGCGTGGCTGGCTGGCTGGACCACAGAGAGACTGTGGCGTGGCTGGCTGGCTGGACCACAGAGAGACTGTGGCGTGGCTGGCTGGCTGGACCACAGAGAGACTGTGGCGTGGCTGGCTGGCTGGACCACAGAGAGACTGTGGCGTGGCTGGCTGGCTGGACCACAGAGAGACTGTGGCGTGGCTGGCTGGCTGGACCACAGAGAGACTGTGGCGTGGCTGGCTGGCTGGCTGGACCACAGAGAGACTGTGGCGTGGCTGGCTGGCTGGACCACAGAGAGACTGTGGCGTGGCTGGCTGGCTGGACCACAGAGAGACTGTGGCGTGGCTGGCTGGCTGGACCACAGAGAGACTGTGGCGTGGCTGGCTGGCTGGACCACAGAGAGACTGTGGCGTGGCTGGCTGGCTGGACCACAGAGAGACTGTGGCGTGGCTGGCTGGCTGGACCACAGAGAGACTGTGGCGTGGCTGGCTGGCTGGACCACAGAGAGACTGTGGCGTGGCTGGCTGGCTGGACCACAGAGAGACTGTGGCGTGGCTGGCTGGCTGGACCACAGAGAGACTGTGGCGTGGCTGGCTGGCTGGACCACAGAGAGACTGTGGCGTGGCTGGCTGGCTGGACCACAGAGAGACTGTGGCGTGGCTGGCTGGCTGGACCACAGAGAGACTGTGGCGTGGCTGGCTGGCTGGACCACAGAGAGACTGTGGCGTGGCTGGCTGGCTGGACCACAGAGAGACTGTGGCGTGGCTGGCTGGCTGGACCACAGAGAGACTGTGGCGTGGCTGGCTGGCTGGACCACAGAGAGACTGTGGCGTGGCTGGCTGGCTGGACCACAGAGAGACTGTGGCGTGGCTGGCTGGCTGGACCACAGAGAGACTGTGGCGTGGCTGGCTGGCTGGACCACAGAGAGACTGTGGCGTGGCTGGCTGGCTGGACCACAGAGAGACTGTGGCGTGGCTGGCTGGCTGGACCACAGAGAGACTGTGGCGTGGCTGGCTGGCTGGACCACAGAGAGACTGTGGCGTGGCTGGCTGGCTGGACCACAGAGAGACTGTGGCGTGGCTGGCTGGCTGGACCACAGAGAGACTGTGGCGTGGCTGGCTGGCTGGACCACAGAGAGACTGTGGCGTGGCTGGCTGGCTGGACCACAGAGAGACTGTGGCGTGGCTGGCTGGCTGGACCACAGAGAGACTGTGGCGTGGCTGGCTGGCTGGACCACAGAGAGACTGTGGCGTGGCTGGCTGGCTGGACCACAGAGAGACTGTGGCGTGGCTGGCTGGCTGGACCACAGAGAGACTGTGGCGTGGCTGGCTGGCTGGACCACAGAGAGACTGTGGCGTGGCTGGCTGGCTGGACCACAGAGAGACTGTGGCGTGGCTGGCTGGCTGGACCACAGAGAGACTGTGGCGTGGCTGGCTGGCTGGACCACAGAGAGACTGTGGCGTGGCTGGCTGGCTGGACCACAGAGAGACTGTGGCGTGGCTGGCTGGCTGGACCACAGAGAGACTGTGGCGTGGCTGGCTGGCTGGACCACAGAGAGACTGTGGCGTGGCTGGCTGGCTGGACCACAGAGAGACTGTGGCGTGGCTGGCTGGCTGGACCACAGAGAGACTGTGGCGTGGCTGGCTGGCTGGACCACAGAGAGACTGTGGCGTGGCTGGCTGGCTGGACCACAGAGAGACTGTGGCGTGGCTGGCTGGCTGGACCACAGAGAGACTGTGGCGTGGCTGGCTGGCTGGACCACAGAGAGACTGTGGCGTGGCTGGCTGGCTGGACCACAGAGAGACTGTGGCGTGGCTGGCTGGCTGGACCACAGAGAGACTGTGGCGTGGCTGGCTGGCTGGACCACAGAGAGACTGTGGCGTGGCTGGCTGGCTGGACCACAGAGAGACTGTGGCGTGGCTGGCTGGCTGGACCACAGAGAGACTGTGGCGTGGCTGGCTGGCTGGACCACAGAGAGACTGTGGCGTGGCTGGCTGGCTGGACCACAGAGAGACTGTGGCGTGGCTGGCTGGCTGGACCACAGAGAGACTGTGGCGTGGCTGGCTGGCTGGACCACAGAGAGACTGTGGCGTGGCTGGCTGGCTGGACCACAGAGAGACTGTGGCGTGGCTGGCTGGCTGGACCACAGAGAGACTGTGGCGTGGCTGGCTGGCTGGACCACAGAGAGACTGTGGCGTGGCTGGCTGGCTGGACCACAGAGAGACTGTGGCGTGGCTGGCTGGCTGGACCACAGAGAGACTGTGGCGTGGCTGGCTGGCTGGACCACAGAGAGACTGTGGCGTGGCTGGCTGGCTGGACCACAGAGAGACTGTGGCGTGGCTGGCTGGCTGGACCACAGAGAGACTGTGGCGTGGCTGGCTGGCTGGACCACAGAGAGACTGTGGCGTGGCTGGCTGGCTGGACCACAGAGAGACTGTGGCGTGGCTGGCTGGCTGGACCACAGAGAGACTGTGGCGTGGCTGGCTGGCTGGACCACAGAGAGACTGTGGCGTGGCTGGCTGGCTGGACCACAGAGAGACTGTGGCGTGGCTGGCTGGCTGGACCACAGAGAGACTGTGGCGTGGCTGGCTGGCTGGACCACAGAGAGACTGTGGCGTGGCTGGCTGGCTGGACCACAGAGAGACTGTGGCGTGGCTGGCTGGCTGGACCACAGAGAGACTGTGGCGTGGCTGGCTGGCTGGACCACAGAGAGACTGTGGCGTGGCTGGCTGGCTGGACCACAGAGAGACTGTGGCGTGGCTGGCTGGCTGGACCACAGAGAGACTGTGGCGTGGCTGGCTGGCTGGACCACAGAGAGACTGTGGCGTGGCTGGCTGGCTGGACCACAGAGAGACTGTGGCGTGGCTGGCTGGCTGGACCACAGAGAGACTGTGGCGTGGCTGGCTGGCTGGACCACAGAGAGACTGTGGCGTGGCTGGCTGGCTGGACCACAGAGAGACTGTGGCGTGGCTGGCTGGCTGGACCACAGAGAGACTGTGGCGTGGCTGGCTGGCTGGACCACAGAGAGACTGTGGCGTGGCTGGCTGGCTGGACCACAGAGAGACTGTGGCGTGGCTGGCTGGCTGGACCACAGAGAGACTGTGGCGTGGCTGGCTGGCTGGACCACAGAGAGACTGTGGCGTGGCTGGCTGGCTGGACCACAGAGAGACTGTGGCGTGGCTGGCTGGCTGGACCACAGAGAGACTGTGGCGTGGCTGGCTGGCTGGACCACAGAGAGACTGTGGCGTGGCTGGCTGGCTGGACCACAGAGAGACTGTGGCGTGGCTGGCTGGCTGGACCACAGAGAGACTGTGGCGTGGCTGGCTGGCTGGACCACAGAGAGACTGTGGCGTGGCTGGCTGGCTGGACCACAGAGAGACTGTGGCGTGGCTGGCTGGCTGGACCACAGAGAGACTGTGGCGTGGCTGGCTGGCTGGACCACAGAGAGACTGTGGCGTGGCTGGCTGGCTGGACCACAGAGAGACTGTGGCGTGGCTGGCTGGCTGGACCACAGAGAGACTGTGGCGTGGCTGGCTGGCTGGACCACAGAGAGACTGTGGCGTGGCTGGCTGGCTGGACCACAGAGAGACTGTGGCGTGGCTGGCTGGCTGGACCACAGAGAGACTGTGGCGTGGCTGGCTGGCTGGACCACAGAGAGACTGTGGCGTGGCTGGCTGGCTGGACCACAGAGAGACTGTGGCGTGGCTGGCTGGCTGGACCACAGAGAGACTGTGGCGTGGCTGGCTGGCTGGACCACAGAGAGACTGTGGCGTGGCTGGCTGGCTGGACCACAGAGAGACTGTGGCGTGGCTGGCTGGCTGGACCACAGAGAGACTGTGGCGTGGCTGGCTGGCTGGACCACAGAGAGACTGTGGCGTGGCTGGCTGGCTGGACCACAGAGAGACTGTGGCGTGGCTGGCTGGCTGGACCACAGAGAGACTGTGGCGTGGCTGGCTGGCTGGACCACAGAGAGACTGTGGCGTGGCTGGCTGGCTGGACCACAGAGAGACTGTGGCGTGGCTGGCTGGCTGGACCACAGAGAGACTGTGGCGTGGCTGGCTGGCTGGACCACAGAGAGACTGTGGCGTGGCTGGCTGGCTGGACCACAGAGAGACTGTGGCGTGGCTGGCTGGCTGGACCACAGAGAGACTGTGGCGTGGCTGGCTGGCTGGACCACAGAGAGACTGTGGCGTGGCTGGCTGGCTGGACCACAGAGAGACTGTGGCGTGGCTGGCTGGCTGGACCACAGAGAGACTGTGGCGTGGCTGGCTGGCTGGACCACAGAGAGACTGTGGCGTGGCTGGCTGGCTGGACCACAGAGAGACTGTGGCGTGGCTGGCTGGCTGGACCACAGAGAGACTGTGGCGTGGCTGGCTGGCTGGACCACAGAGAGACTGTGGCGTGGCTGGCTGGCTGGACCACAGAGAGACTGTGGCGTGGCTGGCTGGCTGGACCACAGAGAGACTGTGGCGTGGCTGGCTGGCTGGACCACAGAGAGACTGTGGCGTGGCTGGCTGGCTGGACCACAGAGAGACTGTGGCGTGGCTGGCTGGCTGGACCACAGAGAGACTGTGGCGTGGCTGGCTGGCTGGACCACAGAGAGACTGTGGCGTGGCTGGCTGGCTGGACCACAGAGAGACTGTGGCGTGGCTGGCTGGCTGGACCACAGAGAGACTGTGGCGTGGCTGGCTGGCTGGACCACAGAGAGACTGTGGCGTGGCTGGCTGGCTGGACCACAGAGAGACTGTGGCGTGGCTGGCTGGCTGGACCACAGAGAGACTGTGGCGTGGCTGGCTGGCTGGACCACAGAGAGACTGTGGCGTGGCTGGCTGGCTGGACCACAGAGAGACTGTGGCGTGGCTGGCTGGCTGGACCACAGAGAGACTGTGGCGTGGCTGGCTGGCTGGACCACAGAGAGACTGTGGCGTGGCTGGCTGGCTGGACCACAGAGAGACTGTGGCGTGGCTGGCTGGCTGGACCACAGAGAGACTGTGGCGTGGCTGGCTGGCTGGACCACAGAGAGACTGTGGCGTGGCTGGCTGGCTGGACCACAGAGAGACTGTGGCGTGGCTGGCTGGCTGGACCACAGAGAGACTGTGGCGTGGCTGGCTGGCTGGACCACAGAGAGACTGTGGCGTGGCTGGCTGGCTGGACCACAGAGAGACTGTGGCGTGGCTGGCTGGCTGGACCACAGAGAGACTGTGGCGTGGCTGGCTGGCTGGACCACAGAGAGACTGTGGCGTGGCTGGCTGGCTGGACCACAGAGAGACTGTGGCGTGGCTGGCTGGCTGGACCACAGAGAGACTGTGGCGTGGCTGGCTGGCTGGACCACAGAGAGACTGTGGCGTGGCTGGCTGGCTGGACCACAGAGAGACTGTGGCGTGGCTGGCTGGCTGGACCACAGAGAGACTGTGGCGTGGCTGGCTGGCTGGACCACAGAGAGACTGTGGCGTGGCTGGCTGGCTGGACCACAGAGAGACTGTGGCGTGGCTGGCTGGCTGGACCACAGAGAGACTGTGGCGTGGCTGGCTGGCTGGACCACAGAGAGACTGTGGCGTGGCTGGCTGGCTGGACCACAGAGAGACTGTGGCGTGGCTGGCTGGCTGGACCACAGAGAGACTGTGGCGTGGCTGGCTGGCTGGACCACAGAGAGACTGTGGCGTGGCTGGCTGGCTGGACCACAGAGAGACTGTGGCGTGGCTGGCTGGCTGGACCACAGAGAGACTGTGGCGTGGCTGGCTGGCTGGACCACAGAGAGACTGTGGCGTGGCTGGCTGGCTGGACCACAGAGAGACTGTGGCGTGGCTGGCTGGCTGGACCACAGAGAGACTGTGGCGTGGCTGGCTGGCTGGACCACAGAGAGACTGTGGCGTGGCTGGCTGGCTGGACCACAGAGAGACTGTGGCGTGGCTGCTGGCTGGACCACAGAGAGACTGTGGCGTGGCTGGCTGGCTGGACCACAGAGAGACTGTGGCGTGGCTGGCTGGCTGGACCACAGAGAGACTGTGGCGTGGCTGGCTGGCTGGACCACAGAGAGACTGTGGCGTGGCTGGCTGGCTGGACCACAGAGAGACTGTGGCGTGGCTGGCTGGCTGGACCACAGAGAGACTGTGGCGTGGCTGGCTGGCTGGACCACAGAGAGACTGTGGCGTGGCTGGCTGGCTGGACCACAGAGAGACTGTGGCGTGGCTGGCTGGCTGGACCACAGAGAGACTGTGGCGTGGCTGGCTGGCTGGACCACAGAGAGACTGTGGCGTGGCTGGCTGGCTGGACCACAGAGAGACTGTGGCGTGGCTGGCTGGCTGGACCACAGAGAGACTGTGGCGTGGCTGGCTGGCTGGACCACAGAGAGACTGTGGCGTGGCTGGCTGGCTGGACCACAGAGAGACTGTGGCGTGGCTGGCTGGCTGGACCACAGAGAGACTGTGGCGTGGCTGGCTGGCTGGACCACAGAGAGACTGTGGCGTGGCTGGCTGGCTGGACCACAGAGAGACTGTGGCGTGGCTGGCTGGCTGGACCACAGAGAGACTGTGGCGTGGCTGGCTGGCTGGACCACAGAGAGACTGTGGCGTGGCTGGCTGGCTGGACCACAGAGAGACTGTGGCGTGGCTGGCTGGCTGGACCACAGAGAGACTGTGGCGTGGCTGGCTGGCTGGACCACAGAGAGACTGTGGCGTGGCTGGCTGGCTGGACCACAGAGAGACTGTGGCGTGGCTGGCTGGCTGGACCACAGAGAGACTGTGGCGTGGCTGGCTGGCTGGACCACAGAGAGACTGTGGCGTGGCTGGCTGGCTGGACCACAGAGAGACTGTGGCGTGGCTGGCTGGCTGGACCACAGAGAGACTGTGGCGTGGCTGGCTGGCTGGACCACAGAGAGACTGTGGCGTGGCTGGCTGGCTGGACCACAGAGAGACTGTGGCGTGGCTGGCTGGCTGGACCACAGAGAGACTGTGGCGTGGCTGGCTGGCTGGACCACAGAGAGACTGTGGCGTGGCTGGCTGGCTGGACCACAGAGAGACTGTGGCGTGGCTGGCTGGCTGGACCACAGAGAGACTGTGGCGTGGCTGGCTGGCTGGACCACAGAGAGACTGTGGCGTGGCTGGCTGGCTGGACCACAGAGAGACTGTGGCGTGGCTGGCTGGCTGGACCACAGAGAGACTGTGGCGTGGCTGGCTGGCTGGACCACAGAGAGACTGTGGCGTGGCTGGCTGGCTGGACCACAGAGAGACTGTGGCGTGGCTGGCTGGCTGGACCACAGAGAGACTGTGGCGTGGCTGGCTGGCTGGACCACAGAGAGACTGTGGCGTGGCTGGCTGGCTGGACCACAGAGAGACTGTGGCGTGGCTGGCTGGCTGGACCACAGAGAGACTGTGGCGTGGCTGGCTGGCTGGACCACAGAGAGACTGTGGCGTGGCTGGCTGGCTGGACCACAGAGAGACTGTGGCGTGGCTGGCTGGCTGGACCACAGAGAGACTGTGGCGTGGCTGGCTGGCTGGACCACAGAGAGACTGTGGCGTGGCTGGCTGGCTGGACCACAGAGAGACTGTGGCGTGGCTGGCTGGCTGGACCACAGAGAGACTGTGGCGTGGCTGGCTGGCTGGACCACAGAGAGACTGTGGCGTGGCTGGCTGGCTGGACCACAGAGAGACTGTGGCGTGGCTGGCTGGCTGGACCACAGAGAGACTGTGGCGTGGCTGGCTGGCTGGACCACAGAGAGACTGTGGCGTGGCTGGCTGGCTGGACCACAGAGAGACTGTGGCGTGGCTGGCTGGCTGGACCACAGAGAGACTGTGGCGTGGCTGGCTGGCTGGACCACAGAGAGACTGTGGCGTGGCTGGCTGGCTGGACCACAGAGAGACTGTGGCGTGGCTGGCTGGCTGGACCACAGAGAGACTGTGGCGTGGCTGGCTGGCTGGACCACAGAGAGACTGTGGCGTGGCTGGCTGGCTGGACCACAGAGAGACTGTGGCGTGGCTGGCTGGCTGGACCACAGAGAGACTGTGGCGTGGCTGGCTGGCTGGACCACAGAGAGACTGTGGCGTGGCTGGCTGGCTGGACCACAGAGAGACTGTGGCGTGGCTGGCTGGCTGGACCACAGAGAGACTGTGGCGTGGCTGGCTGGCTGGACCACAGAGAGACTGTGGCGTGGCTGGCTGGCTGGACCACAGAGAGACTGTGGCGTGGCTGGCTGGCTGGACCACAGAGAGACTGTGGCGTGGCTGGCTGGCTGGACCACAGAGAGACTGTGGCGTGGCTGGCTGGCTGGACCACAGAGAGACTGTGGCGTGGCTGGCTGGCTGGACCACAGAGAGACTGTGGCGTGGCTGGCTGGCTGGACCACAGAGAGACTGTGGCGTGGCTGGCTGGCTGGACCACAGAGAGACTGTGGCGTGGCTGGCTGGCTGGACCACAGAGAGACTGTGGCGTGGCTGGCTGGCTGGACCACAGAGAGACTGTGGCGTGGCTGGCTGGCTGGACCACAGAGAGACTGTGGCGTGGCTGGCTGGCTGGACCACAGAGAGACTGTGGCGTGGCTGGCTGGCTGGACCACAGAGAGACTGTGGCGTGGCTGGCTGGCTGGACCACAGAGAGACTGTGGCGTGGCTGGCTGGCTGGACCACAGAGAGACTGTGGCGTGGCTGGCTGGCTGGACCACAGAGAGACTGTGGCGTGGCTGGCTGGCTGGACCACAGAGAGACTGTGGCGTGGCTGGCTGGCTGGACCACAGAGAGACTGTGGCGTGGCTGGCTGGCTGGACCACAGAGAGACTGTGGCGTGGCTGGCTGGCTGGACCACAGAGAGACTGTGGCGTGGCTGGCTGGCTGGACCACAGAGAGACTGTGGCGTGGCTGGCTGGCTGGACCACAGAGAGACTGTGGCGTGGCTGGCTGGCTGGACCACAGAGAGACTGTGGCGTGGCTGGCTGGCTGGACCACAGAGAGACTGTGGCGTGGCTGGCTGGCTGGACCACAGAGAGACTGTGGCGTGGCTGGCTGGCTGGACCACAGAGAGACTGTGGCGTGGCTGGCTGGCTGGACCACAGAGAGACTGTGGCGTGGCTGGCTGGCTGGACCACAGAGAGACTGTGGCGTGGCTGGCTGGCTGGACCACAGAGAGACTGTGGCGTGGCTGGCTGGCTGGACCACAGAGAGACTGTGGCGTGGCTGGCTGGCTGGACCACAGAGAGACTGTGGCGTGGCTGGCTGGCTGGACCACAGAGAGACTGTGGCGTGGCTGGCTGGCTGGACCACAGAGAGACTGTGGCGTGGCTGGCTGGCTGGCTGGACCACAGAGAGACTGTGGCGTGGCTGGCTGGCTGGACCACAGAGAGACTGTGGCGTGGCTGGCTGGCTGGACCACAGAGAGACTGTGGCGTGGCTGGCTGGCTGGACCACAGAGAGACTGTGGCGTGGCTGGCTGGCTGGACCACAGAGAGACTGTGGCGTGGCTGGCTGGCTGGACCACAGAGAGACTGTGGCGTGGCTGGCTGGCTGGACCACAGAGAGACTGTGGCGTGGCTGGCTGGCTGGACCACAGAGAGACTGTGGCGTGGCTGGCTGGCTGGACCACAGAGAGACTGTGGCGTGGCTGGCTGGCTGGACCACAGAGAGACTGTGGCGTGGCTGGCTGGCTGGACCACAGAGAGACTGTGGCGTGGCTGGCTGGCTGGACCACAGAGAGACTGTGGCGTGGCTGGCTGGCTGGACCACAGAGAGACTGTGGCGTGGCTGGCTGGCTGGACCACAGAGAGACTGTGGCGTGGCTGGCTGGCTGGACCACAGAGAGACTGTGGCGTGGCTGGCTGGCTGGACCACAGAGAGACTGTGGCGTGGCTGGCTGGCTGGCTGGACCACAGAGAGACTGTGGCGTGGCTGGCTGGCTGGACCACAGAGAGACTGTGGCGTGGCTGGCTGGCTGGACCACAGAGAGACTGTGGCGTGGCTGGCTGGCTGGACCACAGAGAGACTGTGGCGTGGCTGGCTGGCTGGACCACAGAGAGACTGTGGCGTGGCTGGCTGGCTGGACCACAGAGAGACTGTGGCGTGGCTGGCTGGCTGGACCACAGAGAGACTGTGGCGTGGCTGGCTGGCTGGACCACAGAGAGACTGTGGCGTGGCTGGCTGGCTGGACCACAGAGAGACTGTGGCGTGGCTGGCTGGCTGGACCACAGAGAGACTGTGGCGTGGCTGGCTGGCTGGACCACAGAGAGACTGTGGCGTGGCTGGCTGGCTGGACCACAGAGAGACTGTGGCGTGGCTGGCTGGCTGGACCACAGAGAGACTGTGGCGTGGCTGGCTGGCTGGACCACAGAGAGACTGTGGCGTGGCTGGCTGGCTGGACCACAGAGAGACTGTGGCGTGGCTGGCTGGCTGGACCACAGAGAGACTGTGGCGTGGCTGGCTGGCTGGACCACAGAGAGACTGTGGCGTGGCTGGCTGGCTGGACCACAGAGAGACTGTGGCGTGGCTGGCTGGCTGGACCACAGAGAGACTGTGGCGTGGCTGGCTGGCTGGACCACAGAGAGACTGTGGCGTGGCTGGCTGGCTGGACCACAGAGAGACTGTGGCGTGGCTGGCTGGCTGGACCACAGAGAGACTGTGGCGTGGCTGGCTGGCTGGACCACAGAGAGACTGTGGCGTGGCTGGCTGGCTGGACCACAGAGAGACTGTGGCGTGGCTGGCTGGCTGGACCACAGAGAGACTGTGGCGTGGCTGGCTGGCTGGACCACAGAGAGACTGTGGCGTGGCTGGCTGGCTGGACCACAGAGAGACTGTGGCGTGGCTGGCTGGCTGGACCACAGAGAGACTGTGGCGTGGCTGGCTGGCTGGACCACAGAGAGACTGTGGCGTGGCTGGCTGGCTGGACCACAGAGAGACTGTGGCGTGGCTGGCTGGCTGGCTGGACCACAGAGAGACTGTGGCGTGGCTGGCTGGCTGGACCACAGAGAGACTGTGGCGTGGCTGGCTGGCTGGACCACAGAGAGACTGTGGCGTGGCTGGCTGGCTGGACCACAGAGAGACTGTGGCGTGGCTGGCTGGCTGGACCACAGAGAGACTGTGGCGTGGCTGGCTGGCTGGACCACAGAGAGACTGTGGCGTGGCTGGCTGGCTGGACCACAGAGAGACTGTGGCGTGGCTGGCTTGCTGGACCACAGAGAGACTGTGGCGTGGCTGGCTGGCTGGACCACAGAGAGACTGTGGCGTGGCTGGCTGGCTGGACCACAGAGAGACTGTGGCGTGGCTGGCTGGCTGGACCACAGAGAGACTGTGGCGTGGCTGGCTGGCTGGACCACAGAGAGACTGTGGCGTGGCTGGCTGGCTGGACCACAGAGAGACTGTGGCGTGGCTGGCTGGCTGGACCACAGAGAGACTGTGGCGTGGCTGGCTGGCTGGACCACAGAGAGACTGTGGCGTGGCTGGCTGGCTGGACCACAGAGAGACTGTGGCGTGGCTGGCTGGCTGGACCACAGAGAGACTGTGGCGTGGCTGGCTGGCTGGACCACAGAGAGACTGTGGCGTGGCTGGCTGGCTGGACCACAGAGAGACTGTGGCGTGGCTGGCTGGCTGGACCACAGAGAGACTGTGGCGTGGCTGGCTGGCTGGACCACAGAGAGACTGTGGCGTGGCTGGCTGGCTGGACCACAGAGAGACTGTGGCGTGGCTGGCTGGCTGGACCACAGAGAGACTGTGGCGTGGCTGGCTGGCTGGACCACAGAGAGACTGTGGCGTGGCTGGCTGGCTGGACCACAGAGAGACTGTGGCGTGGCTGGCTGGCTGGACCACAGAGAGACTGTGGCGTGGCTGGCTGGCTGGACCACAGAGAGACTGTGGCGTGGCTGGCTGGCTGGACCACAGAGAGACTGTGGCGTGGCTGGCTGGCTGGACCACAGAGAGACTGTGGCGTGGCTGGCTGGCTGGACCACAGAGAGACTGTGGCGTGGCTGGCTGGCTGGACCACAGAGAGACTGTGGCGTGGCTGGCTGGCTGGACCACAGAGAGACTGTGGCGTGGCTGGCTGGCTGGACCACAGAGAGACTGTGGCGTGGCTGGCTGGCTGGCTGGACCACAGAGAGACTGTGGCGTGGCTGGCTGGCTGGACCACAGAGAGACTGTGGCGTGGCTGGCTGGCTGGACCACAGAGAGACTGTGGCGTGGCTGGCTGGCTGGACCACAGAGAGACTGTGGCGTGGCTGGCTGGCTGGACCACAGAGAGACTGTGGCGTGGCTGGCTGGCTGGACCACAGAGAGACTGTGGCGTGGCTGGCTGGCTGGACCACAGAGAGACTGTGGCGTGGCTGGCTGGCTGGACCACAGAGAGACTGTGGCGTGGCTGGCTGGCTGGACCACAGAGAGACTGTGGCGTGGCTGGCTGGCTGGACCACAGAGAGACTGTGGCGTGGCTGGCTGGCTGGACCACAGAGAGACTGTGGCGTGGCTGGCTGGCTGGACCACAGAGAGACTGTGGCGTGGCTGGCTGGCTGGACCACAGAGAGACTGTGGCGTGGCTGGCTGGCTGGACCACAGAGAGACTGTGGCGTGGCTGGCTGGCTGGACCACAGAGAGACTGTGGCGTGGCTGGCTGGCTGGACCACAGAGAGACTGTGGCGTGGCTGGCTGGCTGGACCACAGAGAGACTGTGGCGTGGCTGGCTGGACCACAGAGAGACTGTGGCGTGGCTGGCTGGCTGGACCACAGAGAGACTGTGGCGTGGCTGGCTGGCTGGACCACAGAGAGACTGTGGCGTGGCTGGCTGGCTGGACCACAGAGAGACTGTGGCGTGGCTGGCTGGCTGGACCACAGAGAGACTGTGGCGTGGCTGGCTGGCTGGACCACAGAGAGACTGTGGCGTGGCTGGCTGGCTGGACCACAGAGAGACTGTGGCGTGGCTGGCTGGCTGGACCACAGAGAGACTGTGGCGTGGCTGGCTGGCTGGACCACAGAGAGACTGTGGCGTGGCTGGCTGGCTGGACCACAGAGAGACTGTGGCGTGGCTGGCTGGCTGGACCACAGAGAGACTGTGGCGTGGCTGGCTGGCTGGACCACAGAGAGACTGTGGCGTGGCTGGCTGGCTGGACCACAGAGAGACTGTGGCGTGGCTGGCTGGCTGGACCACAGAGAGACTGTGGCGTGGCTGGCTGGCTGGACCACAGAGAGACTGTGGCGTGGCTGGCTGGCTGGACCACAGAGAGACTGTGGCGTGGCTGGCTGGCTGGACCACAGAGAGACTGTGGCGTGGCTGGCTGGCTGGACCACAGAGAGACTGTGGCGTGGCTGGCTGGCTGGACCACAGAGAGACTGTGGCGTGGCTGGCTGGCTGGACCACAGAGAGACTGTGGCGTGGCTGGCTGGCTGGACCACAGAGAGACTGTGGCGTGGCTGGCTGGCTGGACCACAGAGAGACTGTGGCGTGGCTGGCTGGCTGGACCACAGAGAGACTGTGGCGTGGCTGGCTGGCTGGACCACAGAGAGACTGTGGCGTGGCTGGCTGGCTGGACCACAGAGAGACTGTGGCGTGGCTGGCTGGCTGGACCACAGAGAGACTGTGGCGTGGCTGGCTGGCTGGACCACAGAGAGACTGTGGCGTGGCTGGCTGGCTGGACCACAGAGAGACTGTGGCGTGGCTGGCTGGCTGGACCACAGAGAGACTGTGGCGTGGCTGGCTGGCTGGACCACAGAGAGACTGTGGCGTGGCTGGCTGGCTGGACCACAGAGAGACTGTGGCGTGGCTGGCTGGCTGGACCACAGAGAGACTGTGGCGTGGCTGGCTGGCTGGACCACAGAGAGACTGTGGCGTGGCTGGCTGGCTGGACCACAGAGAGACTGTGGCGTGGCTGGCTGGCTGGACCACAGAGAGACTGTGGCGTGGCTGGCTGGCTGGACCACAGAGAGACTGTGGCGTGGCTGGCTGGCTGGACCACAGAGAGACTGTGGCGTGGCTGGCTGGCTGGACCACAGAGAGACTGTGGCGTGGCTGGCTGGCTGGACCACAGAGAGACTGTGGCGTGGCTGGCTGGCTGGACCACAGAGAGACTGTGGCGTGGCTGGCTGGCTGGACCACAGAGAGACTGTGGCGTGGCTGGCTGGCTGGACCACAGAGAGACTGTGGCGTGGCTGGCTGGCTGGACCACAGAGAGACTGTGGCGTGGCTGGCTGGCTGGACCACAGAGAGACTGTGGCGTGGCTGGCTGGCTGGACCACAGAGAGACTGTGGCGTGGCTGGCTGGCTGGACCACAGAGAGACTGTGGCGTGGCTGGCTGGCTGGACCACAGAGAGACTGTGGCGTGGCTGGCTGGCTGGACCACAGAGAGACTGTGGCGTGGCTGGCTGGCTGGCTGGACCACAGAGAGACTGTGGCGTGGCTGGCTGGCTGGACCACAGAGAGACTGTGGCGTGGCTGGCTGGCTGGCTGGACCACAGAGAGACTGTGGCGTGGCTGGCTGGCTGGACCACAGAGAGACTGTGGCGTGGCTGGCTGGCTGGCTGGACCACAGAGAGACTGTGGCGTGGCTGGCTGGCTGGACCACAGAGAGACTGTGGCGTGGCTGGCTGGCTGGCTGGACCACAGAGAGACTGTGGCGTGGCTGGCTGGCTGGACCACAGAGAGACTGTGGCGTGGCTGGCTGGCTGGACCACAGAGAGACTGTGGCGTGGCTGGCTGGCTGGACCACAGAGAGACTGTGGCGTGGCTGGCTGGCTGGACCACAGAGAGACTGTGGCGTGGCTGGCTGGCTGGACCACAGAGAGACTGTGGCGTGGCTGGCTGGCTGGACCACAGAGAGACTGTGGCGTGGCTGGCTGGCTGGACCACAGAGAGACTGTGGCGTGGCTGGCTGGCTGGACCACAGAGAGACTGTGGCGTGGCTGGCTGGCTGGACCACAGAGAGACTGTGGCGTGGCTGGCTGGCTGGACCACAGAGAGACTGTGGCGTGGCTGGCTGGCTGGACCACAGAGAGACTGTGGCGTGGCTGGCTGGCTGGACCACAGAGAGACTGTGGCGTGGCTGGCTGGCTGGACCACAGAGAGACTGTGGCGTGGCTGGCTGGCTGGACCACAGAGAGACTGTGGCGTGGCTGGCTGGCTGGACCACAGAGAGACTGTGGCGTGGCTGGCTGGCTGGCTGGACCACAGAGAGACTGTGGCGTGGCTGGCTGGCTGGACCACAGAGAGACTGTGGCGTGGCTGGCTGGCTGGACCACAGAGAGACTGTGGCGTGGCTGGCTGGCTGGACCACAGAGAGACTGTGGCGTGGCTGGCTGGCTGGCTGGACCACAGAGAGACTGTGGCGTGGCTGGCTGGCTGGACCACAGAGAGACTGTGGCGTGGCTGGCTGGCTGGACCACAGAGAGACTGTGGCGTGGCTGGCTGGCTGGACCACAGAGAGACTGTGGCGTGGCTGGCTGGCTGGACCACAGAGAGACTGTGGCGTGGCTGGCTGGCTGGACCACAGAGAGACTGTGGCGTGGCTGGCTGGCTGGACCACAGAGAGACTGTGGCGTGGCTGGCTGGCTGGACCACAGAGAGACTGTGGCGTGGCTGGCTGGCTGGACCACAGAGAGACTGTGGCGTGGCTGGCTGGCTGGACCACAGAGAGACTGTGGCGTGGCTGGCTGGCTGGACCACAGAGAGACTGTGGCGTGGCTGGCTGGCTGGACCACAGAGAGACTGTGGCGTGGCTGGCTGGCTGGACCACAGAGAGACTGTGGCGTGGCTGGCTGGCTGGACCACAGAGAGACTGTGGCGTGGCTGGCTGGCTGGACCACAGAGAGACTGTGGCGTGGCTGGCTGGCTGGACCACAGAGAGACTGTGGCGTGGCTGGCTGGCTGGACCACAGAGAGACTGTGGCGTGGCTGGCTGGCTGGACCACAGAGAGACTGTGGCGTGGCTGGCTGGCTGGACCACAGAGAGACTGTGGCGTGGCTGGCTGGCTGGACCACAGAGAGACTGTGGCGTGGCTGGCTGGCTGGACCACAGAGAGACTGTGGCGTGGCTGGCTGGCTGGCTGGACCACAGAGAGACTGTGGCGTGGCTGGCTGGCTGGACCACAGAGAGACTGTGGCGTGGCTGGCTGGCTGGACCACAGAGAGACTGTGGCGTGGCTGGCTGGCTGGACCACAGAGAGACTGTGGCGTGGCTGGCTGGCTGGACCACAGAGAGACTGTGGCGTGGCTGGCTGGCTGGCTGGACCACAGAGAGACTGTGGCGTGGCTGGCTGGCTGGACCACAGAGAGACTGTGGCGTGGCTGGCTGGCTGGCTGGACCACAGAGAGACTGTGGCGTGGCTGGCTGGCTGGACCACAGAGAGACTGTGGCGTGGCTGGCTGGCTGGCTGGGCCACAGAGAGACTGTGGCGTGGCTGGCTGGCTGGACCACAGAGAGACTGTGGCGTGGCTGGCTGGCTGGACCACAGAGAGACTGTGGCGTGGCTGGCTGGCTGGACCACAGAGAGACTGTGGCGTGGCTGGCTGGCTGGATCACAGAGAGACTGTGGCGTGGCTGGCTGGCTGGACCACAGAGAGACTGTGGCGTGGCTGGCTGGCTGGACCACAGAGAGACTGTGGCGTGGCTGGCTGGCTGGACCACAGAGAGACTGTGGCGTGGCTGGCTGGCTGGACCACAGAGAGACTGTGGCGTGGCTGGCTGGCTGGACCACAGAGAGACTGTGGCGTGGCTGGCTGGCTGGACCACAGAGAGACTGTGGCGTGGCTGGCTGGCTGGCTGGACCACAGAGAGACTGTGGCGTGGCTGGCTGGCTGGACCACAGAGAGACTGTGGCGTGGCTGGCTGGCTGGACCACAGAGAAACTGTGGCGTGGCTGGACCACAGAGAGACTGTGGCGTGGCTGGCTGGCTGGACCACAGAGAGACTGTGGCGTGGCTGGCTGGCTGGACCACAGAGAGACTGTGGCGTGGCTGGCTGGCTGGACCACAGAGAGACTGTGGCGTGGCTGGCTGGCTGGCTGGACCACAGAGAGACTGTGGCGTGGCTGGCTGGCTGGACCACAGAGAGACTGTGGCGTGGCTGGCTGGCTGGACCACAGAGAGACTGTGGCGTGGCTGGCTGGCTGGACCACAGAGAGACTGTGGCGTGGCTGGCTGGCTGGACCACAGAGAGACTGTGGCGTGGCTGGCTGGCTGGACCACAGAGAGACTGTGGCGTGGCTGGCTGGCTGGACCACAGAGAGACTGTGGCGTGGCTGGCTGGCTGGACCACAGAGAGACTGTGGCGTGGCTGGCTGGCTGGACCACAGAGAGACTGTGGCGTGGCTGGCTGGCTGGACCACAGAGAGACTGTGGCGTGGCTGGCTGGCTGGACCACAGAGAGACTGTGGCTTGGCTGGCTGGCTGGACCACAGAGAGACTGTGGCGTGGCTGGCTGGCTGGACCACAGAGAGACTGTGGCGTGGCTGGCTGGCTGGACCACAGAGAGACTGTGGCGTGGCTGGCTGGCTGGACCACAGAGAGACTGTGGCGTGGCTGGCTGGCTGGACCACAGAGAGACTGTGGCGTGGCTGGCTGGCTGGACCACAGAGAGACTGTGGCGTGGCTGGCTGGCTGGACCACAGAGAGACTGTGGCGTGGCTGGCTGGCTGGACCACAGAGAGACTGTGGCGTGGCTGGCTGGCTGGACCACAGAGAGACTGTGGCGTGGCTGGCTGGCTGGACCACAGAGAGACTGTGGCGTGGCTGGCTGGCTGGACCACAGAGAGACTGTGGCGTGGCTGGCTGGCTGGACCACAGAGAGACTGTGGCGTGGCTGGCTGGCTGGACCACAGAGAGACTGTGGCGTGGCTGGCTGGCTGGACCACAGAGAGACTGTGGCGTGGCTGGCTGGCTGGACCACAGAGAGACTGTGGCGTGGCTGGCTGGCTGGACCACAGAGAGACTGTGGCGTGGCTGGCTGGCTGGACCACAGAGAGACTGTGGCGTGGCTGGCTGGCTGGACCACAGAGAGACTGTGGCGTGGCTGGCTGGCTGGACCACAGAGAGACTGTGGCGTGGCTGGCTGGCTGGACCACAGAGAGACTGTGGCGTGGCTGGCTGGCTGGACCACAGAGAGACTGTGGCGTGGCTGGCTGGCTGGACCACAGAGAGACTGTGGCGTGGCTGGCTGGCTGGACCACAGAGAGACTGTGGCGTGGCTGGCTGGCTGGACCACAGAGAGACTGTGGCGTGGCTGGCTGGCTGGACCACAGAGAGACTGTGGCGTGGCTGGCTGGCTGGACCACAGAGAGACTGTGGCGTGGCTGGCTGGCTGGACCACAGAGAGACTGTGGCGTGGCTGGCTGGCTGGACCACAGAGAGACTGTGGCGTGGCTGGCTGGCTGGACCACAGAGAGACTGTGGCGTGGCTGGCTGGCTGGACCACAGAGAGACTGTGGCGTGGCTGGCTGGCTGGACCACAGAGAGACTGTGGCGTGGCTGGCTGGCTGGCTGGACCACAGAGAGACTGTGGCGTGGCTGGCTGGCTGGACCACAGAGAGACTGTGGCGTGGCTGGCTGGCTGGACCACAGAGAGACTGTGGCGTGGCTGGCTGGCTGGACCACAGAGAGACTGTGGCGTGGCTGGCTGGCTGGACCACAGAGAGACTGTGGCGTGGCTGGCTGGCTGGACCACAGAGAGACTGTGGCGTGGCTGGCTGGCTGCTGGACCACAGAGAGACTGTGGCGTGGCTGGCTGGCTGGACCACAGAGAGACTGTGGCGTGGCTGGCTGGCTGGACCACAGAGAGACTGTGGCGTGGCTGGCTGGCTGGACCACAGAGAGACTGTGGCGTGGCTGGCTGGCTGGACCACAGAGAGACTGTGGCGTGGCTGGCTGGCTGGACCACAGAGAGACTGTGGCGTGGCTGGCTGGCTGGACCACAGAGAGACTGTGGCGTGGCTGGCTGGCTGGACCACAGAGAGACTGTGGCGTGGCTGGCTGGCTGGACCACAGAGAGACTGTGGCGTGGCTGGCTGGCTGGACCACAGAGAGACTGTGGCGTGGCTGGCTGGCTGGACCACAGAGAGACTGTGGCGTGGCTGGCTGGCTGGCTGGACCACAGAGAGACTGTGGCGTGGCTGGCTGGCTGGACCACAGAGAGACTGTGGCGTGGCTGGCTGGCTGGACCACAGAGAGACTGTGGCGTGGCTGGCTGGCTGGACCACAGAGAGACTGTGGCGTGGCTGGCTGGCTGGCTGGACCACAGAGAGACTGTGGCGTGGCTGGCTGGCTGGACCACAGAGAGACTGTGGCGTGGCTGGCTGGCTGGACCACAGAGAGACTGTGGCGTGGCTGGCTGGCTGGACCACAGAGAGACTGTGGCGTGGCTGGCTGGCTGGACCACAGAGAGACTGTGGCGTGGCTGGCTGGCTGGCTGGACCACAGAGAGACTGTGGCGTGGCTGGCTGGCTGGACCACAGAGAGACTGTGGCGTGGCTGGCTGGCTGGACCACAGAGAGACTGTGGCGTGGCTGGCTGGCTGGACCACAGAGAGACTGTGGCGTGGCTGGCTGGCTGGACCACAGAGAGACTGTGGCGTGGCTGGCTGGCTGGACCACAGAGAGACTGTGGCGTGGCTGGCTGGCTGGACCACAGAGAGACTGTGGCGTGGCTGGCTGGCTGGACCACAGAGAGACTGTGGCGTGGCTGGCTGGCTGGACCACAGAGAGACTGTGGCGTGGCTGGCTGGCTGGACCACAGAGAGACTGTGGCGTGGCTGGCTGGCTGGACCACAGAGAGACTGTGGCGTGGCTGGCTGGCTGGACCACAGAGAGACTGTGGCGTGGCTGGCTGGCTGGACCACAGAGAGACTGTGGCGTGGCTGGCTGGCTGGACCACAGAGAGACTGTGGCGTGGCTGGCTGGCTGGACCACAGAGAGACTGTGGCGTGGCTGGCTGGCTGGACCACAGAGAGACTGTGGCGTGGCTGGCTGGCTGGACCACAGAGAGACTGTGGCGTGGCTGGCTGGCTGGACCACAGAGAGACTGTGGCGTGGCTGGCTGGCTGGACCACAGAGAGACTGTAATTTGAGTACATACCCATTATCCATACTCTCTGTTTTATACCACCTAGCCAATCTCCTAACCAGGTCAATAATTTGCCTTCAATTCCATGAGCTTTAATTTTAGCCAGCAGCCTCTTATGTGGAACCTTCGAATGCCTTCTGGAAGTCCATATAAACTACAGCCATAGACATTCCCCTGTCTACTGCTTTAGTTATGAAAGGAAAGGAAAAAAAGAAGGAATGTAAGGGTTTTTCTCTCTGAACCTGTGCGATTCGTGTGGCTCTGTGCAGCCTGGATGCTAGTGCGAGTTTAGGCCTTATTGCCTGTTCTGGTCTCCAGCCAGTCTGGGAGCACTAGACACCTGTGAGTGGTTCGACCCACTCGCCCTTACGGTTCTGACACTGGACTTAGATGCGAGAGCAGTAATGGAGATAAAACTCAGGTAGACCCGGTTGAATGGTACGAAATGGAAAATCTTTATTGCATATTATTTAAGATTACGAAATACATGTCATAAGCACAGATTAATGACAGTACAATCTTACACGCAGTTATGTAACTAATTTCAGGGAAACGAGGAACGAACGACACATCGTAAATGGGGGCACACATTACAATTATCCTTAAAACTTAAACCATCCCCTATCAATATCTGCCCTAAGCTAGATTTGTAGGATCGAGACTCATGCTCACCACTCGTGATAACTCGGAGAATTCCGAAAACTCTGATCGGATGTTTTTCACCGCAGCACCCACGTGTCGATCAGGAGTCTCTGTACCCCACTTGTTTACTCGTTTCTGCTCCGGCTAGCAGGCTGGACCGTCTGCTGTCATGAAGATCTGTGTTGTCCTCGGAGTTCCGACACTGCTCAAAGAAGAGTCTTCCTTTGCCCTCGCACTGATAAAATTCGAAGAATAGTCTTCCTGTTCCAGTTCTATAAAACTCAAAAGAAAGTCTTCCTGGGCAAGGAAAGTGTCTATTCGACCTACAGGCGCGGTCGGAGCTTACTGACCGTGGCGATACGTATGGTCTTCTTCTCTTCTCATCTCATCTCATCTCATCTCATCTCATCTCGGGCCTTCGGTTCCAACACCGTTTACCGACTTCTCGGGATGGTGCGCCCGCTTCAAGGCTTCACAGCCCAGTTCCACACAGATCTTCGCGGCACGCCACGAGGTAGATCCGAGCGGATCGTAAAGTTCAACAGTCTTTTGAAAAGAGACCCGAGGCAAGCAGGAACAAGACGGCGAGTCAAGAGCAGCCACGAGGATAAACGCCAGCAGGATAAGAGAAAGATGGACGGTTGGAGCTTGCAGTTATAGTGCAAAATCTTCCTTTTCCCGCCCAACCTTAATGTCTTTTCTTTTGTTAGGGTTTGGCGCTCAAATTTCTTGTATAGGGTGATCTCCGTTTTAATGGGTTTCAGGGATACTCGTAACTGTCTGAGTACCTGTTAATACTTTTCCCATTGTTTAATCGGTCGGTGTTCTCCCTGGAGGGGTTTTGGGGCTTCCAAATGTTTTCTGTAACTACCCGCTAACGGCTCTCTCATCGTAGAGTCGTTGGGATTTTGCATATTAATGTCTTTGGATGGGTTCTTGATTACTTGGTACAATAGCCCTTATTCGCACCTGGGATACCGATTTCAGTATTTATGTGTATACTGCAAACCCATGATGTCTCGTGTATTATCTTAAATGTGCTGAGTCTTGATCGATCTTGCACAAATGTTTATTGGAACGCCATCTTGTCTGCCTGTCGAAAAGTCTAGAATGTTCCGCCACGAGGCGTGGCGGCCATTTTACAAGCTGCTTCTGTCCACTTTGAAAACCTGACAGCATTCTGCTGAAATAAAAGCTGTTTGAACGAAACTATGTGTTTTCCTCCTTATTTATAAAATCGTGATATATTGCGAATTCTACAGGAAGGAAAATTTTGGTGTTGTATTTGACCCTGAGATGAGCTCCCAACACATATTCATGCCATCACTAAGACCACCTATTTCCACCTCCATAACATCACTCAACTCCGCCCCACCTCAGCTCATCTGCTGCTGAAACACTCATCCATGCCTTTGTTATCTCTAGACTTGACTATTCCAAAGGACTCCTGGCCAGCCTCCCATCTTCCACTTTCCATAAACTTAAGCTCACCAGAACTCTGCTGCCCATTTCCTAACTCGCACCAAGTCCTGTTCACCCATCACCCCTGTGCTCGCTGACCTACATTGGCTCCTGGTTAAGCAACGCCTTGATTTTAAAATTCTCATCCTTGTTTTCAAATCCTTCCATGGCCTCGCCCCTCCTTAGCTCTGCAGTGTCCTCCAGCCCTACAACCCTCTGAGATCTCTGCGCTCCTCCAATTCTAACCTCTTGTGCATCTCCGATTTTAATTGCTCCACCATTAGCAGCTGTGCCTTCAGCTGCTGAGGCCCTAAGCTCTGGAATTCCCTCCCTAAACCTCTCCGCCTCTCTTTCCTCCTTTAAGATGCTCCTTAAAACCTACCTCTTTGACCAACTCTGCCCTAATATCTCCTTGTGTGTCTTGGGGCGCGATCTTGCCAGCCCTGGGGAGGCGGGTATGGACTGCCGGGAAAATGGTAGAATTTGGGGGCGGGTGCCCAACCTGCCTCATTGTCATCTTGCCAGGAGGCGGGTAGCCGACCCGCACCGGGTCCCGTCTCCTTGGAGGCGGGAAGGGGATTAAAGCCACAAGTAGTTAACAGGCAGATAAGAGGATTATCCCCATTTTACCCACACAAGTGCAGGCTTCCCGAAGGCTCCGAACCCCACCAGGGTCACCGAGGTGAGTAGTGGGTCTGCGGGGGTCGGAGGGGTGCAAAAGTGCGCTGTGAAGGTAAGTGATGGGTGCAAGTGTGGAGAGGTGACTATGTGAGGTAAGTGGAAAGTGTTAGAAAAAGTTTACTTACCTTTGTTTCTTCCTGCAGACTTCAATTGTTGGATATGCGGAGAGTCTCACACCTCCGCGGCAGGGATGACAGATGGCCGTTGCATTCTCCAATGCAACAACCATCTAATTTCTACTGAAGAAAGAGGTTTGATGAGTCTTGAATTCAAGAACTCATCAAACTACAGAGAATGTCAGTGTTTGACAGCTTCACAGAGCTGTCAACCGATGACAATTCATCTGTCAAAAATATTTGATAGATGAAACGTCATACGCTGATGTTCTCTGTAACCGGTTTTCCCTTAATTGGCCTGCTAAGTCTGCTGGGCGGGTTTAACAAGGTCAATCAAGGGAAAATAGCATGGGTTGGCCACAAATTGATGGAGGCGGGACATCGACCCGACAAGCAGCAGTCCCGTCTCCAACGCGCCCCCATTGGCGAAATCGCCCCCCTGGTGTCAAATTTTGTTTGATAATGCTCCAGTGAAGCGATGTCAAAGGCGCTATATAAATGCCAGTTGCTGCTGTTACCCAATGTGCCATCCTCTCCCTTTGTAAACAAGAATGTTACAACAGCTACTCCCCAGTTCCACAACACATTTTACATATTTAAGGAGAACTGAAAAATATGGCAGAATTTGCTAGCTTACTGTCTAGGCTCAGGGATGCAGTATCGTTCTGTTGCATTTGATCTCTTTTTTCTTCTTCCTTACAGTTAATTTAGTGGCGATTGTGATCCTGTCCCGGGGAAAGTGCGGGCTCTCCACCTGCACCACTCGCTACCTGGTGGCCATGGCAATGGCGGGTCTACTGGTCATTATCACTGATGTCATATTGACTCGGATCAGTTCTTATTATTTCCCGGGATCCTTTCTGGACATCACCCCTGTGTGTAGTGTTATTTTTGTCCTAAGTCACACATCAACAGACTGTTCAGTCTGGCTAACAGTCACTTTCTCCTTTGATCGATTTGTGGCCATTTGTTGCCAGAAACTGAAAACTCAATATTGCACCGAGAAAACTGCGGCTGTGGTTCTAGCAACAACCTGCATTTTGCTTTCTTTGAAAAATGTCCCCTTCTACTTTATATTTGAATCTGTGGAGATAATGAACAACGTATCATGGTTTTGTGATGTAAAACCAAGTTATTTTACTGAGCCCCTGTGGGTGGGATTTGACTGGTTTGATACGGTTTTAACCCCATTTACTCCCATATGCTTCAATTTTGTTGTTCAACACCCTGACAGTCAGACACATTTTAGTGGACAGTCGGGTCCGTAAGGGCCTGAGGAGTCAGAGCAAGGGAGAGAATCGCAGTGGCCCAGAGATGGAGAGCAGAAGGAAGTCTGTGATTTTGCTCTTCACAATTTCCGGCAGCTTCATACTTCTGTGGCTGACATATGTTATAGAATTCTTCTATTATAACATTGCAGAGGCAAATCCCACAGATTGCAACGATTCTTTGTATATATTCGCCTGTGCCGGAGCTATGCTTCAGAATCTAAGTTGCTGCACAAACACATTTATTTATGGTGTGACGCAGTTCAAAAGCGCAGTGAAATATCTGTTTACCTTAATTGTTAAATAATAAAAAAACAACTGATCTCAGCCCAGACTTGGTTCCGAGCATTTCCACTTCGTTAATCTAATATTTATCCCTAGATTTCCCTACCTGAATTGCACCAGGAAACGCTCGCGATCTGAAAATACATTTGGGTGCAAGGCAGCCATTTCGCTGAAGGCCTTCAGTTACTTTGATTGACAGGTGGACCTTTTGCTCCAAGTGCAGGTCAGACATTTCAGAGTAAAACCTCTCACAATAAGTGGATATCGAGAGTTAAGATGTAGTTTATATTAAGTATATAATAAGTGGATATAGAGAGTTAAGATGTAGTTTATATTAAGTATATAATAAGTGGATATCGAGAGTTAAGATGTAGTTTATATTAGGTATATAATAAGTGGATGTCGAGAGTTAAGATGTAGTTTATATTAAGTATATAATAAGTGGATATCGAGAGTTAAGATGTAGTTTATATTAGGTATATAATAAGTGGATATCGAGAGTTAAGATGTGGTTTATATTAGGTATATAATAAGTGGATGTCGAGAGTTAAGATGTAGTTTATATTAAGTATATAATAAGTGGATATCGAGAGTTAAGATGTAGTTTATATTAGGTATATAATAAGTGGATATCGAGAGTTAAGCTGTAATTTATATTAATTATATAGTAAGTGGATATCGAGAGTTAAGATGTCGTTTATATTAAGTATATAATAAGTGGATATCGAGAGTTAAGATGTAGTTTATATTAAGTATTATAATAAGTGGATATAGAGAGTTAAGATGTAGTTTATATTAAGTATATAATAAGTGGATACCGAGAGTTAAGATGTAGTTTATATTAAGTATTATAATAAGTGGATATAGAGAGTTAAGATGTAGTTTATATCAAGTATTATAATAAGTGGACATCGAGAGTTAAGATGTAGTTTATATTAAGTATATAATAAGTGGATATAGAGAGTTAAGATGTAGTTTATATTAAGTATATAATAAGTGAATATCAAGAGTTAAGATGTAGTTTATCGTGATAATGTCACCGAAACAATACGAGATCTAGAGATGCGCCTGATGCTGTTTAAAGGAACACCATTGCTGTGAGAATACAACTTCCAATTTTCATTAGTTCATAAATATAAGAATTGTACACTTTTTGAGGTTTTTCCTTAAATCTCAGCAATGCTCATTTAAATATGTTCTATCACATCAGGGACTGAAATCGGCTGTCGTAATCAATTTGTTCAGACAGCTAGAACTAATGGCCCGAAAATTAAACCTAATACGCGAGAGTATGCATTGTGTACTCTCGCGTATTAGATCCCGAATTGCCGGTTTCCTGCATGCACTGCGCATGCGCGGGAAACCGGCACTTCGTGAATTGAAAAGGGGGCGGTTCCTAAGTGAACAGCGTGCGCGCTACAGGCTGTGCGCACGCAGTGCACTTAGTTATTTTTTCAGCTTTGAACGCACAGGTAAGTGGTGAAGATTTTACACATAAAGAAAGCAGGCGTAGGACACACTTTTAACAAGGTAAGTAGTTAATTAAGTGTTATTTTAAATATTTTTCAACAGGTTTATCTTTTTTAGAGACTTTAAAGAAAGGTAAGTTTATTTTTATAACTTTTAAAAAGATTTTAAATTTTTTCAAAAATTTAATTTTTTGTTTAAAGCGGTTAATTTATTTAACTATACTTATTTTATTAATGTGATGGCTTTTTTTTTAATTTAATTGAGGTTTAGCTGTTCTTTTGGGGGTGTGTAGTATTCATAGCTTTGACAGGTCTTCCTGTCAAAACTATGAATGAAAGATGGTGTGCTGCCATTGGCTCCAACTGAATCACGTGATCCCAGAGCTCGCACGAACTAATTGCGTCTCTGGGTCACGCAAGTACTGCACGGTTCCAAGAGAGAGAGCCTTTCAAACTAAAGTTCATGTGGGCCCGGAGCAAAAAGGTAGGCGCGGAGTGCGATATCGCGGGGAATCCTTACCCCCACGGGAACCCTCACTGTTTAATTTCTGGGCCAATTTGAACGATGTTGGAAACCTGTCTGTCCCGGTGGAGATTCCACATGGTATAAATGAAAGGTTCTGGGAATGTATCAACTTGAGTTTAATTCAGAGAGATTGCATGCAGCACGAAGGGACAGATCGCTTCACATAGAAAATGATTGAAACATTTCATACTATTACAAAACTATTCTACACGATCCTTGAAGTCATTCGTCTTCTTGGTAAAAGACTCTAACCATATATGTTGTGTAAATGTGTGTGCGAGAGCTGGTCTCTGGTTTTGCTTTGTAATTAACTACGTTAGATTCTGGTGCCTGGTGATGCTTGTTACACAATTATCAAATTCGTGATATAATTGCAATAAATTGATATCCCAAAGTTCCACTACCCTTTTTATCCCATTGTCTTAACCGAAAATATAAGTCTATTTGAATCTCACAGGCAAGTTTATGAACAAATTATTGTCTTTGGCGGAACGTCTTCTGATATTGCAGCAGCTCTCAGTGATGACAACTCACCAAGGGCTGTAAGGGATTCTGACCCTGCGTGTCTCGCAGCCTGTGAGATTCACGCGGCTCTGTGCAGCCTGTATGTCAGTGCGGGTTTAGGCCTTGTTGCCTGTTCTGGTCTCCAGCCAGTCTGGGAGCACTAGACACACCTGTGAGTGGTTCGAATCACTCGCCCTTACGGTTCTAGACACTGGACTTAGATGCGAGAGCAGTAATGGAGATGAAACTCATGTAGACTCGGTTGAATGGTACGAGATGGAAAATCTTTATTGCATGATATTTAAGATTACGAAATACATGTCATAAGCACAGATTAATGACAGTACAATCTTACAAGCAGTTATATAGCTGATCCTAGGGAAACGAGGAACGAACGACACACCGTAAATAGGGGCACACATTACAAGTATCCTTAATACTTAAACCCTCCCCTATCAATATCTGTCCTAGCTAGATTCGTAGGATTTCGAGACTCATGCTCACCACTCGTGATAACTCGGAGAAATTCCGAATAGCTGATCGGATGTTTTTCACCGCAGCACCCACGTGTCGATCAGGAGGTCTCCTGGTCCCACTTGTTTACTTGCTTCTGCTCCGGCTAGCAGGCTGGAACGTCTGCTGTGATGAAGATCTGTGTTGGTTGGTTTAACAGGCACTGTCCGAATGGGTTTCACAGACCAGTCAATATCATCGGTGATAATTCGTTCTTGCAAGTTCAAAGAAGTCTTCCTGGCAAGGAAAACTTGGCTATTCGACCTACAGGCACGGTCGGGATTTACTGACCGTGGCGATGAGTATGGTCTTCCTCTCTTCTCATCTCATCTCATCTCATCTCATCTCGGGCCTTTAGTTCCGATGCCAGTTACCAACATAGGTCTTCGTTACGCGACACGAGGTAGATCCTGAACGGATCAGAAAGTTCAACAGTCTTTTTCAAAGAGGCACCAGGCAAGCAGGCACAAGACTACGAGTCAAAACACAGGAGCAGCCACGAGGTTACGAGTCGATCGGATAAGAGAATAAGAGAAAGATGGACGGTTGGAGCTTATAATTATAGTACAAAATCTTCCGTTTCCCACCCAACCTTAATGTCCTTTCTTTTGTTTGAGTTTGGCGCTCAAATGTCTTGTATGGGTGATCTCCGTTCTTAATGGGTTTCGGGGCTACTCGTAACTGTCTGAGTACCTGTTAATATTTCTCCCATTGTTAAATCGGTCGGTGTTCTCCCTGGAGGGGTCTTGGGGCTTCCAAGTGTTTTGTATAACTACCTGCTAACGGCTCTCTCATCGTAGAGTCGTTGGGATTTTACATATTAATGTCTTTTGGATGGGCCCTTGATTACTCGGTACAATAGCTTTCATTCGTACCTGGGAGACCGATTTCAGTATTTATGTGTATACTGCAAACCCATAATGTCTCGTGTATTATCTTCACTGTGCTGAATCTTAATCGATCTTGCACAAATGTTTATTGGAACGCCATCTTGTCTGCCTGTCGAAAAGTCTAGAATGTTCTGTCACGAGGTGCGGCGGCCATTTTACAGGCTGCTTGTGTCCACTTTGAGAAACCTGACAGCATTCTGCTGAAATAAAAGCTGTTTGAACGAGACTCTGTGTTTTCTCCTTATTAATAAAATCGCGATATATTGCGAATTCTACAGGGCAGGTATTTCTGGGAGTATCTTTCACTGTAGAATTGTACTGAGTGTGGGTCACGAACCGGAGTGGAGCACCTGACCCCAGTGACCATGTATTACTGGGAGTATTTGCCACTGTAGATTTGTACTGAATGTGTCCTCAATGATTCAGAATGTCTACACATGCAGCCGCAATCTACCATTGCCCGTGTAGAAAATTGCAGAACCACATTGTGATGTACATTGAGGAACTTGAGAAATTGCGTAAATATAAAATTGATCTCTTCTTCATGACGTTTTAAAGCCCTTCACATCCAATGATGGCTAGCAGAATGGGCAGACAAGTGGCAGATGGAATTTAATACAGAGAAGTGTGAGGTGATGCATTTTGGCAGAAGGAACAGGGAGAGGCAATATACACTTAATGGCACAGTTTTGAAGAGTGTGCAATGATAGAGGGACCTAGGAGTTAATGTGCATAGGTCCCTGAAGGTGGCAGGACATATTGACAGAGTGGTTAACAAAGCATATGGGATCTTGGGCTTCATAAATAGAGGTATTGAGTACAAAAGTAGAGAAGTTATGCTGAACCTTTATAAAGCGCTGGTTAGCCCACAACTGGAGTATTGCGTCCAGTTCTGGTCACCACACTTTAGGAAGGATGTGAAGGCCCTTGAGAGGGTGCAGAGGAGATTTACCAGAATGAGTCATAGAGTCATAGAGTTATACAGCACAGAAAGAGGCCCTTCGGCCCATCGTGTCTGTGCCGCCCATCAAGCCCTGTCTATTCTAATCCCATTTTCCAGCACTTGGTCTGTAGCAGTGGAATGTAGAGAGAGGTTGACGTGAATATAGTGAGAAGCAGTCAAACACTGACAATCTGTTTTATGGTGAGCCCTTACTGAAGGCTCAACAAAACCTATTTCCTCCGCAGAAATCAAATGGCTGCTGCATTGGAGAATGCAGCAGCCATTCTGTAATTTCTGCCGTTGAGATGAGGCACCTCCGGATCCCCAAGGGTTGAAGCCTGCAGAAAGAAACAAAGGTAAGTAAACTTATTCTAACACTTTACACTCACCTCTCATACTTACCTCTCCACACTTGCACCCATCACTCACCTCCACAACGGACCTTTCGACCCCTCTCACCCCCGCAGACCCACTGCTCCGCTCGCTGACCCTGGTGGGGTTTCCCGACATCGGGAAGCCCGCACTTGAAGGGGTAAAATGGGGATAAGCCTCTCAACTGCCTGTAAACAGGCAGTTAATTGGCTGTAATCCCCTTCCCGACTCGAGGAGACGCCTCCCGGGAAGATGGCACGGAGGCGGGTTGGGAGCGGGTTCGGTACCCGCTCCCAGTTTCTGCCATTTTCCCAGCAGTCCCGCCTCCATAACCGTCTCCCCAGGGCTGGCAAAATTCCCCACTATGACTCTATGGGCTGGATTTTGCCATTGGGGGCGGGCTGGGGGCAGGTCAGGTGGTCGTCGTGTCAGGATCCTGACTCCGATGTGAAGTGGGACAAAAGTACGATTTTGCCCTAATTGGGCACTTGATTTCCAGCGTGTGGAAACCCCTGGCCCAATGAGCCTTTTCATACAGAAAGTCGCCTCCGGTGACGTCATCAATGCTGCTGGATTTAAGGCCTGCAAGCAGCCTTGCTTCTTTTTCAGCCTTTAAACTTTATGCCCATTGTTCTGAGCGCTTCCTTCACCAATTATGTCCACCAGTAGACCAAAGTGTGCTCCAAGATTCGATAAGGCCTCCCTCCAAGCTCTGGTGGAGGGAGCAAGAGCAAATAAGGAGGTGCTCTTCCCTTCCTCAGGGAGGAAAAAGCCTCCCCAGCAGACTAAAGCTGTGTGGTTGCAAGTGGCCCAAGAGGTAAACTCAATTTCTTTGTGCAGCAGAACCTGGCTGCAATGCAAGAGGAGGTTTCATGACCTCCTCCACACATGAAAAGTGAGTATGACATTCCCATCACCCTCAATCTGATCCCCATCACCTCTCATCACCAGCACTCTGCTTTGCCAACCTCTTCCTCCACATCCCATTTGACCCTGACATCCCTGCACCCTTACCCATTCCTTCTCTCTCTATGGTCACATTCACCTAACTATTCGACCATGCAGCCCTCACACTCCCTATCACTGTGATGCAATGACAACAACTTACAACACACAGGGAGGGCCCATTGTCTCCTTCTAAGCATCTATGCTATGGATTCTCTGCACTCACTCCTTCATTCTCACTCAAACTCCACTTGTCTCCCTCATTGCAGGAAAAGAGAGCCCACAATAAGAGGGAAAGAGCGAGGACAGGAGGAGGGCCACCCTCAGTAGCCCAGCTCACCACTTCGGAGGAGGCGGCCCTGGAGATCGCCGGAGTGTAGGACGGACAGACGGGCGCATCACAGCATGCTGGTGACAGAATAGTTTAGCATCTCTCATTGACATTGCATGAGTGACTGATAATGATTCTGATGCTCTAACAGATTGACTTATGATCATCAGAACAATTCAATGTGCATGTAACCTTTACCTCACATCTCTAACTCTTTCCTTTACTCCCCCACAGGACCATCGAGAGCCCTCATCCCCACTGTCCAGGAGGAACAGCCTGAGCCTCAAGACTCCTCAGAGGAAGCTGCAACCTCTGAGGGCGCAGCGTCAGCAGAATTCAGCACACCCAGCACCAGCGCAGACACTCACACCACGGTGGGACCTTCGGGAGATAGAGTAGTGTTGTCACCTGGTTTATCACAGCTCACAAGTGAGCTTCAGCAGATGGTGGAGACAGGAACAGCAGTGGGGAGTCCTCGTCCGAGGGCGCAGGACTCTGCCAGCTCGGCTCAGCTGCATGTCGACCCTGTGCCTCCGGGTCCATCCAGAAGGAGAGCAGTGCTGGAACTCCAGGAACAAGTGCAGGAGTCTCTGGCAGGTTTTGTCTCCAGGGTCGCTGCGAATGCAGCGAATGGAGGAGTCCATTGTGAACATGAACAGAGCCTTTGTGGAGGCATTGGCGCATGAACGCATCACCACGGAAAGGATGGCAAACTTCGTGGAAAGGATGGCTACCTCCGTGGTAAGGCTGGCTACCGTAGAGGAGAGGATGGCTACGGTAGAGGAGAGGATGGCTACGGCCATGGAGGAGCTTAGTCGCCAGGGTATTGAAAACATGGTCATTGTTCAGAATAGACTGACATCTCTTGAGGAGCGATGGTCAGCTATTGAGCATAGAAACCAGACCTTCATGGAAGTCCTCTGGAGTAGGACTTCCAGTGCAGAAACGGGTCCTCATGGCCCCCCTGAAGTGCAGCAAGGTGCTGTCAAGCCACTTGCTAGCTCTGAAGTGGGGCTGACCCATGAGAGGGATGTTGGTGGCAGACAACAAGGAAGTGGGGGCTCCTCTCCAAGCACTCACATGACCATGCCATTGCAAAGCCCTTGGTCAGAGCCCCACCAGAGTCCTCACCCAACTGAGATGGGCGTCTCAGCACCTGCACAGCCACAGGAGCAGCAGACTGTTGCCGAGCCCTCAGAGGTTTGCAACCCCAAAGGACGACCGCCAAAGGTGTCGAGACAGGAGCAGCAAGAAAGCGAGCAAGGGGCCTCCACATCTGCTGAAGCCACAGGGGAAGCACCACGTAGGAGCACGCGTAAGAGGAAGATAAAGCATAGAAACATAGAATCTAGGAGCAGGAGTAGGCCATTCGGCCTGTCGAGCCTGCTCCACCATTCAATACGATCATGGCTGATCATCCAAATCCAGTACCCTGTCCCTGCTTTCTCACACAGAATCCCCATCGAGCCTACACCGACACATATCCCACCCTATCCCTGTAACCCCACGTATTTAATTCCCCCTAACATATCCCATCCTATCCCTGTAACCCCACATATTTAATCCCCCCCTAACACTAAGGGTCAATTTATCATAGCCAAAGCACAAGTAGTCACAAGGGTAGTCACTTGGGTGTTCTGTTGTATTGATTTTTGACAAGCCATCCTTGAATTGTTATGATAAACAGATTTGATGGCAAACTGTTGAAGTTGTGGCCTGCAAATGGGACAGCAATGTGGTCGCGCGCTGGCGCCTTCTGGCCTGTGCAGCTTCAGGTGGGTGAGCAGCAGCTTGGTGCTCCTGTTGTTGCTCCTGCTGTTGGTGGTGCTGTTATTCAGGGTTCTGCTGCTGCCGCGGCTGGTCTTCATCCAAATCTGATGTCCAGGAGGAAAGGAAATAAATGGTTCCCATGCTTCTGGTATATACCTCAGTTGAGGAAGCGCTCAGTCAAGGTGGGGAGAGGGGTTTCCCAGGAGGTCACACTGGAGATGG
Source organism: Squalus acanthias (assembly GCA_030390025.1). Taxonomy (NCBI): domain Eukaryota; kingdom Metazoa; phylum Chordata; class Chondrichthyes; order Squaliformes; family Squalidae; genus Squalus; species Squalus acanthias. The sequence goes on from CM059448.1 coordinate 56,500, forward strand.
GTGTCAGGCTCCAAACTTTCACAACAATGAGTAGGCCTGCTAAAAGTTCCCCCAGACCTGAGACAACAAAGTTCTGCCACCTGCAAATGATCATTGGTGAAAACTCCTTTTTAATGGTGGAGCTGCAGCTGTTCGTAAGCAATCCACTAGTGAGGCCACCAGGATTAACTGGCGTGTTCCAGAGGAGACGTGCAGGACAGGGGAAATGTGTTAAAATCAGAAAGGCCTCTCAAAATGGGATTATAGAGGCAATTAACTGGTTCTTAAGGGCCTATCCCGCCTCTTGGAGGCGGGATGGAAACGGGGTCTGAAACCACGAATGTGAGAAAATTGCTCGGAGGCGGGATAGAGGCGGGATCGGACCCACCTGCCATTTTTTGCGATTTTGACAACTCACACGCCTCCAAACCCACCTCCTCGGGCCTGGTAAAATCGAGCCCTATGACTCTATAAAGTACATTTGAACTGTATTCACTGTTATAACACACAAATGAGATAAATGTCTAGACAATTGGCTTTATGTGGTGTTAGTTGAGGGTTTACTGGTCAATTGGTAGGGACACTGAGAGAACTCTGCTTTTGTGTCACTGAAAAGAGAACAGTTTGCAGAAAGGGAGGGCTGTGACATACGCGAACCTGCACCCATCTCTGTTCTTAGCTCAGTGAGATGTGTCTCTGAAGGGGTGGGGGCAATGGGGACAGTGCACGGGATATCAGGCATGGATAAACTCCACCTATGTGAAGTTTTTGGTGCTTTATTCCGGAGCTTGAAGCTTGTGCTGTTTGGAGCAGGAGGAAATAATCAAAGAATGAAAGAAGTGTCATAACGAATCAAATTACTGATTTCTGTTTTAATGGACAAAGCTGTGAAGTTTATAATAAGTATAACTGATGAACATACTCAGCTGATTTTTATAATATGGATAATAGGCCGCAGTCAGTAAGAAATAATTTTTTTTATTCGTTCCTGGGATGTGGACATTGCTGGCAAGGCCAGCATTTATTGCCCATCCCTAGCCCTAAACCGAAATACCCTAGGCAGAAGGCTGGAAATTATAGACCAGTTAGTCTAACATCTGTGGTGGGTAAAATTTTGGAGTCTATTATTAAGGAGACAGTAACGGAACATTTAGATAAACATAATTTAATAGGACATAGTCAGCATGGCTTTATGAAGGGGAAGTCATGTCTGACAAATTTGCTTGAGTTCTTTGAGGACATAACGTACAGGGTGGATAAAGGGGAACCAATGGACGTAGTGTATTTAGACTTCCAGAAGGCATTCGACAAGGTGCCACATAAAAGATTATTGCTCAAGATAAAAATCACTGGATTGGGGGGAATATTCTGGCATGGGTGGAGGATTGGTTATCTAACAGGAAGCAGAGAGTTGGGATAAATGGTTCATTCTCGGACTGGCAACCAGTAGCCAGTGGTGTTCCGCAGGGGTCGGTGCTGGGTCCCCAACTCTTTACAATCTATATTAACGATTTGGAGGAGGGGACAGAGTGTAACATATCAAAGTTTGCAGATGATACAAAGATGGGAGGGAAAGTAGAAAGTGAGGAGGACATAAAAAACCTACAAGGGGATATAGACAAGCTGGGTGAGTGGGCGGAGATTTGGCAGATGCAATACAATATTGGAAAATGTGAGGTTATGCACTTTGGCAGGAAAAATCAGAGAGCAAGTTATTATCTTAATGGCGAGAAACTGGAAAGTACTGCAGTACAAAGGGATCTGGGGGTCCTAGTGCAAGAAAATCAAAAAGTTAGTATGCAGGTGCAGCAGGTGATCAAGAAGGCCAACGGAATGTTGGCTTTTATTGCTAGGGGGATAGATTATAAAAACAGGGAGGTATTGCTGCAGTTATATAAGGTATTGGTGAGACCATATCTGGAATACTGCATACAGTTTTGGTGTCCATACTTAAGAAAAGACATACTTGCTCTCGAGGCAGTACAAAGAAGGTTCACTCGGTTAATCCCCGGGATGAGGGGGTTGACATATGAGGAGAGGTTGAGTAGATTGGGACTCTACTCATTGGAGTTCAGAAGAGTGAGAGGCGATCTTATTGAAACATATAAGATTGTGAAGGGGCTTGATCGGGTGGATGCGGTAAGGATGTTCCCAAGGATGGGTGAAACTAGAACTAGGGGGCATAATCTTAGAATAAGGGCCTGCTCTTTCAAAACTGAGATGAGGAGAAACTTCTTCACTCAGAGGGTAGTAGGTCTGTGGAATTTGCTGCCCCAGGAAGCTGTGGAAGCTACATCATTAAATAAATTTAAAACAGAAATAGACAGTTTCCTAGAAGTAAAGGGAATTAGGGGTTACGGGGAGCGGGCAGGAAATTGGACATGAGGCTGAGTTCGGATCGGTCGAGGCCCTGTGGGTGGCGTAGCGGGCCCAGGGGCTGAGTGGCCGGGTCCTGCTCCTACTTCTTGTGTTCTTTAGATTTGAGGTGAGGATCAGATCAGCCATGATCTTATTGAATGGCGGAGCAGGCTCGAAGGGCCGATTGGCCTACTCCTGCTTCTGTTTCTTATGTTCTTATAACCCCAAGCTTCCAGTCTGATCTCTCTGTCCTCGGCCTCTTATGCTGTTCCAATGAAGCTCAACGTAAGCTCGAGGAACAGCACCTCATCTTTCGATTAGGCAAATGGGGATGGCAGAATCATAAACATCCTGAAAAATGGGGGTTGGGGTTATAGTCTGAAATTGTTGAACTTGATGTTGAGTCCAGAAGACTGTAAAGTGCCTAATCGAAAGATGAGGTGCTGTTCCTCGAGCTTACGTTGAGCTTCATTGGAACAGCATAAGAGGCCGAGGACAGAGAGATCAGAGTGGGAGTGGAGCGGAGAATTAAAGTGACAGGTGACTGGAAGCTCGGGGTCACCCTTAAGGACTGAACGGAGGTGTTCCGCAAAGCGGTCACCCAATCTGCATTTGATCTCCCCAATGTAGAGGAGAACGCATCGTGAGCAGCGAATACAGTATACTAAATTGCAAGAAGTACAAGTAAATCGCTGTTTCACCTGGAAGGGGTGTTTGGGGCCTTGGACAGTGGGAAGGGAGGAGGTAAAAGGGCATGTGTTGCATCTCCTGCGCTTGCATGGGAAGGTGCCGGGCGAAGGAGAAGGGCTGTTGGGGGTGATAGAGGAGTGGACCAGGGAGCCGCAGAATGCTGAAAGGGGAGGTGAGGGGAAGATGCGTTTGGTGGTGGGATCATGTTGGAGATGGCGGAGCATGATCCGTTGAATGTGGAGGATGGTGGGGTGAAAGGCGAGGACAAGGGGAACCCTATCGTGGTTCTGGGAGGGAGGAGAAGGGGTGAGAGCAGAAGCGCGGGAAATGGAACAGACACGGTCAAGGGCCATGCCAACCACGGTGGAGGGGAATCCTCGGTTGAGGAAAAAGGAAGACATATCGGAAGCATTGGTATGGAAGGTGGCATCATCAGAGTAGATGCGGCGGAGACGGAGAAACTGGGAGAATGGAATAGAGTCCTTACAGGAAGCGGGGTGGGAGGAAGTGTAGTCCAGGTAGCTGTGGGAGTCAGTGGGCTTGTAGTGGATGTTTGTCGATAGCCTATCGCCAGAAATGGAGACAGAGAAGTCAAGGAAGTGAAGGGGAGAGTCGGAGATGGACCATGTGAAGGTGAAGGAAGGGTGGAAATTGGAAGTAAAGTGAATGAAATTTTCTAGTTCAGGGTGAGAGCAGAAAACGGCACTGATACAGTCATCAATGTACCGGAAAAAGAGGTGAGGGAGGGGACCTGAGTAGGACTGGAACAAAGAATGTTCCACGAAAAGGCAGGCATAGCTAGGGCCCATGTGGGTTCCCATAGCAACACCTTTAATTTGGATGAAGTGAATGGAGTCAAAGGAGAAGTTGTTCAATGTGAGAACAAGTTCAGCCAGGCGGAGGAGGGTGGTGGTGGATGGGGATTGGTTGGGCCTCTGTTCAAGGAAGAAGCTGAGCGCCCTCAGGCCATCCTGGTGGGGGATGGAGGTGTAGAGGGATTGGACGTCCATAGTGAAAAGGAGTTGGTTGGGGCCAGGAAACTGGAAACTATTAAAGTGGCGGAGGGCGTCAGAAGAGTCGCGAATATAGGTGGGAAGAGACTGGACATGGGGAGAAAAAGAATTGAGATAGGAAGAGATAAGTTCCGTGGGGCAAGAACAGGCTGAAACGATGGGCAGTCCTGTTTGTGGATCTTGGGAAGGAGGTAGAAGCGGGCTTTGCGGGGTTGGGGAATTATGAGGTTGGCGGCCATGGAGGAAAGATCTCCAGAGGAGATGAGTTCAGTGACAGTCTTGGAAACAATGGCTTGATGTTTAGTAGTGGGGTCATGGTCCGGGGGAGGTAGGAGGAGGTGTCGGAGAGTTGGGGTTCAGCCTCCGCACGGTAGAGATCGGTTCTCCAAACAACATCAGCACCACCCTTGTCAGCAGGTTTAATAATGTTAGGGTTGGATCAGAGAGAACGGAGTGCTGCAAGTTCAGAGTGAGGTAGGTTGGAGTGAGAGCAGAGAAATTGAGATGGCCGATGTCACGCCGGCAGTTAGCAATGAAAAGATCTAGAGAGGGTAAGAGGCCAGAGGGAGGGGTCCAAGTAGAACGAGAATTCTGAAAACAGGAGAAAGGGTCAGCCGTGCAGGGGGAAGACCCTTGGCCAAAGAAGTGGGCACGGAGACGAAGGCGACGGAAACAGAGCTCAGCATCGTGCCGAGCTCAAAATTCATTGAGATGGGGGCGTAAGGGGATGAAGCTCAGGCCTTTGTTGAGGACTGATCGTTCGGGGTCAGAGAGGGGAAGGTCAGAGGGGATAGTGAAAACACAGCAGGGAGTGAGACTGGAAGAAGGGATGGGGTCAGAGGAGAGTGAAGGGAAAGAAGGTTCCGGAGGGACATTGGTGTCCAAGAGCTGATGAAGCTTGCGATCCTTGACATCAGAAAGGAAGTAAAAAAGTTTTTTGTTTATGCGCCGGATGAGTCGAAGGATGAAATGGAACTGTGGACCCTGACAGCTTTGAGAAAGAGTGCCTGCTTAAAATCTGTTACATCTCTAACCTTTTTCCAGTTCTGATGAAGGGTCCCAGACCTAAAACGTTAACTCTGTTTCTCTCTTCACGGATGCTGCCTGGCCTGTTGAGTGCTTCCAGCATTTTCTGTTGTTATTTCAGATTTCCAGCATCCGCAGTATTTTGCTATTGTATAAAATGAAGGAATTATTCTGGCCAGTGATCGGGATTCTGCTCTATCTCGAAGATTCCACATCAGCCTATTCGGCATACTGGACCACCACTAACTATTTTCCCTATAATAGTTCAATTGCAGTTGCCCCGGAGACACCACCCCGGGACGCCACTCAAAACATTACCCTCCAGTACATCAAAGGTGATTGTGAAACCGCGTGTTCAGGGATAGTATGGGTTGCCACTATGAGGTCCAGGAAGGTAGGGAGGGTATGCATAAAATGCAAAGATCGCCCCATTGGACCAAAGGTGTGGTTCTTACAAGCAGAACCAGGTGACCATTCAAGGCATTATCAGATAGGGAGCCCTCGGGGGAATGTAGGAAGCCTGACCCAATCCCGAGCAGCGAGAGACACCCTGTTATGTTGGCCCCGATGGTGGAAAAATCAAGAACAACAAGAACCCGGGTTGTCTGCCCCAAACACACTCCGAGGCCGACAAATGGGCTAGTGGTGATCCCAACTCGGATGATATTGTACCATGATGTGCATCATGAGGTGGTGCCGGTAATATTGAATCTGACGGAGGTGGGACTGCCGAACTGGTGCAAACCAGAGACAGCGCGGTTATATGGGAGAATGGTGAGGGAATACGGGTTAAAGGGGACTATATCAGAATGCGACGGGGTCTGATAAATGATGCAGCCATTTTTAATACCAGAACCTCCCTCGTTAATAACCTTGATTTGGCTAATTTGGATCAATCTGTAAAGGTAGTTAGAAATCGTCTAAAGGAAATTCTGAATAAAATGAATGGGCTGGAAGAAGAGGAATTGAAGGAGGACCAAATTATGACCATTCATCTGCAGGATGTGGTTAACTACTTAGAATCCCATGCTAAAAAGATAAACAAAATTTTAAAGGAGGATCTGAATGCCTCTAGTGAGGCCGCGCGAAATGATGTTTGTGTAATGTATGGATCCTGGTTAGTGGAACAAGCTCGTGAAAACCTGTAGCGCATTGCTGAGGGGAAACTCCCCTTGTGGGTAACTGATCGACACCTGAGGGCAATGTCCACTTATCAATTTACCATAACTATGTGCTGAGTCAGGGGGTTAGCACAGGTGTACCCGGTAAAACATGAATGTAATTTGCAGGAACAGAACGACATCATCTTATTAGGGATGGTGTTGTATTATCCCATCTTGCATGAAAAGGTGAACCCAAATCCTCTATTCCGCGTGGAGAATATAGGAGTACGTCAGGGAGACCACTTAGTAAGGTATGACGAACCCCCGCAGTATGTGACCCAGGTGGATGGGACCACTTGGGTGGCCCCAGATCTTACCCGGTGCGCTCAAACTCGGGACACATTCATCTGCCCTGACGACGTGGTAGAACACGCAGCACCTGTGTGCGGATTTGATTGGGATGGGGTAGAATGGAACTGCACCATGAAAGTAGTTGCAGGACAGCTTTTCCCCGTACAATCTGCGTACCGAGGGAAAGGTGAGTATTGTGTCACCAGCATACACCGGGAATACCAGTACGGTAACTACCTGACTTGTCCCATTGCAGCGGGAACTTTTTGCTTTACTCCAGGCCAACCTGTAAGACTTGAGGTGCGGGTTTTATTAAGCATTTATTCACATAGGCAAGTAGATATCGCTGTAGAAGATGAATTAAAAGAGCAATTACACCGGTATGTGACTCGATTCGGCTCTGACATTCCACCTCTACCAGAACACCTGGTAGAGTTAATGCAACGAGTTAGTCAGTCTCAAAAGCACTTTTATACCCTGGCCCAGAAAAACCAGAACCTCCGCAAAGAAATAGCTAAGATTGGGGATGATTGATCTTGGTGGGATATCGGTATGAATATCGAGATTCACCCCTGGATAAGAATTATCTCCCCTGTTTTAGTCATTGTTCAGTTGGTGATTGTGTTATACTTACTGATAATAACTTGTCGAGTCAACAGACGCCGCAAGCAGCAAGCATTTGTCAAGCTGTTACACAAGACCCGGAAAGAAGAGGATGACGACAATGTACAAGTGCCTGTGACCTTAAATTCAGGTACACAGACACTTGAGAGTGGACTCTGTAAGAATATACCGTTCACGGTAAACTTGACCGAATCTAAAGTGACCAAATATATCGACAGGCTTTGAGGGAAAGAGGCTGCTTGGCTGAAACATTTGTAAAATAAATGATGTGCTTGCAAGCTGTTTTTTTCCTCCAAAAGATAAGATCTTGAAAATTCTGTGAGAACCGGGTGTCAACCGTCAGATGTAAAAACGACGACTTTCTCCAAACCCTGAACGTCTGGCTTTGGTTAACAAAGCATCAAAACAGATCGGAGAGAAAGTGAGAGAGAAAAGAACGCTATTCACACAGTTCGGGACATGAATGTTGTGGGCGAGTTGCCAAGTTTTGGGGTATAAATGATGCTGTAGATTGACCACTCGCGGCTGCAGTCGAAGGCAACTTGGTCAGTTGCCAGTTAAAGTGATACGTCTAGTCATCGCTGAATTGACCTCTCACTGGTGTTAGTACGTATGTGGTTGCTTATGATCATTTGAGCTTAAAGTAAATGGCCCGAAAATTAGACCTAATACGCGAGAGTACGCACTGTGTACTCTCGCGTTTTAGGTCTCCAATTGCCGGTTTCCAGCATGCACTGCGCATGCGCGGGAAACCGGCACTTCGTGAATTCAAAAGGGGGCGGTTCCTAAGTGAACCGCGTGCGCGCTACAGGCTGCGCGCACGCAGTGCACTTAGTGCTTTGAACGCGCAGGTAAGCATGGAAGATTTTACACATAAAGAAAGGAGGCGTATGACCCTCTTTTAACAAGGTAAGTAGTTAATTAAGTATTATTTTAAATTTTTTTCAACAGGTTTATCTTTTTTAGAGACTTTAAAGAAAGGTAAGTTTATTTTTATAACTTTTAAAAAGATTTTAAATTTTTTCAAAAATTTTATTTTTTGTTTAAAGTGGTTAATTTATTTAACTATACTTATTTTATTAATGTGATGGCTTTTTTTTTAAATTTAATTGAGGTTTAGCTGTTCTTTTGGGGGGGTGTAGGATTCATAGCTTTGACAGCCCTTGCTGTTAAAACTATGAATGAAAGATGGTGTGCTGCCATTGGCTCTAACTGAATCACGTGATCCCAGAGCTCGCACGAACTAATTGCATCTCTGGGTCACGCAAGCACTTCACAGCTGCAGCCTTGAAACTAAAGTTCGTGTGGGCCCGGAGGAAAAAGGTAGGCGTGGAGTGAGATATCGCGGGGAAGCCTTACCCCTGCGTGAACACTCACTGTTTAATTTCTGGGCCAATGATTTAGATTTGTGCGTGCTTGCTTGTAATAAGTAAATGAATTGAGTACGGTTTGTATTTGGACTTAATTGTAATCTCTTGCTGATTTTAAGTAAAGAATAGTTTACCCTGAAATCTTTGACTCGAGTTGTCTGTTCCAGGGATCTGAACTTTGGAAACTGTTTGATGGGGTGAGGGGCGATTTCCTCACATCTTACAACCCTAACCCTAGCCCTAAACCTAACCCGAACCCTAACCCTAGTCCTAGCCCTAACACTAACCCCTAATCCTAAGCCCTAAACCCTAACCCTGACTCTAACCCCAACGCTAAATGCAGAGTCCGAACCCAAACCCTGATCCTACCTCGAAGCCTAAATGACCCTAAGCCGATGGTATGAGGAGTGAGTTGGCTATGATAGATTGGAGAGCTTCATCAAAAGGCATGACGGTGGATAGGCAATGGCTAACATTTAAGGAACGAATGCATGAATTGCAACAGTTATACATTTCTTTCTGGCGCAAAAACACAAAAGGAAAAGCGGCCCAACCATGGCTAACAAAAGAAATTAAGGATAGTATTAGATACAAAGAGGAGTCATATAAAGTTGCCAGAAAAAGTAGCAAGCCTGAGGATTGGGAGCAGTTTAGAGTTCAGCAAAAAAGGACCAAGAGATTGATTAAGAGGGGCAAAATAGAGTATGAGAGTAAACTTGCAAGGAACATAAAAGTGGACTGTAAAAGCTTCTACAAGTATGTAAAAAGAAAAAGATTAGTGAAGACAAATGTAGGTCCCTTACAGTCAGAAATGGGAGAATTTATAATGGGGAACAAGGAAATGGCCGAGCAATTAAACAAATACTTTGGTTCTGTCTTCACGGAAGACTGTGGAGGAGGAATTCCTAGAGTGTATACGGGATGGTTTCCTGGACCAATATGTCGAGGAACCAACTAGAGATCAGGCCATCTTAGACTGGGTATTATGTAATGAGAAAGGATTAATTAGCAATCTTGTTGTGCGAGGCCCCTTGGGGAGGAACGATCATAATATGATGGAATTCTTCATTAAGATGGAGAGTGAAGTAGTTGACTCACAGAAGCATAGAAGATAGGAGCAGGAGTAAGCCATTCGGCCCCTCGAGCCTGCTCCGCCATTTAATGAGATCATGGCTGATCATCCAAATTCAGTACCCTGTCCCTGCTTTCTCCCCATATCCCTTGATCCCTTTAGCCTTAAGAAATATATCTATCTCCTTCTTGAATATATTTAATGAATTGGCCTCAACTGCCTTCTGTGGTAGAGAATTCCACAGGTTCACCACTCTCTGGGTGAAGAAATTCCTCCTCATCTCAGTCCTAAATGGCTTACCCCTTATCCTTAGACTGTGACCTCTGGTTCTGGACTCCCCCACCATTGGGAACATCCTTCCTGCATCTAGTCTGTCTAGTCCTGTTAGAATTTTATAAGTTTCAATGAGATCCCCTCTCATTCTTCGAAACTCCAGCGAATATAAGCCTAATCGACCCAATCTCTCTTCATACGTCATTCCTGCCATCCCAGGTATCAGTCTGGTAAATCTTCGCTGCACTCCCTCCATGGCAAGAACATCCTTCCTCAGATAAGGCGACCAAAACTGCACACAATACTCAAGGTGTGGTCTCACCAAGGCCTTGTACAACTGCAGCAAGACATCCTTGCTCCTGTACTCGCTATGAAGGCCAACATACCATTTGCCTTCTTAACCGCCTGCTGCACCTGCATGCTTACCTTCAGCAACTGGTGCACAAGGACTCCCAGATCTCGTTGCACTTCCCCTTTTCCCAATCTATTGCCATTCAGATAATAATCTGTCTTCCTGTTTTTACCATCAAAGTGGATAACCTCGCATTTATCCACATGATATTGCATCTGCCATGCATCTGCCCAATCACCCAACCTGTCCAAATCATACTGGAGTTTCTCTGCATCCTCCTCACAGAACACACGCCCACCCAGCTTTGTGTCGTCTGCAAACTTAGAGATATTGGCCCAGAAATTAAAGACTGAGTGTTGACGCGGGGGTAAGGCTTTCCCGCGATCTCTCACTCCGCGTTGGCTTTTTCAGTTCCAGCTCGCACGAACTTGATGTTCTGGACAGCTGCTGTGCTGGGCTTGCGTATCCCACCGGCGTAGTGAATTCGTGCGAGCTGTGGGATCACGTGACTCAGTTAGAGCCAATGGCAGCACACCATCTTCCATTCATAAGTTTCACATAAGTGTTGTGAAAGCTATGAATCTTACACACCCCCAAAATAACAGCTAAACCTCAATTAAATTTAAAAAAAAAACCATCACATTAATAAAATAAGTATAGTTAAATAAATTAACCATTTTAAATAAAAAATTAAATTTTTGAAAAAATTTAAAATCTTTTAAGTTATAAAAATAAACTTACCTGTCTTTAAAGTCTCTAAAAAAGATATACCTGTTAAAAAAATTCAAAATAATACTGAATTCACTACTTACCTTGTTAAAAGTGGGTCTTACTCCTCCTTTTTTCATTTCTAAAATCTTTCATACTTACCTGCGCGTCCAAAGCACTAAGTGCACAGCATGCGCGCAGCCTGTAGCGCGCACGCGGTGCACCGAGGACCCGCCCCCTTTTCCATTCACCAAGTGCCGGTTTTCAGCGCATGCGCAGTGCATGCAGAAAACCGGCAATTGGAGACAGAATACGCGAGAGTACGCAGTGCGTACTCTCGCGTCGCGGGACTAATTTTTGGTCATTACATCTAGCTCCCTCGTCTAGATCATTAATATATATGGTGAATAGCTGGGGTCCTAGCACCGATCCCTGTGGTACCCTACTAGTCACTGCCTGCCACTCGGAAAAAGACCCGTTTATTCCAACTCTTTGCTTCCTGTCTGCCAACCAGTTCTCTATCCAAATCAGTACCTCACCCTCAATCCCATGTGCTTTAACTTTGCACGCTAATCTCTTATGCGGGACCTTATCGAAAGCCTTCTGAAAGTCCAAATACACCACATCCACTGGTTCTCCCTTATCTATTCTACCAGTTACATCCTCAAAAAATTCCAGTAGATTAGTCAGGCATGATTTACCTTTTGTAAATCCATGTTGACTTTGTCCGATCCTGTCACTGTTTTCCAAGTGCTCTGCTATTACATCTTTTGTAATGGACTCTAGCATTTTGCCCACTACCGATGTCAGGCTTACCGGTCTATAATTCCCCATTTTTTCTCTACCACCTTTTTTAAATAGTGGGGTTACATTAGCTACCCTCCAATCCATGGGAACTGTTCCAGAGTCTATAGAATTTTGAAAGATGACCAGCAATGCATCTACTATTTCTAGGGCCACTTCCTTAAGTACCCTAGGATGTAGATTATCAGGCCCTGGGGATTTATCGGCCTTCAATCCCATCAATTTCCCTAACACCATTTCCCTACAAATACTGATTTCATTCAATTCCTCCCTCTCATTAGACCCTATGTTCCCCGACATCTCTGGGAGTTTATTTGTGTCCTCCTTTGTGAAGACAGAACCAAAGTATGTATTTAATTGGTCTGCCATTTCTTTGTTCCCCATTATAAATTCCCCTGATTCTGACTGCAAGGGACCTACGCTTGACTTCACCAATCTTTTTCTCTTCACATATCTATAGAAGCTTTTGCAGTCAGTATGTTCCCTGCAAGCTTACTCTCATATTCTATTTTCCCCCTCTTAATTAATCCCTTTGTCCTCCTTTGCTGAATCCTAAACTGCTTCAAATCCTCAGGTTTGCTGCTTTTTCTGGCCAATTTATATGTACTCTCCTTGGATCTTATGCTATCCCTAATTTCCCTTGTTAGCCACGGTTGAGTCACCTTTTTTGTTTTGTTTTTATGCCAAACAGGGATGAACAAATTCTGTAGTTCATCCATGCGATCTTTAAATGTTTGCCATTGCCTATCCACCATCAACCCTTTAAGTAACGCTCCCCAATCCATCCTAGCCAACTCGTGGCTCATACCATCGTAGTTTCCTTTATTTAAATTCAGGACCCTAGTCTCTGAGTCAGCTACTTCACTCTCCATCTTAATGAAGAATTCTATCATATTATGATCGCTCCTCCCCAAGGGGCCTCGCACAACAAGATTGCTAATTAATCCTTTCTCATTACATAATACCCAGTCTAAGATGGCCTGATCTCTAGTTAGTACCTCGACATATTGGTCCAGGAAACCATCCCGTATACACTCTAGGAATTCCTCCTCCAGAGTATTGTTACTACTGACTCAGAGACTAGGGTCCTGAATTTAAATAAAGGAAACTACGATGGTATGAGGCGCGAGTTGGCTAGGATGGATTGGGGAGTGTTACTTAAAGGGTTGATGGTGGAACAGTTCCCATGGATTGGAGGGTAGCTAATGTAACCCCACTATTTAAAAAAGGTGGTAGAGAAAAAACGGGGAATTATAGACTGGTAAGCCTGATATCGGTAGTGGGGAAAATGCTAGAGTCCATTATAAAAGATGTTAGCAGAGCACTTGGAAAACAGTGACAGGATCGGACAAAGTCAACATGGATTTACAAAAGGTAAATCATGCTTGACTAATCTACTAGAATTTTTTGAGGATGTAACTGGTAGAATAGATAAGGGAGAACCAGTGGATGTGGTGTATTTGGACTTTCAGAAGGCTTTCGATAAGGTCCTGCATAAGAGATTAGCGTGCAAAATTAAAGCACATGGGATTGGGGGTAAGGTACTAACTTGGATAGAGAACTGGTTGGCAGACAGGAAGCAAAGAGTTGGAATAAATGGGTCTTTTTCCGAGTGGCAGGCAGTGACTAGTGGGGTACTGCAGGGATCGGCGCTAGGACCCCAGCTATTCACAATATATATTAATGATCTAGACGAGGGAACTAGATGCAATATCTCCAAGTTTGTAGACGACACAAAGCTGGGTGGGCGTGTGTGCTGTGAGGAGGATGCAGAGAAACTCCAGTATGATTTGGACAGGTTGGGTGATTGGGCAGATGCAGTATAATGTGGATAAATGCGAGGTTATCCACTTTGGTGACAAAAACAGGAAGACAGATTATTATCTGAACGGCAATAGATTGGGAAAAGGGGAAGTGCAACGAGACCTGGGTGTCCTTGTGCACCAGTCGTTGAACGTAAGCATGCAGGTGCAGCAGGCGGTTAAGAAGGCAAATGGTATGTTGGCCTTCATAGCGAGAGGATTCGAGTACAGGAGCAAGGATGTCTTGCTGCAGTTGTACAAGGCCTTGGTGAGACCACACCTTGAGTATTGTGTGCAGTTTTGGTCGCCTTATCTGAGGAAGGATGTTCTTGCCATGGAGGGAGTGCAGCGAAGATTTACCAGACTGATACCTGGGATGGCAGGAATGACGTATGAAGAGAGATTGGGTCGATTAGGCTTATATTCGCTGGAGTTTCGAAGAATGAGAGGGGATCTCATTGAAACTTATAAAATGCTAACAGGACATAAGAACATAAGAACATAAGAAATAGGAGCAGGAGTAGGCCAATCGGCCCCTCGAGCCTGCTCCGCCATTCAATAAGATCATGGCTGATCTGATCCTAACCGCCAATCTACTATCTATCACAGAACCATCTCCTGCATCTAACAGAATTGCACACACGAAATAGGAGCAGAATCAGGCTACACAGTCCCTGGGCCCGCTCCACTACCCAGACAGACTAGATGCAGGAAGGATGTTCCTGATGGCGGGGGAGTCCAAAACCAGGGGTCACAGTCTAAGGATAAGGGGTAAGCCATTTAGGACTGAGATGAGGAGGAATTTCTTCACCCAGAGAGTGGTGAACCTGTGAAATTCTCTACCACAGAAAGCAGTTGAGGCCAATTCATTAAATATATTCAAAAGGAGTTAGATATATTTCTTAAGGCTAAAGGGATCAAGGGATATGGGGAGAAAGCAGAGACAGGGACTGAATTTGGATGATCAGCCATGATCTCATTAAATGGCAGAACAGGCTCTAGGGGCCGAATGGCCTACTCCTGCTCCTATCTTCTCTGCAAGAGGACACAAATAACTTCCCAGAAATGCGAGGGAACCAAGGGTCTAGTGAGAAGGAGGAATTAAAGGAAATTAGTATTAGTAAAAAAATAGTGCTGGAGAAATTATTTGGACTGAAAGCTGATAAATCCCCAGGGCCTGATAATCTGCATCCCAGAATACTAAAAGAGGTAGCCATGGAAATAGTGGATGCATTGGTTGTTATCTTCCAAAATTCTATAGATTATGGAACAGTTCCAGCAGATTGGAAGGTGGCAAATGTAACTCCACTATTTAAAAAAGGAGGGAGAGAGAAAACCGGGAACTACAGACCGGTTAGCCTAACATCAGTAGTTGGGAAAATGCTAGAGTCTATTATAAAGGATGTGATAACAGGACATTTAGAAAATATCAACGGGATTAGACAAAGTCAACATGGATTTAGGAAAGGGAAATCGTGTTTGACAAACCTACTGGAGTTTTTTGAGGATGTAACTGGTAGAATAGATAAGGGAGAACCAATGGATGTGGTGTATTTGGATTTTCAGAAGGCCTTTGATAAAGTCCCACATAAGAGGTTAGTGTGCAAAATTAAAGCACATGGGATTGGTGGTAATATACTGGCATGGATTGAAAATTGGTTAACAGACAGGAAACAGAGAGTAGGAATAAATGGGTCTTTATCCGGGTGGCAGGCGGTGACTAGTGGGATACCGCAGGGATCAGTGCTTGGGCCCCAGCTATTCACAATATATGTCAATGATTTGGATGAGGGAACCAAATGTAATATTTGCAAGTTTGCTGATGATACAAAACTAGGTGGGATTGTGAGTTGTGAGGAGGATGCAAAGAGGCTTCAAAGCCATTTAGACAAGTTGAGTGAGTGGGCAAATACATGGCAGATGCAGTATAATGTGGATAAATGTGAAGTTATCCACTTCGGTAGGAAAAACAGAAAGGTAGAGTATTATTTAAATGGTGATAGATTGGGAAATGCTGATGTACAAAGGGACCTGGGTGTCCTTGTACAACAGTCACTGAAAGCAAACATGCAGGTGCAGCAAGCAGTTAGGAAGGCAAATGGTATGTTGGCCTTCATTGCAAGTGGATTTGAGTACAGGAGCAAGGATGTCTTACTGCAGTTGTACAGGGCCTTGGTGAGACCACATCTGGAGTACTGTGTGCTGTTTTGGTCTCCTTACCTAAGAAAGGATATACTTGCCATAGAGGGAGTGCAGCGAAGGCTCACCAGACTGATTCTTGGGATGGCAGGACTGTCGTATGAGGAGAGATTGGGTCGACTAGGCCTGTATTCACTAGAGTTTAGAAGAATGAGAGGGGATCTCATTGAAACGCATAAAATTCTGACAGGGCTAGACAGACTGGGTGCAGGGAGGATGTTTCCCTTGGCTGGGGGGTCTAGAACGAGGGGTCACAGTTTCAGGATACGGGGTAGGACATTTAGGACTGAGACGAGAAATTTCTTCACTCAGAGGGTGGTGAACCTGTGGAATTCTCTACCACAGAAGGCTGTGGAGACAAAGTCACTGGAATATATTTAAGAAGGAGATAGATAGATTTCTAGACACAAAAGGCATCAAGAGGTATGGGGAGAGAGCGGGAATATGGTATTGAGATAGAGGATCAGCCATGATCATATTGAATGGCAGAGCAGGCGCGAAGGGCCGAATGGCCTACTCCTGCTCCTATTTTTCTATGAACCCTAACCTAACCCTAAATGCAGTGATCCTAAAGCTAACCCTAAACCTAAACTCTAACCCTAAACATTATCCCTAACCCTGACTCTGACCCTAAACCTGACCCAAACCCTAACCCTGATGCTGACCCTGACCCTAAATGCGGACCCTAACCCTAAATGCAGTGTAGCCCTAACCTAACTTTAACCCTAAATGCAGTGTTAGTGTACCCTAATCCTAATACCCTAACCCTAAATGCAGTGACCCTAACCCTAAATGCACTCCTAACCCTACCCCTAATATCGTGCAATCCTAACACTAATACAGAACCTTAACCCGACCCCAACCCTAAATGCAGTGTTAAGAGTCTGGACCCTAACCCTAAATCCCTAACCCTAACGCTGACTCTAACTCTAAATGCAGTGTAGCCCTAACTCTAAATGCAGTGTTACCCTAACCCTAAATGCAGTGTTACCCTAACCCTAAATGCAGGGCCTAACCCTAACCCCAACCCTAACCCCAACCCTAATGGAGAGTCCGTGACCCTGTCTCTAATTGAGTGTAACCCAACCCTAATGCTTACCCTAACCCTAAACTTAACCCTAACCCTAATGCACTAACCCTAACACAGTGTAGCCCTAACCCTGACCCTAATGTGGTGTAACCCTAACCATAATGCACTAACCCTCACCCTAACCCCGCTAACCCTGACCCTGGCCCTAACCCCCTAACCCTGGCCCTGACCCTACTGCACTGTCACTAATCCCAACCCTAACCCGGGCCTAACCCTAATGCTTTAACTCAACTACCAGTTTCCACTCCTAAACCTAACTCAGAATTTCAATGCTAATCACCCTAAAATATCTTCAACCACGATCCTTATCTTGATCTTGAGCACGACTGCTCTTTCAACTAGATACACACCCTTTTCAGCATTTAAGCATCTGATACATACCATGAAACCCGGCTGGGGATAGATAATGGCAAGTAAAACTGGACAAAAAGCAAAGAAAAGCGTGCACCAAACAAAAGTGGCAGAGACCAGTGAAACAAAAAAACTCAAGCAATGAGAATACAAACACAAGAGGGGACAACTTCCCCACTGCACCCGTACCCTACCCTAATGCCGTGTCTCTAACCCTAACTCTAATGCAGTAAAGCCTTTATCCTAATGAAGTAACCCTAAAGAACTAAGCCTAACCCGAATGCACTAACCCTAACATCGCTAACCCTAACCAACCCAAACCCTAATGCACTAACCCTAACCCAATTTTTGAAGTGTGGTCACTGTTGGCTAAGTCACTGGGGAGAACTCCCCTGTTCTTCTTCGAATAAACCCGTGGGATCTTTACATCCACCTGAGAGGTCAGACGGGGCTTCGGCTTAATGTCTGATCTGAAAGACGCCATCTCCAACAGTGCAACAGTCCCTCAGTACTGCACTGGGAGTGTCAGCCTGGGTTTTGTGCTCAAGTCTCTGGAGTGGGGCTTGAACCCTCAATCTTCTGACTCAGAGGTGAGACATTTCCCACTTTACCTCTCCCTAGGGAGGTTTATCACTTTAACTGTGATTTGGAGGCAAATTTCAAACTTGAGAATTGTTCCTAATAAAGGCAATTAAAAAAATATATATAAATTATGAACATCAATTAGTGCTTTAATGGCATGCCTAACATTGAACGTTTGAGGCAAAAATATTACCTGCAGTACGATTAACAACCTGCCTCTGAATGAAATATTCTTTGGTTTATTGCTGTTGGATTTAGGTAAGCTTAGCAGCAATAGTTACTGTTAACATCTCGTGCTCAGAAAAGGAATATAAATCAAAATGGTGTTGCACTCATTATGTCAAAGTATGAAGAAAAATGACTATTTAGTAAATGCCTAACTTGAAGAATAAAACAAAGAAAAAAACATTTTCAGAGTAAAATCACAACAAAATAATTAACATCCTGAATGAGTAACTAATGTGAAAAAACATCTACAGATTTGATTCAGGATCCACCCCCTTGCACCTGATATTGAGAAACCTGCGGATTTTAGTCCCAAAACACAAGTAAAAGTTGTCACAGTGAGATTAGGGTTGTTAGACAGAGATGGCAAGTTGATTGCACAGAGAGGGCATCCTATTATTGCTCTGTAGATTCTGGCTCTGTGGCTCTCTTCTGATGATTTTTGCTTTCATTCCTTGTGGTCACTTTCCCTTCAGACACCATTTTTACATCAACTGGTTCTGCGTCTGACTCTTCCCTCTCTGGAGATGAATGATCGAAGCTATAGATGACAGACTGCATTAAAAGTACATAACAATCTCGATGTTGGGAATTAAAATACAGTTAAACACTGGTTGAACACAATTTCCCAAAACAGGTTATTAAGTTGGAATTTAATTGTTTTTTTCATTAACTAGATGTCCTATTGTGCAGCTCGTTGGAAGATGTTGGTTTTATAACAAAAGAACGGTTAACCTTGTAATGCTTAGGAATGGAGAGAACTAGAATGCAGGAAAATAGATCCTTAAAAGTAGGACTGCAGGTAGAAAAGGCCATAAAATGGAATTCTGGCTTTCTTTGAGAACATTAAATATAAAAACAAAGCAGTTTGTAAAACTTGAAATTGAAATTGAAATTGTAGAAGATATTGGTTGGGCTATAGTTGGAGCATGACAGTTCTGTGCACTCTGTTATAGGAAGATGGTGGAGCCACGGAAAGTGTCCAGCAAATATTCAGTAGGATTGAGAGGTTATAATTATGAAGAAAAAGTAAACATTTGGGGGGAGAAATTCAGTATCGCCCCGTTTGGGGACGCTAACTTTTGAAAGCGGGGAAACTTAGTGCCAGGCGCTAATGATTCCCAGCTTTTTCAAAATTCGGTGTTTGTGCTCCAGGAAGGAAGTGGAGCACTAAATTAAGTGCTCCACTTTCTTCCTGTAGCGCTAAAGGATGCAGGCGGGGTGGTAGTGGTGCAGCGCTGCACGATGTCCTGTGAAGCGCTGCCGCGATCCGAGGCTCTTCCCTCCCTTAAAGGGAAGGGCCGTCGCTGCAGGTTCTGCATTGGGACCAGTGAGCTGGTCCCCGACGGCAGCCGTGATCCGGCCCGATCAGCCCCATGCACTCCAGCAGAGTGCCGGGCTGATCGATCGCGGCCCAGGAGCAATGGAAAAGAATCACTTGCAACGTTGTTAAAAATTTTCTCATACACGCGCCAACATCCCCTTTTATTTGCGCCTGCGCAGCTCCTGGCCTCCCGAACAACGCTTCCTGCAGCTGTCGGTGTCGTCGCCCAGCGATGCTGCAGGGGGCGGAACTGAAGTTCGGGTCCGGGGCGCTACTGGGGCGATGTGCACAGCAATGATTTCACGATCTCCGGGCGCAGGAGATTGTGGCGCTAGTGGTTACCGCCGCCGCAAACCTCCACGTCACTTTCGCGGGCATCGGTACTATTGCCGGGCCCGGTCGCAAAGCCAGTAGCGTCCCATTAGTGCCCCTGGAGGCACTAACGGGAGGCGCTAAGGTACCGAATTTTTCCCCCTTGGTGCTTTTCATAGGAACAGAAAAGGTTAAAAGTGGGTCTAATAGAGGTTTCCACAAGTCTGAAGCATTTTGAAATTTTAATGAGTTAGATTAGAAACGTAAAAGAAAAGCTCCACAAAATTGGAAGTAGGATTGCATGCACAAAGCATTAAGAACAAAGACAGTTTGAAGCATTATTAACAATGGAAGGATATGATTTCCTAGCTACAGGCAAAGAAATGGTTTAGGTTTGGACAGGACTGGGGAATTAATTTTCCTGGTTGTAACAATTTCAGGAGAGACAGGGAAGGAAAAGGTTAGGCAGTATTAGTAAAGGATTCTATTCTAACAATAGATCATAACTCAAGATGAATAAGTCACTGGGTCCTGATGGCCGCAACCTGGGCTGTTCAAAGAAGTCAAAGAGGAGACAGCAGAGCCTCTGGCCACAGGTTTTGAATTGCTTTTAGATAGGCAAATATAACACCTTTGTTAAAGAAGCGAGAGAAGGATAAACAGGCCAGTTAGTCTAATATCAGCTGTGGGCAAGCTCTTAGAATCCACAGCTCAAGATAAAATTACTGAGCATCTAGAAGTACTTAGGATAACCATGGCCAGACAATATGGATTTGTTAAAGGCAATAACAGAAAATGCTGGAAAAACTCAGCAGGCCAGGCAGCATCAGTGGAGAGAGAGACAGAGTTAACGTTTCAGGTCGATGACCCTTGGTCAGAACTGGAAAAGGCTGGAGATGTAACAGATTTTAAGCAGGTGCAGAGGCAGAGAGAGGGGGAGTAGAGGGAAGGATCTGAAGGAACATTCTGTGCTAGGTTAAATGTTGCAAATGGGGATGGCAGATCCTCCCTTTTCATGGGATATGTGGAACATTCTTTGTTCCAGTCCTACTCAGGTCCCCTCCCTCACCTCTTTTTCCGATACATTAACATAGAACATAGAACATAGAACAGTGCAGCACAGTACAGGCCCTTCAGCCCTCGATGTTGTGCCGAGCATTGTCCGAAACCAAGATCAAGCTATCCCACTCCCTATCATTCTGGTGTGCTCCATGTGCTTATCCAATAACCGCTTGAAAGTTCCTAAAGTGTCCGACTCCACTATCACAGCAGGCAGTCCATTCCACACCCCAACCACTCTCTGAGTAAAGAATCTACCTCGGACATCCCTTCTATATCTCCCCCCATGCACCTTATAGTTATGCCCCCTTGTAACAGCTACCTCCACCCGAGGAAATAGTCTCTGAACATCCACTCTATCTATCCCCCTCATCATCTTATAAACCTCTATTAAGTCGCCTCTCATCCTCCTCCGCTCTAAAGAGAAAAGCCCTAACTCCCTCAATCTTTCCTCATAAGACCTCCCCCCCAAACCAGGCAGCATCCTGGTAAATCTCCTTTGCACTCTTTCCAATGCTTCCACGTCCTTCCTATAGTGAGGTGACCAGAACTGCACACAATATTCCAAATGTGGTCTCACCAAGGTCCTGTACAGTTGTAGCATAACCTCACGGTTCTTAAACTCAAACCCCTTGTTAATAAACGCTAGCACACTATAGGCCTTCTTTACTGCTCTATCCACTTGAGTGGCAACCTTCAGAGATCTGTGGATATGAACCCCCAGATCCCTCAGTTCCTCCACGTTCCTCAGAACCCTGCCATTGACCCTGTAATCCTTATTCAAATTTGCCCTACCAAAATGAATCACCTCGCACTTATCAGGGTTAAATTCCATCTGCCATTTTTCGGCCCAGCTCTGCATCCTATCAATGTCTCTTTGCAGCTTACAACAGCCCTCCACCTCATCCACTACTCCACCAATCTTGGTGTCATCAGCAAATTTACTGATCCACCCTTCAGTCCCCTCCTCCAAGTCATTGATAAAAATCACAAACAGCAGAGGACCCAGCACCGACCCCTGTGGCACACCGCTGGTAACTGGTCTCCAGTCCGAAAATTTTCCATCCATCACCACCCTCTGCCTTCTATGAGATAGCCAGTTACTTATCCAATCGGCCAAATTTCCCTCTATCCCACAACTCCTTACTTTCTTCATGAGCCGACCATGGGGAACCTTATCAAACGCCTTACTAAAATCCATGTATACGACATCAACTGCTCTACCTTCATCTACACACTTAGTTACCTCCTCAAAGAATTCAATCAAATTTGTTAGGCAAGACCTACCCTTCACGAATCCGTGTTGACTATCCCTGATTAAGTTGCCTCTTTCCAAATGGTCATAAATCCTATCCCTCAGGACCTTTTCCATTATCTTACCAACCACCGAAGTGAGACTAACCGGCCTATAATTACCAGGGTCATTCCTATTTCCTTTCTTGAAGAGAGGAACAACATTCGCCACTCTCCAGTCCTCTGGCACCATCCCCGTGGACAGTGAGGACCCAAAGATCAAAGCCAAAGGCTCTGCAATCTCCTCCCTTGCCTCCCAAAGAATCCTAGGATATATCCCATCTGGCCCAGGGGACTTATCGACCCTCAGGTTCTTCAAAATTGCTAAAACATCTTCCCTCAGAACATCTACCTCCTCCAGCCTATCCACCTTTATCACACTCTCATCCTCAAAAACATGGCCCCTCTCCTCGGTGAACACTGACGAAAAGTATTCATTCATCACCTCTCCTATCTCTTCTGACTCCATGCACAAGTTCCCACTACTGTCCTTGACCGGCCCTACCCTCACCCTGGTCATTCTTTTATTTCTCACATAAGACTAAAAAGCCTTGGGGTTTTTCTTGATCCGACCCGCCAAGGACTTCTCATGCCCCCTCCTAGCTCTCCTAAGCTCTTTTTTTAGCTCATTCCTTGCTACCTTGTACCCCTCAATCGACCCAACTGAACCTTGTTTTCTCATCCTTACATACGCTTCCTTTTTCCTCTTGACTAGACATTCAACCTCTTTTGTGAACCATGGTTCTCTCACTCGGCCATTTCCTCCCTGCCTGACAGGGACATACCTATCAAGGACATGCAGTAATTGCTCCATGAAAAAGCTCCACTTTTCGTTTGTGCCTTTCCCTAATAGTTTCTGTTCCCATCTTATGGTCCCTAATTCTTGCCTAATCGCATCATAATTACCCCTCCCCCAATTATAAACCCTGCCCTGCCATTGATGAGTGTATCGGTGCCGTTTCCTGCTCTCGCCCTGAACTAGAAAAGTTCATTCACTTTACTTCCAATTTCCACCCTTCCCTCACCTTCACATGGTCCATCTCCGACTCTTCTCTTCTCTTCCTTGACTTCTCTGTCTCCATTTCTGGCGATAGGCTATTAACAAACATCCACTACAAGCCCACTGACTCCCACAGCTACCTGGACTACACTTCCTCCCACCCCGCTTCCTGTAAGGACTCTATTCCATTCTTCCAGTTTCTCCGTCTCCGCCGCATCTGTTCTGACAATGCCACCTTCCATACCAGTGCTTCCGATATGTCTTCCTTTTTCCTCAACTGAGGATTCCCCTCTACCGTGGTTGACACGGCCCTCGACCGTGTCCGTTCCATTTCCTGCACTTCTGCTCTCACCTCTTCCCCTCCCTCCCAGAACCACAATAGAGTTCCCCTTATCCTCACCTTTCACCCCACCAGCCTCCACATTCAACAGATCATCCTCCGCCATTTCCGCCACCTCCAACGTGATCCCACCACCAAACGCATCTTCCCCTCACCTCCCCTTTCTGCATTCCGAAGGGACCACTCCCTCCGGGACACCCTGGTCCACTCCTCTATCACCCCCAACAGCCCTTCCCCTTTGCCCGGCACCTTCCCGTGCAAGCGCAGGAGATGCAACACCTGCCCTTTTACCTCCTCCCTTCCCACTGTCCAGGGTCCCAAACACTCCTTCCAGGTGAAAGAGCGATTTACTTGTACTTCTTGAAATTTAGTATACTGTATTCGCTGCTCACGATGCGGTCTCCTCTACATTGGGGAGACCAAACGCAGATTGGGTGACCGCTTTGCAGAACACCTCCGTTCAGTCCGTAAGGGTGACCCCGAGCTTCCGGTCGCCTGTCACTTTAATTCTCCGCTCCACTCCCACTCTGATCTCTCTGTCCTTGGCCTCTTACATTGTTCCAATGAAGCTCAACGTAAGCTCGAGGAACAGCACCTCATCTTTCGATTAGGCACTTTACAACCTTCTGGACTCAACATTGAGTTCAACAATTTCAGACTATAACCCCTGCCCCCATTTTTCAGGCTGTATGATTCTGCCATCCCCATTTGCAACATTTGGAATGTTCCTTCAGATCCCCCCCTCTCCCATCCCCACCTCTCCCTGCCTCTGCACCTGCTTAAAATCTGTTACATCTCCAGCCTTTTCCAGTTCTGATGAAGGGTCCCAGACCTGAAATGTTTCTCTCTCCACTGCCTGACCTGCTGAGTATTTCCAGCATTTTCTGTTGTTAATTCAGATTTCCAGCATCCGCAGTATTTTGCTATTGTTAAAGGCAAGTTGTTTTTGTCAAATCTAATAGAATTTTTTGAAGAAGTGACTGATTGGATAAAGAGAATGCAGTAGATGTATATATGAATTTTCAGAAGGTGCTCAATAAAGGCTTGTTACAAACATTCAGGTGCATGGTATAACAGGGAATGTAGAAGCACAGAGAGAAAGTTCGTTGACTGACAGGAAACAAAGGGTTTGAGTTTTTGGGCATTTCTCAGATTGGAGCTTCTCAGTGCTGGGTCCACTTTATTCCTCAGTGTATATGTAGATGATTTAGACTTGGGCATCAGAAGCATAATATCAAATATTTCTGATGACATAAAAGTTGGGGTTTGGCAAACAGTGAGGAGGACTGTAACAGACTTCAGGAAGATATAAGCAGGTTAGCAAAATGGGCAGAGAGGTAGCAGATACAGTTTAATGTGGAAAGTGTGAAACAATACATTTGGGAGGAAAACCAAGGATTGGGAGAATACACAATGAAAAGACACTGAAGGATATGAGGAACAGAGTCCAAAGATTTTTTTTATTATTTGTTCTCGGGATGTGTGCAACTCTGGCAAAACCACATTTACTGCCTATCCTTGGTTACCCTGAGAATGTGGGTTGGGGGTTCTCTTTGAACCGCTGCAATCTTTGTGCTGAGGACACTCTCATGAGAGCTAGCTAGGGAATTCCAGTGATGGTGAAGGAAAGGTGGCATATGTGTGAGTAAAGGTAGATAAAGCTATAAAAATGGCCAATAACATTTTGGGGTATAGAAATAAGGAAATAGAGTACAAGAGTAAAGGAGTAAATATATTTGTTTTACAAGGAAATGGCTGGGCCACAATTAGTGTGCTGTATGCTGTTTTAAGCACCCCATAATAGAAAGAACATTACAGCCACAGAAAGCATTCAGTATATATTCACCAGGATGATATTAGGTGTGGGAAACTTGATATTCTGTGACTATTTTCACTGGAGTAGCAAAAGCTAAGAAGAAAATTAGAAGAGGATTTTTAAATTATGATGGATTTTAATGGGGTGAATTGAGAAAAAACTATTTCTTCTGGTTGAAGACTCAGTAACAAAAGGGCCATCAATTTCTTAGTGAGAGTTTAGGAGCAGTTAGGAAATTTCTTTATAAAAAGGGTATGGAGCATGGATTGCTTTGCCACAGAAAGAGGTGGCAGCAGAGACCGTTGCATCTTTTACTGGAAAACTGAATAAATATTTGAAACATTGGGAGATACAGAGCTATGGGGAGAGCATGAGCAGTGGGATTAGTTTGGGATTGATACAGGGCTATGGGGAGAGTGCGGGGCAGTTGTATTAGTTTGGGATTGATACAGGGCTATGGGAGAGAGTGGGGCAGTGGGATTAGTTTGGGATTGATACAGGGCTATGGAGAGAGAACGGGGCAGTGGGATTAGTTTGGGATTGATACAGGGCTATGGAGAGAGAGCGGGGCAGTGGGATTAGTTTGGGGATTGATACAGGGCTATGGGGAGAGTGCGGGGCAGTTGTATTAGTTTGGGATTGATACAGGGCTATGGAGAGAGAGCGGGGCAGTGGGATTAGTTTGGGATTGATACAGGGCTATGGGAGAGAGCGGGGCAATTGTATTAGTTTGGGATTGATACAGGACTATAGGGAGAGAATGGGGCAGTGGGATTAGTTTGGGATTGATACAGGACTATGGGGAGAGAGCGGGGCAGTGGGATTAGTTTGGGATTGATACAGGGCTATGGGAGAGAGCGGGGCAGTGGGATTAGTTTGGGATTGATACAGGGCTATGGGAGAGAGCGGGGCAGTTGTATTAGTTTGGGATTGATACAGGACTATAGGGAGAGAACGGGGCAGTGGGATTAGTTTGGGATTGATACAGGACTATGGGGAGAGAGCGGGGCAATGGGATTAGTTTGGGATTGATACAGGGCTATGGGAGAGAGCGGGGCAGTGGGATTAGTTTGGGATTGCTCTGGGAAAGAGCCAGTCCATACCTGATGGGCCTCCTTTTGTGCTTTAACTTCCGTGATTCTATGAATGGGACCAGATTGTGTTCTTGGCAAAACAATGAAACATCCAACCTTAGATTGCTTGAGCTTTTCAATTCAGTTCAACATTTGTCCCTGATGTGTCGCACTTTGCCAAATATTTTTTCATAGATTTTAGCTACATGGGGATGTGCCAGAAAATGCTGCAACTTTAACAAAAATATAAACTTTTGAAAGGGATTTTTATATGAAGGTGGTTTCTCTAGAAATGTTTGCGGTATGTGAATTATCTCCTTTAAGTGTGAGTGAATCTCCCATGGCGTTTCTCATGGAAAGTCAGGACAAAGCAAATTCCTCTCAGTGCTGGGCCTCCATCTAGTGGTAGAGAGTGCAGCTGCGGGTGAAGCCCAAATGGGCATGTGACATACATCGCAATTTTTATATATTATTAGTCAATCTCCTCTGGCATTGAATGCAGAGAGTAAAGGCCAAGTATATGGGGTACGGTAGCATAGTGGTTATGTTACTCTGTTAATCAGAGGCCTGGACTAATGATTCAGAGACATGCGTTCAAATCCCACTTGAATTTAAATTCAGTTAAATCTGGAATAAAAAGCTAGTATCAGTAATGCCGTCCATGAAACAACTGAATTGTCGTAAACCCATCTGATTCACTAACGTCCTTTAGGGAAGGAAATCTGCCGTCCTTACCTGGTCTGGCCGATATGTGACACCTGACACACAAACAATAATAAAAATAAAACCGGACGGACCACCCAGCATCAACCTAGGCACCGGATTCGGACACAACAAAGGCATACCCAGCCCAGTCGACCCTGCAAAGTCCTCCTCACTAACATCTGGGGACTTGTGCCAAAATTGGGAGCGCTGTCCCACAGACTACTCAAGCAACAGCCTGACATCGTCATACTCACAGAATCATACCTTTCAGCCAATGTCCCAAACTCCTCCATCACTATCCCACCGGCAGGACAGACCCACCAGCAGGACAGACCCACCAGAGGTGGTGGCACAGTGGTATTCAGTCGGGAAGGAGTGGCCCTGGGAGTTCTCAACATTGACTCCGGACCCCATGAAGTCTCATGGCATCAGGTCAAACATGGGCAAAGAAACCTCCTGCTGATTACCACCTACCGCCCTCCCTCAGCTGATGAATGGTATATTGAACACCACTTGGAAGAAGCACTGAGAGTAGCAAGGGCACAGAATGTACTCTGGGTGGGGGACTTCAATGTCCATCACCAAGAGTGGCTCGGTAGCACCACTACTGACCGAGCTGGCTGAGTCCTGAAGGACATAACTGCCAGTCTGGGCCTGCGACAGGTGGTGAAAGAACCAACACGAGGGAAAAACCTACTTGACCTCGTCCTCACCAATCTACCTGTCGCAGATGCATCTGTCCATGACAGTATTGGTAGGAGTAACCACCGCACAGTCCTTGTGGAGATGAAGTCCTATGTTCACACTGAGGACACCCTCCATCGTGTTGTGTGGCACTACCACCGTGCTAAATGGGATAGATTCAGAACAGATCTAGCAGCCCAAAACTGGGCATCCAAGAGGCGCTGTGGGCCATCAGCAGCAGCAGAACTGTATACCAACACAATGTGTAACCTCATGGCCCGGCATATCCCTCACTCTATCATTACCATCAAGCCAGGGGATCAACCCTAGTTCAATGAGGAGTGTAGAAGATCATGCCAGGAGCAGCACCAGGTGTACCTAAAAATGAGGTGCCAACCTGGTGAAGGTATAACACAGGACTACATGCATGCTAAACAGCATGCTATAGACAGAGCTAAGCGATCCCACAACCAACGCATCAGATCAAAGCTCTGCAGTCCTGCCACATCCAGTCATGAATGGTGGTGGACAATTAAACAACTAACGGGAGGAGGAGGCTCCGTGTTGGCGGAGCCCAGCACGTGAGTGAAAAAGACAAGCTGAAGCATTTGTAACAATCTTCAGCCAGAAGTGCCGATTTGGCAGATGCAATACAATATTGTAAAATGTGAGGTTATGCACTTTGGCAGGAAAAATCAGAGAGCAAGTTATTATCTTAATGGCGAGAAACTGGAAAGTACTGCAGTACAAAGGGATCTGGGGGTCCTAGTGCAAGAAAATCAAAAAGTTAGTATGCAGGTGCAGCAGGTGATCAAGAAGGCCAACGGAATGTTGGCTTTTATTGCTAGGGGGATAGATTATAAAAACAGGGAGGTATTGCTGCAGTTATATAAGGTATTGGTGAGACCGCACCTGGAATACTGCATACAGTTTTGGTGTCCATACTTAAGAAAAGACATACTTGCTCTCGAGGCAGTACAAAGAAGGTTCACTTGGTTAATCCCGGGGATGAGGGGGTGGACATATGAGGAGAGGTTGAGTAGATTGGGACTCTACTCATTGGAATTCAGAAGAATGAGAGGCGATCTTATTGAAACATATAAGATTGTGAAGGGGCTTGATCAGGTGGATGCGGTAAGGATGTTCCCAAGGATAGGTGAAACTAGAACTAGGGGGCATAATCTTAGAATAAGGGGCTGCTCTTTCAAAACTGAGATGAGGAGAAACTTCTTCACTCAGAGGGTAGTAGGTCTGTGGAATTTGCTGCCCCAGGAAGCTGTGGAAGCTACATCATTAAATAAATTTAAAACAGAAATAGACAGTTTCCTAGAAGTAAAGGGAATTAGGGGTTACGGGGAGCAGGCAGGAAATTGGACATGAGGCTGAGTTCAGATCGGTCAGGGCCCTGTGGGTGGCGGAGCGGGCCCAGGGGCTGAGTGGCCGGGTCCTGCTCCTACTTCTTGTGTTCTTTAGATTTGAGGTGAGGATCAGATCAGCCATGATCTTATTGAATGGCGGAGCAGGCTCGAAGGGCCGATTGGCCTACTCCTGCTCCTATTTCTTATGTTCTTATGTTCTTATCACGGAAGCCAGTCTTCGATTCACTCCACGTGATATTAAGAAACAGCTGAGCGCATTGGATACAGCAAAGGCTATGGGCTCCCGACAACATCCCGGCTGTCGTGCTGAAGGCTTGTGCTCCAGAACTAGCCGCGCCTCTAGCCAGGCTGTTCCAGTACAGCTACAACACTGGCATCTACCCAACAAAGTAGAACATTGCTCAGGTATGTCCTGTCCACAAAAAGGGGGACAAAACTAATTTTGGGTTCCGCAAGGACCACTTGGCTCCAGACCTCATTACTGCCTTGGTCCAAACACGGACAAAAAAGCTGAATTCTAGAGGTGAGGTGAAGGTGACTGCCCTTGACATCAAGGCAGCATTTGACCAAGTGTGGCATCAAGGAGCCTGAGTAAAATTGAAGTCAATGGAAATCAGGGGGAAAACTCTACTCTGGCTGGAGTCATACCTAGCACAAAGGAAGATGGTTATGTTTGTTGGAGGCCAATCATCTCAGGCCCAGGAGATCACTGCAGGAGTTCCTCAGGGCAATGTCCTAGGCTCAACCATCTTCAGCTGCTTCATCAATGACCTTCCCTCCATCATAAGGTCAGAAGTGGGGATGTTTGCTGTTGATTGCACAGTGTTCAGTTCCATTCGCAATTCCTCAGATAATGAAGCAGTCCGTGCGCATATGCAGCAAGACCTGGACAACATTCAGGCTTGGGCTTATAGTTGGCAAGCAACGTTCTTGCCACACAAGTGCCAGAAAATGACCATCTCCAACAAGAGAGAGTCTAGCCACTCCCCATGACATTCAACGGGATTACCATCGCCGAATCACCCACCACCAACATCCTGAGGGTCACCATTGACCAGAAACTTAACAGGACCAGCCACATAAATACTGTGGCAGCAAGAGCAGGTCAGAGGCTGGGTATTCTGTGGCGAGTGTCTCACCTCCTGACTCCCCAAAGCCTTTCCACCATCTACAAGGCACAAGCCAGGTGTGTGATGGAATACTGTCCACTTGCCTGGATGAGTGCAGCTCCAACAACACTCAAGAAGCTCGACACCATCCAGGGCAAAGCAGCTTGCTTGATTGGTACCCCATCCACAACCTTAAACATTCACTCCCTCCACCACTGGCGTACCGTGGCTGCAGTGTGTACCATCTACAAGATACACTGCAGCAACTCACCAAGGCTTCTTCAACAGTACCTACCAAACCCACGACCTCTACCACCTAGAAGGACAAGGGCAGCAGGTGCATGGGAACATCACCACCTCCAAGTTCCCCTCCAAGTCACACACCATCCTGACTTGGAAATATATCGCCGATCCTTCATCGTCGTTGGGTCAAAATCCTGGAACTCCCTCCCTAACAGCACTGTGGGAGCACCTTCACCACATGGACTGCAGCAGTTCAAGAAGGTGGTTCGCCACCACCTTCTCAAGGGCAATTATAGATGGCAATAAATGCTGGCCTTGCCAGCGACGCCCACATCCCATGAATGAATTTAAAAAAACAGATACAGGGATATACAGATACAGGAAAACATAGATACAGGGATATACAGATACAGGGATAGGCAGGGATATACAGATTCACAGATACAGGGATATACAGATACAGGCATATACATGGATATACAGATACACAGATACAGGGATATACAGATACAGGGATATACAGATACAGGGATATACATGGATATACAGATTCACAGATACAGGGATATACAGGAATACAGAGCAGCAGACCAGGCCTGAAGGTTTAGCAGATTGACATGCAGACAACAGCTGAATGGAGCAGGGAGTAACGCCAGCTCAGAAAAGGTCAGCTAATCACTGCTGCATTTTCAGACCGGGGGGGTTGAGGGTATTTGGGTGTTAAACTAGGGCCTCAAACACTGGGCAGACCAAGATGGAGGCAGATATTTCACAAAATGGTCCAAGTGTAATTTGGACTTTGTGCGACAATGTAAAATGTGCAAGAGCGAATCAGCCATTTTATATCTCTCCCGATCGTTATTTCAAAACAGGCAGCTGTTGGTCATCACACAAAGTCAAAATTACCCAGAAAATTCACTCCACAACTTCCTGGTGGTCAAATTATTCAATGACAGCATGACAGCGCGACAATCGACAGCGCGACAATCGACAGTGTGACAATCGACAGCGCGACAATCGACAGCGCGACAATCGACAGTGTGACAATCGACAGTGTGACAATCGACAGCGCGACAATCGACAGCGTGACAATCGACAGCGCGACAATCGACAGTGTGACAATCGACAGTGTGACAATCGACAACGCGACAATCGACAGTGTGACAATCGACAGCGCGACAATCGACAGTGTGACAATCGACAGTGTGACAATCGACAGCGCGACAATCGACAGCGCGACAATCGACAGCGTGACAATCGACAGCGCGACAATCGACAGTGCGACAATCGACAGCGTGACAATCGACAGTGTGACAATCGACAGTGTGACAATCGACAGTGTGACAATCGACAGCGCGACAATCGACAGTGTGACAATCGACAGTGTGACAATCGACAGCGCGACAATCGACAGCGCGACAATCGACAGCGCGACAATCGACAGCGCGACAATCGACAGCACGACAATCGACAGCGTGACAATCGACAGCGCGACAATCGACAGCGCGACAATCGACAGTGTGACAATCGACAGCGCGACAATCGACAGCGCGACAATCGACAGCGCGACAATCGACAGTGTGACAATTAACACAAGCAAAAACAATTCGAGATGTGGATACAGGAGTTTATAGTGGTAAAAAGTGGAACAAAAATATGGGAACAGGAAGTCACGTGTTGTAGACAAGACGTGTGGGAAAATGTAAGTTTTTTAATGTAGATACTGATTTTATTAATTGCTTTGACTTGTTGGGGATGAAATTGTTCTTTGGCATTCGTGAATTGGCAGGCTGTTTTACAACCCTGTAGCTGTCCAGTGTCAGAGTACCTCCCGTGTCTGTGCAATGCCTCATGAAATATATTAGCCTAGATTTTCTGTTCAACAACAACAACTTGCACTTATATAGCGCCTTTAACGCAAAAAATTGCCCCAAGGTGCTTCACAGGAGCGATTATCAAACAAAATTTGACACCAAGCCACATAAGGAGATATTAGGACAGGTGACCAAAAGCTTGGTCAAAGAGGTGGGTTTTAAGGAGGAAAGGTAGAGAGGCGCAGAGGTTTAGGGAGGGAATTCCAGAGCGCGAGGTCTAGGCAGCTGAAAGCACGGACACAGTGTCAGCCACAGCTCAGTGGGTAGCACTCTCACCTCTGAGTCAGAAGGTTGTGGGTTCATAGTCCGACTCCAGAGACTTGAGCACAAAATCCAGGCTGATACTCCCAGTGCAGTATTGAGGGAGTGCTGCACTGTTGGAGGTGCCGTCTTTCGGATGAGACAATAAACTGAGGCCCCGTCTGCCCTCTCAGATGGACATAAAAGATTCCCCGGCATTATTGGAAGAAGAGCAGGGGAATTCTCCCCAGTGACCTGGCCATATTTATCCCTCAACCAACATCACTAAAACAGATTAACCGGTCATTTATCTCATTGCTGTTTGTGGGAGCTTGCTGTGCGCAAATTGGTTGCTGTGTTTCCTACACTACAACAGTGATTACACTTCAAAAGTAATTATTAGCTGTGAAGCGCTTTGAGACATCCTGAGGTTGTGAAAGGTGCTATATAAATGTAAGTTTGTTCTTTTTTCCTTACTTATCTCAGGAATGTTTAAGGTCTACAGGACTGAGGCTCCAGGTTCATTGTTCATTCAGGACAAATTAAGCCCCCAAGCTCCTTTTAACTGTCTCGCAAATTTCTTGCTGATTCCTTTAATTTTTGCACATTCTTGCACAAAGTTCAGTTCAACCTTGGCTCAGCTTCAGGGCTTTAAACTTCCCAAACCAGCAGCAGCAAGAAAGGCTGCTCCCAGTATGGCAGGTGGCTTTAGACCAGCGAACAGCCATTTTGCATCAATCAGGGTGAGTTTTGACCAGTTCTAGGAAATTTAAAGAGTTGGGGCTAAAGCCTCCCAAATATCAAGCTTCAAGGGAGGAGGCTGAGTGAAAGGATGGGGAAGAGAAAAGGATATGGAAGAGGGATTGAATTTCTTGTGTGGTCTTAGATTTTTGTTATGGATTTTCTGCTCATTGAGGCTCACATTTCTGCGTAACCATAAGCAACTTACTTAGTGATCTTGATATGTGTATCGAGCCCCCAACCTCAAAAAATTGGCCATTCCGCCTTAACTACGTTATATAAAACTTGTCTCGAGCCTTGGTTTGGACAGTGCACAGTTCTGGTCTCCATATTATAAAAAGGAATGTAGAGGCACTGGTGCAAATATTATTTACAAGGATGATAGCAGAACTGAGAAGTTACACCTATCTGGAAAGATGGAACAGGCTGGGTCGCTTTTCTCTAGAAAAGAGAAGGCTGAGGGGTGACCTGATAGAGGTCTTTAAGATTATGAAAGGGTAGATGTAGAGATGTTTCCACTTGTGGGGAGACCAAAACTAGGGGCCATAAATATAAGATAGCCACTAATAAATCCAATAGGGAATTCAGGAGAAACTTATTTACCCAGAGAGTGGTTAGAAAGTGGAACTAAATAGCACAGATGCATTTAAGGGGAAGCTAGATAAAACATTGAGGGAGAAAGGAATAGAAGGATATGTTGATAGGGTTAGATGAAGAGGAGTGGGAGGAGGCTCATGTGTAGCATAAACACCGGCACGGACCAGTTGGGCCGAATGGCCTCTTTCTGTGCTGTAAATTCGATGTAATACTTTGTAGCTTCTCCTCACCTGACTTCTTCATACTTCTTCCCTCTGTAAAATGTGCTTTTTTTAATCAAATACAGCAAAATCAGGTCACAGATAAATGCACCCTGTAAATGCAAAACAAAGGCATTTCTAACAATACATATGTAATTGGCCCGGAACTTGCGGTCCTGATGACGGC
Source organism: Squalus acanthias (assembly GCA_030390025.1). Classification (NCBI taxonomy): domain Eukaryota; kingdom Metazoa; phylum Chordata; class Chondrichthyes; order Squaliformes; family Squalidae; genus Squalus; species Squalus acanthias. The sequence goes on from CM059448.1 coordinate 90,648, forward strand.
GAACTGGCAGCGTTTGAAACTGACGCGGCAATCCTGAAGTTGCTCAACAGGCTGCGCTGTGGATCCCCGCCTGCACCCCCTGCCCCCCAACTCCCCCCGCCCCAGAACCGGCAATCAGTGAAATCACTGATCTGATGAAAACTTCCCCTTTTCTGAACAAATACCACTGTTAGAAACCCCGTAAAAAGTTAGGCCCATTCAAATGAGGTGTAACTGGATTTTTAACGGTGGTCTGAGTAATAACTACTGATAAACAACCGTTATGGCCCTGAAAAACTTATTTTATATTGGTGGAATGTCAAATTTCTCCATTAAGTTAAAAATTATTAGATATTAAAATTAATAAAAACATTTTTGTTATTTTTTTTTAAAGTTTGTTCATGATATTTCAGCTTCTACCTTAACCCAATGTGTATGTCCCAATCTTTATTTCGCTCTCTGCAAATTTTTTTTTAAATGATTGATTATTAGTGCTTTCTATTTCCTGGTTCCCTGTCTGTGAGAAGTCGGCAATGTGATTGGTTGCTTAGACAGCTTGTTGACATCACAAGCTGTGGGATTCCCACTAAACTACGCTGATTTCAACTGCATGTCGGAAAAGCCAAACTTCTCGCCACCGAGATCTTTGTGGGAAGCTTACTTTGGGGCCGGCGGCGAATGCCTTTGCTTCACCGCTGACTGCAAATTACGGGCCAATATTTATTAAAGGTCAATGAACCTGGGTTACATACTTACATACAAATTAGGAGCAGGAGTAGGCCACTCGGCCCCTCGAGCCTGCTCCGCCATTCAATAAGATCATGGCTGATCTGATTACTCCACATTCCCGCCTACCCCCGATAACCTTTCACCCCCTTCCTTATCAAGAATCTATCTACCTCTGCCTTAAAAATATTCAAAGACTCTGCTTCCACCGCCCTCTGAGGAAGAGAGTTCCAAAGACTCACAACCCTCTGTGAGAAGAAATTTCTCCTCATCTCTGTCTTAAATGGGTGACCCCTTATTTTTAAACAGTGACCCCTAGTTCTAGATTCTCGCACAAGAGGAAACATCCTCTCCACATCCACCCTGTCCAGACCCCTCAGGATCTTATATGTTTCAATCAAGTCACCTCTTACTCTTCTAAACTCCAGCGGATACAAGCCTAGCCTGTCCAACCTTTTCTCATAAGACAACCCGCCCATTCCAGGTATTAGTCTAGTAAACCTTCTCTGAACTGCTTCCAATGCATTTACATCCTTCCTTAAATAAGGAGACCAATACTGTACACAGTACTCCAGATGTGGTCTCACCAATGCCCTGTATAACTGAAGCATAACCTCCCTAATTTTGTATTCAATTCCCCTCGCAATAAATGATAACATTCTATTAGCTTTCCTAATTACTTGCTGTACCTGCATACTAACCTTTTGCGATTCATGCACTAGGACACCCAGATCCCTCTGCATCTCAGAGCTCGACAATCTCTCACCATTTAGATAATATGCTTCTTTTTTATTTTTCCTGCCAAAATGGACAATTTCACATTTTCCCACATTATACTCCATTTGCCAGATCTTTGCCCACTCACTTAACCTATCTATATCCCTTTGTAGCCTTCTTATGTCCTCTTCACAATTTATTTTTCTACCTATCTTTGTGTCATCAGCAAATTTAGCAACCATACCTTCGGTCCCTCATCCAAGTCATTTATATAAATTGTAAAAAGTTGAGGCCCCAGCACGGATCCCTGTGGCACACCACTCGTTACATCTTGCCAACCAGAAAATGACCCATTTATGCCTACTCTCTGTTTCCTGTTAGCTAGCCAATCTTCTATCCATGCCAATATGCTACCTCCTACACCATGAGCTTTTATTTTCCGCAATAACCTTTGATGTGGCACCTTATCAAATGCCTTCTGGAAATCTAAGTACAGTACATCCACCGGTTCCCCTTTATCCACAACACATGTTACTTCCTCAAAGAACTCCAATAAATTCGTTAAACATGATTTCCCTTTCACAAAACCATGTTGACTCTGCCTGATTACCTTGAACTTTTCTAAGTGCCCTGCTATAACATCTTTAATAATAGCTTCTAACATCTTCCCTATGACAGATGTTAAGCTAACTGGCCTGTAGTTTCCTGCTTTCTGTCTCCCTCCCTTTTTGAATAAAGGAGTTACATTTGCTATTTTCCAATCTAATAGAACCTTCCCCGAATCTAGGGAATTTTGGAAAATTAAAACCAACGCATCAACTATCTCACTAGCCACTTCTTTTAAGACCCTAGGATGAAGTCCATCAGGACCCGGGGACTTGTCAGCCCACAGCTCCAACAATTTGCTCAGTACCACTTCCCTGGTGATTGTAATTTTCTTGAGTTCCTCCCTCCCTTCCATTTCCTGATTTACAGCTATTTCTGGGATGTTACTTGTATCCTCTATAGTGAAGACTGATGCAAAATACCTGTTCAATTCAACTGCCATCTCCTTATTTTCCATTATTAATTCCCCAGACTCACTTTCTATAGGACCAACACTCACTTTGTTAACTCTTTTCTTTTTTAAATATCTATAGAAACTCTTACTATCTGTTTTTATATTTCTAGCTAGCTTTCTCTCGTACTCTAATTTTTCTCTCCTTATTAATCTTTTAGTCATTTTTTGCTGTTTTTTTATATTCTGTCCAATCTTCTGACCTGCCACCCATCTTTGTGCAATTATATGCTTTTTCTTTAAGTTTAACACTATCTTTAACTTTTTTAGTTAACCACGGATGGTGGGTCCTCCCCTTGGAATTTTTCTTTCTCATTGGAATGTATATATTCTGTGTATTCTGAAATATCCCCTTAAATGTCTGCCACTGCAACTCTATTGACCTATCCCTTAACCTAATTTGCCAGTTCACTTTAGCTAGCTCTGCTTTCATGCCCTCATAATTGCCCTTATTTAAGTTTAAAATACTAGTCTTGGACCCACTCTTCTCTCCCTCAAACTGAATGTAAAATTCAATCATATTATGATCGCTGCTACCTAGGGGCGCCTTCACTATGAGGTCATTAATTAATCCTATCTTGTTGCACAATACCAGGTCTAGTATAGCCTGCTCTCTGGTTGGCTCCAGAACGTGCTGTTCTAAGAAACTATCCCGAAGACATTCTATGAACTCCTCATCTAGGCTACCTTTGCCCATCTGATTTTTCCAGTCTATATGTAGATTAAAATCCCCCATGATTATTGCCGTACCTTTCTGACAAGCTCCCATTATTTCTTCCTTTATACTCCATCCTACCATGTGGTTACTGTTAGGCGGCCTGTACACCACTCCCACAAGTGACTTCTTGCCTTTATCATTTCTCATCTCTACCCAAACCACTTCTACATCCTGGTTTCCTGAAGTTAAGTCATCCCTCTCTATTGTGCTAATACCATCATTAATTAACAGAGCCACCCCTCCACCTTTTCCTAGCTTCCTGTCCTTCCTAAATGTCATGTCCCCTTCAATATTCAGGTCCCAATCTATGTCATCCTGCAGCCATGTTTCTGTAATGGCTATCAGATCATATTTATTTATTTCTATTTGCGCTATCAGTTGATCTGTTTTGTTTTGAATGCTACGTGCATTCAGATGCAGAGTCTTTAGTTTTGTCCTTTTATTATTTTTGTAACCTCTAGCCTTATCTGTTGATTTACTCTTAGATTTGTACTCTCTATCCCTTCCTGTCACACACTGTTCATCATTTCCCATATTAATACCTTTCTCTCTTGCCTTGTCTCTACTCTTTGATTTACCACATCTTCCCAAATTTGATCCCTTGCCCCCACTATTTAGTTTAAAGTCCTCTCTACCACCCTAGTTATATGACTCGCCAGAACACTGGTCCCAGCACGGTTCAGGTGATGACCGTCCCAACGATACAGATCCCACTTTCCCCAGGACTGGTGCCAGTGCCCAAGGAATTGAAACCCATTCTTTGAGCCATGCATTCATCTCTCTAATTTTATTTACCCTATGCCAATTTGCTCGTGGCTCAGGTAATAACATTATTACCCTTGAGGTTCTGCTTTTTAATTTAGCCCCTAGCTGCTCCTACTCTCTCAGCAGAACCTCTTTCCTAGTTCTGCCTATGTCGTTGGTACCTAAGTGGACCATGACCACTGGTTTCTCCCCCTCCCACTGCAAGTTCCTCTCCAGCCCAGAGCAGATGCCCCGAACCCTGGCACCGGGCAGGCAACACAGCCGTCTGGACTCTCGCTCTTGGCCGCAGAGAACTGTATCTATCCCCCTGACTATGCTGTCCCCTATTACCACTACATTCCTATTAACTCCCCCCACTTGAATGGCTTCCTGCACCACGGTGCCATGGTCAGTCTGCTCATCCACCCTGCAGCCACCGCTTTCATCCATACAGGCTGCAAGAACCTCAAACCTGTTGGACAATTGCAAAGGCTGAGGCTCCTCCACCTCCTGGGTCCCCATACCTGCCTCACTCACAGTCACATCCTCCTGTCCCTGACCACTGACCAAATCAGAAGACCCTATCCTAAGGGGTGTGGCTGCCTCCTGGAATAAAGTGTCCAGGTAACTTTCCCCCTTCCTGATGTGTTGCAAATGATCAATGAAACGGAATCTCCTATAGGTTGAATTAGTTCCCACCAATAAAGGCTCCTCCAACACACCTGGCTATTAATGAGCCAAGAGATCAATTTTGCTAGATCTAGATATGGAACCATAGAAATTTCACCACAAGAAAGGTCATTCATCCCATGATCCCTGTGACGGTGCTGGCTCCACATCTCAGTTATCGACTCTATTCCTATTTTCTTGCTCTTTCCCCACACTCTTTAATATTTTTCTTTTTGAAGTGTTTGTTTAATTCCCTCTTAGATGTTGTGATTGACTCAACTTCAATAGCCACATGCGATAACATATTCCATATTTTAATGATAGAAAACTTTCTTCTAGCCTCCCTCTTTTATATTTTCAGTACTAACTCTTAATTATTCCCTCTTGTTACCAATTCACCAACCAGTTGTTTCAACACTATAAAAACTTCTGTTAGATCCTCTTAACCTTCTCTGCTCTGGTGAATATGGCTTGGTTTTTCCAAGTCTCTCATCATAACTATGGAGCAAATAATTTCCTCATATAATTGACCTCAGCTGATAATGTAAAATCTACTAATTTAAATATTTTTGTGGTGTTCTCGGCATTTAGTACACGATGCATTGGGAGCACCGCAAGTGTTTGGGGCTGCAATATCAGGCACTAGGAGCTATTATAGGGCTGCTGACTACACTTAAAGCTGCACCATTTTTTTGCCCTTTATGGGTAACCCCTTTCAAAGATTAACTTTTGGTGGCTAAGTAAAAGTGGGTGCAGAAAGAAGGGCGGCTCCTTTAGGGAAGGTGGCACCCAGGAAAAAAAGATTCCATTTACCCAAACCATCTGTTGCAGAGCTGCACTGGGGGGAGTGATCCTGGGCTTACGTAACACTGGGGGGAGTGATCCTGGGCTTACGTAACACTGGGGGGAGTGATCCTTGGCTTACGTAACACTGGGGGGAGTGATCCTGGGCTTACGTAACACTGGGGGGAGTGATCCTGGGCTTACGTAACACTGAGGAGTGATTCTGAAGTTTGGCCACACTGGGTTAGGGGACTTAGAGATTGGTAGAACAGGGGTGGGATGTGGGTTTTTGTCCTACTGGTAAATTCCTGGAGGTGGTCAGCAGTGATAGCACAGTCATAATAGACAAATCATATTATCATTAGTTTGGGGGGCAGGGCCAAAAATGAAGTTGATTTAGAATGATTATTTTAATTCCTTCCAACCAGCAGATACTGGGCAAAACGCGAGTTAAAATCGTGCAGCTCTTTTCCCGCTCCGATACCTTTTAACACCGGGTGGTTGAGGAGACCGTCTGAGTTAGCTGGAGGCCTGATTAATTGTGCTAATTAAGTTCTAAGAAGCTTTCGAAATTCAATTTGTTTATTTTGAGAAAAGAAAAAAGAACTCAAGTTAGGATGGGAAAAGGCACTGGCTTGAAAATCCTCTGAAATATGCCCATTTTTGAGAGCAAAGTGATAAAAAATGAGTGGTGATCTGTTCCAGTGGGGAGTGCACTTCAGTATGCCTGAAACAGAGGTGTAGCAAAGCATCAGCACAACAAAAACAAACAATACTCAGTGTCAGACTGTGGAGCTGTGAATTAATGAAGTGCATCCGTCTACACTCGGAGTAACTGCGCGCTTCTTTCTATTTAGAAGATTGTAATTTCACTGTTTCCTCATCTTGCTTTGTGATTTCTACAGGGATACAGGAACAGCCTGATCACAAGGTGGGAATGCTGCCAATTTAGCAATCTCATTCAGAAAGATCACCAAAACAAAAGATCACTGGTACAGCAAAGGTGCTGTTTCAAGGATAGGATCACTGTGATGCATCAACTGAACGGCTCAGAAACTCCTGGGTTCAAAGCCAGGCAGGATTCAGTCAATCTTTCAAGGTGAATAAAACATTGGAGGAGGTGCAGAGAAAACAGGAAATCGCACTTGGATGAAAATCCAAGCAGCCAAAAAGGTCAAACATGTGCCTAAAAAGACCAACCGCCTGGGTTAATTTCTCTTTCAGTGCGATAATCACAGAGCACTGTACTAAATTGCACACCTCACCATACTTGGTCTTGGACTGCATAACCATGTTGCTAAACAGCCAATAAAAAACGTCATTCATTCTGCAGCACTGTGTCCCATCACCTCGATGAGCACATATCAGGGGGACACCTCAGACTGAGAATAATTCCCAGCCTCCAGACCCAGATGAATGTGATTCACTCTTGAAAATATTAATAGTAATAAAACTCACCACGCCCATCAGTGCAAGTCCAGAGCCGATATTTATCATAGTCGGTATGATGCTAAATTTACCAGCCTGCAAAAAATATTACAACATTTAAATCTAATACAAAATTTACATCTAATAAATGAAGAAAGCAGATTAATCAAAACTCCAGTAAACCAAGTGTTAATATAAAATATGATAATATCACATTCCTAAACCACTTTCTTTCTCTAAAATCCAGATTAAAAAGTTGATTTCACTAAAACAGACGGATGGAGGATCGTCCTTTAATTCCAAGTTCACGCTAGATTCCTGCACTAGTCAAGATCCCTGATATAAGCAAAAATAATAAAGTGCATTATTACTATTATCGCAGGCAGTGAGGTAATAAAGCGTATCACTCATAGAGTTTCAGAGTTTATCATAGAAGTTTACAGCACAGAAGGTGGCCATTCGGCCCATCGTGTCAGTGCTGGCCGACAAAGCACTATCCAGCCTAATCCCACTTTACAGCACTTGGTCCATAGCCCTGTAGGTTACGACACTTCAAGTGCCTATCCAAGTACTTTTTAAATGTGATGATGGTTTCTGCCTCGACCACCCTTTCAGGCAGTGAGGTCCAGACCCCCACCACCCTCTGGGTGAAAACATTTCTCTTCAGTTCCCCTCTAACCCTTCTACCAATTACTTTAAATCTATGCCCCCTGTGGTTATTGACCTCTCTGCTAAGGGAAATAAGTCCTTCCTATCCACTCTATCTAGGCCCCTCATAATTTTGTACACCTCAATTAAGTCTCCCCTCAGCCTCCTCTGTTCCAAAGAAAACAACCCCAGCTTATCCAATCCTTCCTCATAGCTAAAATTTTCCAGTCCTGGCAATATCCTCGTGAATCTCTTCTGTACCCTCTCTAGTGCAATCACATCTTTCCTGTAACGTGATGACCAGAACTGTATGCAGTACTCTAGTTGCAGCCTAACTAGTGCTTTATACAGTTCAAGCATAACCTCCCTGCTCTTATATTCTATGCTTTGGCTAATAAAGGCAAGTATCCCGTATGCCTTCTTAACCACCTAATCTACCTGTCCTGCTACCTTCAGGGATCTGTGGACATGCACTCCAAGGTCCCTCTGTTCCTCTACATTTCTCAGTATCCTACCATTTACTGTATTGTGTATTCCCTTGCCTTGTTCGCCCTCTCCAAATGCGTTACCTCACACTTCTCCAGAATGAATTCCATTTGCCACTTTTCTGCCCACCTGACCAGTCCATTTATATGTTCCTGCAGTCTACAGCTTTCTTCCTCACTTCCACACGGCCAATTTTTGTATCATCTGCAAACTTCTTAATCATGTCCCTACATTGAAGTTTGAAGTCTAAATTATTGAGATATACCCTAAAAAGCAAGGGACCTAGTACTGAGCCCAGCGGAACCCCACTGGAAACAGCCTTCCAGTCACAAAAACATTATCCTTTGCTTCCTTCCACTGAGCCAATTTTGGATCCAACTTGCCACTTTCCCTTGGATCCCATGGACTTTTACTTTTTTGACTAGTCTGCCATGTGGGACCTTGTCAAAATCCTTGCTAAAATCTATGTAGACTGCATCAAATGTGCTACCCTCATCGACCCTCCTTGTTACCTCCTCCAAAAATTCAATCAAGTTAGTCAGACACAACCTTCCCTTAACAAATCCATGCTGACTGTCCTTGATTAATACGTGACTTTCTAAATGACAACTAATATTGTCCCTCAGAATTTTTTCCAATAATTTGTCCACCACCGAGGTTAGGCTGACTGGCCTGTAATTACTCGGTCTATCCCTTTCTCCCTTTTTAAACAATGGTACAACATTAACAGTCCTCCAGCACCACACCTGAAGCCTGGGAGGATTGGAAAATGATGGTCAGAGTCTCTGCTATTTCCTCCCATGCTTCTCTTAACAGCCTGGGATACATTTCATCCAGGCCTGGCGATTTATCTACTTTGAAAGATGCTAAACCCCTTAATATTTCCTCTCTCACTATATTTATCTCATCTAGTATTTCACACTCCTCCTCCTTAACTACAATGTCTGCATCATCCTTCTCTTTTGTGAAGACAGACGCAAAGAATTCATTAAGAACCATACCCACATCTTCTGTCTCAACACGCAGGTTACCTTTTTAGTCTCTTAAAGGCTCTACTCTTTCCTTAGTTATCCTCTTGCTTTTTATGTATTTCTAAAACATCTTTGGGTTTTCCTTGATTTTACTTGCCATTATGTTTTCATGCCCTCTCTTTGGTTCATAATGTTCTCTTTGATTTCACCCCTGCACTTTCTCTACTCCCCTAGGCTTGCTGCAGTATTCAGTTCTCGGTATCTGACAAAAGCTTCTCTTTTTTGCCTTATCCTACCTTGTATGCTCCTTGACATCCAGGGGGCTCTAGATTTGGGAGTCCCACCCTTTTCCTTTGTGGGAACATATTTGCTCTGAACCCTCACTATCTCCTCCTTGAATGCCTCCCATTGCTCTGACACTGATTTACCTTCAAGTAGCTGTTTCCAGTCCACTTTTGCTAAATCACATCTCAGCTTAGTAAAATTGGCCTTTTCCCCAATTGAGAACTTTTATTCCTGATCTATCTTTGTCCTTTTCCACAACTACGTTAAATCTAACTGAATTATGATCATTACCACCAAAATGCTCGCCCACTGATATCCCTTCCACCTGCCCAGCTTCATTCCCAAAAACGAAGTCCAGAACCACCCCCTCTCTTGTTGGGCTTGCTACGTACTGGCTAAAAAAGTTCTCCTGAATGCATTTTAAGAATTCTGTGCCCTCTATACCTTTTACACTGATTCTATCCCAGTTAATATTAGGGTAGTTGAAATCTCCTACTATTACTGCCCTATTGTTTTTGCACTTCTCAGAAATTTGCTGACATATTTGCTCTTTTATCTCCCTCTGACTGTTTAGGGGTCTATAGTACACTCCCAGCAATGTGATTGTCCCTTTTTTTGTTCTTCAGTTCAACCCATTTGCCCTCATTTGATGATCCTTCTAACATATCATCCCTCCTCACATCTTTTTTCTTCCTTAACCTAGGGATGCTGAGGCTAATTTTAGAGCCCCTATCGCTGAGATCAGCTGACAGCTGAGAATGGGAATTGAAGCTAGGATGTAGCTGGTCTGTCTCACTCAGCTACTCACTGCCTTAAGCAGCTGTGCTGGCAGGAGAGACCTAGGCACCATTTTAATGCCTATGGAAAATTAGAATCCAAATTACAAAAACATTTGATCAAATAGAATTAGTTACATTGCACAAACAAGGCTTTATACCCACCTTACCATTCACCATAATATCAAAGCGGATTCCATACGCTTTAAATAATGTCCGGTACTCAACTCCCTCAGCATTCTTATAATACTTAGCAAACCTGAATATGGAATAAAAGAAACAGAGACTTAATGCTGAGGGTTTGCAGCATTTATGATAATATATAATTTGTGATGCTTGGTTTTCTTTTTTGTGCTCATCACAATGAAAGGAAAAAGGGCTCTTCAAATCCAGCGAGACAGGAATCACATACTCAACTCCCTCTTACTCTGGCTCATAACCTTCTGATGTGTAGCACTGCAGGTTCGGACCCAGATAACAGCTGCATTATTCAAGAACATCATCTCTGTCACAGAGTTGTTTTAGGCATCCATTGAGTTAGCCCCTTAGCCATTAAACATAAGAACATAAGAACATAAGAAATAGGAGCAGGAGTAGGCCAATCGGCCCCTCGAGCCTGCTCCGCCATTCAATAAGATCATGGCTGATCTGATCCTAACCGCCAATCTACTATCTAACACAGAACCATCTCCTGCATCTAACAGAATTGCACACACGAAATAGGAGCAGAATCAGGCTACACGGTCCCTGGGCCCGCTCCACTACCCACAGGGCCATGACCGATCCGAACCTAGACTCATGTCCAAATTCCTGCCCGCTCCCCGTAACCCTTAATGCCCTTTACTTCTAGGAAAACGTCTATTTCTGTTTTAAATTTATTTAATGATGTAGCTTCCACAGCTTTTTGTGGCAGCATATTCCATGGACCTACCACCCTCTGAGTGAAGTAGTTCCTCCTCATCTCAGTTTTGAAAGAGCAGCCCCTTATTCTAAGACTATGTCCCCTAGTTCTAGTCTCACCCGTCATCGGGAACATCCTCCCCGCATCCACCCGATCCAACCCCTTCACAATCTTATATGTTTCAATAAGATCGCCTCTCATTCTTCTGAACTCCAATGAGTAGAGTCCCAATCTACCCAACCTCTCCTCATATGACCACCCCCTCATCCCCGGGATTAACCGAGTGAACCTTTTTTGCACTGCCTCGAGAGCAAGGATGTCTTTCCTTAAGTAAGGACACCAAAACTGTATGCAGTATTCCAGGTGCGGTCTCACCAATACCTTGTACAACTGAAGCAATACCTCCCTATTTTTATATTCTATCCCCCTAGTAATGAAAGCCAACATTCCATTTGCCTTCTTAATCACTTGCTGCACCTGCATACTAACCTTTTGAGTTTCGTGCACCAGGACCCCCAGATCCCTTTGCACTTCAGTACTCTCCAGTTTCTTGCCATTAAGATAATAAATTGCTCTAGGATTTTTCCTGCCAAAGTGCATCACCTCACACTTTCCAGTGTTGTATTCCATCTGCCAAATCTCTGCCCACTTACTTAGCCTGTCTATGTCCCCTTGCAGGTTTTTTATGTCCTCCTCACTCACTACTTTCCCTCCCATCTTTGTATCATCTGCAAATTTTGATATGTTACACTTGGTCCCTTCCTCCAAATCGTTAATATAGATTGTAAAGAGTTGGGGACCCAGCACTGACCACTGTGGAACACCACTAGTTACTGATTGCCAGTCTGAGAATGAACCATTTATCCCAACTCTTTGCTTTCTGTTAGATAGCCAATCCTCTATCCATGCCAGAATATTACCCCCAATCCCGTGATTTTTTACCTTAAGCAATAATCTTTTGTGTGGCACCTTGTCAAATGCCTTTTGGAAGTCTAAATACACTACGTCCACTGGTTCCCCTTTATCCACTCTATATGTTACTTCCTCAAAGAACTCCAGCAAATTTGTCAAACATGACTTCCCCTTCGTAAAACCATGCTGACTTTGTCCTATTAAATTATGATTATCCAAATGTCCTGTTATTGTTTCCTTAATAATGGACTCCAAAATTTTACCTACCACAGATGTTAGGCTAACCGGTCTATAGTTACCAGCCTTCTGTCTACTGCCCTTTTTAAATAAGGGTGTTACATTAGCAGTTTTCCAGTCTGCCGGGACCTTAGCGGAATCCAGGGAGTTTTGAAAAATTATTACCAATGCATCTACAATCCCTACCGCCACTTCCCTCAAGACTCTAGGATGTAAGCCATCAGGTCCAGGTGATTTATCCGCCTTGAGTCCCATTATTTTACCGAGTACCACTTCCTTAGTGATTTTGATCGTGTTTAGCTCCTCTCCCCCTATAGCCCCCTGTTTGTCCAGTGTTGGGATATTCTTAGTGTCCTCTACTGTAAAGACTGATACAAAATATTCATTCAGTGTTTTTGCCATCTCCATATTTCCCACCATTAATTTCCCGGTCTCATCCTCTAAGGGACCAACATTTACTTTAGCCACCCTTTTTCTTTTTATATAACTATAAAAACTCTTACTATCTGTTTTTATATTTTTTGCTAATTTACTTTCATAATCTATCTTCCCTTTCTTAATCAATCTTTTTGTTATTTTTTGCTACGTTTTAAAGTTTTCCCAATCCTCTGTCCTCCCACTAGATTTCGCTACCTTATATGCCCTTGTTTTTAGTCAAATACTATCCTTAATTTCTTTACTTAGCCACGGATGACTGTCCTTTCTTTTCCACCCTTTTCTTTTCAGAAGTAACTTAACCCTGAATTGCTCTCAGCAGAATAGCAGCAGATCTGGCACTGCAGCTGGTTAGAAGGTTGCAGAAAAGCTGCAGTGCCTGGGACTTCGAGTGAGCTCTGCCATCGTACTATAACGTTTTATTGGACTTACAGAACTTCTATTTGCTTTACTTTTAATATTTGTTGCATTGAACTACATATGTTCTAATAGGTCTACTTTTAGACATCTGTCATTTTATTTTCAGCACAAAATAAAGTAACAGACTGGAAGATATACTAAACATGAATTAATTTGATTGTGTTTCAGTCCTTGTGCTGTATGTTTTTTCACTCAGTCATGGGATGATCCCTTTAAATATCGCTGGTAGGAAATACACAAGTAAAGACAGCATGAGTGACTTTAAAATGGGGATTGAGGTACGTCGGCACACTCTGGTACAGTTATCTCCTGCCCTCTAATCCTTTTTTATTATTCCTGGGATGTGGGCGTCGTTGGCAAGGGCAGCATTTATTGCCCATTCCTAATTGCCCTCGAGAAGGTGGTGGTGAGCCACCTTCTTGAACCGCTGCAGTCCGTGTGGTGAAGGTGCTCCCACAGTGCTGTTAGGGAGGGAGTTCCAGTATTTTGACCCAGCGATGATGAAGGATCGACGATATATTTCCGTGTCAGGATGGTGTGTGACTTGGAGGGAACTTGCAGGTGGTGGTGTTCCTATGCACCTGCTGTCCTTGTCCTTCTAGGTGGTAGAGGTCGCGGGTTTGGGAGGTGCTGTCGAAGAAGCCTTGGTGAGTTGCTGCAGTGCATCTTGTAGATGGTATACATTGCAGCCACGGTGCGCTGGTGGTGGAGGGAGTGAATGCTTAAGGTGGTGGATGGGGTACCAATCGAGCTTCTTGAGTGATGTTGGAGCTGCACTCATACAGGCAAGTGGACAGTATTCCATCACACTCCTGACTTGTGCCTTGTAGATGGTGGAAAGGCTTTGAGAAGTCAGGAGGTGAGTCACGAGCCGCACAATACTAAGCCTCTGACCTGCTCTTGTAGCCACAGTATTTATGTGGCTGGTCCAGTTAAGTTTCTGGTCAGAAAGCCTAGAGGAGTATAGAAAGTGCAGGGGTGAAATTTAAAAGGAAATTAGGAAAGCAAAGCGAGGGCATGAAAAAATATTGGCAAGTAAAATCTATGAAAACCCAAAGATGTTTTATAAATACATAAAGAGCAAGAGAATAACTAAGGAAAGAGTAAAATTATTAGAGACCAAAAAAGTAACCTATGTGTGGAGGAGGAAGACATGGGTCATCGAGTCACAGAGTCAAAGGCCGCGATTTTGCCAGCGCTCAGAGGGTGGGTTTGGAGGAGAGTCAGAGGTTAAAGTCGTTTTGATTGACGGCGGGTTCCGAACCCGCCTCCAAGCAACCTTCCCAAGTGTCGGGTCCCCGATTTGCAAACGGACCCGACACCTAGCGGCGGGAAACGGATTAAAGGCAATTAACTGCCTATTACCAGGTACTTGTCAGTAGTTTTCAGGCTGTTTTCCGATTTTCCAGCTTCTGGGTCAGGTTTCACGACGTCCGGACAACACGCCAGGTAAGTGTGGCGTGTTGTGAGTCTGGTCTAATGTTTGTGAAAAGATGACAGCTGCAGAAGTGGTGTCAAGGATGCCATGGTCCTCCGAATCCTTCCACAATCATCCCCAACACCAACATCACCAACCTCAGCCACCATCACCTGATGCTGCACTGGACACAGGGCATCAGCCCTTGACAAAATTGCTTGACGGGAGGCCAGCGATGGCATCACCATGGCCAGACATTCTTCACTTGATGCTGTTAACCCTGGCTGCCACATGATGCGCCAGGTTGACACCATCCCACACCAGCACCGTAAAGCATCCCTTTAATGTCCAAGCCATTCCATGCACACACATCACTATAACGGGGTGGGGAGCGGAGTTATGACTGAACAATCACTGGAACTCAGTAAGACACTTCCCAATGTGCACTCAGATCTGTCCAATAAGGGGCACTTTTTGAAAAAGAGATTTAACTGTATGACAACACATTACCAGAAACTTCACATGGACATTGGCTAAACTGTTCAAGTGCCCACCCTTGTGTGCTGTTAGTTGGTATGCTTGCAGTAGAATGAGGGTGAGTATGAGGGATGGCTAGTGAGGTGGGGAAGTGATAAAGTAGATAGAGAGGGTTGGGTAGAGGTGCAAGGTAAGTTGGTGTCCTGGGGAGGCGCCCATGGAAGTGAAGAGAACCTCCCTCATACTGTGACTCCCTCCATAAGCAGATGGAGGGAGTCACTGGAGAGCCTGGGTGCGAGAGTTCACCTTTGTGCAGTGATTGTCAGTGTTTTCAGCACCTCAATGCTGTCAAACACTGAAAAATCAACTGTCAAAATAAAATTGTGCATGGTCCCTTTAAGGAAACCGGCAGATGATGCGTCATCAAATGACGTCATCAGACCCGCTTCCTGTAAATTGGCCAGTAAGCCCGCAAGGCGGGGTTTAACAAGGCGAATCAAGAGAAAATCACGTCTGTAGAGCGGAGACCGCTGGGGGCGGGACTAGAACCCAGACCACAAGCTGACCCGCCCCCATCCCGACAACGAGGAGAAAATCGTGGCCATAAAGTCGTAACGGCACAGAAGGAGGCCATTTGGCCCATCGACTCCGTGCCGACTCTCTGTTGAATAATCCAGTCAGTCCCATTCCCCCACTCTATCCCCATAGCCCTTCAAGTTTATTTCCCTCAAGTGCCTATCCAGTCTCCCCTTGAAAACATTGAGTGTCTCTGCCTCCACCACTTCCACCACTTCCGTCGGCAGCGAGTTCCAGGTCCTCACCACTCGCTGCGTAAAAAAGTTTTTCCTCACATCCCCCTGTATCTCTTGCCCAAAACCTTAAATCTGTGTCCCCTAGTCTTTGTACCATCAACTAGTGGGAACAGCCTTTCCCCGTCCAGCCTATCCAAATCTTGTACACCTCTGTCAAATCACCCCTCAACCTCCTTTGCTCGAATGAAAACAAATCCAGCTTCTCTAACCTGTCCTTGTAGCTAAGATCCCCCATCCCCGGAACCATTCTGGTAAATCTCCTCTGCACCCTCTCAAGTGCCTTCACATCCTTCCTAAAGTGTGGTGACCACAACTGGACGCAATACTCCAGTTGTGGTCTAACCAGCGCTTTATAAAGGTTCAGCATAACTTCTCTACTTTTATACTCAATACCTCTATTTATGAAGCCCAAGATCTCATATACTTTGCTAACTACTCTCTCAATATGTCCCGCCACCTTCAGGGACCTATGCACATTAACTCCCAGGTCCCTCTGTCCCTGCACACTCATTAAAACTGTGCCATTAAGTGTATATTGCCTCTCCCTGTTCCTTCTGCAAAAATGCATCACCTCACACTTCTCTGTATTAAATTCCATCTGCCACTTGTCTGCCCATTCTGCTATCCTTTCTATGTCCTGTTGCAGTCAATTGGTATCATCATCACTGTTTGCCACACCCCCAAGTTTGGTGTCATCGGCAAATTTAGAAATTCTACTCTGTATTCCAATATCCAGGTCATTTATATATATCAAAAAAAGCAGTGGCCCCAGCGCTGACTCTTGGAGAACACCACTGTCTACCATCCTCCAGTTTGAAAAACAGCCAGTTACCACAACTCGCTGTTTTCTGTCCTTAAGCCAATTCCTTATCCAAGCTGTCACTGACCCACCTAGTCCATGAGCCTCAATTTTGTTAACCAGCCTTCTATGAGGTACTTTGTCAAACGCCTTCCGAAAATCCATGTAGACAACATCCATTGCATTCCCTTCATCAATCCTCTCTGTTACTTCATCAAAAAATTCAATTAGATTAGTCAAACACGATCTGCCTTTTACAAATCCGTGTTGGCTCTCCTTAATTAGCTTAAACTTCTCCAAGTGCCCGTTAATTTTTACCTTGATTATTGTTTCTAAAACTTTACCCACCACTGATGTTAAACTACCGGCCTGTAGTTACTGGTATTGTCCTTACTCCCTTTCTTGAACAATGGTGTCACATTTGCCACTTTCCAATCCTCAGGCTCCTCCCCTGCATCTAGAGAAGTTTGGAAAATTATGGCAAGCCCTTCCGCTATCTACTCCCCCAACTCTCTAAACAACCTGGGATGCAAGCCATCTGGACCAGGCGACTTATCTACTCTGAGCATACCCAGCCTTTCTAGTACATCCTGTCTATCAATTTTCACCCCTTCTATTGCTTCTAACTTTTCCACTTCTACCGATATTTTGTCAGCATCCACCTCCTTAATAAACACCGATACAAAGTACTCATTGAGTATTCTAGCCTTGCCCTGCGCCTCTAAGCATATACCACCTTCTTTGTCTCTAATAGGCCCCACTCCGCCTCTTACTACCCAACTACTGTTTACATGTCGGTAGAAGATTTTTGGGTTCCCTTTTATGTTAACCGCCATTCTACTCTCATATTCCCTCTTTGCCAATCTTATTTTCATCTTCACATCCCCTCTCAACTTACTGTATTTGGTCTGGTTCTCCCTTGAAGAAATCACCTGACATGCATCATACACCCTCTTTTTTTGTTTCATCATCTGTTCTATCCCCCTCGTCATCCAAGGAGCCCTTGCTTTAGTTCCCTTACCCTTCCCTCTTGTTGGAATGTACCTAACTTGTACTTGCAACATCTCCTCCTTAAAGATCACCCATTGTTCCGTTACAGTTTTTCCTTTCAGTCTTTGGTTCCATTTTACTCTGGCCAGATCCTTTCACATCCCATTGAAGTTAGCCCTATTCCAGTTTAGAAGTTCCACTCTAGATTGTTCCTTGCTCCTCTCTATTGCTAATCTAAATCTTATGATACGATGATCACTCGTACCCAAGTGTTCTCCCACAGACACTTGGCCGACCTGGCCCACCTCATTCCCCAGCACCAGATCCAGCAATGCCTCCTTCCTAGTTGGGCCCAGAACATATTGATCAAGGAAATTCTCCTGAACACATTTCAGAAATTCCTCCCCCTCCTTTCCCTTTACCCTAGCATTATCCCAATCGATATTTGGGTAATTAAAGTCCCCCAATATCACCACTCTATAGCTCTTGCATATCTCTGCGATTTCCCTGCAGATTTGCTCCTCTACCTCCCTCTCATTGTTTGGAGGCCTATAGAATACTCCCAAAGCGTGATCATACCCTGTATGCTCCTCAACTCTAAACAAATGGATTCTGTCCTTGTCCCCTCAAGAACATCCTCCCTTTCCAACACTACAATGTCTTCCTTAATCAGCACTGCCAACCCACCTCCCTTTTTTCCTTCCCTATCTTTTCTGAACACCTTGTACCCTTGAATATTAAGTGTACAGTCCTCACCGTTTTTAAGCCATGTTTCCGTTATTGCCATATCATATTGCCACACAGCTATACACTTAACTCTCAGCCTTGCAGATGCACCGCAGTGACTCCAGCCGCCGCTCAAGCTCCGAAACCCGGAGCTCAAGTTGCTGTAGCTGGCGACACTTCCCACACATGTGGTTGTCCAGGCTACGCGAAGCGTCCAGGACTTCCCACATTGCACAGGATGTGCACTCCACGGGACTGAGCTGCCCTGCCATGCCTCTATTTAATAGACTAAGAACTAACCCAGCAGAAATAAACTTAAAACTTAACAAAAAACACTGCCCAGCTACTCATCAATCAGCTCTTTCCCTCTATTTAATAGGCTATTATATAACTTAGCAGAAATAAACTTACAAACTTAAAAAAAAATACACTCACCAGCTACTCACCAATCAGCTCCTTCCCTTGTGCCGATGTCACTTTTTTTACTCTGACATCACTTTTTCAAAAACTGCCTCTGTTGAGTTGCTGCCGCTCCTTTTAACTTCTCGCTCTTGCTGTGCTCCCTCCAGGTCCGCTCCTTCTGGTCTCAGGCTCCTGCCGCTCGGAACTGCTCCTTTTAACTGCTCCATTCTCGCTGTGCTCCCTCCAGGTCCGCTCCTTCTGGTCTCAGGCTCCTGCCGTTCGGAACTGCTCCTTTTAAATGCTCCATTCTCGCTGTGTTCCCTCCAGGTCCGCTCCTTCTGCGGGTATGGTTCCTAATGAATACTTTGTGTCTGTCGTCACAGAAGACAGGGACGATGCAGACATCGTAATTAAGGAGGAGGAGTGTGAAATATTAGATGGGATAAACATAGACAGAAAGGAAGTATTAAGAGATTTAACATCTTTGAAAGCAGATAAATCCCCAGGCCCGGATGAAATGTATCCCAGGCTGTTAAGAGAACCAAGGGAGGAAATAGCAGAGGCTCTGACCATCATTTTCCAATCCTCTCTGGCTACAGGCATGGTGCCAGAGGACTGGAGGACTGCTAATGTTGTGCCATTGTTTAAAAAGGGAGAAAGGGATAGGCTGAGTAATTACAGACCAGTCAGCCTAACCTCGGTGGTGGGAAAATTATTGGAAAAAATTCTGAGGGACAGGATAAATCTTCGTTTGGAAAGTCACGGATTAATCAAGGACAGTCAGCATGGATTTGTTAAGGGAAGGTCGTGTCTGACTAAATTTATTACATTTTTTGAGGAGGTAACGAGGAGGGTCGATAAGAGCAGTGCATTTGATGTACTCTACATGGATTTTAGCAAGGCCTTTGACAAGGTTCCACAGGGTAGGTTGGTCAAAAAAGTAAAAGCCCATGGGATCCAAGAGAATGTGGCAAGTTAGATCCAAAATTGGCTCAATGGCAGGAAGCAAAGTGTAATGGTCGATGGGTGTTTTTATGACTGGAAGGCTGTTTCCAGTCGGGTGCCACAGGGCTCAGAACTAGGTCCCTTGCTTATTGTGATATATATCAATGATTCAGACTTCAATGCAGGGGCCATGATTAAGAAGTTTGCAGATGATACAAAAATTGACCGTGTGGTTGATAGTGAGGAAGTTGGTTTTGACTGCAGGAAGATATCATAAGAACATAAGAAATAAGAGCAGGAGTAGGCCATATGGCCCCTCGAGCCTGCTCCGCCATTCAATAAGATCATGGCGGATCATCGACCTCAACTCCACTTTCCCGCCCGATCTCCATATCCCTTGATTCCCCTAGAGTCCAAAAATCTATCTATCTCAGCCTTGAATATACTCAACGACTCAGCATCCACAGCCCTCTGGGGCAGAGAATTCCAAAGATTCACAACCCTCTGAGTGAAGAAATTACTCCTCATTTCAGTCTTAAATAGCGTACCCCTTATCCTGAGACTATGCCCCCTAGTTCTAGACACTCCAGGCAGGGGAAACAACCTCTCAGCATCTACCCTGTCAATCCCCTTCAGAATCTTGTATGTTTCAATGAGATCACCTCTCATTCTTCTAAACTCCAGAGAGTATAGGCCCATTCTACACAATCTCTCATCATAGGACAGCCCTCTCATCCCAGGAATCAATCTAGTGAACCTTTGTTGCACTGCCTCCAGGGCAAGTATATCCTTCTTTAGATAAGGAGACCAGAACTGTGCAGAGTACTTCAGGTGTGGTCTCACCAAGGCCCTGTACAATTGTAGCAAGACTTCCTTACTCTTATACTCCAACCCCCTTGCAATAAAGGCCAACATGCCATTTGCCTTCCTTATTGCTTGCTGTACCTGCATGCTAGCTTTCTGTGTTTCTTGCACGAGTACACCCAAATCTCTCTGAACACCAACATTTGAAAGTTTCTCACCATTTAAAAAATATTCTGTTTTTCTATTCTTCCTACCAAAGTGAATAGCCTTACAATTCCCTCTGCCATCTGCCACCTTACTGCCCACTCACTTAGTCTATCTATATCCCTTTGCAGACTCTTTGTGTTCTCCTCACAGCTTACTGTCCCACCTAGCTTTGTATCATCAGCAAACTTGGATACATTACACTTGGTCCCTTCATTTAGGTCATTAATATAGATTGTAAATAGCTGAGGCCCCAACACTGATCCTTGCGGCACCCCACTAGTTACAGCCTGCCAACCTGAAAAAGATCCGTTTATCCCTACTCTCTGTTTTCTGTCCGTTAACCAAACCTCTATCCAGGTTACTACATTACCCCCAACCACATGAGCCCTAATCTTGTGTAATAACCTTTTATGTGGCACCTTATCAAATGCCTTTTGGAAATCCAAATATACTACATCCACTGGTTCCCCTTTATCTACCCTGCTAGTTACATCCTCAAAAAACTCTAATAAATTTGTCAAACACGATTTCCCTTTCATAAAACCATGTTGACTCTGCCTAATCATGTTATGATTTTCTAAGTGACTTGATACCACTTCCTTAACAATGGATTCCAGCATTTTCCTGACGACTGATGTCAGGCTAACTGGCCTGTAGTTCCCTGTTTTATCTCTCCCTTCTTTCTTGAATAGTGGTGTTACATTTGCGACCTTCTTTAGTTAGCCACGGTTGGATCAGTTTTCCCGTGGAGTTTTTGTTTCTCAATGGAATGTATTTTTGTTGAAAATTATGAAATATTTCTTTAATTGCTAGCCACTGCTTATCTACTGCCATACCTTTTAATCTATTTTTCCAATCTACCTTAGCCAACTCGCCCCTCATACCTATGTAATTGGCTTTATTTAAGTTTAAGACTCTAGTTTTGGACTTAGGCAAGTCACTCTCAAAATTAATGGGCCAAAAATTCATCCCGCGACGCGAGAGTACGCACTGCGTACTCTCGCGTATTCTCTCTCCAATTGCCGGTTTTCTGCATGCCCTGCGCATGCGCTGAAAACCGGCAATTGGTCTTTTGAAAAGGGGGCGGTTCCTCGGTGCATCGCGTGCGCGCTACAGGCTGCGCGCACGCTGTGCACTTCATGCTTTGGACGCGCAGGTAAGTACGGAAGATTTTAGAAATGGAAAAAGGAGGAGTAAGACCCACTTTTAACAAGGTAAGTAGTGAATTAAGTATTTTTTTGAATTTTTTTTAACAGGTATATCTTTTTTAGAGACTTTAAAGACAGGTAAGTTTATTTTTATAACTTTTTAAAAGATTTTAAATTTTTTCAAAAATTTTATTTTTTATTTAAAATGGTTAATTTATTTAACTATACTTATTTTATTAATGTGATGGGTTTTTTTTAAATTTAATTGAGGTTTAGCTGTTATTTTGGGGGGTGTAAGATTCATAGATTTCACAGCACGTATGTGAAACTTATGAATGGAAGATGGTGTGCTGCCATTGGCTCTAACTGAGTCACGTGATCCCACAGCTCGCACGAATTCACTACGCCGGTGGGATACGCAAGCACTGCCCAGCTGATGTCTGGAACATCAAGTTCGTGCGAGCTGGATCTGAAAAAGCACAAGCGGAGTGAGAGATCGCGGGGAAGCCTTACCCCCGCGGGAACAGAGCGAGATCAATTTCTGGGCCAATGTGAAATTCTATCATATTATGATCACTCTGCCCCAGAGGATCCTTTACTATGAGATTGCTAATTAACCCTTTCTCATTACACAATACAAGATCTAAAATAGCCTGTTCCCTGGTTGGTTCCATGACATATTGTTCTAGGAAACTGTCCCGAATGCATTCCATGAACTCGTCCTCCAGACTACCTTTGCCAATTTGATTTGTCCAATCTATATGAAGATTAAAGTCCCCCAAGATTATTGCATTACCTTTGTTGCAAGCTCCTACTATTTCTTGATTAATATTCTGTCCAACGGTATAGCTACTGTTAGGGGGCCTATATACTACTCCTAACAGTGTTTTCTGCCTCTTGTTATTCCTTATCTCCACCCATACTGATTCTACTTCTTGATCTTCCAAGCCGAGATCCTTTCTCGTTACTGTCCTTATGTCATCCTTTATTATCAGGGCTACCCCCCCCCCCCCCCCTCCTTTACCATTCTGCCTGTCTTTTCAAAACATCAAGTACCCTGGAACATTTAGTTCCCAACCTTGGCCACCTTGCAACCATGGGCGCGATCTTGCCAGCCCTGGGGAGGCGGGTATGGAGGTGGGACTGCTGGGAAAATGGCAGAATCTTGCCAGGAGGCGGGTAGCCATCCCGCTCCGGGTCCCGTCTCCTTGGAGGTGGGAAGGGGATTAGTTAACAGGTAGTTAACAGGCAGATAACAGGATTATCCCCATTTTACCCACAAAAGTGCGGGCTTCCCAAAGGCTCCAAACCCCGCCAGGGTCACCGAGGCGAGTAGTGGGTCTGCGGGGGTCGGAGGGGTCCAAAAGTGTGCTGTGGAGGTGAGTGATGGGTGCAAGTGTGGAGAGGTGAGTATCTGAGGTAAGTGGAAAGTGTTAGAAAAAATGTACTTACTTTTGTTTCTTCCTGCAGGCTTCAATCGGTGGGTATGCGGAGAGTCTCACACCTCCGCGGCAGAGATGACAGATGGCCATTGCATTCTCCAATGCAACAACCATCTAATTTCTGCAAAAGAAAGGTTTGATGAGGTCTTGAATTCAAGAACTCATCAAACTACAGAGAATGTCAGTGTTTGACAGCTTCACAGAGCTGTCAAACGATGACAATTTATCTGTCAAAAATTTTTGACAGATGAAACATCATACGTTGACATTCTCTGTAACCGGCTTTCCCTTAATTGGCCTGCTAAACCTGCTGGGCGGGCTTAACAAGGTCAATCAAGGGAAAATAGCGTGGGTTGGCCACAAATCGATGGAGGCGGGACATCAACCCGCCAAGCAGCAGTCCCACCTCCAACGCGCCCCCATTGGCAAAATCAACCCCCATGTCTCTGCAATGGCTATTAGATCAAACCCATTTATCTCTATTTGTGCTATTAGTTCGTCGATCTTGTTACGAATGTTTTGTGCATTCAGATAAAGAGACTTTAATTTAATTTTTTTACCATTATTCCCTGCTTTGACCTTATTCTCTGCCGCACTGCTACCATTAAACTCTCTGTTCCTTCCTTCATATCAATGGACTGGTCAGGTGGGCAGAAAAGTAGCAAATGGAATTCAATCCAGAGAAGTGTGAGGTAATGCATTTGGAGAGGGCTAACAAGGCAAGGGAATATACAATAAATGGTAGGATACTGAGAAATGTAGAGGAACAGAGGGACATTGGAGCGCATATCCACAGATCCCTGAAGGGAGCAGGACAGGTAGATAAGATAGTTAAGAAGGCATACGGGATACTTTCCTTTATTAGCCGAGGCATAGAATATAAGAGCATGGAGGTTATACTTGAACTATATAAAGCACTAGTTAGGCCACAGCTAGAGAACTGCATACAGTTCTGGTCACCACATTATAGGAAAGATGTGATTGCACTAGAGAGGGTACAGAGGAGATTTACGAGGATGTTGCCAGGACTGGAAAATTTTAGCTATGAGGAAAGATTGGATAGGCTGGGGTTGTTTTCTTTGGAAGAGGAGACTGAGGGGAGACTTGGTGTATAAAATTATGAGGGGCCTAGATAGAGTGGATAGGAAGCACTTCTTTCCCTTAGCAAAGAGGTCAATAACCAGGGGGCATATATTTAAAGTAATTGATAGAAGGATTAGAGGAGCGTTGAGGAGAATTCCATTTGCCACTGTTTTGCCCACCTGACCAATTTATTGATATCTTCCTGCAGTCTACAGCTTCCTTCTTCAGTATCAAACACACAGCCGATTTTAGTATCATCTGCAAACTTCTTAATCATACTCCCTATATTCAAGTCTAGGTCACTGATGAAGCAGCTGAGGATGATTGAGCCTAGGACACTGCCCTGAGGAACTCCTGCTGCGATGTCCTAGGGCTGAGATGATTGGTCTCCAACAACCACAACCATCTCCTCTTGTGCTAGGTATGACTCCAGCCAGTGGAAAGTTTTCCACTTGATTCCCATTGACTTCAATTTTACTAGGGCTCCTTGATGCCACACTCGGTCAAAAGCTGCCTTGATGTCAAGGGGCAGTCAATCTCACCTCACCTCTAGAATTCAGCTACTTTGTCCATGTTTGGACCAAGGCTGTAATGAGGTCTGGAGCCAAGTGGTCCTGGCAGAACCCAAACTGAGCATCGGTGAGCAGGTTATTGGCAAGTGCCGCTTAATAGCACTGTACGCGACACGTTCTATCACTTTGCTGATGATTGAGTAGGCCAATGGGGCGATAATCGGCTGGTTTGGATTTGTCCTGCATTTTGGGACAGGACATACCTGGGCGATTTTCCACTTTGTTGGGTAGATGCCAATGCTGTAGCTGTACTGGAATAGCTTGGCTAGAGGCATGGCTAGTTCTGGAGCACAAGTCTTCAGCACTACAGCTGGGATGTTGTCGGGGCCCATGTTGTCGGGGCCTTTGCTGTATCCAATGCACTCGGCACTTCTGGCTGAAGATGGTTGCAAACGCTTCAGCCTTGTCATAGAGTCATAGTCATAGGGGGCGATTTTCTGACGTCGGAAGAGATGGGTTTGGAGGCGGGAAAATCAGAATCAATGAGGGCAGATTCAGAACCCGCCTCCAACCTGCCTCCGCGGGATTTTGCCGGTGCCGATTTTGGAGGTCAGGAAATGGTCCCGCCTCCAGCTGGCCATAGCGATACTTGTGATCATTAAATGCTCGTTAAGGGCCTCTCTAAGCCTATTTTGAGAAGCCCTCATGATTTTTTGAGCATTTCGGCGTGCTCCACGCACCTCCTAAACCACGCCAAGTAAACCTGGCGGGTAGACTCGTGGGTGGCCTCCTCACAGCTGCAGGTCCAACAAGACATCGTTTATTGCATCAAGGATTACTTGCAGGTGCCGGACCTTTGCTTTAAAAGTCTCTGAGCACTTTTACAAGGCCTTCCGAAGTCGGAGGTGCTGCAGCTTGAATCTATCAACTGTGGGACCTCCTTGGAAGACCCTCTTCCCGCTTGCAATGAGCACTTCCCCAAAGGAGGCATCTGCAAGCAGCATGGGAACCATTCGTTTTCTTTCTGCATGGACCTCAGATGAGGATGAGGAGCATCCACGGCAGCAGCAGAACCAGGCAGCTCAGGAGCAACAGCAGCAGGAGCCCCAACCTCCTGCTCAGGCAGCTCAGCAGCAACATCAGCAGGAGCCCCAACCTCCTGCTCAGCCACCTGATGCTGCACAGGGCAGAAGGCACCAGCACATCGAGGCACCTTGCCGCAGGAGATACCCTCGACAGAGGGATTACAGACAAAGGATGAGCTACCTCAACATGAGTGAGCAGCAGTGCCAAAGGAGGCTGAGACTTTCGCGAGAGGTTGTCCGATAGATCTGCGGTCTGCTGCAGCAAGACCTGGTGCCCAGAGGAATGGGTGGACATCCCTTACCAGTGGCTGTCAAAGTCACCATCGCACTCAACTTCTTTGCCTCAGGCTCCTTCCAGGGATCATCAGCAGACATCAGCGGCATCTCCCAGTCGGCCGCCCACAGTTGCATCACGCAGGTTACCGATGCCCTTTTTGCTAAGGCCCACAATTACATCCAGTTCTCAAGGGATCAAGCAAGTATAACCGCCCGTTCGGTTGGCTTTGCAAATATGGCAGGCATGCCAATGGTGCAGGGCATCATAGACTGCACACATGTGGCCCTTAGGGCACCCCATCACAACCCAGCTATCTTTGTCAACCGAAAGGGCTTCCACTCCCTCAACGTACAGCTGGTGTGTAACCACAAGAAGGAGTTCTTGCATGTTTGCGCCAAGTTCTGTGGCAGTTGCCATGACTCTTTCATCCTGTGGCACTCTAGTGTTCCTCCACTTTTCAATCCACCAAACCAACTTAACGGATGGCTCCTTGGTGACAAAGGCTACCCCCTGAAGAAGTGGCTAATGACGCCGATCAGGAGGCCAGCTAACGAGGCTGAAGAGCGCTACAACGCCAGCCACACTTCGACCAGGTCCATCATAGAGCAAACCATTGGGTTGTTGAAGATACGCTTCCGTTGCCTTGACCGATCAGGTGGAGCCCTGCAGTATACACCATACAGGGTCTCCAGAATGGTCGTGGTCTGCTGTACACTGCACAACATCGCACAGCGTCGTGGCTTGCAGCTTCCTGATGAGCAAGCGGCTCAGTTCCAGCCCTCCTCAGATGAGGATGAGGAGGAGGTGGAGGAGGAGGAGGATCTGGAGGAGGAGGAGCAGGAGGAGGTCAGAGTGTCGGTGTATCGATCAGCGGCAGCACGCGAGCACATGGCTGCCTGTGATGCAAGGGATGAACTTATCCTGGCCAGATTTGCATAGGTTGCCCAAGTTGGCACATGTCCTTGGCTCCATCCTAGGACATCATTGACAATGGACATGACTCTCTGGCCTCCTTTTACTCAGGCCACCAACCTGACAACACAAGTGTGGCGGAGCCCGCAATGTGGAGCTGCCTAAGGTGAAAGAACAGATGCCATAACACCAACATTTTGGCTTCAAATCATTTTAATGCTTTCCAACAGGGATGGCATTTCATCAATACACATAAATATTCTCCCAATCTGCACACAGATCTGGAGGTTATATCCCTTGCCAGCTGTACCCACACAGACTTGGTTTCTTTGGCAGGCCTCTTCTTCCCAGATGAGTGGAAGAGCACCTCCCTGCTAGCTGTCACCCCCTCAAACAACATTTGCAGCGCCTCATCCGAGAGCCTCAGGGAGGTCCTTGGCTTGGAATTGGACACAGTGGTTTCTCAGAATATGTTGCAGGTGGTGCAGCGTAGGCAGAAATGCTGTGGAATGAGCCAAGGCAGCAAGAAACCATAAAATCAGGCTGGAAAAATGATGTCAGCAGAGGCGAGTTTCAGTCCCAAAACACTAATTGACCAAGGGCATCCCACACCTCTGAAATCAAGTGGCCAATCAGGGGAAAATCGCAAATTTTTGAAAACCATCAGTGGAGGTGGGTTTCAAACCCACCCAAACTGAAACCCGCCTCCATCTCGCCTCCAGTGAGAAAATCGCCCCCATAGAGTCATAACGGCACAGAAGGAGGCCATTCAGCCCATCGAGTCCATGACGGCTCTCTGTAGAGCAATCCAGTCAGTCCCATTACCCCGCTCCATCCCCGTAGCCCTGCAAGTTTATTTCGCTCAAGCGCCTATCCAGTCTCCCCTTGAAAATATTGAGTGTCTCCGCTTCCACCATTTCCATCGGCAGTGAATTCCAGTTCATCACCACTCACTGCGTCAAAAAGCTTTTCCTCACATCCCCCCTGCATCTCTTGCCGAAAACATTAAATCTGTGTCCCCTAGTCCTCATACCATCAACTAGCGGGAACAGCCTTTCCCTGTCTAGCCTATCCAAACCCGTCATAATCTTGTACACCTCTATCAAATCACCCCTCAACCTCCTTTGCTCTAATGAAGACAAATTCAGCTCCTCCAACCTGTCCTTGTAGCTAAGATCCCCCATCCCCGGAACCATTCTGGTAAATCTCCTCTGCACCCTTTCAAGGCCCTCCACGTCCTTCCTAAAGTGTTTCTAAAACCTTACCCACCACTGATGTTAAACTGACTGGCCTGTAGTTACTAGGATTGTCCTTACACCCTTTCTTGAACAATGGTGTCACATTTGCCACTTTCCAATCCTCAGGCACCTCCCCCGCATCTAGGGAAGAGTGGAAAATTATGGCAAGCCCTTCTGCTATCTCCTCCCCCAATTCCCTTAGCAACCTGGGATGCAAGCCATCAGGACCAGGCGACTTATCCACTCTAAGCATACCCAGCCTTTCTAGTACATCCTGCCTATCAATTTTCACCCCTTCCATTGCTTCAACCTTTTCCACTTCTACCGATATTTTGTCAGCATCCACCTCCTTAGTAAACACCGATACAAAGTACTCATTGAGTAATCTAGCCTTGCCCTGCGCCTCTAAGCATATATCACTTTCTTTGTCTCTTATAGGCCCCACCCCACCTCTTACTACCCGCTTACTGTTTACATGCCGGTAGAAGATTTTTCGGTTCCCTTTTATGTTACTCGCCATTCTACTCTCATATTCTCTCTTTGCCAATCTTATTTTCATCCTCACATCCCCTCTCAACTTATTGTATTTGGTCTGGTTCTCCCTTGAAGAATTCACCTGACATGCATCATACACCCTCTTTTTTTGTTTCATCATCTGTTCTATCTCCCTCGTCATCCAAGGAGTCCTTGCTTTGGTTCCCTTACCCTTCCCTCTTGTTGGAATGTACCTAGCCTGTACTTGCAACATCTTCTCCTTAAAGATCACCCATTATACCGTTACAGTTTTTCCTGTCAGTCTTTGGTTCCATTTTACCCTGGCTAGATCCTTTCGCATCCCATTGAAGTTAGCCCTATTCCAGTTTAGAAGTTCCACTCTAGATTGTTCCTTGCTCCTCTCCATTGCTAATCTAAATCTTATAATACGATGATCACTCGTACCCAAGTGTTCTCCCACAGACACTTGGCCGACCTGGCCCACCTCATTCCCCAGCACCAGATCCAGCAATGCCTCCTTCCTAGTTGGGCCAAGAACATATTGATCAAGGAAATTCTCCTGAACACATTTCAGAAATTCCTCCCCCTCCTTTCCCTTTACCCTAGCATTAGCCCAATCGATTTTGTATAATTAAAGTCCCCCAATATCACCACTCTATAGCTCTTGCATATCTCTGCGATTTCCCTGCAGATTTGCTCCTCTACCTCCTTCTCACTATTTGGAGGCCTATGGAATACCCCTAATAGCGTGATCATACCCTTTTTGCTCCTCAACTCTAACCAAATGAATTCTGTTCTTGTCCCCTCAAGAACATCCTCCCTTTCTAACACTACAATGTCTTCCTTAATCAACACTGCCACCCCATCTCCCTTTTTACCTTCCTTGTCTTTTCTGAACACCTTGTACCCTTAAATATTAAGTGCCCAGTCCTCACCGTTTTTAAGCCATGTTTCCGTTATTGTCACATCATATTGCCACACGGCTAATTGTGCTTGTAGCTCACCAACCTTATTCACCACACTTTGTGCGTTTACGTACATGCATTCTAAACGCATTTTTTAATTTTTCATAGTCTTTCCTAGTCTGCTCCTATCTAATATGGTACTACTACCGCCTCTAGTACTATCTTCTCTAGTACTATCCAACACACTCACTTTTTTATGCACCTTATTCCTCTTTTCTACTCCTATATGCTGGTGCCCATCCCCCTGCCAAGCTAGTTTAAACCCTCCCCAACAGCACTAACAAACCTCCACGCGAGAATATTGGTCCCGGCTCTGTTGAGGTGTAACCTGTCCAGCTTGTACAGGTCCCACCTTCCCCAGAAATGGGCCAATCCCTCAGGAATCTAAATCCCTCCCTCCTGCACCATCTCTCCAGCCACGCATTCATCTGTTCTATCCTCCTATTCCTGTACTCACTAGCACGTGGCACTGGGAGTAATCTGGAGATTACTACCTTTGAGGTCCTGCTTTTTAATCTCTCTCCTAGCTCCCTAAACTCTGCCTGCAGGACCTCATCCCTCTTTCTGCCTATGTCTTTGGTACCGATATGGACAACGACCTCTGGCTGTTCACTGTCCCCCCTCAGTGTCCTGCAGCTGCTCAGTGACATCCTTGACCCTGGCACCAGGGAGGCAACATACCATCCTGGAGTCGCGTCTACGGCCACAGAGACGCCTGTCTGCTCCCCTAACTATTGAATCCCCTACCACTATTGCTCTTCCACTCATTTTCCTCCCCCCCTTGCAGCTGAGTCACCCGTGGTGCCACGGACGTGACTCTGGCTGCACTCTCCAGAGGAACCATCGCCCGCACCAGTACACAGAACAGAATACTGGTTGGAGAGCGCAATGCACTCCGGGGACCCCTGCACTACCTGCCTGGTGCTCTCTTCTGTCTGGCGGTCACCCATTCCCTCTCTGCCTGCATACTCTTAAGCTGCGGGGTGACCACCTCTAGAAACGTGTTATCCACGTAACTCTCAGCCTCGCGGATGCACCGCAGTGACTCCAGCCGCCGCTCAAGCTCCAATACCGGAACTCGAGTTGCTGTAGCTGGAGACAGTTCCCGCACATGTGGTCGTCCAGGCTACGCGAAGCGTCCAGGACTTCCCACATGGCACAGGATGTGCACTCCACGGGACTGAGCTGCCCTGCCATGCCTCTATTTAATAGACTAAGAACTAACCCAGCAGAAATAAACTTAAAACTTAACAAAAAACACTCCCCAGCTACTCACCAATCAGCTCTTTCCCTCTATTTAATAGGCTATTAACTAACCCAGCAGAAATAAATTTATAAACTTAAAAAAAATACACTCACCAGTTACTCACCAATCAGTTCCTTCCCTTGTGCCGATGTCACTTCTTTTACTCTGACATCACTTTTTCAAAAACTGCCTCTGTTGAGTTTCTGCCGCTCCTTTTAACTGCTCCACTCTCGCTGTGCTCCCACCAGGTCCGCTCCTTCCAGTCTCAGGCTCCTGCCGCTCGGGACTGCTCCTTTTCACTGCTCCACTCTCGCTGTGCTCCCACCAGGTGCGCTCCTCACGTGCTGGGCTCCGCCATCATTGAGGATGGGGATGTTCATGGAGCCTCCTCCTCCCATTAGTTGTTTAATTGTCCACGACCATTCATGACTGGATGTGGCAGGACTGCAGAGCTTTGATCTGATCCGTTGGTTGTAGGATCGCTTAGCTCTGTCTATAGTATGCTGCTTCCGCTGTTTAGCATGCATGTAGTCCTGTGTTGTAGCTTCACCAGGTTGGCACCTCATTTATAGGTACGCCTGGTGCTGCTCCTGGCATGCTCTTCTACACTCATTAATGAACCAGGGTTAGTCGCCTGGCTTGATACTAATGGTAGAGTGAGGGATATGCTGGCCATGAGGTTACAGATTGTGGTGGTATAGAATTCTGCTGCTGCTGATGGCCCACAGCGCCTTGTGGATGCCCAGCTTTGAACTGCTAGATCTGTTCTGAATCTATCCCATTTAGCACGGTGGTAGTGCCACACAACATGATGGAGGGTGGCCTCAGTGTGAACACAGGACTTCATCTCCACAAGGACTGTGCGGTGGTCACTGCTACCAATACAGTCATGGACAGATGCATCTGTGACAGGTAGATTGGTGAGGAATTTTCAAAAAATCCATAGATTCTACAACGGTTCCCGCGGATTGGAAGGTGGAGAATGTAACCCCACTATTTAAGAAAGGAGGGAGAGAGAAAACGGGGAACTACAGACCAGTTAGCCTGACATCAGTTAGGGAAAATGCTAGAATCTATAATTAAGGACGTGGTAACAGGGCACTTCGAAAATAATAATAGGATTGGGCAGAATCAAGATAGATTTTTGAAAGGGAAATGGTGTTTGACGAATCTGTTAAGAGTTTTTTGAGGTTGTAACAAGCAGAATAGATAAGGGGGGACCAGTGGATGTGGTGTATTTGGATTTTCAGAAGACATTCGATAAGGTGCCACACAAGAGGTTATTAAACAAAATTAGGGCTCATGGGATTGGGGGTAATATACTAGCATGGTTTGAGGATTGGTTAATGGACAGAAAACAGAGAGTAGGAATAAACGGGTCATTTTTGGGTTGGCAGGCTGTAACTAGTGGGGTACCGCAAGGATCAGTGCTTGGGCCTCAGCTATTCGCAATCCACATCAATGATTTGGATGAGGGGACCAAATGTAATATATCCAAGTTTACTGATGATACAAAGCTGGGTGGGAATGTAAGTTGTGAGGAGGAGGAAAGGAGGTTTCAAGGGTATATAGACAGGCTAAGTGAGTGGGCAAGAACATGGCAAATGGAATATAATGTGAAGAAATGTGAAGTTATCCACTTTAGTAGGAAAAATAGAAAAGCAGAGTATTTTTTGAATGGTGAGAAATTGGGAAATGTTGGTGTTCAGAGGGACCTGGGTGTCCTTGTACACGAATCACTGAAAGTTAACATGCAGGTACAGCAAGCAATTAGGAAAGCAAATGGTATGTTGGCCTTCATTACAAGAGGATTTGAGTATAAGAGTATTTGAGTATAAGAGTAAAGACGTCTTACTGCAATTATATAGGGCCCTGGTGAGACCACACCTGGAGTATTGTGTACAGTTTTGGTCTCCTTACCTTAGGAAGGATATACTTGCCATAGAGGGAGTGCAACAAAGGTTCACCAGACTGGTTCCTGGGATGGGGGGATTGTCCTATGAGGAGAGATTGAGTAGACTAGGCCTATATTCTCTACAGTTTAGAAGAATGAGAGGAGATCTCATTGAAACATACAAAATTCTTACAGGACTTGACAGGGTAGATGCAGGGAGGATGTTTCCCCTGGCTGGGGAGTCTAGAACCAGGGGTCACAATCTCAGAATAAGGGGTCGGCCATTTAAGACTGAGATGAGGAGAAATTTCTTCACTCAGAGGGTGGTGAATCTTTGGAATTCTCTACCCCAGAGGGCTGCAGAGGCGCAGTCATTGAGTATATTCAAAAATGAGAAGTCGTACAACACCAGGTTATAGTCCAACAGATTTATTTAAAATTACAAGCTTTCGGAGCTGTTGCACCTTCGTCCGGTAAAGGTACAATGAGGGAATCTACAGTATTACACAGTATATAAACACAGAAAGCAATTTGTCTGCAGAGATACAATCTTTCAGGGAGGCATTACATCAAAGACACACCAGAGCACAGCCAAGACAATGAGATGGGTCACAGGGGGTCCAACGTGTCAAATCCTGCCGTCTGCAGTTGAGCTTTTAACCTTTTTTTTTGATGTGATGTCTTTGATGTAATGCCTCCCTGAAAGATTGTATCTCTGCAGACAAATTGCTTTCTGTGTTTATATACTGTGTAATACTGTAGATTCCCTCATTGTACCTTTACCTGACGAAGGGGCAACAGCTCCGAAAGCTTGTAATTTTAAATAAATCTGTTGGACTATAACCTGGTGTTGTGCGACTTCTCATTTTTGTCCACCCCAGTCCAACACCGGCATCTCCGCATCATGAGTATATTCAAGACAGAGATCGATAGACTTTTGAATATTAAGTGAATCAAGGGATATGGGGATAGTGCAGGAAAGTGGAGATGAGGTGGAAGATCAGCCATGATCTTATTGAATGGTGAAGCAGATTCGAAGGGCCAAATGGCCTACTCCTGCTCCTATTTCTTATATTCTTATGATGTTGGCTGAAAGGTATGATTCTGTGAGTATGACTATGTCAGATTGTTGCTTGACTAGTCTGTGGGACAGTTCTCCCAATTTTGTCACAAGTCCCCAGATGTTAGTGAGGAGGACTTTGCAGGGTCGACTGGGCTGGGTGTGCTTTGGTCATGTCCGAATCCGGTGTCTAGGTTGATGCCGGGTGGTCCATCCGGTTTTATTCTTACTGTTTTTCGTAGAGGTTTGGTACAACAGCGTGGCTTGCTAGGCCATTTCAGAGGGCAGTTAAGAGTCAACCACATTGCTGTGGGTCTGGAGTCACATATAGGCCAGACCAGGTAAGGACGGCAGATTTCCTTCCCTAAAGGACATTAGTGAACCAGATGAGTTTTTACGACAATCCGGTAGTTTCATGTTCACCATTACTGATACTAGCTTTTTATTCCAGATTTATTTAATTAACTGAATTTAAATTGGTGTCTTCGGCCCTTGTATGTTGTTGTTTGTTGAGGAGTTCCAACTAGCTCCTCTGTTACTCCTCACAATGCCACTGACCTATCTTAGCATTGAGCAGGGAGTATCTATGAGGAGATTGAATTCACTTGCTTAGTTTTGTACAATCATTCTTCAATGATGGAGAGTACAACAAATTTTGGCCGCAAAATTTCCCTGCTTAGTGCCAGCAGTAAAGGCTGGTTTCAGCAAAAAATATGGCGGCCGCCTCACTGCCGGCGTGGGCAGCGACGAATGTCATTTGGGGCTGGTCGGCAGCGTGCCTGCATGTGGCGGTAGAATTCAAATGAGGCAGATCGTGACTTCAGTCAGCGTGCACGATGATTTGACGCACGACCTGCCATTTTGGACATTGCTGTTCCAATCAATGCCCTCTCCGAAACACGCACAGCTGAATGTGCGTTCAGCAGCATGAGGGACGCCCCCCCCACAACCAGCGCTACCTAAAGGGGTATATCCAATGTGCTGTTAAATTGATTTTTTTTCCTCTTGTGCTGGCTCTTGCAGAGTTCATATCCATACTGGGCTGCTGGAACACATTTTTAAAGCTGGTAAAGTGTGCAGGGAGTGCTGCTGGACGTTGGGAAGGCATTGGCTGCTCCTGAAAGGCCTCTGACTACACCACTTGCTCCCAGTCATGGGGGCTGTACTGGCCGTCCCCTCGCGCTGCAGCATGACAGGGAGATGGAGCAGAGGCAGCAAAGGCAAGCTGCTCATAGAGGGATGAGGAGGAGGGTAGGAGGGCTCTCAGCAGGAGGCCTTACCCACCTAGGGTCTTCAGGGAGGACGCCACCTACCTGCACGTAAGCCAGGAGCAGTGTATTTGGAGGCTCCGCTTCATCAAGAAGGTGATCACAAAACTCTGCCACCTCTTGGAAGACCTGCAGCCTCAGAGCAGGGCAACAACAGCGCTGCCAGTGGCCCTCAAGGTGACCGTGGCCCTGAATTTTTTGCCACCGGATCCTTCCAGGCTGGAGCAGACGACATAGCTAACATCTCCCAGTTCGCCGTCCATCGCTGCATCCAGGAGGTAACAGAGGCTCTGTACTCCAGGAGAAGAGTTTTCATTGTCTTCTCTCTTAGCAGAGAGAAGCAGGAGGAGCGTGCATGTGGCTTTGCCAGGATATCGGGTTTCCCCATGGTGCAGGGCACCATCGACTGCACATACGTGGCTTTGCGGGCGCCGCATATCAATCCTGAGACGTACCGCAACCGCAAAGGCTACCACTCTCTTAATTTGCAGCTGGTGTGCGACCACGCCCAGCACATCATGATGGTGAATGCCCAGTATCCTAGCAGCAGTCATAATGCCTTTACCTTGCGCCAGTCCACTGTGCCAGTAATGTTCCAGCCACCACATCGAACCCGAGGGTGGCTGCTCGGAGACAGGGGCTATCCGTTGCACACCTGGCTGATGATTCCCCTCCGCAACCCCACACCTCGCGGCCAGCAATCATATAATGACAGTCATGCTGCCATGAGGAACATCATCGAGCAGACCATCGGGGTGCTCAAGCAAGGGTTCCACTGCCTTGACCACTCGAGAGGAGCCCTCCAGTACACACCAGAGCGGGTGACCCATTTCGTGCTGGTCGGCTGCATCCTCCATGACTTGGCCACCATGAGGGCGCAGCCCTTGCCAAACGAGTTCCGCGACCACCTCAGGGGGAGGAGGAGGTGGGGAGAGGAGGAAGAGGAGGAGGAGGAGGCAGCCCTTGCCAAACGAGTTCCGCGACCACCTCAGGGGGAGGAGGAGGAGGGGAGAGGAGGAAGAGGAGGAGGAGGAGGCAGCCTACAAATCCCTGTTCCGGACAGGCTGTCCATGAGCGCATCATCAGACTCCGATTCTAATCAATGAAACGCCAGATCCCCATCGTTCAACAGTTCCCCACCTTACCATCCCGCTGTCCTAGAACATCGCAGCGTCCTCTTGAGCACAAAGTTGAAATGAAAGCCACTACAAAACATTCCAAACATAATTTATAAATGATTATTTTGAATCTTACATTACAAAGTCAACTAGTCACCCTGTGCATTCCCTTAGTGTCTGTCATCAGTGTGCCTATGCCTATTCTAGTGTTCCTACGCAGTGCTGCCCCAGTGGCTGCAGCATGGCTGGTGGAAGGTTGCTGACTTTCAGTGGGGGAGACTGTAGATGGCCTTGCAGGATGACCTCAAGCAGCTCTGGGCACAGAAGGCCCAGTTGTAGACTGCACCATCTCAGCATGGGCGGCATCAGTCTGGGCTGACTGGCTGACAGGCAACTGCAATAGCACTGGCGGAGTGGCAGGGGTGGGAGTACGAATTCTGTCATCCTGAGAGAGGACAGCAGGTTCTTGTTCCACAGAGCCACTGCCTCTCCCCCAGGGTGGAGCCTCAGCATTCATAGCCATCTGTTGGAGCACAGATTGCTGGACTGATGCAAGCCCCTTTCCACACTTGTAAACCCAGCCACAATAGCCGCAGTCTGAGCTTGCACAGCAGCACCCAGACATTGGGTCGCTTCCTCTTGTGCTGCAATGGAAGCTGAGATATTGCCCATCAGACCCAGCATCATGGTTGGGTCCACAAATGCTCTAATGGAGCTGCCCATCACTTCCATCCTGGAAATCATGGGCTCCAAGCCCCGTGCAAAGCCCTGTGCAATGTTGGAGCCGAACTCCTCCAGGCTCTCTGGCAGGCCTGCCAATGTACCAAGCCGTTCTGTGTGCATGCCCATCACCCTTCTTCTGAAGGCCGCCCCATCGAAGTCCTCCTCTGAGTCCTGTGCAGCAGAACTCATGTGCAACATCGCCCTCTGGGGAGCTGGAACCTGGGCTACCTTTACCCCCTGCCCGGTGACTCACCATGTGCAGATCCCACCTCTATATTACCCTCTAAAGTACGGGCTGGTGCCTGGGAGTGTCAGATCAAGTGATGGTGTCTCTTCTTCTCCATCACTCTCTTCCTCTAATTCTTTGTGCACTGGCTGGGCTGCTGGCAGTTCTTGGGTATCTGAAAGGAGAAAGGCACAAGGGTCGGGTTGTGGTGAGGGGAGCGGGGGGAAAGCAAGATGTGCATGCTTACACCATCAGCAGCTTGTAAGTGAGAAGAAGTTGTGCGATGAAAGCTGTAGACTGCAGGAAGATATCAATGGATTGGTCAGGTGGAACAGTGGCAAATGGAAATCAATCCGGAGAAGTGTGAGGTAATGCATTTGAGGAGGGCTAACAAGGCAAGGGAATACACAATAAATGGTAGGACACTGAGTGCAGAGGATCAGAGGGACCTTGGAGTGCATGTCCATAGATCCCTGAAGGTAGCAGGACAGGTAGATAAGGTGGTGAAGAAGACATATGGGATACTTGCCTTTATTAGCCGAGGCATAGATTATAAGAGCAGGAAGGTTATGCTTGAACTGTATAAAACACTAGTTAGGCCACAGCTAGAATACTGTGTGCAGTTCTAGTCACCACATTACAGGAAGGATGTGATTGCACTAGAGGGGGTGCAGAGTAGATTTACAAGGATGTTGCCTGGGCTGGGGAATTTTAGCTATGAGGAATGATTGGATAGGCTGGGGTTGTTTTCTTTGGAACAGAGGAGGCTGAGGGCAGACCTTATTGAGGTGTATAAAATTATGAGGGGCCTAGATAGAGTGGATAGGAAGGACCTATTTCCCTTAGCAGAGGGGTCAATAACCAGGGGGCACAGATTTAAAGTAATTGGTAGGAGGTTTAGAGGGGATTTGAGAATTTTTTTCACCCAGAGGGTGGTGGGGGTCTGGAACTCACGGCCTGAAAGGGTTTTAGAGGCAAAACACTCATCACATTTAAAAAGTACTTGGATGTGCACTTGAAGTGTCGTAACCTACAAGGCTACGGACCAAGAGCTGGAAAATGGGATTAGGCTGGATAGCTCTTTGTCGGCTGGACGGACAAGATGGGCCGAATGGCCTCCTTCTGTGCTGTAAATTTCTATGTTTCTATGATGAGGGATGTGAGAAGAAGGATTAGGTATAAGCATACTGACATCATCAATGCTTTCAGCCTCGCCGCTCGCCATGGCCTCAGTGACGGCCCCGCCAATTATCTGCAGCACAGCCTCCTGCAGAGCAGTAAGGTTATGCAGCCATGCTTGCCCGCCGCCTGTCTGTTGCTGCTCACGCTGGTTGTGAGCCACCTTGGCCTGCAAGAGAAAGTGAAGTGTGTCAGTGAGTGTGGTGCAATGTGTTTGGGTGATGTGCCTGCCATGGTTAAATAGCTGGCACTGTCTGCAAGGTGTGAGATGTGGGTGTGAGGCTTGCAGCAGTGGTAAGTTTGTAAGGGTGAGGTGAAACTGTGATTGTGAGGTATGAGTCGTGATTGCTAGAGATTGTGGATTGGTGAGTGATGGGGGTGTGGTGCATTGAGCAATGTGGGAGGCTAGTGGTGCAGTTGGTGGGATATGGCATTTGAAGATGTATTCACTCACCTTGACCACTCATGTGAGGTCATTAAACTTCTTGGCGCACTGTTCCAGGTCCTGGCGGCAACACGGCTGGCACTGACGGCTTGTGCAATCTCCTCCCACTGCCTTCTGCTGGTGCGTCTCATTGTTCTCCTGCCCCCTGCGGGTATACCCCCTGGATCAAGGCTTCCAGTGCTGCAACAGAGGAACGAGGTGGCCTTTCTCTCCCCTGTTGCGCCATTGCTGCAGCTACAGTGACAATGAGGTACTTCTGCAAAATGCACCTCCTCTTTAAGAAGTGCAGAAGGATAGAAGCATAGAAGATAGGAGCAGGAGTAGGCCATTCGGCCCCTCGAGCCTGCTCCGCCATTTAATGAGATCATGGCTGATCATCCAAATTCAGTACCCTGTCTCCCCATATCCCTTGATCCCTTTAGCCTTAAGAAATATATCTATCTCCTTCTTGAATATATTTAATGAATTGGCCTCAACTGCCTTCTGTGGTAGAGAATTCCACAGGTTCACCAGTCTCAGGGTGAAGAAATTCCTCCTCATCTCAGTCCTAAATGGCTTACCCCTTATCCTTAGACTGTGACCTCTGGTTCTGGACTCCCCCGCCATCGGGAACATCCTTCCTGCATCTAGTCTGTCTAGTCCTGTTAGAATTTTATAAGTTTCAATGAGATCCCCTCTCATTCTTCAAAACTCTAAGCCTAATCGACCCAATCTCTCTTCATACGTCATTCCTGCCATCCCAGGTATCAGTCTGGTAAATCTTCGCTGCACTCCCTCCAAGGCAAGAACATCCTTCCTCAGATAAGGCGACCAAAACTGCACACAATACTCAAGGTGTGGTCTCACCAAGGCCTTGTACAACTGCAGCAAGACATCCTTGCTCCTGTACTCGAATCCTCTCGCTATGAAGGCCAACATACCATTTGCCTTCTTAACCGCCTGCTGCACCTGCATGCTTACCTTTAGCGACTGGTGCACAAGGACTCCCAGATCTCGTTGCACTTCCCCTTTTCCCAATCTATTGCCGTTCAGATAATAATCTGTCTTCCTGTTTTTGCCACCAAAGTGGATAACCTCGCATTTATCCACATTATACTGCATCTGCCATGCATCTTCCCAATCACCCAGCCCGTCCAAATCATACTGGAGTTTCTCTGCATCCTCCTCACAGCACATATTACATCTAGTTCCCTCGTCTAGATCATTAATATATATTTTGAATAACTGGGGTCGTAGCACCGATCCCTGCGGTACCCCACTAGTCACTGCCTGCCACTTGGAAAAAGACCCGTTTATTCCAACTCTTTGCTTCCTGTCTGCCAACCAGTTCTCTATCCAAATCAGTACATTACCCCCAATCCCATGTACTTTAACTTTGCACGCTAATCTCTTATGTGGGACCTTATCGAAAGCCTTCTGAAAGTCCAAATACACCACATCCACTGGTTCTCCCTTATCTATTCTACCAGTTACATCCTCAAAAAATTCCAGTAGATTAGTCAGGCATGATTTACCTTTTGTAAATCCATGTTGACTTTGTCCGATCCTGTCACTGCTTTCCAAGTGCTCTGCTATTACATCTTTTATAATGGACTCCAGCATTTTGCCCACTACCGATGTCAGGCTTACCGGTCTATAATTCCCCGTTTTTTCTCTAACAACTTTTTTAAATAGTGGGGTTACATTAGCTACCCTCCAATCCATAGGAACTGTTCCAGAGTCTATAGAATTTTGAAAGATGACCAGCATTGCATCTACTATTTCTAGGGCCACTTCCTTAACATAGAAACATAGAAGATAGGAGCAGGAGTAGGCCATTCGGCCCTTCAAGCCTGCTCCGCCATTCGATGAGATCATGGCTGATCATCCAAACTCAGTACCCTGTACCTGCCTTCTGCCCATATCCCTTGATACCTTTAGCTTTAAGAAATATATCTAACTCATTCTTGAATATATTTAATGACTTGGCCTCAACTACCTTCTGTGGTAGAGAATTCCACAGGCTCACCACTCTCTGGGTGAAGAAATTCTTCCTCATTTCTGTCCTAAATGGCTTACCCCTTATCCTTAGATTATGACCCCTGGTTCTGGACTCTCCGACCATCGGGAACATAAGTACCCTAGGATGTAGATTATCAGGCCCTGGGGATTTATCGGCCTTCAATCCCGTCAATTTCCCTAACACCATTTCCCTACAAATACTGATTTCATTCAATTCCTCCCTCTCATTAGACCCTATGTTCCCCGACATCTCTGGGAGTTTATTTGTGTCCTCCTTTGTGAAGACAGAACCAAAGTATGTATTTAATTGGTCTGCCAATTCTTTGTTCCCCATTTTAAATTCCCCTGATTCTGACTGCAAGGGACCTACGCTTGACTTCACCAATCTTTTTCTCTTCACATATCTATAGAAGCTTTTACATTCAGTTTTTATGTTCCCTGCAAGCTTACTCTCATATTCTATTTCCCCCCTCTTAATTAATCCTTTTGTCCTCCTTTGCTGAATCCTAAACTGCTCCCAATCCTCGGGTTTGCTGCTTTTTCTGCCCAATTTATATGTCCTCTCCTTGGATCTTATGCTATCCCTAATTTCCCTTGTTAGCCACGGTTGAGTCACCTTTTTTGTTTTGTTTTTATGCCAAACAGGGATGAACAAATTCTGTAGTTCATCCATGCGATCTTTAAATGTTTGCCATTGCCTATCCACCATCAACCCTTTAAGTAACGCTCCCCAATCCATCCTAGCCAACTCACGCCTCATACCATCATAGTTTCCTTTATTTAAATTCAGGACCCTAGTCTCTGAGTCAACTACTTAACTCTCCATCTTAATGAAGAATTCTATCATATTATGATCGCTCCTCCCCAAGGGGCCTCGCACAACAAGATTGCTAATTAATCCTTTCTCATTACATAATACCCAGTCTAAGATGGCCTGATCTCTAGTTGGTTGCTCGACATATTGATCCAGGAAACCATCCCGTATACACTCTAGGAATTCCTCCTCCACCATATTGTTACTAATTTAGTTAGCCCAATCTATATGTAGATTAAAGTCACCCATGATAACTGCTGTGCCCTTATTGCACGCGTCTCTAATTTCACGTTTAATGCCATCCCCAACCTCAGCATTACTGTTTGGGGGTCTGTATACAACTCCCACTAACATTTTCTGCCCCTTGGTATTTCTCAGCTCTACCCATACAGATTCCACATCATCAGAGCTATTATCCTTCCTTACTATTGTGTTAATCTCCTCTTTAACCAGCAATGCTACCCCACCTCCTTTTCCTTTTTGTCTGTCCTTCCTGAATATTGAATACCCCTGGATGTTGAATTCCCAGCCTTGGTCACCCTGGAGCCATGTCTCTGTAATCCCAATTATATCATATCCGTTTACATCTATTTGCGCAGCTAATTCATCCACCTTATTACGAATGCTCCTCGCATTAAGACACAAAGGGGTAAAAATTGAGTCGCGCCCCATTTGGGGCGCTAACCTCGCCGGGGCGCGACTTTTAGCGCCCCGAAAAAATTAGCGGCCCCGCGCCGGAACTTCAGTGGTTGCGCCCCAAGAGGGAAGCGGGGCGCCACTGGAAGCACCCCGCATCCCTCTTGGGGCGCTGCGAGTGAATATCCTGACGCTACGTGCCACAGCGCGTGGCCGCGGTATTGCAGGCCTTCCTCCCCTTCTTAAAGGGGAGGGACCCTGCGCAGCGCGAACCGGGGCCCAGCTGGGCTCCCAGGGATCGGGAGTGCCGGCAAAAGAGCCCGGCACTCAAGAGAAGTGCCGGGCTCTTGGAGCGCAGCCGGCACTTCACGGTGGGGGGGCTTCACGGGGGCCGGGGACAGCAACGGGGGCAGGTGCTGGCAGGCGGCCAGCAACAAAAATGGCCGCCTGCCACCTCCCCTTTAAATATCGCCGCCCCGGCCGCACGTACGCCTCCCTGAACCCGTCGGACATAGCGTCTGGCGGTAAATCAGGGGGCGCGACTGAAGATCACGGCCGGGGCGCGAGCGGGGTGCTGCGCACGGCGATGACGTCATCGCCGGCGGCGCAGCGCCACAGGGCGCTACCGGCTGCCGCCGCCGCTAACCTCCCACTAAATTTTTCGGGAGGCGTGGGCGGCGCTGCGCCCGGGCGTTAGCTGCTTTACGCCCCATTAGCGCCCTCTTAAGGCGCTAACGGGAGGCGCAAGCAGCTGAATTTTTCCCCCAAAGCCTTCAGGCTTGTTTTTTTAACACTCTTAGTCCTTTTAGAATTATTATTTACTGTAGCCCTGTTTGATTTACACCCTTGATTTCACTGCCTTACACTTTTGCTTTTCTCCTTCCTGTCTTTTGCTTCTATCCTTGCTTCCCTTTCCTCTGTTTCCCTGCACAGGTTCCCAACCCCCTGCCATTTTAGTTTAAACCCTCCCCAACAGCACTAGCAAACACTCCCCCTAGGACATCGGTCCCGGTCCTGCCCAGGTGCAAACCGTCCAGTTTGTACTGGTCCCACCTCCCCCAGAACCGGTTCCAATGTCCCAGGAATTTGAATCCCTCCCCCTTGCACCATTCCTCTAGCCACGTATTTATCTGAAATATCCTTCTATTTCTACTCTGACTAGCACGTGGCACCGGTAGCAATCCTGAGATTACTACCTTTGAGGTCCTATTTTTTAATTTACCTCCTAACTGCCTATATTC
The DNA here is from genome assembly GCA_030390025.1 of Squalus acanthias. NCBI lineage: Eukaryota > Metazoa > Chordata > Chondrichthyes > Squaliformes > Squalidae > Squalus > Squalus acanthias. The sequence goes on from CM059448.1 coordinate 134,127, forward strand.
AGCTTTTAGGACCTCATCCCGTTTTTTACCTATATCGTTGATACCTATATGCACCACGACAACTGGCTGCTCACCCTCCCCCTCCAGAATGCCCTGCAGCTGCTCTGAGACATCCTTGACCCTTGCACCAGGGAGGCAACATACCATCCTGGAGTCTCGTTTGCTGCCGCAGAAACGCCTATCTATTCCCCTTACAATAGAATCTCCTATCACTATAGCTCTCCCGCTCTTTTTCCTCCCGTCCTGTGCAGCAGAACCACCCATGGTGCCAGGAAGTTGGCTGCTGCCAAAGTGGTATATCTGTTTGAGAGGCGGATGTCCACAGGGGACCCCTGCACTACCTGCCTGCGCCTACTACTCTGCCTGGTGATCATCCATTCCCTTCCTGCCTGTGCAGCCTTTACCTGCTGTGTGACCAACTCCCTAAACGTGCTATCCACGATGTCCTCAGCATCGCGAATGCTCCAGTATGCATCCATTCGCAGCTCCAGCGCCGCAATGCGGTCTGCCAGTAGCTGCAGCTGGATACACTTCCCGCACACATGGTCAACAGGGACACAGGAAGTGTCCCTGATTTCCCACATAGTGCAGGAGGAGCATGCCACGGGGCTGAGCTGTGCTGCCATGACTTACCCTTTAATTAATTTAAATTAACTCAAATCAATACCACAAATTACACTACAATTAAATGAGGTACTCAAGGGCCCTTGTATACTAGCACTCCCTGCTACACAACAGAGACCTTAGAAACTATAACCACAAAAATTAGGACCTTCTAAACTTTATAAACTATTAACCTAAACTGTCAAACTACAGAGTGGTATAAATACTCACCTGGCTGTACTCACCCAATCAGCTGCTTCCTCTTGTCCGCGTCACTTTTTGAATTGTGACGTGGGTCTGGAACGCCGCCGCCGGTCTGTGAGATTGGTAAGCCTCTGAAAAAACCCGCGAAAGTGAGTTAAATACTCACTGTGCTGCTGCTCTCTCCGCTCCCGACACTGGCCTCTGAAAAAACCCGCGAAAGTGATTAAATACTCACTGTGCTGCTGCTCTGTCCGCTCCCGACACTGGCCTCTGCAAAAAGTGCAGACAGCCTTTCACTCTTCAGGCAATCTTTAATTGGACAACAGACTGCACCCGATATTGGTCCCCCTGTTGAGCACTGAGCCAGCCAGCAGCGCGTTTAGTGCTGGGCTCAGTGCTGCAATCATGCTAATGAGCAGACAGCATGGGGGAAAAATTCAGTTGGTTGCGCCTCCCGTTAGCGCCTTAAGAGGGCGCTAATGGGGCGCAAAGCATCTAGCGCCCAGGCGCGGCGAAGTTTGCGCCGCTCGCGAAATTAACTAGACATTTTGCGGCGGCGCTAAACACTACCGCCATGATCTCCTGCGCCGGCAGATCGTGACGTCAGTCGAGTGCGCAACGCCCCGGTATCGCCCCGGAGCGGATATTGAGTGGCGCCCCCTGCCTTACCGCCTGACGCTAGCAACGACAGGTTGGGGGGAGCGTTCTGCAGTCATGAAGGGAAAAGGGGAGCGCTATTTAAAGGTGACCGCTTCCTGCCTTTTATTGTTGGTGCCATTTTTGAACTACGCATTCTGAGCGAGAGAGACTTCTGGAGAGATTCAACGTTGTGTGAAGGAGTTTTGGGTACTGAGCAGCACTTTGCAGGTTCATTTTGATTTGCCATTCCTTGTATCGATTTAGAAGAGACTGTGGGGGCTGCACTCTGAGCTCTTTGCCTGGTACTCTCCATTGATCTTTCCAGCAGATTTGATGTGCAGGTCTCTCCAGGCCGAGATTCAAGGCTGCAATGAGCAGGATGTGGATGGAAAGCAAGATTAACCATCCCCTTTAAGAACTGGCCCGTGTCATTGTGTGTGTGTTCCATTGTTGACTGACATTACATGAGCTTCGCCAGCGCTCTGAGGTAGCGACTTGCTCCTCGGCCTTTGCGCCTTAAGACAGGTGTGAAGCGCCTGATTTAGCGCTCCAATCACCTCCAGGGGCGATAAAAGTAAAGTTTGCAGTCGGTGGCGATAATTAGCGCCAGACGCTAATCTTTGCGCCCGGCCGATAATTGCGTCCCAAATGGGGCGATACTGAATTTCTCCCCCCATGAATTTCACGTGCTGCCTGCACTACTTTCAACGGGCGTGGTCAGATCGCGCATCGTGATCCCCATGCCCGTTTTCGGTCCTAATCCAATTTCACCCCCTTTAACTCCGCAATGGCTGATTCCAAGGGGATAAGGAAAGAACAAAGAATGGTGGATCGGTGTACATTATTAACTGGCGTACGTACAAACAGAAAATGGATATATTCAGAGACAGACTCTACTCCCACTCCACCTCACCCCGTGGAACAAATATTTAAAAAAATGTAAAATAATTTATAAGTAAACTGTAATGAAAGGTGCCAATAAGCAGACTTTGCTGTGGGGAAATCCATTCAAAGAATTTTTCTGACCTGAAGTTGTATCCAGATGTGATGGATCTGTCTGTAGACATGTTGTCCAATCGCGTGTATGAATATGTAGGGTTGCACTTTGAAGGTGATTTGTCAAGATCGCAATTCCATTCAATTATGATTCCTATTACTCCACCCTACACATAGAGCAGACAGAGTTAATATTCAGCAACATCGCACTTAACTGGAGTTGAACAAATGTTTAAGGGCATGGGTGAAAACGAACATAACATTAGGAACAGGAGGAGGCCATTCAGCTATCGGGCTTGCTCCTCCATTCTATTAGATCATGGCTGATCTGTACCTCAACTCATTTAACCGCATTACTAATAACCATGTTATAATACTAAGGTAGGAATCAGAGTTAGCTTAATAGAACTGCTTGTGAAGATAAATAAAAGTTAATTAGTATAGAAAGACTTAGGGGGAAAAATTAGGTCGCGCCCCATTTGGGGCGCAAATATCGTCTGGACGCAAATATTAGCGCCTGGCGCTAATTATCGCCACTGACTGGAAACTTCACTTTTACCGCCCCGGGAGGTGAGTGGAGCGCTAAATCAGGCGCTGCACACCTGTCTTAAGGCGCAAAGGCCAAGGAGTGAGGCGCTAACTCAGAGCGCTGGCGAAGCTCATGTAATGTCAGTCAGCAATGGAACACACACACAATGGCACGGGCCAGTTCTTAAAGGGGAAGGTTAATCTTGCTTTCCATCCACATCCTGTTCATTGCAGCCTTGAATCTCGGCCTGGAGAGACTTGCACATCAAATGTGCTGGAAAGAACAATGGAGAGTACCAGGCAAAGAGCTCAGAGTGCAGCTCCCACAGTCTCTGCTAAATCGATACAAGGAATGGCAAATCAAAATGAACCTGCAAAGTGCTGCTCAGTACCCAAAACTCCTTCATACAACGTTGAATCTCTCCAGAAGTCTCTCCCTCTCTCTCTCAGAATGCGTAGTTCAAAAATGGCACCAACAATAAAAGGCAGGAAGCGGTCACCTTTAAATAGCGCTCCCCCTTTCCCTTCATGACTGCAGAACGCTCCCCTCAACCTGTCGTTGCTAGCGTCAGGCGGTAAGGCAGGGGGCGCCACTCAATTTCCGCTCCGGGGCGCCACAAGGGCGTTGCACCATGGAATGACGTCACAATCTGCGCGCGCAGGTGGTCGCAGCGGTAAAGTTTAGCGCCGCCGCACAATGTCTAGTTAAGTTCCCGAGCGGCGCAAACATCGCTGCGCCCGGGCGTTAGCGGCTTTGCGCCCCATTAGCGCCCTCTTAAGGCGCTAACGGGAGGCGCAACCAACTGAATTTTTACCCCTTAGAATGGAAGGAATTTAGGGGAGTTAAGGTATCCATCTCAGGATGGAACAGTCTGTTAGATTAAAGGGAGATAGTTTGGATAACGGCAGGATGAGCGAGACAACGCTGATGTGGGCCCCTTGATGGAAAGGGAACAAGGCCAGGCCTAGTACCAATTGTACCAGGGAGGATAGGGACAAAGAGAGATAGGACAAATTCCAAAGGAAGAACCTTCAGAAAGATTAAACAATAAGATAAATTGGCTGAGATCATGAAACCCCCGTTAGGGGAGGGTTTTCATCCAAAAATCGAGCCAAAGAACTTGACGCCACATTGGGTACTGAGGTTTTAGGGGAACCCTCCATAGGTTAGATGGTCTTGTCAATAATTTGGCCTCAGGCCCACCACTAAAAAGAGAATAAAAGTAACACCCTGAGGGCTTTCCCACGCAGACGGTGGATGGGAGAGCCAAGCAGAAGTTGGGTTGGTCGAACGCTCTTTCGAGAGTGATCCCATGCTCACCAACTTGGAGGTTCTAGACGAGGAGGGAGGCCGGAAGCCAGAGAACTGTTCACGCACGCCAGCCGTCTGTCCGATCGGGACTGGTACCAGCTGCTTGTCACGGTCGTATGTTTTTGCTGTATAACTAGCATGTTATATTCCATCTTAAACTTTGATTAAACACAATGGGGGGAAAATTCAGCTGGATTGCACCGCCCGTTAGCGCCTTAAGAGGGCGCTAATGGGGCGCAAAGCAACTAGCGCCTGTGCGCGGTGATCTTTGCGCCGCTCACGAAATTAACTAGACATTTTGTGGCGGTGCTAAACACTACCGCCACGATCTCCTGCGCCGGCCGATCATGACGTCAGTCGAGAGTGCAACGCCCCGGACCGGATATTGAGTGGCGCCCCCTGTCTTACCGCCTGCTGCTAGCAACGACAGGTTGAGGGGAGCGTTTTGCAGTCAGGAAGGGACTGGGGGAGCGCTATTTAAAGGCAACCGCTTCCTGCCTCTTTTTGTCAGCGAAATCTTTGCACCACGCATTCTGAGAGAGAGAGAGAGACTGCAGGAGATATTCAAAGCTGTGTTGAGGAGTTTTGGGTACTGAGCAGCACTTTGCAGGTTCTTTCTGGTTTTATCTTCCTTGCATCGATTTAGAAGAGAATATGGGGGCTGCAGTCTGAGCTCTTTCCCTGGGCCTTTCCATTGTTCTTTCCAACAGATTTGATGTACAGGTCTCTCCAGGCCGAGATTCAAGGCTGCAATGAGCAGGGTGTGGATGTAGAGCAAGATCGACCCTCCCCTTTAAGAACTGGCCGGGGCCAGTGTGTCTGTGTTCCATTGCTGACTGACATCACATGAGCTTCGCCAGCGCTCTGAGGTAGCGCCTCGCTCCTCAGCCTTTGCGCCTTAAGACAGGTGTGTAGCGCCTGATTTAGCGCTCCAATCACCTCCAGGGGTGATAAAAGTCAAGTTTGCAGTCGGAGGCGATAATTAGCGCCAGGCGCTAAACTTTGCGCATGGCCGATAATGACGCCTCAAACGGGGCGATACTGAATTTTCCCCCCAATATACCCAGCATATTGGTTTGCAGTCGATCCTGATTATTTGAAAGACTAGAGATAAGCTACTAATTGGCCTAATCTCTACACCTGGCAGTGCCCTGAAAAAAAAATGGCAGCGTGGTGACGTCAATTAGCGTGCAACAATGAGAGTACCTAACCTTTATCCCCACTTGCTTTCTCCTACTTCCCAATCAATTTCCAACCTAAATCAAAAGGCTACTTCTGTGCACCCTCATTTTTGCCAATAATCTCTTGTGTGGATTTTAATCGAATGCCTCTGGAAGTCCATATGGACAACGTCCATAGACACTCCCTTGTCTATCTTATTCGTGACCTCCTCAAAAAATTCAACTAGATTAGTCAGACATGGCTTACCCTTCACAAAGCCATGTTGTCAATCTCCTCCCCATCCAACTCACACCCCCCACCCCCAGTGCTGACCCTGTGGATGCTGGTAGTGGGTCAGCCATCACCGACCCTCTCCGCATCTCCCTCCAGAATGTCCGTTCACTTGCGAACAAGGCCCTTGAGCTTATCGTGGATGATTGCATCGACATCATGGCCCTGACGGAAACTTGGTTGAGGGGTGATGAGACCGTACCCTTAAATGAAGCCTCCCTGCCTGGCTATACCTTCCACCACTCGCCCCGCTCAGACCGCCGTGGTGGCGGTGTGGCTCTTATTACCAAATCACACCTTGGTCTGTCCCCTTACTCCTCCGGCACTTTCTCCTCCTTTGAGCATTTCACCTTATTCCACTCCTCTCACCTCTCATTTAAAATTCTCATTCTCTACCGCCCACCCAAGTACCATAAAAATTTTAATACCGAGAAATCTTCACTGTTCTCCTCCCTCAGCCTCTGTACCGAACAACTTCTCATCCTTGGTGATTTCAACCTCCATCTCAATTTATCATGCTCTCTCAGCTCTGAGTTCACTAGCCTATCCTCTTTTAATCTCTCCCTCCATGTAAACTCCCCAACCCATAATCACGGCCACCCCCTCGACCTTGCCATCTCTCGTGGCCTCACTACTCCCATCGATCAATCACAGATAAGGCCATCTCTGACCACTTCCTCGTATCGCTCTCCACCCACATCTCCCTTCCCCCCACCCCCGGCAACCCTACTTCCTTCTGTGTCCGCCCCTGAAAAAATCTCTCTCCCAACTCTCTTACAACTCCACTTATGAAATCCCAACTGTCCAGCTTTTGGCTCACCATTCACCACGGCATTTCTGCAGCTACCAATCTGCTCAACCACACCCTCACCACCACCTTTGATGCCCTAGTCCCTATTAAGACAATTACTCTCTCTCACCCTGGCCGTTCCCCCTGGTACGGCCCTCATCTTCACCTCCTTAAGTCCAAGGGACGCAGACTTGAACAGATATGGCGGGCAACTGATTTAGCCATTCACTGCGATCTGGCTGGACTACATAAAGCATTATCGGGTCCTGCTCTCGTCTGCCAAAATTTCTCACTATTCCAGAAGCATTCTGGAATGCAAAGCAAACCCCGGCTTCTATTCTCCACTGCTAACCATCTTCTTAAACCCTTCTCCCTTTTCTCCTCCACCTTCACCTCCGACAACAAGTGTGAGGAGCTCATGGACTTCTTTGTCTCTAAGGTTGAGACCATCCGTCAGCTGCCTCTGCCACTTCCCTTCCTTCCCCTAGCCCACCGGGCCAAACTTCCTCTAAGTTTCCGCCCTGTCCTAGCCCTGAACTCACACCTTTCTCCAGTTTCTCTCCGATCTCCCCTCATGAACTCTCTGAGCTCATCTTGTCCATGAAACCCACTTCCTGCTCCCTCGACCCTACTCCTATCAAACTGCTGACCACCAAACCTCCTTTTCTGGCTTCCATGTTAGCTGACATTGTTAACGGTTCTCTTTCCTCAGGTATGCCCCCTTTCCCTTAAGTCTGGCGTCATCACCCCTCTCCTCAAAAAACCAACCCTTAACCCCACAATCAACCATACAGAAATGAGATGGTTGTTGCATCTGAGAATGCAACGGCCATCTGCCATCTGCAACACGGAGGTCCGAGACTCTCCGCATACAGACTGACTGAAGCCTGCAGGGAGAAACAAAGGTAAGTACACTTTTAATAACACTTTGCACTTACCTCAGATACTCACCTCTACACTCTTGCACCCATCACTTACCTTCACACCACACTTTTGCACCCCGCCCCCCCGACCCCCGCAGACCCGGTACTCGGCTCACTGAGCTGGCGGGTTTTGGAGCCTTTAGGAAGCCCGCACTTGTGAGGGCAAAAAGGGGATAATCCTATTTTCTGCCTGTTAACTACCTGTAAAAAAGTAGGCCATTCGGCCCTTCGAGCCTGCTCCTCCATTCAATACGACCATGGCTGATCCTCTATCTCAATACCATATTCCCGCTCTCTCCCCATACCCCTTGATGTCTTTTGTGTCTAGAAATCTATCTATCTCCTTCTTAAATATATTCAGTGACTTGGCCTCCACAGCCTTCTGTGGTAGAGAATTCCACAGGTTCACCACCCTCTGAGTGAAGAAATTTCTCCTCATCTCAGTCCTAAATGTCCTACCCCGTATCCTGAGACTTTGACTCCTCGTTCTAGACCCCCCCAGCCAGGGGAAACATCCTCGCTGCATCCAGTCTGTCTAGCCCTGTCAGAATTTTATACGTTTCAATGAGATCCCCTCTCATTCTTCTAAACTCTAGTGAATACAGGCCTAGTCGACCCAATCTCTCCTCATACGACAGTCCTGCCATCCCAGGAATCAGTCTGGTGAACCTTCACTGCACTCCCTCTATGGCAAGTATATCCTTTCTTAGGTAAGGAGACCAAAACTGCACACAGTACTCCAGGTGTGGTCTCACCAAGGCCCTGTACAACTGTAGTACAACAGCCTTGCTCCTGTACTCAAATTCTCTTGCAATGAAGGCCAACATAACATTTGCCTTCCTAACTACTTGCTGCACCTGCATGTTTGCTTTCAGTGACTGTTGTACAAGGACACCCAGGTCCCTTTGTACATCAACATTTCCCAATCTATCACCATTTAAATAATACTCCACCTTTCTGTTTTTCCTACCGAAGTGGATAACTTCACAATTATCCACGTTATACTGCATCTGCCATGTATTTGCCCACTCACTCAACTTATCTAAATCGCCTTGAAGCCTCTTTGCATCCTCCTCACAACTCACAATCCCACCTAGTTTCGTGTCGTCAGCAAACTTGGAAATATTACATTTGGTTCCCTCATCCAAATCATTGATATATATTGTGAATAGCTGGGTCCCAAGCACTGATCCCTGCGGTACCCCACTAGTCACTGCCTGCCACCCCGAAAAAGACCCATTTATTCCTACTCTGTTTCCTGTCTGTTAACCAATTTTCAATCCATGCCAGTATATTACCCCCAATCCCATGTGCTTTAATTTTGCACACTAACCTCTTATGTGGGACTTTATCAAAGGCCTTCTGAAAATTCAAATACACCACAACAACTGGTTCTCCCTTATCATTCTACCAGTTACATCTTCAGAAACTCCAGTAGGTTTATTAAACACGATTTCCCTTTCATAAATCCATGTTGACTTTGTCTAATCCCGTTGATATTTTCTAAGTGTCCTGTTATCACATCCTTTATAATAGACTCTAGTTAATAGGCTTTAATCCCTTCCCGCTTCCAAGCAGACGGGACCCAGCGCGGGACGGCTACCCACCTCCTGGCAAGATGGCATGGAGGCGGGTTGGGCATCCGCCCCCAAATTCTGCCATTTTCCCGGCAGTCCCACCTCCATACCCGCCTCCCCAGGGCTGGCAAAATCGCCCCCATAGAGTCATAACGGAACAGAAGGAGGCCATTCGGCTCATCGAGTCCATGCCGGGTCTCTGTAGAGCAATCCAGTCAGTCTCATTGCCCCGCTCTATCCCCGTAGCCCTGCAAGTTTATTTCCCTCAAGTGCCTATCCAGTCTCCCCTTGAAAACATTGAGTGTCTCCGCTTCCACCACTTCCATTGACAGCAAGTTCCAGGTCCTCACCACTCGCTGCGTAAAAAAGTTTTTCCTCACATCCCCCTTGTATCTCTTGGCCAAAACCTTAAATCTGTGTCCCCTAGTCCTTGTACCATTAACTAGTGGGAACAGCCTTTCCCTGTCCAGCCTATCCAAACCCGTCATAATCTTGTACACCTCTATCAAATCATCCCTCAACCTCCTTTGCTCTAATGAAAACAAATCCAGCTTCTCCAACCTGTCCTTGTAGCTAAGATCCCCCATCCCTGGAGCCATTCTGGTAAATCTCCTCTGCACCCTCTCAAGTGCCTTCACATCCTTCCTAAAGTGTGGTGACCAGAACTGGATGCAATACTCCAGTTGTGACCTAACCAGCAGTTTATAAAGATTCAGCATAACTTCGCTACTTTTGTACTCAATACCTCTATTTATGAAGCCCAAGATCCCATATGCTTTGCTAACCACTCTCTTAATATGTCCCGCCACCTTCAGGGACCTATGCACATTAACTTCCAGGTTCCTCTGTCCCTGCACACTCTTTAAAACTGTGCCATTAATTGTATATTGCCTCTCCCTGTTCCTTCTGCCAAAATGCATCACCTCACACTTCTCTGTATTAAATTCAATCTGCCACTTGTCTGCCCATTCTGCTAGCCTTTCTATGTCCTGTTGCAGTCAATTGGGATCATCATCACTGTTTGCCACACCCCCAAGTTTGGTGTCATCGACAAATTTAGAAATTCTACTCTGTATTCCAATATCCAGGTCATTTATATATATATCAAAATAAGCAGTGGTACCAGCACTGACACTTGGGAAACACCACTGTCTACCATCCTCCAGTCTGAAAAACAGCCATTTACCACAACTCGCTGTTTTCTGTCCTTAAGCCAATTCCTTATCCAAGCTGCCACTGACCCACCTATTCCATGAGCCTCAACTTTGTTAACCAGCCTTCTATGTGGTAATTTGTCAAACGCCTTACGAAAATCCATGTAGACAACATCCATTGCATTCCCTTCATCAATCCCCTCTGTTACTTCATCAAAAAATTCAATTAGATAAGTCAAACACGATCTGCCTTTTACAAATCCGTGTTGGCTCTCCTTAATTAGCTTAAACCTCTCCAAGTGCCCGTCAATTTTTTCCTTGATTATTGTTTCTAGAACTTTACCCACCACTGATGTTAAACTGACCGGCCTGTAGTTACTAGGATTGTCCTTACACCCTTTCTTGAACAATGGTGTCACATTTGCCACTTTCCAATCCTCAGGCACCTCCCCCGCATCTAGGGAAATTGGAAAATTATGGCAAGCCCTTCTGCTATCTCCTCCCCCAATTCCCTTAGCAACCTGGGATGCAAGCCATCTGGACCAGGCGACTTATCCACTAAGCATAAATCACCTTCTTTGTCTCTTATAGGCCCCACCCCACCTCTTACTACCCGCTTACTGTTTACATGCTGGTAGAAGATTTTTGGGTTCCCTTTTATGTTAACCGTCATTCTACTCTCATATTCTCTCTTTGCCAATCTTATTTTCATCTTCACAACCCCTCTCAACTTATTGTATTTGGTCTGGTTCTCCCTTGAAGAATTCACCTGACATGCATCATACACCCTCTTTTTTTGTTTCATCATCTTCTCTATCTCCCTTGTCATCCAAGGAGCCCTTGCTTTGGTTCCCTTACCCTTCCCTCTTGTTGGAATGTACCGAGCCTGTACTTGCAACATCTCCAGGAGGCCTATACTATACCCCCAACTCTAACCAAATGGATTCTGTCCTTGTCCCCTCAAGAACATGGCAACACGGTGGCATAGTGGTTAGCACTGGTGCCTCACAGCGCCAGGGACCCGGGTTCGAATCTGGCCTCGGGTGACTGTCTGTGTGGAGTTTGTACATTCTCCCCGTGTCTGCGTGGGTTTCCTCCGAGTGCTCCGGTTTCCTCCCACAGTCCAAAAATGTGCGGGTTAGGTTGATTTGGCTATGATAAATTGACCCTTAGTGTTAGGGGGGGATTAAATATGTGGGGTTATAGGGATAGGATGGGATATGTTAGGGGGAATTAAATACGTCGGGTTACGGGGATAGGGTGGGATATGTGTCGGTGCAGGCTCGATGGGGATTCTGTGTGAGAAAGCAGGGACAGGGTACTGGATTTGGATGATCAGCCATGATCGTATTGAATGGTGGAGCAGGCTCGACGGGCCGAATGGCCTACTCCTGCTCCTAGTTTCTATGTTTCTATGTTAACATCCTCCCTTTCCAAAACTACAATGTCTTCCTTAATCAGCACTGCCACCCCACCTCCCATTTTTCCTTCCCTATCTTTTCTGAACACCTTGTACCCTTGAATATTAAGTGCCTACTCCTCACCGTTTTTAAGCCACACTTCCATTATTGCCACATCATATTGCCACACGGCTAATTGTGCTTGTAGCTCACCAACCTTATTCACCACGCTTTGTGCGTTTACGTACATGCATTCTAAACCCATTTTTTAATTTTTCGTAGTCTTTCTTAGTCTGCTCCTATCTAATATGGTACTACTTCCGCCTGTAGTACTACTTTCTTCTCTAGTACTATCCAACGCACTCACTCTTTTATGCACCTTATTCCTCTTTTCTACTCCTATATGCTGGTGCCCATCCCCCTGTCAAGCTAGTTTAAGCCCTCCCAACAGCACTAGCAAATCTCCCTGCGAGAATATTGGTCCCAGCTCTGTTGAGGTGTAACCCGTCCGGCTTGTACAGGTCCCACCTTCCCCAGAAATGGTCCCAATGCCTCAGGAATCTAAAGCCCTCCCTCCTGCACTATCTCTTCAGCTACGCATTCATCTGTTCTATCCTCCTATTCCTGTACTCACTAGCACATGGCACCTGCAACGGTCCTCGCAAATCCGTGCACATCTTTCCCGCAACTCCATGCTTGAAAACCTCCAATCAGGTTTCTGCCCCTGCCACAGTATCAAAACGGCTCTCATAAAAGTCACAAATTACATCCTTTGTGATTGTGACAAAGGTAAACTATCCCTACTCGTCCTTCTTGACTTGTCTGCAGCCTTTGACACGGTTGACCACTCCATCCTCCTCCAATGCCTCTCCACCGTCGTCCAGCTGGGTGGGACTGCACTTGCCTGGTTCCATTCTTATCTATCTAATCATAGCCAGAGAATCACCTGCAACGACTTCTCTTCCCGCTCCCGCATCGTTACCTCTGATGTCCCCCAAGGATCTATCCTTGGCCCCCTCCTTGAGGGACAGAATTAGTCTCCACTTGGAGAGGCAAGGATTAATCAAGGATAGTCAGCATGGCTTTGTCAGGGGGAGATCATGTCTGACTAATTTGATTGAAATTTTCGAGGGGGTGACTAGGTGTGTGGATGAGGGTAGTGCAGTTGATGTAGTCTACATGGACTTCAGTAAGGCTTTTGACAAAGTCCCGCATGGGAGACTGGTCAAGAAGGTAAGAGCCCATGGGATCCAGGGCAATTTGGCACATTGGATCCAAAATTGGCTTAGTGGCAGGAGGCAGAGGGTGATGGTCGAAGGTTGCTTCTGTGACTGGAAGCCTGTGTCCAGTGGTGTACCGCAGGGATCGGTGCTGGGTCCTTTGCTGTTTGTAGTGTACATTAATGATTTAGATATGAATGTAGGAGGTATGATCAGTAAGTTCGCAGATGACACGAAAATTGGTGGAGTGGTAAATAGCGAGGAGGGAAGCCTCAGGCTACAGGACGATATAGACGGGATGGTTAGATGGGCAGAACAGTGGCAAATGGAATTTAACCCTGAAAAGTGTGAGGTGACGCATTTTGGGAGGACTAACAAGGCAAGGGAATACACAATGAATGGTAGGACCTTAGGAAGGACAGAGGACCAGAGGGACCTTGGTGTTCATGTACATAGATCCCTGAAGGCAGCAGGACAGGTAGATATGGTGGTTAAAAAGGCATATGGGATACTTGCCTTCATTAGCCGAGGCATAGAATATAAGAGCAGGGAGGTTATGATGGAGCTGTACAAAACGCTAGTTAGGCCACAGCTGGAATACTGTGTGCAGTTCTGGTCGCCACACTATAGGAAGGATGTGATTGCATTGGAGAGGGTGCAGAGGAGATTCACCAGGATGTTACCTGGAGCGCTTCAGCTATGAAGAGAGACTGGACAGGCTGGGGTTGTTTTCCTTAGAGCAGAGAAGGCTGAGGGGGGACATGATTGAGGTGTACAAAATTATGAGGGGCATAGATAGGGTAGATAGAAAGGAACTTTTCCCCTTAGTAGAGGGGCCAATAACCAGGGGGCATAGTTTCAAGGTAAGGGGCAGGAGGTTTAGAGGGGATTTGAGGAAAAACTTTTTCACCCACAGGGTGATTGGAATCTGGAACTCACTGCCTGAAAGGGTGGTAGAGGCAGGAACCCTCACAACATTCAAGAAGCATTTTGATGAGCACTTGAAATGCCATAGCATACAAGGCTACGGACCAAGAGCTGAAAAATGGGATTAGAATAGACAGGGCTTGATGGCCGGCGCGGACACGATGGGCCGAAGGGCCCCTTTCTGTGCTGTATGACTCAATGGGGGAAAAATTCAGTTGGTTTGCGCCTCCCGTTAGCGCCTTGAGAGGGCGCTAATGGGGCGCAAAGCAACTAGCGCCTGGGTGCGGCGCCGCGCATGCCTCCCGTGAAATTCAGCGGGAGGTTAGTGGCGACACTAACCGGTAGCGCCCTGTGGCGCTGCGCCGCCGGCGATGACTTCATCGCCGTGCGCAGCGCCCCGCTCGCGCTCCGGCCGCGATCTTTGGTAGCGCCCCTTGACTTACCGCCGGACGCTATGTCCGACGGGGTCAGGGGGGCCTACCTGCGGCCGGGGCGGCGCTAGTTAATGGGGAGGTGGCGAGCGGCCATTTTTGTTGCTGGCCGCCTGCCAGCACCTGCCCCCGTTGCTGTCCCCGGCCCCCGTGAAGCCCCCCCCCGCCGAGTGCCAGCTGCGTTCCAAGAGCCCGGCACTTCTCTTGAGTGCCGGGCTCTTTTGCCGGTACTCCCGATCCCCGGGGGCCCAGCTGGGCCCCGGTTCGCGCTGCGCAAGGCCCCTCCCCTTTAAGAAGGGGAGGAAGGCCTGCAATACCGCGGTGCGACGTGCCACAGCGCCTGGCGCTGCAGCACGTAGCGCCACAATATTGACCCACAGCGCCCCAAGAGGGATGCGGGGCGCTTCCAGTAGCGCCCCGCTTCCCTCTTGGGGCGCAACCACTAAATTTCCGCTGCGGGGGCGCTAATTTTTATGGGGCGCTAGAAGTAGCGCCCCGGCGAAGTTCGCGCCCCAATGGGGGCATGACTCAATTTTTCCCCCTATGACTATGACTCCTATTTCTCATCTACATGTTGCCCATTGGCGACATCATCCGAAAACACAGCGTCAGTTTCCACATGTATGCTGATGACACCCAGCTCTACCTCACCACCACTACTCTCAACCCCTCCACGGTCTCTAAATTGTCAGACTGCTTGTCCGACATCCAGTTCTGGATGAGCAGAAATTTTCTCCAATTAAATATTGTGAAGATTGAAGCCATTGTTTTTGGTCCCCGCCACAAACTCCGTTCCCTAGCCACTGACTCCATCCCTCGCCCTAACATCTGCCTGAGGCTGAACCAACCTGTTCACAACCTTGGTGTCATATTTGACCCTGAAATGAGCTTCCGACCACATGTCCGTGGCATAACTAAGACCGCCTACTTCCACCTCCGTAACATCGCCCATCTCCGCCCTTGCCTCAGCTCATCCACTGCTGAAACCCTTATCCATGACTTTGTTACCACTAGACTTCATTATTCCAACACACTCCCGACTGGCCTCCCACATTCTACCCTACGTAAACTTGAGGTCATCCAAAACTCGGCTGCTCATGTCCTAACTCACACCAAGTCCCGTTCACCCATCACCCCTGTGCTTGCTGACCTACACTGGCTCCCAGTTAAGCAACGCCTCGACTTCAAAATTCTCATCCTTGTTTTCAAATCCCTCCATGGCCTCGCCCCTCCCTATCTCTGTAATCTACTTCAGCCCCAAAACTCCCCGAGATATTCTGCCCTCATGAGTGTCGCTCAACCATTGGTAGCCGTGCCTTCTGTTGCCTCGGCCCTAAGCTCTGTAAGTTCCTGCCTAAACTTCTCCGCCTCGCTACCTATTTTCCTCCTTTAAGACGCTCCTTAAAACCTACTTCTTTGACCAAGCTTTTGGTCACCTGCCCTAATTTTTCCTTATGTAGCTCGGTATCAAATTTTTTGTCTTATAATACTCCTGTGAAGCACCTTGTGACGTTTTACTATGTTAAAGGTTCTATATAAAGTTGTTGTTGTCGTTTAGGGGTTTGTATTAGAACATAAGAAATAGGAGCAGGAGTAGGCCATTCGGCCCCTCGAGCCTGCTCCGTCATTCAATAAGATCATGGCTGATCTTCTACCTCATCTCCACCTTCCTGCATTATCCCCATATCCCTTGATCCCTATCCAAAAATCTATCGATCTCTGTCTTCAATATACTCAATGAATGAGCCTCCACAGCCCTCTGGGGTAGAGAATTCCAAAGGTTCACCACCCTCTGAGTGAAGCATCTCAGTCTTAAATGGCCGACCCCTTATTCTAAGACTGAGACCCCTAGTTCTAGACTCCCCAGCCAGGGGAAAAATCCTCCCTGCATCTACCCTGTCGAGCCCTGTAAGAATTTTGTATGTTTCAATGAGATCACCTCTCATTCTTCTAAATTCTAGGGAATATAGGCCTAGTCCACTCAATCTCTCCTCATAGGACAATCTCCCCATCCCAGGAATAAGTCTGGTGAACCTTTGTTACACTCCCTCTATGGCAAGTATATCCTTCCTTAGGTAAGGAGACCAAAACTGTACACAATACTCCAGGTGTGGTCTCACCAGGGCCCTATATAATTGCAGGAAGACGTTTTTACTCTTATACTCAAATCCTCTTGTAATAAAGGCCAACATACCATTTGCTTTCCTAATTGCTTGCTGTACCTGCATGTTAACTTTCAGTGATTCGTGTACAAGGACACCCAGGTCCCTCTGAACACCAATATTTCCCAATCTCTCATTTAAAAAAAACTCTGCTTTTCTATTTTTCCTACCAAAGTGGATAACTTCACATTTCTTCACATTATATTCCATTTGCCATGTTCTTGCCCACTCACTTAGCTTGTCTGTATCCCCTTGAAGCCTCTTTGCATCCTCCTCACAACTTACATTCCCACCCAGCTTTGTATCATCAGCAAACTTGGATATATTACATTTGGTCCCCTCATCCAAATCATTGATGTAGATTGTGAATAGCTGAGGCCCAAGCACTGATCCTTGTGTTACCCTACTAGTTACAGCCTGCCAACCGGAAAATGACCCATTTATTCCTACTCTCTGTTTTCTGTCCGTTAACCAATCCTCAATCCATGCTAGTATATTACCCCCAATCCCAAGAGCCCTAATTTTGTTTAATAACCTCTTGTGTGGCACCTTATCGAATTGTCCTAAATACTTTGAATGCCTCCCACTGTTTTTCTGTAGGATTGCCTGTTTAACAGCTCAGCCCAGTTTAATGTGTTCAGCTTCCTTAAATGTCAGCCTTACTTAAGTTTAAAATCTTGATTAGTGTGTGATCTTTCTCCTTATCGCAATTAATGTCAAACTCTATCATATTATGGTCACTGTTTGCAAGATGCTTCCTCACAGTTAGATTATTAATTAATTCTGGCTCATTACTAAATCTAGTATCAATTGTTCCCTTGTCATTTCTAAAACAAGGCTGGGAACTAAATATTCCAGGATACTTGATTTTTAGAAGAGATAGGCAAAATGGAAAAGGAGTGGGGGGGTTAGCCCTGATAATAAAAGATGGGATAAAGACAGTAAAGAGAAAGGATCTTAGTTCGGATAATCAAGATGTAGAATCAGTTTGGTTGGAGCTGAGAAACAACAAGGGGCAGAAAACACAGGTGGGAGTAGTTTATAGGCCCCCGAACAGTCGTTGTAGTGTTGGGCACAGTATAAATCAGGAAATTAGAGGTGCATGTAACAAGGGAAATACAGTAATTATGGGGGATTTGAATTTTCATATTGACTGGGAAAATCAAATTTGCAGTAATAGTGCAGAGGATGAGTTCATGGAATGTATTCCAGATAGTTTTCTAGATCAGTATGTCAAGGAACCAACTAGGGAACAAGTTATTTTAGATCTAGTATTGAGCAATGAGAAAGGGTTAATTAATAACCTTGTCGTAAAGGAGCTTCTGGGGAAAAGTGATCATAGTATGATAGAATTTTATATTGAGTTTGAGAGTGATTTAGTTAAGTCTGAAACTAGGGTCTTAAATCTGAACAAAGCAAACTACATAGGTATAAAAGGCGAGTTGGCTAAGGTAGATTGGGAAACTAGATTAAAAGATATGACGGTAGAAAAGCAATAGCAAACATTTATAAGAACATAAGAAATAGGAGCAGGAATAGGCCACTTGGCCCCTCGAGCCTGCTCCGCCATCCAATAAGATCATGGCTGATCTTGGGCTCAAAGCCACTTCCCTGCCCGCTCCCCATAACCCTTCACTCCCTTATCTTGCAAAAAACTGTCTATCTCCACCTTAAATGTATTTAAAGACCCAGCCTTCACAACTCTCTGGGACAGAGAATTCCACAGATTTACGACCCTCTGAGAGAAGAAGTTCCTCCTCATCTCAGTTCTAAAAGGGCGACCCTTTATTCTGAAACTATGCCCCCAAGTTCTAGATTTCTCCACGAGGGGAAACATCCTCTCTGCATCTACCTTGTCGAGCCCCCTCAGTATCTTATATGTTTCAATAAGATCACCTTTCGTTCTTCTAAATTCCAATGAGTATAGGCCCAACCTGCTCAACCTTTCCTCATACGTCCACCCCCTCATCTCTGGAATTAACCGAGTGAATCGTCTCTGAACTGCCTCCAATGCAAGTATATCCTTCCTTAAATAAGGAGACCAAAACTGTACGCAGTACTCAAGGTGTGGTCTCACCAATACCCTGTACAGTTGTAGCAGGACTTCCCTGCTTTAATACTCCAACCCCTTGCAATAAAGGCCAACATTCCATTTGCCTTTTTGATTACTTGCTGTACCTGCATGTTAACTTTTTGTGTTTCATGCACAAGGGTCCCCAGGTCCCTCTGAACTGTAGCATTTTGTAATCTCTCTCCATTTAAATAATAATTTGCCTTTTTATTTTTCCTACCAAAGTGGATAACCTCGCACTTTCCCACATTATACTCCATATTCCAACTGTTTGCCCACTCACTTAGCCTGTCTATATCCCTTTGCAGATTCTTTGAGTCCTCTGCACAACTTGCTTTCCCACCTATCTTTGTATCATCCACAAACTTGGCTACATTACACTCGGTCCCTTCATCCAAGTCATTAATGTAGATTGTAAATAGTTGAGGCCCCAGCGCCGATCCCTGTGGCACCCCACTAGTTACCGTTTGCCAACCGGAAAATGACCCATTTATCCCGACTCTCTGCTTTCTGTTAGTTAGCCAATTCTCTATCCATGCTAATATATTACCCCCAACTTCGAGAGCTCTTATCTTTTACATAAGAACATAAGAACATAAGAAATAGGAGCAGGAGTAGGCCAATTGGCCCCTCGAGCCTGCTCCGCCATTCAATAAGATCATGGCTGATCTGATCCTAACCGCCAATCTACTATCACAGAACCATCTCCTGAATCTAACAGAATTGGACACACGAAATAGGAGCAGGATCAGGCTACACGGCCCCTGGGCCCGCTCCGCTACCCACAGGGCCATGACCGATCCGAACCTAGACTCATGTCCAAATTCCTGCCCGCTCCCCGTAACCCTTAATTCCCTTTACTTCTAGGAAACTGTCTATTTCTGTTTTAAATTTATGTAATGATGTAGCTTCTACAGCTTTTTGGGGCAGCATATTCCATGGACCTACCACCCTCTGAGTGAAGTAGTTCCTTCTCATCTCAGTTTTGAAAGAGCAGCTCCTTATTCTAAGACTATGCCCCCTAGTTCTAGTTTCACCCATCATCGGGAACATCCTCCCCGCATCCACCCGATCCAACCCCTTCACAATCTTATATGTTTCAATAAGATCGCCTCTCATTCTTCTGAACTCCAATGAGTAGAGTCCCAATCTACCCAACCTCTCCTCATATGTCCATCCCCTCATCCCCGGGATTAACCGAGTGAACCTTCTTTGTACTGACTCGAGAGCAAGTATGTCTTTTCTTAAGTAAGGACACCGAAACTGTATGCAGTATTCCAGGTGCGGTCTCACCAATACCTTGTACAACTGAAGCAATACCTCCCTATTTTTATATTCTATCCCCCTAGCAATGAAAGCCAACATTCCATTGGCCTTCTTATTCACTTGCTGCACCTGCATACTAACCTTTTGAGTTTCGTGCACCAGGACCCCCAGATCCCTTTGTACTTCAGTACTTTCCAGTTTCTTGCCATTTAGATAATAACTTGCTCTACTATTTTTCCTGCCAAAGTGCATAACCTCACACTTTCCAGTATTGTATTCCATCTGCCAAATCTCTGCCCACTTACTTAGCCTGTCTAAGTCCCCTTGCAGATTTTTTATGTCCTCCTCACTCACTACTTTCCCTCCCATCTTAGTATCATCTGCAAACTTTGATATGTTACACTCGGTCCCATCCTCCAAATCGTTAATATAAATTGTAAAGAGTTGGGGACCCAGCACTGACCCCTGCGGAACACCACTAGTTACTGATTGCCAGTCTGAGAATGAACCATTTATCCCAACTCTCTGCCTTCTGTTAGATAGCCAATCCTCTATCCATGCCAGAATATTACCCCCAATCCCATGATTTTTTATTTTAAGCAATAATCTTTTGTGTGGCACCTTGTCAAATGCCTTTTGGAAGTCTAAATACACCACATCCACTGGTTCCCCTTTATCCACCCTGTATGTTACTTCCTCAAAGAACTCCAGCAAATTTGTCAAACATGACTTCCCCTTCATAAAACCATGCTGACTTTGTCCTATTAAATTATGATTATCCAAATGTCCTGTTACTGTCTCCTTAATAATGGACTCCAAAATTTTACCTACCACAGATGTTAGGCTAACCGGTCTATAATTTCCAGCCTTCTGTCTACTGCCCTTTTTAAATAAGGGTGTTACATTAGCAGTTTTCCAGTCTGCCGGGATCTTTGCTGAGTCCAGGGAGTTTTGGAAAATTATTACCAATGCATCTACAATCCCTACCGCCACTTCCCTCAAGACCCTAGGATGTAAGCCATCAGGTCCAGGTGATTTATCCGCCTTGAGTCCCATTATTTTACTGAGTACCACTTCCTTAGTGATTTTGATCGTGTTTAGCTCCTCCCCCCCATAGCCCCCTGTTTGTCCAGTGTTGGGATATTCTTAGTGTCCTCTACTGTAAAGACTGATACAAAATATTCATTCAGTGTATTTGCCATCTCCATATTTCCCACCATTAATTTCCCGGTCTCATCTTCTAAGGGACCAACATTTACTTTAGCCACCCTTTTTCTTTTTATATAGCTATAAAAACTCTTACTATCTGTTTTTATATTTTTTGCTAATTTACTTTCATAATCTATCTTCCCTTTCTTAATCACTGATCATGTATCGTCTTACCCTTTAATCTATTTTCCCAATCCACTCTACTCAATTCCACTCGCATACCTTCATAGTCTCCTTTATTCAAGCTTAGCACACTTGTTTGAGATCCAACCTTCTCACCCTCTAATTGAATATGGAATTCAACCATGTTATGGTCACTCATTCCAAGGGGACCATTTACTAGGACATTTTTAATTAATCCTGTCTCGTTACACAGGACCAGATCTAAGGTTGCTTGCCCCCTGGTCGGTTCAGTTACATACTGCTCAAGAAACCCATCCCTAATACACTCAATGAACTCATCCTCAAGGCAGCCCTGCCCAATTTGATTTGTCCAATTAATATGATAGTTAAAATCCCCCATAATTATAGATGTTCCCTTATTACAAGCCTCAACTATTTCCTGATTGATACTCCGTCCAACAGAGTTGCAACTGTTCAGAGGCCTATAGACTATACCCACTAGTGTTTTTTCCCCCTTATTATTCCTTATCTCCACCCAAACTGTTTCATTATCCTGATCTTTTGACCCAATATCATTTCTCTGTATTACAGTGATTCCTTCCTTTATTAACATAGCCACCCCACCTCCCCTTCCTTCCTGCCTGTTCTTCCTGATCGTTAAATAACCTGGTATGTTTAATTCCCAGGCATTGTCACCCTGCAGCCATGTTTCTGTAATGGCCACAAGATCATACCCATGTGTAGTTATTTGTGCCATTAACTCGTCTATTTTGTTACGAATGTTATGTGCATTCAGATAGAGAGCTTTCAAATATGTTTTGTGACACTTAGTTCCTGCTTTTGCCCTTTTTATTACTTTACCTTTTACTCCATACCTTCTGCCCCTTCCTGACACACTCTGGTTTTTAATTTCCCCACTGCTACCTAAGTCTATGACCTTCTCTGTTGTCATTTTTATTATTTGCTCTCTAGGAACCTTTTATGTGGCACCTTATCGAATGCCTTCTGGAAATCCAAATACACCACATCCACTGGCTCACCTTTGTCCACCCTGCTCGTTACATCCTCAAAGAATTCCAGCAAATTTGTTAAAGAATTAATTCATAATTCACAACGAATATACATTCCCATAAGGAATAACCATGGGATTAGTATTATAACCGTGGCTAACACGAGAAGTTAAAAATAGTATTAGATTAAAGGAAGAGGATTATAATTTTGCCAAAAAGAGTAGGAAGCCTGAAGATTGGGAGGATTTTAGAATTAAGCAAAGGATGACCAAGAAATTGATGATGAAAGAAAAAAGAGAATATGAAAGTAAACTAGCAAGAGACATAAAAAGATTGTAAAAGCTTCTATAGGTATGTAAAAAGGAAAAGATTAGCAAAAGTAAATATGGGTCCCTTAGAGACAAAGACAGGAGAACTTATAATGGGAAATAAGGAAATGGCAGAGACATTAAACAAATACTTTGGCTGCGATTTCGCTGACTGAGGTGGGTCCTGGGTGGCTGGGGTCGGTGTCACGGTCCCAGCCCGCTGCCTACTGCAGCCCGCACTCTCCAAGTGTTTTGACGTTAATAGGGCTTGTGAGGTTCCCGGCCAATTAAAAGGAAGCGCGTCATCAGCCGGTTTCCTTAAAGGGGCCATGTCCAAATTGATTTTGACAGTTCTGCTGTCAGTGTTCTACAGCATTGAAGTGTTGCAAACACTGACAAGCACTGCACAAAGGTGCACGTCTGCACCCAGGCTCTCGCAGGACTCCCTCCATATGCTTATTGAGGGAGTCACAGCACGCAGGGAGATTCTCTTCCCTTCCCATGGGCGGAAGAGACCTCCCCAGGAGATCAACGCAGCCTGGTTGCACATTGCACAGGAGGGCCCAAGCAGGGATGTCGTCAGGAGGACCAGGCTGCAGTGGCACAAGCCTTTCAATGATCTCAGTAGATCATGAAACGTTACTGCAAATCCACACCCAACCTCATCCTGCTGTGCCACTCATCACATCCCCATCACTCTGCCTTCCCTACCCTACTCCTGCACATCCTTACTTACACCAATTTACCTTGCACCTCCACCCATTCCTCTCTATCTACCTTATCACTTCCCATCTCACTAGCCACCCCTCACACTCACCCTCACCCTACTGCTAGCACACCAACTAAAAACACACAAGGGTAGGCACTTGGGTGGTTTAGCCAATGTTCATGTGAAGTTTCTGGTAATGTGCTGTCAAATATTGAAACCTTTATTTTCAGCACTTTGCGTTCTTGGACAGATTTGTGTGCACCTTTGGAAGTGGCTTAGTGAGTTGTAGTGAATGGTGAGACATAAGGGTACTCCCCCACCCCCATGCAATGGTGATGAGTGTGAAAGGAATGGCTTGGGCATTGTAGGGATGCTTTATGGTGTTGGTGTGGGGTGGTGCCAACCTGGCACATCATGTGGCATCCAGGGTGTACAGCGTCAAGTGAAGTAAATCTGGCCATGGTGAGGCCATCCCTGGCAGCAATGTGGTCGGGTGCTGATGCCCTGTGTCCGGTGCAGCATCAGTTGATTGCGGAGAAGGCTGGTGTTGTTGTTGTTGCTGCTGGTGCGCCCGGTGATGCTGGTGATGGGGCTGATCTTGGTGGGATTCTGAGGACCAAGGTGAGATATTTTCAAGGGCAACAATGCTGATGGAATAGATGGCAGGTGAGGTTGAGATGACAGAAGCAATCTGTCAATGGTGAGAGAGGTTGTTCCAATGAGGTGGCACTGGATAGAGAGTTTGCTCCAAACACTTGCAAGCTGCAGAAAGCTCAATATGTCTTCCAAATGCAGTAACCAACAGTTTCTGAGCTTTAAAAGTGAACAGCTGTAACATGGGATCTTTCATACAACTTTGGCAGCTGTCAGGTTATGAGATAATTCAATGCTGAATCCACTCATGACATGCTGAGCTGTTGGGCTGGATTTTTGCCAGCCCCGAGGAGGCGGGTATGGAGGCGGGACTGCCGGTAAATTTGCAGAATTTGGGGGCGGGTGGCAAACCCGCCTCCATGCCCTCTTGCCAGGAGGTGGGAAGCCGTCCTGCCCCGGGTCCCGTCTCCTCGAGGCGGGAAAGGGATTAAATCCTATTAACTGCCTGTTAACAGGTAGTTAACTGGCAGAAAATAGGATTAGCCCCATTTTTCCATCCGAAGTGCAGGTTTCCCGACCTCAGGGAACCCCGCCAGGGTGTAGGAGATGAGTAGGAGGTCTGCGGGGGTCAGAGGGGTCTGCAAGTGCAATGTAGAGGTGAGTGATGGGTGCAAGTGTGGAGTGGTAAGTATGTAAGGTGAGTGTAAAGTGTTAGAAAATGTTCACTTACCTTTGTTTCTGCCTACAGCCTTCAGCCGCTGTGGAGTTGGAGTCCCGACATCTCCATTGTAGATATCACAGACTGGCTGTTGGATCCTCTGAACCAACAGCCAGGTGATTTCAGCAAAGTTGAAAG
The DNA here is from genome assembly GCA_030390025.1 of Squalus acanthias. NCBI lineage: Eukaryota > Metazoa > Chordata > Chondrichthyes > Squaliformes > Squalidae > Squalus > Squalus acanthias. Next base: position 158,591 of record CM059448.1, read on the forward strand.
GTTTGATGAGTCCTGAACACAAGGGCTCATCAAACAACACTGAATGTCAGTGTTTGACAGCTTCACAGAGCTGTCAAACGATGACATTTCTTCTTTCAAAAAATCTTGACAGATGGCACGTCATACGCTGACGTGCTCTGTCAGTGACTTCCCCTAATTGGCCTGCTGAGCCCGCCGGGCGGGCTTAACAAGGTCAATCAGGGGAAAATCCCGCTGGTTGGCCAGAAGCTGATGGAGGCGGGATTGAAGGCCGGCAAGCAGCAGTCCCGCTTCCAAAAGCTTCCCATTGACAAAATCCAGCCCGATATGTTCCCTGAACAGTGGGTAACCCATGGGTGAGCACATAAAATTGAAATGTAGGCTTAAAATAACAGCTAATTGGATGTTAACAACCCATTTAATGATGTGAATTGCCTCCCCCGCCATTTGATGTCGGGTCTGTTCAGCGCTGTCAGACCCGACACCTGGGAGACTCGTGGGTTGACAGCAGGTTCCCTAGCCAATGTCAATCTTCGCTATTTTGACAGCTGACCCACCTCCGAACCCGCCCTCTTAGCGCCGGCAAAATTCAGCCCATGTATCTGTCTTCATGGAAGAAGACACAAATAATATTCTGGAAATAGTGGGGAACCAAGGATCTAGTGAGAATGAGGAACTTAAAGAAATTAGTATTAGTAAAGAAATAGTACTGGAGAAATTAATGGGACTAAAAGCTGACAAATCCCCTGGACCTGATGGCCTACATCCTAGGGTTTTAAAAGAGGTGGCTACAGAGATAGTGGATGCATTGGTTTTAATCTTCCAGAATTCCCTGGGGGAGAAATTCAGTATCGCCCCATTTGGGGCGCAATTATCGGCCGGGCGCAAAGATTAGCGCCTGGCGCTAATTATCGCCTCCGACTGCAAACTTGACTTTTATCGCCCCTGGAGCTGATTGGAGCGCTAAATCAGGCGCTACACACCTGTCTTAAGGTGCAAAGGCCGAGGAGCAAGGCGCTAACTCAGAGCGCGGGCGCAGCGCAGGTGCTGTCAGTTAGCGATGGAACACAGACACACTGGCGCCAGACAGTTCTTAAAGGGGAGGGTCGATCTTGCACTCCAGCCACACCCTGCTCATTGGAGCCTTGAATCTCGGCCTGGAGAGACCTGTGCCTAAATCTTCCAGCCAAGGACTATGGAGAGGGTGAGAGAACGAGCTCAGCGCTTCAGCGAGCGGGCCTTGGATGCTCTGGTTGGCGCGGTGGAGCGCAGAAGATCTATACTCTTCCCTGAGAGTGGCAGGAGGCCTTTGCCGCGCGAGTACAGAAGAGTGTGGAGGGAGGTGGCTCAGAGCGTCTCCTCCAGGAGCATGGTGCCCAGGACCCATGTACAATGTCAAAAAAAGTTCAACGACCTCACTCGGATCATCAGGGTGAGTGGCTTTTTTTCAATACCTCTCCATCCCTCCATCTCAACCTCACTCTATGGCCAGAGGGTCTTAAAACCCCAATGCACAACACTCACCCAACACCTATCGCCCTCTCATGAAACACACACACACATTCCACACTTTGCATACAGTAAGGGCTATTCACCTATGGGAGGCACATCAGGCAAGACCATGGCTGCATACAGTAAGGGCTATTCACCTATGGGAGGCACATCAGGCAAGACCATGGCTGTATATTTACTCAGACGCCGTCCTTTTTCTTGCAGGCCAAGCTATCTCATAATAGGAGACAGCAGCAACGGACGGGTGGAGGGCGGCCTCAGCTGCAACCCCTCAGCGATCTTGAGGCGCGCGTCCAGAGGATTGTGGCAAGCCGGGTGATCGGTCCCGTCGCCACTGGAGACGCCGACCCCGTTCTGGACAGCAATGGTAAGGTCAGCACCTTTTTGTCCTCTGTCCTTCCACTTGTCCCTCACAACACCAGCCTTTGACACTTTCAATCCAACTTACTAAATCGCTGCACTTATTCCTCCCTTACTGCCACCCTGTCCTCACGCTAAAGCCACTCTTGTACCTCCCTGCTTTCAGATGGTGATTCACCAGCTGAGGAGACGGGCCTTCAAGCTGCCAGTGGGAGTGAAGCTGCAGGCGAGGAGGAAGATGAAGGCGGAGCATCAGTGCCACCCTCTCCCAAGGAAGCCCATGCCCACACTGGGAACACGCCTTTCCTGGAGGGGAGCAGGGGGGAAGGGTCTGATGAGGGTGAAGCTCCAGGACCCAGCGGGCTGCAGCAACGCCATGGGGGTAGGGAAGAACGGGGGCCTTCTCCCCGGAGGGAGAGTATGCCAGCGACTCCTACTGCACTGGACGCAGAGGAGGAGCGGCTCATCGCTGAAATGAACACCCAGGCGGTGGGCATGCACACTGAGCTCATGGGTGCAGTGGGAAGGGTGCCCGAATGCATTGAATCACTGGCAAGGAGTGTGGAGCACTTCGCTGTAGCACAGGCAGATGCCACACTAAAGCTTAGTGCTGCAATTCAGTCACTGGCTGCCAGGAACCCATCTCAGACTGCTCTCATGCAGACTCAGATTGAGGCCACGCGAGCACTGACTGCTGCCATCCTCGATGGTTCGTACACATTTCCCCGGGGCTCTCACCGCGCCGCAGCAGGCCAGCAATCTGTGCTCCAGCAGATTGCTCCGGATGCTGAAGTGCTGCCCCGTGGGAGTGCCAGTGTGTCGGTCGAGCAGGGAGTTGCTGTCCTCTCTCAAGATGACAGCATTCCTGCTGCCACCACTGTCACTTCTCCACTGCACTTGCCACTGCCTGTAGGACAGACTGCTGCCGCCCATGCAGAGTTGGTGCAGTCTGCAGCCGGGCCCTCCAGGCCCAGAGCTGGTCGAGGCCGTCCTTCAAGGGCATCTGCAGTCTCAGGTTCTGACAATCAGCAGCCTTCCACCAGCCTTGCTGCAGCCACTGAGGTCCCATTACGGAGGAGCAGTAGGGTGGGAAGGGGGGAAGTGCGCAAGGGAAGGAGATCACCCTCGAAGGGCAAAAAGTAGGAGGTGTGACAAAATGTTGGTCATTTTTTTAATAAAGGCTAAGGTTCGTGGTCAAACTTTTGAACATTATCTCCAGGTTATAAGAAGCAGTTCTGTTAATGACTGTGTTTTTGTGTTTCTTTCTATTAGTTTGTCATGAGGAAATGACACACACAGAGTTTGTGAAATAAATAAGTTTTTGTCTTCAAAATATACATGTTTGGTGTTTGGAATCATTGGTGCCTTGGCCGGCTTAGGGGTTACGGGTTGGTTTCATTCATGTTGTTCTCAATGGCAGAAGCCATTTCCTCAGCAGGGGCCTAGAAGCGGCTTGCTATCAGCCGTTGACGGACGGCCCTTGCAGTTTCAACATTGTGGGCCGCCCTCCCGCCTTGGTGCTGCTGATGATCATCCTCCTCCTCCTCTGGTGGTGCTCCAAGGCCTGGTGGCATTGGCTGGGTCCTGAGGATTGCCATGTTATGCAGCATGCAGCACACAACTACGAAGTGGGAAACTCGCTCAGGCGAGTACTGCAGGGCTCCTCCAGAATGGTCCAGACAGCTGAACCGTTGCTTGAGCACACCGATTGTGTGCTCAACGATGTTCCTGGTAGCTTGATGGCTCTCGTTGTACCGCAGCTCAGCAGGGGTGTTGGGCGTACGGAGCGGTGTCATCAGCCAGGTGCTCAGTGGATATCCCTTGTCCCCGAGAAGCCAACCAACTGGCTGATGCGGTGCCTCGAAAAGTTCTGCCACAGTAGTCTGGCGCAGGATGAATGCATCGTGGCAGCTGCCAGGATAATGGGCATTGACAGCGAGTATCAGCTGTCTGTGGTCACAGACCAACTGAACGTTCAAGGAATGGAACCCCTTTCTGTTCTGGAAATCCTCGGCATTCTCATGCGGAGCACGCAAAGCCACATGCGTGCAGTCAATGGCGCCCTGCACCATGGGGAAGCCCGCTATCCTAGCAAAGCCCATTGCGCGTTCTTGCTGCTTGTCTGGGGTCATGGGGAAAGAGATGTACTCTCGACTCCTTTTAAAGAGGGCATTTGTGACCTGACGGATGCAGCAATGCACCGCGAACTGGGAGATATTGGCGAGGTCCCCAGTAGCTGATTGAAATGAGCCAGTGGCATAAAAGTTCAGAGCCACTGTGATCTTCACTGCCACCGACAGAGACGTCCTGGACCTCAGTTGAGGCTGCAGATCTGGCTGCAGCAGGTGGCAGAGCTCAGTGACCACCTCCTTGCTGAAGCGCAGCCTTCGCAAAACACTGCTCCTCAGACATATGAATGTAGGAGAGCTGTTGACGATATACCCTGGGAGGGTAAGGTCTCCTGTACAGAGGCCTGTTGGCCCTCCTCCATCTGGCCATGCTTGCCACTCTCTCTCTGCGTCTCTGTGTCCTCCGATTCTGGTGGCGCAGGACGACGCCCCCAATCAGTGCAGCCCCCATAGTCTCTTAGCAATCAAAGTTATGAAGGCCAAAAACCAAAGTACCTGCAAAGTTATGATCAGTAGCCAAAACTACCTCACACAGCGTTGACTCAATGCAGAAGTCTCTCTTTCTCTCTCTCCGAATCTCTCTCTCTCTCTCTCAGAACGAGTGGTGCAAAAATGTCAACCACAGAGAAAGACAGGAAGAGGCCCCCTTTAAATAGCGCCCCCCCCAGCCCCACAGCGACTGGTAGCGTTCCAGTCTTCCGGTCGTTGGTTGCGCCAGGCGGAAAGGATGGGGGCGCCACTCAATTTCCGCTCCGGGGCGCCACAAGGGCGTTGCACCCTCATATGACGTCAAGATCTGCGTGCGCAGGAGATCGCAGCGGTAAAGTTTAGCGCCGCCGCAAAATGTCTAGTTAAGTTCGCGAGCGGCGCAAACATCGCTGCGCCCGGGCGCTAGTTGCTTTGCACCCCATTAGCGCCCTCTTAAGGCGCTAACGGGAGGCGCAACCAACTGAATTTTTCCCCCCCTATATTCTAGAACGGTCCCTGTGGATTGGAAGGTAGCAAATGTAACCCTGCTATTCAAGAAAGGAAGGAGAGAGAAAACCAGGAACTATAGACCAGTTAGCCTGACATCAGTAGCAGGGAAAATGCTAGAATCTATTACATAGAACAGTACAGCACAGTACAGGCCCTTCGGCCCTCGATGTTGTGCCGAGCATTGTCCGAGACCAAGATCAAGCTATCACACTCCCTATCACTCTGGTGTGCTCCATGTGCTTATCCAAAAACCGCTTGAAAGTTCCTAAAGTGTCCGACTCCACTATCACAGCAGGCAGTCCATTCCACACCCCAACCACTCTCTGAGTAAAGAATCTACCTCGGACATCCCTTCTATATCTCCCCCCATGCACCTTATAGTTATGCCCCCTTGTAACAGCTGCCTCTACCCGAGGAAATAGTCTCTGAACATCCACTCTATCTATCCCCCTCATCATCTTATAAACCTCTATTAAGTTGCCTCTCATCCTCCTCCGCTCGAAAGAGAAAAGCCCCAACTCCCTCAATCTTTCCTCATAAGACCTCCCCCGCAAACCAGGCAGCATCCTGGTAAATCTCCTTTGCACTCTTTCCAATGCTTCCACGTCCTTCCTATAGTGAGGTGACCAGAACTGCACACAATATTCCAAATGTGGTCTCACCAAGGTCCTGTACAGTTGCAGCATAACCTCACGGTTCTTAAACTCAAACCCTCTGTTAATAAACGCCAACACACCATAGGCCTTCTTTACTGCTCTATCCACTTGAGTGGCAACCTTCAGAGATCTGTGGATATGAACCCCCAGATCCCTCTGCTCCTCCACATTCCTCAGAACCCTGCCGTTGACCCTGTAATCCTTATTCAAATTTGCCCTACCAAAATGAATCACCTCACACTTATCAGGGTTAAATTCCATCTGCTATTTTTCGGCCCAGCTCTGCATCCTATCAATGTCTCTTTGCAGCCTACAACAGCCCTCCACCTCATCCACTGCTCCACCAATCTTGGTGTCATCAGCAAATTTACTGATCCACCCTTCAGTCCCCTCCTCCAAGTCATTGATAAAAATCACAAACAGCAGAGGACCCAGCACCGACCCCTGTGGCACACCGCTGGTAACTGGTCTCCAGTCCGAAAATGTTCCATCCACCACCACCCTCTGCCTTCTATGAGATAGCCAGTTACTTATCCAATCGGCCAAATTTCCCTCTATCCCACAACTCCTTACTTTCTTCATGAGCCGACCATGGGGAACCTTATCAAACGCCTTACTAAAATCCATGTATACGACATCAACTGCTCTACCTTCATCTACACACTTAGTTACCTCCTCAAAGAATTCAATCAAATTTGTTAGGCAAGACTTACCCTTCACGAATCCGTGTTGACTATCCCTGATTAAGTTGCCCCTTTCCAAATGGTCATAAATCCTATCCCTCAGGACCTTTTCCATTATCTTACCAACCACCAAAGTAAGACTAACCGGCCTATAATTACCAGGGTCATTCCTAATTCCTTTCTTGAAGAGAGGAACAACATTCGCCACTCTCCAGTCCTCTGGCACCATTCCCGTGGACAGTGAGAACCCAAAGATCAAAGCCAGAGGCTCTGCAATCTCCTCCCTTGCCTCCCAAAGAATCCTAGGATATATCCCATCTGGCCCAGGGGACTTATCGACCCTCAGGTTCTTCAAAATTGCTAAAACATCTTCCCTCAGAACATCTACCACCTCCAGCCTATCCACCTTTATCACACTCTCATCCTCAAGAACATGGCCCCTCTCCTCGGTGAACACTGACGAAAAGTATTCATTCATCACCTCTCCTATCTCTTCTGACTCCATGCACAAGTTCCCACTACTGTCCTTGACCGGCCCTACCCTCACCCTGGTCATTCTTTTATTTCTCACATAAGAGTAAAAGGCCTTGGGGTTTTTCTTGATCCGACCTGCCAAGGACTTCTCATGCCCCCTCCTAGCTCTCCTAAGCTCTTTTTTTAGCTCATTCCTTGCTACCTTGTACCCCTCAATCGAACCAACTGAACCTTGTTTTCTCATCCTTACATACGCTTCCTTTTTCCTCTTGACTAGACATTCAACCTCTTTTGTGAACTATTATTAGGGATGTGGTAACAGGACACTTGGAAAATCATGATATGATTGGGCAGAGTCAACATGAATTTATTAAAAGGAAATCGTGTTTGACTAATCTGTTTTTCGAGGGTGTAACTAGCAGAATAGATAAGAGGGACCACTTTCCATACCTCGGGAGCCTACTGTCAACAAGGGCAGACGTCGATGACGAAGACCAACATCGCCTTCAATGTGCCAGTGCAGCCTTCGGTCGCCTGAGGAAGAGAGTGTTTGAAGACCAGGACCTCAAACCCGGCACTAAGTTCATGGTCTACAGAGCAGCAGTGATACCCGCCCTGCTGTATGCCTCAGAGACATGGACCATGTACAGCAGGCACCTCAAAGCACTGGAGAGGTACCACCAACGCTGCATCCGCAAGATCCTGCAAATCCATTGGCAGGATAGGCGCACCAACGTCAGTGTTCTCGCTCAGGCAAACATCCCCAGCATCGAAGCTTTGACCACGCTCGATAAACTCTGATGGATGGGTCACATCGTCCGCATGCCCGATACGAGACTCCCAAAACAAGCGCTCTACTCGGAGCTCCAACACGGCAAGAGAGCCCCGGTGGGCAGAGGAAACGCTTCAAGGACACCCGCAAAGCCTCCTTGAAAAAGTGCAACATCGCCACTGACACCTGGGAATCCCTGGCCCAAGACCGCACAAAGTGGAGTCTCTTCGCTGGGAGCAAGCGGAAGCCAAGCGCAAGCAGCACACGTCAATCCAAGCACCTCACCCACCCACCCTTCAACCACCGTCTGCCCCACCTGTGACAGAGACTGCAGTTCCCGCATTGGACTCATCAGTCACCTGAGAACTCATTTTTAATGTGGAAGCAAGTCATCCTCGGTTCCGAGTGACTGCCTAAGAAGTAAGAGATAAGGGGGAAACCAGCGGATGTAGTGTATTTGGATTTTCAGAAAGCATTCGATAAGGTGCCGTACAAGAGGTTAATACACAAAATTAGGGCTCATGGGATTAGGGGTAATATATTAACATGGATTGAGGATTGGTTAACGGACAGAAAACAGAATAGGAATAAACGGGTCATTCTCGGGTTGGCAGGCTGTAACTAGTGGGGTACCACAAGGATCAGTGCTTGGGCCTCAGCTATTCACAATCTGTATCAATGATTTAGATGAAGGGACTGAGTGTAACATATCCAAGTTTGCTGATGATACAAAGTTAGGTGGGAAAGTAAGCTGTGAGGAGGATGCAAAGAGGCTGCAAAGGGATATAGACAGGTTGACTGAGTGGGCAAGAACATGGCAGATAGAATATAATGTGGAGAAGTGTGAAGTTATCTACTTTGGTAGGAAAAATAGAAAAGCAGAATAGTTTCTAAATGGTGAGAGACTGGGAAATGTTGGTATTCAGAGAGACCTGGGTGTCCTTGTACACGAATCGCAGAAAGTTAACATGCAGGTACAGCAAGCAATTAGGAAAGCAAATGGTATGTTAGCCTTTATTACAAAGGGATTGGAGTATAAGAGTAAAGAAGTCTTACTACAATTATACAAGGCCTTGGTGAGACCACACCTGGAGTACTGTGTACAGTTTTGGTCTCCTTACCCAAGGAAGTATATACTTGCCATAGAGGGAGTGGAACGAAGGTTCACCAGACTGGTTCCTGGGATGGGGGGATTTTCCTATGAGAAGAGATTGAGTAGACTAGGCCTATATTCCCTAGAATTTAGAAGAATGAGAGGTGATCTCATTGAAACATATAAAATTCTTACAAGGCTTGACAAGGTAGATGCTGGGAGGATGTTTCCCCTGGTTGAGGAGTCTAGAACCAGGGGCCACAGTCTCAGAATAAGGGGTCGGCCATTTAGGGCTGAGATGAGGAGAAATTTCTTCACTCAGAGGGTAGTGAATCTTTGGGATTCTCTACCCCAGAGGGCTGTGGAGCCTCAGTCGTTGAGTATATTCAAGACAGAGATCAATAGATTTTTGGACATTAAGGGATCAAGGGAAAGGGGTGCAGGAAGGTGGAGTTGAGGTAGAAGATCAGCCATGATCTTACTGAATGGAGGAGCAGGCTCGAAGGGCCGAATGGCCTACTCCTGCTCCTATTATGTTCTTATATTGGCCTTGATATTAACGGAAGGGTGGAAAGGGTGTGGGAGAACCCAATTGTGGTCAATGAACCCACGGGAACATGGAGGGCCTCACTTCTCCGACTCCCACACAACACGCGGCCGGATCGACTAGCTGGTTGGCGGGCGGGAGTCGGGATTTTGCTACATCAGGCACCGTGTGCTTTGAAATAACTCAACTGAAAAGTTAAAAATAAAAATAACCTTTCAACGTGTGCCGCAGTTTATTGCTCATAGCTTCCGACTTGCTGTGGCCATGTCTCCATAATGTGTTACCCTCTTTAGAGTCATACAGCACAGAAAGAGGCCCTTTGGCCCATCGTGTCCGTGCCGGCCATCAAGCCCTGTCTATTCTAATCCCATTTTCCAGCACTTGGTCCGTAGCCTTGTATACTATGGCGTTTCAAGTGCTCATCTAAATGCTTCTTGAATGTTGTGAGGGTTCCTGCCTCTACCACCCTTTCAGGCAGTGAGTTCCAGATTCCAACCATCCTCTGGGTGAAAAAGATTTTCCTCAAATCCCCTCTAAACCTCCTGCCCCTTACATTGAAACTATGCCCCCTGGTTACTGACTCCTCTACTAAGGGGAAAAAGTTCCTTTCTATCTACCCTATCTATGCCCCTCATAATTTTGTACACCTCAATCAGGTCTCCCCTCAGCCTTCTCTACTCTAAGGAAAACAACCCCAGCCTGTCCAGTCTCTCTTCATAGCTGAAGCGCTGCAGCCCAGGTAACATCCTGGTGAATCTCCTCTGCACCCTCTCCAATGCAATCACATCCTTCCTATAGTGTGGCGACCAGAACTGCACACAGTATTCCAGCTGTGGCCTTTCTTGATGTTTCCCATGGGGTTGTTCACTGAGGAAGTCACCACTTTAATGATCTCCCCTATTTTAGTAGCTCAGAGTGTGGCACAAATTTTACCACCGAGGCAGACCTGGGCACTGCTCCAGCTTCTGGAGTCATCCCAATGCCTAAACATTCCAGTTTTTAGGCTCCACACTCTGGCCAGACAGAATGTCTAAATTGAAGGTCTGTGATGAGCCAGTGAGAGTGAGAGTGAGAGTAGCCTTATTGAGCAGGCCTGGAATCCTGAAACACTCACTGGTGAAAATGTTTTCATTCAGAGAAGTTTGTTCTACCAACATCTTGAGAGTTATAGATTTTTATTCTTGGTGCTTGTGATTGCTTTACTAATGTTTTCATTAGTAGTGCAGTGCTAGACCCATTGATTAACAAGCCGTGTATTATAGATAATTCGAGTAGAACATTTGCTACAAATTACATGTGCATTTAGGTCCAGTCACCCAAATCGATTATTGATGTTACTTCTGGAGTTATCACAAACTGCTTGCTGGTGCTGAAGACAATCAATGATTTGAGTAGCTTTTAGTCAAAAAGGGCACAATTAATTTTACCTCCACAGCCATTTCCTGGAAGTTACTCCCAGCCCAATTGACGATATCTCCCAGACGAAAAATTGGACAATATGAGTTTCTTGTTTTGTCATATTGGCAATTTTTCAGATATGAATGATCACTGGTATCCAGAACGTTATTCCTGTAACAGAACAGAATCAACATTTTTAGAATTGTTCGATCTACCGATTACCTAACAGCTCTCAATGTCTTGGGATGCCTTAAAAACACAATAATTACCGAGAGTTAGTTGAGCTTCAATTGATGAAATAGCCAAGAACATAACATAATACTTAGTTAGTGTCGACTATATTAGATAATGGAAGCCATGAAGTGTTGACTGTGGTAAAACTACAGTTTTCTTCAACTGACTATATGCCAGAGATTCATCCCAATTCATCTCATTGGTTTCCAATCATAGTGCAAAGTGTTACAAATGTATGAATTGCTTAAAATTACATAGAATATACGGCACAGAAACAGGCCATTCGGCCCAGCTGGTCTGTGCTGGTGTTTACACTCAACACGAGTCTCCTCCCATTCATCTGCTTCATCTCAGCCTTTCAGCATATCTTTCTATTCCCTTTTCTCTCATATACTTGTCTAGTTTCCTTTTGAAAGCATCTAAGTTATTTACCTCAACCACTTCCTGTGGTAGCGACTTCCACATTCTAACCAAACTCTGAGTACAGATATTTCACCTTATTTCCCTATTGGATTTATTAGTAACTATCTTTTATTTATGGGCCCTAGTTTTGGATTATTGCCTCCAGTTCATCCATTTTGCTTTGAATACTACGTACATTGCTGCACAAACAGTTTAAATTGTTTTATTTATTATTCCTCTCTCTTTGTTTTTAGTAGTTATTTTACCTTTGTGCTCTATGACTTCATCTGATCTCTGGCCATTCATGTTATCCTTATTCCTTCCTTTAGTTTATCCTTTACTCTCTTTTCCTGATTCTTTTATTGTTAGGTTTCTGTAATTTCTAGCAGTTCCCTCCCCCCTTGTTATTAGTTTGAAGTCTTATTTACAGACCCAGTTAGCCTATCTGCTAGGACCTTGGTCCCAGCTCAGTTCTGGTGCAGTCCTTCCCAACGGTACAGCTCCTTCCTGTCCCAGTACTGGTGCCAGTGTCCCATGAAATGGAACCCATCTTTCCCACACCACTCCTTTAGCCACATGTTGACTTTCTTAATCTGTTTGTCCCTATGCCAATTTGCACGTGGCTCGGATAATAATCCTGAGATTATTCCGTGAGGTTCTGCTATTTAACTTAACTCCTAACTCCTGGGCCGCGATTTTGCCGGCGCTCAGAGAGGCTGGTCAGAGGTTAAAGTCCTATTGATTGACGGCGGGTCGCGAACCCGCTGTCAACCCGCCTCCAAACAGTCTTCCCAAGTGTCGGGTCCCCGATCTGCGAATGGACCTGACACCTAGTGGTGGGAAATGGATTAAAGGCAATTACGTGCCTATTAACAGGTACTTGTCAGTAGTGTTCAGCCTGTTTTTCGATTTTCCCGCTTCTAGGTCGGGTTTCCCGACGTCCGAACACCACACCAGGTAAGTGTTGTGAGTCTGGTGTAATGTTTGTGAAAAGATGACAGCTGCAGAAGTGGTGTGAAGGATCCAATGTTGCACATGGTGATTTTCAGAGCAAAGAAAATGTTGGTTACTGCATAGATTTCTTTATCTTACAAGTTTTTAAATCCAACTATATGTCCAGTGCCACCTCATTGGGAGAACCTCTCTCACCAGTGACAGATCGCTTCTGTCATCTCATCTGCAGCTGCCATCTATTACGGCATATGGAGGGAGTCATTGGAGAGTCTGGGTGCAAGAGTTCACCTTTGTGCAGTGATGCTGTCAAACACTGAGAAATCAACTGTCAAAATAAAATTGTGCATGGTCCCTTTAAGGAAACCGGCAGATGACGCGTCATCAAATGACGTAATCAGCCCAGTTTCCTGTTAATTGGCTGGTAAGCCCGCAGGGCGGGGTTTAACAAGGTCACTCAAGGGAAAATCACGTCTGTGGAGTGGAGGCAGCTGGGGGCGGGACCGGAATCCGGAAACCATCTGACACGCACCCATCCCGACACCGAATGCAAAATCTGATCTCCCTTAGCAGGACCTCTTCCCCAATCTTTCCTATGACGTTGGTTCTGACACAGGCCACAACAATTGGATCCTCCCCCTCCCTTTCCAGATTCTTTTCCAGCCATTTTGGATGTCCCTTACCCTGGCACACACCTTTTGAGACTCTCAATCCTGAAAAAGAATACCATCTCTCCCCCTAATTATAGAATCCCCTATAACTGCAACCTTTCTACTCTGCACCTTCTCCCCTTGAACAACTCCTGCTCCACAGTGCTTTGGTCGGCATTCTGGCTGGCTTTCCCAGTCCTTCTCCTTATCCTCACAGGTATTGAGTACTTTGTACCTGTTGGACAGGAGCAGTGTCTGCTGGACCTCCTTCACTACCTCTCCTATGTTTCCCTTACCCAGCTGACTGATGGTCACACTCTCCCCTTCCTGCACCTGAGCTTTCCTCTGTTGTGTGACTGTACTCTGGAGTAAATTACCCAGTAAATCCTCCTCCTTCCAGCTCAGACTCCATCTCGACGACTCTGAGTCGGAGTGCCTCGGGGCAGAGACATTTCTAGCAGATGTGACCATCTGGGACATTCTCATTGTCCACAAACTCCCATATACTACAATCCCGACACTGCCTGCATTGCCATGTCTTTATTAATTAATTAATTTATGTATTTGTTTGTTATCTGCAGTTTATTTCTTGAACTAATTGGTCACTTGAGGTCTAGGTTTATTAAACAGGTGGATTTAGCTTGGTGTTAAATAAATTAAGTAGTTCCTGTGATTAATTACTTCACAATTTATCAGTTATTAGCATCTTTAAATGCAGTTAGAATTTAATCACTTAGCTCGTTTTCCTTTAACTTACATTTACTTGCATTAATATTAAATCCTTACTAAGTCAAGCTTAACACTAATCACTAAAGATACTAAACACACAAAGAGCTATCTAGATACTTACCGAAATACTCCTCAGGGTCTGCCGCTCCGCTCTGTGTTGATTATGACATCACCTTTTCTATTTCCTCCGGTGCGATTATTTACTGTTGCCCCTTGGTTTAAATTACTGAGCACCTCCTTCCCCTTCTGCACTGAATTTCCACTCTCACCAAATTCCCACTCTGTTTAGTAGATTCTCCCAGCTCTGTGCCACGCAGCTCTCTTATTGTAGCTTTTGTGATACGACATAGGAACAGGAGTAGGCCATTGAGCCCCTCAAGCCCTCATGGCTGATCTGTGACCTAACTCCATATACCCGCCTTTGGCCCATAACCCTTAATACCTTTGGTTAACATTGATCTCAGATTTAAAATTAACAATTGATCTAGCATCAATTGCCATTTACGGAAGAGAGTTCCAAACTTCTACCACCCTTTGTGTGAAGAAGTGTTTGCTAATTTCACTCTTGAAAGGTCTGGCTTTAAATTTTAGACTATGTCCCCTAATCCTAGACTCCCCAGCCAGCGGAAATAGTTTCTCTCTATCTACCCTATCTGTTCCCCTTAATATCTTGAAAACTTCAATCAGATCACCCCATAACCTTCTATATTCTAAGGAATACAACCCTAATTTGTGTAATCTCGCCTTGTAATTTAACGCTTGGAGTCCGGGTATCATTCTGGTAAACTTATGCTGCACTCCCTCCAAGGCCAATATATCCTTCCTAAGGTGTGGTGCCCAGAACTGCTCACAGTGCTCCAGGTGTGGTCTAACCAGGGTTTTGTATAGCTGCAGTATAACTTCTACCCCCTTGTATTCTAGTCCTCTCGATATAAAGGCCAGCATTCCATTAGTCTTTTTGATTATTTTCTGTACCTCTTCATGACATTTTAATGATCTGTGTACCTGGACCCCCAAGTCTCTTTGGACCTCCACTGTTTTTAGCTTTTCACCATTTAGAAAGTGCCCTGTTCTATCCTTTTTAGGTCCAAAGTGGATGACCTCACATTTGCCTACACTGAAATCCATTTGCCACAGTTTTGCCCATTTACTTAATCTGTCGATAATCCTTTGTAATTTTATGCTCTCATCTAAACTGCCTACAATTCCACCTATCTTTGTGTCATTGGCAAATTTGGATTTATGACTTTCTACGCCATCATCTAAGTCGTTAATAAATACTGTGAATAGTTGAGGCCCCAACACAGATCCCTGCGGGACACCACTAGTCACATCCTGCCAATTTGAGTACCTACCCATTATCCCTACCCTCTGTCTCCTGCCACTCAACCAATTTCCTAACCAGGTCAGTAATTTGCCTTCAATTCCACGGGCTTCTACCTTCGTTAACAGTCTCTTATCTGGGACTTTATCAAATGCTTTCTGGACGTCCATATAAATAACATTCATAGACACTCCCCTGTCCACTACTTTAGTCACCGCCTCAAAAAATTCAATCAGGTTAGTCAGGCATGACCTACCATTCACAAATCCATGCTGACTCTGATCAACTGAAAATTTTCGAGGTATTCAGTCACCCTATTCTTAATTGTAGACTCTAGCATTTTCCCGACAACAGATGTCAGGCTAACTGGTCTATAATTCCCTGGTTTCCTTCTCTCGCCATTCTTAAATAGCAGAGTGACATGTGGAATTTTCCAATCTAAAGGAACGGTTCCTGAATCAAGAGAACTTTGGAAGATTATAGTTAGGGCATCTGCAATGTTTTTATTCGTTTATGAGATGTGGACGTCGCTGGCAAGGCCAGCATTTATTGCCCATCCCTAATTGCCCTTGAGAAGGTGGTGGTGAGCCGCTGCAGTCCGTGTGGTGAAGGTAGTCCCACAGTGCTGTTAGGGAGGGAGTTCCAGGATTTTGACCCAGCGACGATGAAAGATCGGCGGTATACTTCTAAGTCAGGATGGTGTTTGACTTGGAGGGGAACTTGGAGGTGGTGGTGTTCCCATGCGCCTGCTGCCCTTGTCCTTCTAGGTGGAAGAGGTTGCGGGTTTGGGAGGTGCTGCCGAAGAAGCCTTGGCGAGTTGCTGCAGTGTATCTTGTAGATGGTACACAGTGCAGCCACAGTACGCCGGTGGTGAAGGGAGTGAATGTTTAAGGTGGTGGATTAGGTGCCAATCAAACGGGCTACTTTGTCTTGGATGGTGTTGAGCTTCTTGAGTGTTGTTGGAGCTGCACTCATCCAGGCAAGTGGACAGTATTCCATCACACTCCTTACTTGTGTCTTGTAGATGGTTGAAAGGCTTTGGGGAGTCAGGAGAGACACTCGCCGCAGAATACCTAGCCTCTGACCTGCTCTTGTTGCTCGTTTGTTGGAGATAGTCATTGCCTGGCACTTCTGTGGCGCGAATGTTACCTGCCACTTATCAGCCCAAGCCTGAACGTCGTTCAGGTCTTGTTGCATGCGGGCATGGACTGCTTCATTATCTGAGGAGTTGCGAATGGCGCTGAACACTGTGCAGTCATCAGCGAACATCCCCATTTCTGACCTTATGTTGGAGGGAAGGTCATTGATGAAGCAGCTGAAGATGGTTGGGCCTAGGACACTGCCCTGAGGAACTCCTGCAGCAATGTCCTGGGGCTGTGATGATTGACCTTCAACCACCACAACCATCTTCCTTTGTGCTAGGTATGACTCCAGCCAGTGGAGCATTTTCCCCGATTCCCATTGACTTCAGTTTTACTAGGGCTCTGTGATGCCACACTCGGTCAAATGCTGCCTTGATGTCAAGGGCAATCACTCTCACCTCACCTCTGGAATTCAGCTCCTTTGTCCATGTTTGGACCAAGGCTGTAATGAGATCGGGAGCCGAGTAGTCTTGGCGGAACCCAAACTGGGTATCAGTGAGCAGGTTATTGGTGAGTAAGTGCCGCCTGATAGCACTGTTGAAGACACCTTCCATCACTTTACTGATGATTGAGAGTAAACTGATGGGGCAGTAATTGGCCGGGTTGGATTTGTCCTGCTTTTTGTGGACAGGACATACCTGGGCAGTTTTCCACATTGTCGGATAGATGCCAGTGTTGTAGCTGTACTGGAACAGCTTGGCTAGAGGCGCGGCTAGTTCTGGAGCACAGGTCATCAGCACGATAGCCGGGATGTGCTCACCTACTTCCTTTAAAACCCTGGGATGGAAACCATCTGGTCCTGGGGATTTGTCACTCTTTAATGCCATTATTTACTTCATTACTGTTATTTTACTTACATTAATTTTATTGAGTCCCTGTCCCTGATTCGATATTAGTTTCCTTGGGATTTCCGGCATGCTACCCATCCTCTACTGCAAATACTGACGCAAAATAATTATTCAACATGTACGCCATTTCCTTATTATCATTGACAATATCACCGAGATCAGTTTTTGAGTGGCCAACATTGCTCCTGACCACCCTCTTCCTAATATAATTGTGAAAAAAAATTCTGTTGATTTTGATATCCCTTGCAAGTTTCTTTTCATACTCCCTTTGTGTAGCTCTGAGGTGCTGTTGAAGAAGCCTTGGTGAGTTGCTGCACTGCTTCCTGTAGATGGTACACACTTGTGGAGGGAGTGAATGATTAAAGTGGTGGATGGGGTGCCAATCAAGCGGGCTACTTTGTCCTGGATGGTGTCAAGTTTCTTGAGTTTTGTTGGAGCTGCACTCATCCAGGCAAGTGGAGACTATTCCATCACACTCCTGACTTGTGCTTTGTAGATGGTGGAAAGGCTTTGGGGAGTCAGAAGGTGAATCTATATAGGCGGCCTATAGAAGAACACTGATAGGAAGGGACAATAAAATGCTTGGCGCATTGGCAGGCCTGCCAGAAAGCCTGAGTGCAATGTCAAGGAGCATGGAGGAGTCTAGCACTGACCTTGCACAGGGCTCTGCGCAGAGCTTGGATCCCATGATTTCCAGCATGGAAGTGATGGGCAACACCATAAGAGCACTTGTGGACCCAACCATCATGCAACGACTGATGGCTGATGTCTCAGCTTCCGTTGCAGCACAAGCATAAGCCACCCTACATCTGAGTGCTGCACTGGAAGCTCAGACTGAATCCATGCAAGCTCAGATTGCTGTCATCGTGGCTGCGGTTACCAGTGTGGAAAGGGGCTTGCAGGGTTTCCCAGCATTCCAGCAGCCTGTCCTCCAACAGATGGCTAGGAATGCTGAGGTGCCGCCCTGGGGAGTGGTGGTGGCTCCATGGAGGACGAACCTGCTGTCTTCCCTCAGGATGACAGCATTCATCCTCCCACCACTGCCATTCCGCCAGTGCCCTTGCTGTTGCCTGTCAGCCAGCCAGCCCAGACTGCTGCCGCCCATGCCAAGGGGGTGCAGTCCGCAATCGGGCCTTCTGGGTCCAGAGCTGCTCAAGGTCGTCCTCCAAGGCCATCTGCAGTCTCCTCCACTGAAAGTCAGTAGCCTTCCACCAGCCATGCTGCAGCCACTGGGGTAGCACTTCTTAGAACCACTAGCAGAGGCAGAGGCACACTGAAGATAGGCATGAAGGGAATGCACAAGGGTGATTAGTTGCCTTTGTTAGGTTTTATTGGATGGATTGATGGATAAAGTTGGATTGGAATGTTTCTTTTGTGGTGGCTTTTATTTCAGCATTATGGCCAAGAGGACGCTGTGAATAGTCAGTAAGAGGGAAGGTTAGGTCATAGAGTCATACGACACAGAAGGAGGCCATTCGGCCCATCGAGTCCGTGCCAGCTCTCTGTAGAGCAATCCAGTCAGTCCCCACTCTCTATCCCCGTAGCCCTGCAAATTTATTTCCCTCAAGTCCCGATCCAGTCTCCCCTTGAAAACATTGAGTGTCTCCGCTTCCACCACTTCCGTCGGCAGCGAGTTCCAGGTTATCACCACACGCTGCGTAAAAAAGTTTTTCTTCACATCCCCCTGTATCTCTTGCCCAAAACCTTAAATCTGTGAACCCTAGTCCTTGTACCATCAACTAGTGGGAACAGCCTTTCCCCGTCTAGCCTATCCAAACCCGTCATAATCTTGTACACCTCTGTCAAATCACCCCTCAACCTCCTTTGCTCTAATGAAAACAAATCCAGCTTCTCCAACCTGTCCTTGTAGCTAAGATCCCCCATCCCCGGAACCATTCTGGTAAATCTCCTCTGCACCCTCTCAAGTGCCTTCACATCCTTTCTAAAATGTGGTGACCAGAACTGGACGCAATACTCCAGTTGTGGCTTAACCAGCGCTTTATACAGGTTCAGCATAACTTCTCTACTTTTGTACTCAATACCTCTATTTATGAAACCCAAGATCCCATATGGTTTGCCAACCACTCTCTCAATATGTCCTGCCACCTTCAGGGACCTATGTACATTAACTCCCATGTCCCTCTGTCCCTGCATACTCTTTAAAACTGTGCCATTAAATGTATATTGCCTCTCCCTGTTCCTTCTGTCAAAATGCATTACCTCACACTTCTCTGTATTAAATTCCATCTGCCACTTGTCTGCCCATTTTGATAGCCCTTCTATGTCCTGTTGCAGTCGATTGGTATCATCCTCACTGTTTGCCACACCCCCACGTTTGGTGTCATCGGCAAATTTAGAAATTCTACTCTGTATTCCAATATCCAGGTCATTTATACATATCAAAAAAGTAGTGGTACCAGCACTGACCCTTGGGGAACACCACTGTCTACCATCCTCCAGTCTGAAAAACAGCCATTTACCACAACTCACTGTTTTCTGTCCTTAAGCCAATTCCTTATCCAAGCTGCCACTGACCCATCTATTCCATGAGCCTCAATTTTGTTAACCAGCCTTCTATGTGGCACTTTGTCAAATGCCTTCCTAAAATCCATGTAGACAACATCCATTGCATTCCCTTCATCAATCCCCTCTGTTACTTCATCAAAAAATTCAATTAGATTAGTCAAACATGATCTGCCTTTTACAAATCTGTTTTGGCTCTCCTTAATTAGGTTAAAGCTCTCCAAGTGCCCGTCAATTTTTTCCTTGATTATTGTTTCTAAAACTTTACCCACCACTGATGTTAAACTGACCGGCCTGTAGTTACTAGGATTGTCCTTACACCCTTTCTTGAACAATGGTGTCACATTTGCCACTTTCCAATCCTCAGGCGCCTCCCCCGCATCTAGGGAAGATTGGAAAATTATGGCAAGCCCTTCCGCTATCTCCTCCCCCAATTCCCTTAGCAACCTGCGATGCAAGCCATCTGGACCAGGCAACTTATCCACTCTAAGCATACCCAGCCTTTCTAGTACATCCTGTCTATCAATTTTCACCCCTTCCATTGCTTCTACCTTTTCCACTTCTACCGATATTTTGTCAGCATCTACCTCCTTAGTAAACACCGATACAAAGTACTCATTGAGTATTCTAGCCTTGCCCTGCGCCTCTAAGCATATATCACCTTCGTTGCCGCTAATAGGCCCCACCCCGCCTCTTACTACCCGCTTACAGTTTACATGCCGGTAGAAGATTTTTGGGTTCCCTTTTATGTTAACCGCCATTCTACTCTCATATTCTCTCTTTGCCAATCTTATTTTCATCTTCACTTCCCCTCTCAACTTATTGTATTTGGTCTGGTTCTATCTTGAAGAATTCACCTGACATGCATCATACACCCTCTTTTTTTGTTTCATCATCTTTTCTATCTCCCTCATCATCCAAGGAGCCCTTGCTTTGGTTCCCTTACCCTTCCCTCTTGTTGGAATGTACTTGCAACATCTCCTCCTTAAAGATCACCCATTGTTCCGTTACAGTTTTTCCTGTCAGTCTTTGGTTCCATTTTACCCTGGCTAGATCCTTTCGCATCCCATTGAAGTTAACCCTATTCCAGTTTAGAAGTTCCACTCCAGATTGTTCCTTGCTCTTCTCCATTGCTAATCTAAATCTTATAATACGATGATCACTCGTACCCAAGTGTTCTCCCACAGACACTTGGTCGACCTGGCCCACCTCATTCCCCAGCACCAGATCCAGCAATGCCTCCTTCCTAGTTGGGCCAAGAACATACTGGTCAAGGAAATTCTCCTGAACACATTTCAGAAATTCCTCCCCCTCCTTTCCCTTTACCCTAGTATTATCCCAATCGATATTTGGGTAATTGAAGTCCCCCAAATTCACCACTCTATAGCTCTTGCATATCTCTGCAATTTCCCTGCAGATTTGCTCCTCTACCTCCCTCTCACTATTTGGAGGCCTATAGAATACTCCCAATAGTGTAATCATTCCCTTTTTGCTCCTCAACTCTAACCAAATGGATTCTGTCCTTGTCCCCTCAAGAACATCCTCCCTTTCCAACACTACAATGTCTTCCTTAATCAGCACTGCCACCCCACCTCCCTTTTTCCTTCCCTATCTTTTCTGAACACCTTGTACCCCTGAATATTAAGTGCCCAGTCCTCACCGTTTTTAAGCCACGTTTCCTTTATTGCCAGAACATCATCTTGCCACATGGCTAATTATGCTTGTAGCTCACCAACCTTATTCACCACACTTTGTGCGTTTACGTACATGCATTCTAAACCCATTTTTTAATTTTTCGTTGTCTTTCTTAGTCTGCTCCTATCTAATATGGTACTACTTCCATCTGTAGTACTACTTTCTTCTCTAGTACTATCCAACACACTCACTCTTTCATGCACCTTTTTCCTCTTTTCTACTCCTACACGCTGGTGCCCATCCCCCTGCCAAGCTAGTTTAAACCCTCCCCAACAGCACTAGCAAACCTCCCCGCAAGAATATTGGTCCCGGCTCTGTTGAGGTGTAACCCATCCGGCTTGTACAGGTCCCACCTTCCCCAGAAACGGTCCCAATGCCTCAGGATTCTAAAGCCCTCCCTCCTGCACCATCTCTCCAGCCACGCAATTAATCTGTTCTATCCTTCTATTCCTGTACTCACTAGCACGTGGCACCGGGAGTAATCCAGAGATTACTACTTTTGATGTGTGGGACTATTGTTGAATGGGGAATTGGGGTTGCGTTCACTCGTACCGCAGTCAGATGAGTCGATTATGGACAGCCCGGGCAGAAAGAGGCTGTCTGGGTTGCCTCCTCCCTTGCATTTCCTCCTCCTCCTCCTCCTCAGCTGGTCGCCGAATGGCGGGTAGCAAGGGCTGTGCCCTCATGATGGCGAGGTTGTGGAGCATGCAGCAGACCATGATGAACCTTGAGATCCGTTCTGGTGAGTACTGTAGGGCTCCTCCAGAGCAGTCCAGGCAGCGAAAGCGTTGTTTAAGAACGCCAATGGTCTGCTCCGTCAGATTCCGTGTGGCAGCATGGCTCTCGTTGTACACATGCTGCCCATGTGTGGTTGGGTTGCGGAGCGGAGTCATGATCCAGGTGGTCAGCGATAGCCCTTATCGCCAAGTAGCCACCCTCTGGTTTGTCGTGGTGGCTCAAAGACTGAGGGAACTGCAGACTGGAACAGAATTAAAACATCATGACTGCTGCCAGGATACCGGGCATTCACCATCATGATGTGCTGAGCATGGTCGCACACAAACTGCACATTCAGCGAGTGGTAACCTTTGTGGTTGCGGTATATCTCAGCATTTAGATGCAATGCCTGCAAAGCCACGTGCGTGCAGTCGATGGCACCCTGCACCACGGGCAAAGCCACATGCGTGCACCGCCTGCTTCTCTCTGGTCAGAGAGAAGACAATGACGTCCCCTCCCCTGGCATAAAGAGCGTCTGTCACCTCTCTGAAGCAACAGTGGATGACAAACTGGGAGATGTTACAGATGTCGCCTGCTCCAGCCTGGAAGGATCCCGAGGCGAGGAAATTCAGGGCCACAGTCACCGTCACCTTCACAGCCACTGGCAGTGCTGTCCTTGCCCTGGCGTGAGGCTGCAGGGTTGCTTGCAAGAGGTGGCAGAGTTCTGTGAGCATCTCCTTCATAAAGCGCAGACACCTCACACACTGCTCCTGGCTCAGCTTGAGGTAAGAGAATTGCTCTTGGAAGACCCTAGGCCTCCTGCTGAGAGCCCTTCTCCCCCTCCTCCTCCTCCCTCTGCAAGCAGCTTGTCCTCTTCTTCACAGCCTCTGCTCCATCTCCCTGTCATGCTGCAATCCAAGGTGGATGACAATAAGAGCACCCATGAGACTGGGAGCAAGTGGTCTAACCAGAACCCTTGAAATCAGAACCAAGGCTTTCTCCACTTGCAGCACTGTAAGAAATTGTGGATTGAAAGAAATAATAGTCTGTGATGGGTTCCCTAGATCAGCAGTTTGCCTAAGTTGATGACACAGAAAGATTCCAGTCACGTCAGAAAAATAGCTGTAGCGAGAGTTGAATTACAAGGTCAGAACACAAAAAACAGGCCTTTGAATGGGCATAACTAGGCCTGATACGGAATGTAGCAAGGAGCTGTAGGATAAACAAGCTGTCTACAAAGAGGGCAACAAGACCTTTAGAACAGAGATAAGGAGGAAAATGACCTCATGAGGCTGGGAGGGGGCTGTCATAGGTAGCCTCTCCCTTGTAATTGGACAATAGGATGGGATACAAATGATTGACACCAGGTATCCACCAGCCCACCGAAATAACTATAAATATAGACCACCGAGAGGGGAAATCAGACAGCGAGGGGCGAAGGCTTCTTCAAGGTGGAAATCAATGCTGGCTCAGGCCTAACACCTTGACTAAGTTTAGCCTCTGAGGTGGATCAATGCTGGCTTATGCCTAACACCTCCAACAGCTCGGGGGATGAATCAACAGAAGTGACTGCTGTTACTGACTGCAGAGACCCGCTGACCCGAGATCTCCACGCTGTCTCATCAGACATCTAACCAACCGTCCTTCAGTCGTGGCATTCCGATTCGGGAGTCGTAGATCGTTCTCTACTGTCACGGGTTGTATGTCTATTATTAGCTTAAACCACATGTAATATCTGATGATGCTCTGAAACTGTAGCACTTTAATAAAAAGCCTTGCAACTCCTAAGACCCTTTGGGTCACCTGTGTGTGACCTGTGATCCGGATCTTACAGTGGTATCAGAGTGGGATTACAGAGTTAGGAGTTGTGAGGTTCCGATCGGGGGGACCGGAGGTTGTTGTGTTCTTTTGCTCTGAAAGAAGGGAGCGGGAAAGAGCGTGTTGAAAGGTAAAAGCAGAAATACAATGGCGTTGGCATATCACCGGGAACAGTTGATAGATAGCCTGAAGGAAGTGAAGCATAAAGTGCAGGAGAGAGAGGGGGGAAGATAGAGAGGAAAAAAATCTAAATTGCAGGCTAACCAATCTGAAAACTCAGCAAAGAAAGGGAAAAAACAGTCATTTGGAAAGCCAGGAAAAGCTGCTGAGATGCCGATTTTCAAAAAAAGGAAAAAGAGAGAGAAACCTAAAGTTTTACGACATGGAAGTTATTAACGTCTGTGCCGAGACAAATAAAACACAAGATTTGCTGAGTGAAAGGAACCTTAAAAAATACTGGAATTTCAGTTTGTGTGAAAGTGTGTGTTAAAGAGTTAAAGTTTTCCTGACTATGAATGTTTAAGAAGTTACAGTATTTCTTTTGTCTGGAAGTCTGTCTTTAAAAGAATGATTCTGTTATGTTTGTTTTAGCTCCACTCACTTCTCTGTGTTAAAAGCGTTTAAAACTTTTATCTTGTCTTGGATTTTGGAAGTTTTAAGAATGTGCGAATAAGATTGTGCCCCAAGAATTGGAAAAAAAACTTTGAACTACAATTTAAGTTAAGCTGGTGTGTAAAAACTGAGAAGAGCAACAAAAAGTTTGTTTAACAAAAGATTAAGTTTCAGTCTAAGATTTAACCTTGGGGTTGTGGTTGCTATGGTGCCATCTTCCAAATGATCCTAATCTTACAGCACCACTCCCTGTCACCTCACCAACTTTAAACAACTGTGCAAAGCACCAAAGACTTCTACAAACTTAAACAGAGCCAGTAGAAATTAATCAGCAACTAACCTTAGAGTGGTTGACGATCCCTTTAAATAGCGCTGGTGGGTCGATGGTGGGGGTGGGGTCCTTGCTGCTGCTGAACGCACGTTCAGCTATGCGAGGTTAAGACAGGGCATCAGCTCCAGCGTTGAAGACGAAGATGGCATCGCTGGCATAAAATCAGCGTTGTCCACTGATTGATGTCACGATCTGCCCACTCAACATACTTCCGGTGTACGCTACTAAAGCCCGCCCTACCACCCTCACTAAGATGGCATCCAGCGCGGCACGCACCACAAATGTGCGCGTGCGGCGTGGATGCCATTTTCATCACAAATTGAAAAATCGGGTGCTACGGAGCAGAATTTCTAGCCCTTAGTGTGTGAGATTGCAGGGCAATGTTGGAATTTGTGGAGGATTACATCGGGTATACGGCACAGAAACAGGCCATTCGGCCCAACCAGTCCATGCTGGCGTTTATGCTCCAAATGAGCCTCCTCCCGTCTCTTCTCATCTAAATCTATCAGCATAACCCTCTATTCCCTTCTCCCTCATATGCTTGTCTAGCCTCCCCTTAAATGCATCTATACTATTCGCTTCAACCACTCCCTGTGGTAGCGAGTTCCACATTCTCACCACTCTCTGGGTAAAGAAGCTTCTTCTGAATTCCCTATTGGATTTCTTGGTGACTATCTTATATTGATGGCCTCCAGTTATGCTCTTCCTCACAAGTGGAAACATTCTCTCTGTATCCACTCTATCAAAATTTTTCATAATTTTAAAGACCTCTATTAGGTCACCCCTCAGGCTTCTTTTTTCAAGAGAAAAGAGACCCAACCTGTTCACCCTTTCCTGATATGTATACCCTCGCATTTCTGGTATTATCCTTGTAAATCTTCTTTGCACCCTCTCCAGTGCCTCTATATCCTTTTTATAATATGGCGACCAGAACTGTACGAAGTACTCCAAGTGTGGTCTAACCAAGGTTCGATACAGGTTTAGCATAACTTCCCTACTTTTCAATTCTATACCTCTAGAAATAAACCCTAGTGCTTGGTTTGCTTTTTTTATGGCCTTGCTAACTTCTGTCACAACTTTTAGTGATTTCTGTATTTGTACTCCGAGATCCTCTTGTTCCTCTACCCCACCCAGACTCGCACCCTCCAAATGATAAGTGGCCTCCCTATTCTTCCTACCAAAATGTAATACCTCACATTTATCTATGTTGAACTTCATTTGCCAATTATATGCCCATTCTGCAAGTTTATTAATGTCTGTAACTTGTTGCAGTCCTCCTCAGTATTAACTATCCCCCCCAATTTAGTGTCATCCGCAAATTTCGAAATTGTGTTTTTGATTCCAAAGTCTAAATCGTTAATGTAAATTATGAACAGCAGTGGTCCCAGCACTGATCCTTGTGGAACACCACTACCCACCTTCTGCCACTGTGAATAGCTACCCTTTACTCCTACGCTCTGCTTTCTGTCCTGAAGCCAGCCAGCAATCCATTCTGCTACTTGTCCCCTGGCTCCGCATTCTCTGACCTTGTTCTTCAGTCTATTATGGGGTACCTTATCAAAGGCCTTTTGAAAATCCAGATAAATTACATCTACTGCATTACCATTGTCTACTCTCACTGTTACCTCTTCAAAAAATTCAATAAGGTTAGTCAAGCAAGACTTTCCATTTTGAAATCCATGCTGACTATTCATTATTATATTGGGTGGGAGATGTGAAGCCAGAAAGGAAAGCATTGGAATAAATCCAGTCTAAATGGGTGACAAAAAGCATGGATTGGGGTTTCAACGGCAGAGGGGTGGAGTGGGAGCTGGCAGCCGGCAATGCATTCTTGGTGATGGACAGGATTTGGAATTTAAAACTCAGCCCAGATTACGGCCAAGCCGAACAGCAAGGATTTAGATATTCTGTCTCAGTCTGAGCAAGAGACCAGGGTGGGGGATAGAATCGGTGGTAAAGAAGCAAAGTTTATAGTTCGGTCCTTCTGATATTAAGATGGCAAAAGTTGTAGTTCATCCATGACTGGAGGTCAGGCAATTAGTCTGACAACGATAACAACTTTATAAAGCGCCTTTAACGTAGCAAAACATTCCAAGGGGCTTCACAGGAGCGATTATCAAACAAAATTTAACACTGAACCACATAGAAACATAGAAACATAGAAACATAGAAACTAGGAGCAGGAGTAGGCCATTCGGCCCGTCGAGCCTGCTCCACCATTCAATACGATCATGGCTGATCATCCAAATCCAGTACCCTGTCCCTGCTTTCTCCCACAGAATCCCCATCGAGCCTGCACCGACACATATCCCACCCTATCCCCGTAACTCCACATATTTAATTCCCCCTAACATATCCCATCCTATCCCCACATATTTAATCCCCCCCTAACACTAAGGGTCAATTTATCATAGCCAAATCAACCTAACCCGCACATTTTTGGACTGTGGGAGGAAACCGGAGCACCCGGAGGAAACCCACGCAGACACGGGGAGAATGTGCAAACTCCACACAGACAGTCACCCGAGGCCGGATTCGAACCCGGGTCTCTGGCGCTGTGAGGCACCAGTGCTAACCACTATGCCACCGTGTAACGAGATATTAGGACCAGTGACCAAAAGCTTGGTCAAAGAGGTCGGTTTTAAGGAGCATCTTAAAGGAGGAGAGGAGAGAGAGGCGGAGAGGTTTAGGGAGGGAATTCCAGAGCTCAGGGCCCAGGCAGCTGAAGGCATGGCTGCCAATGGTGGAGCGATTAAAATCGGGGGATGCGCAAGAGGCCAGAATTGGAGGAGTGCAGAGATCTCAGAGGGTTGTAGGGTGGGTCAGAGGTAGGGAGGGTCGAGGCCATGGAGGGATTTGAACACAAGGATGATAATTTTTAAATTGAGGCGTTGCCAGACCAGGAGCCAATGTAGGCCAGCGAGCACAGGTGGGGATGGATGAATGGGACTTGGTGCGAGTTAGGAGATGGGCAGCAGAGTCTGGATAAGCTCAAGTTTACAGAGGTTGCAAGCTGGAGGCTGCCTAGCAGAGCGTTGGAACAGTCGAGTCTGGGAGGTAACTAGAGGCACAGAGGGAAGCTGTATGCTTATCTAATAGGGACTCAAGCCTGACACGGCAGCAGGAGAGTAGGAAGGTTGAGGATTGCTGAAGGGTTGGGGTAGGGATTTGGGGGGGAAGAGTACCCGAGAGGGGAGAAATGGAAGGAGGGGTAAAGAGAAAACAAGAAAAAATGGGAAATAGAAGTATGGTCTCAGGTACATGGTAAATAATTGTGGTGTCAAGAGAGGTGGCAACTCTTGAGTGTCCTTGCCCTTGAGAGCAGAGTGTCATTAGAGACCATATGGAGGCTGCCCACGTGGCTAGAACTTTGATTATGCTGCACCCGTTTTTCAGGCACTAATGGGCGCCTAAGCCTCTAATATGACGGGCGGGGCTCTCCCAGTAATTATGAGCAAGAAGTGCGCAGCCCGCCATATTGTTACAGGCAAAAAAGTAGGTGTCAAAGGCCGGCGGTACATTCAAGGTCCTCTTCTTCTCTTCTTAGGCAGTCCCTCGGATCCGAGGATGACTTGCTGCCACACTAAAAATTAGTTCTCAGGTGACTGATGAGTCCAATGCGGGACCTACAGTCTCTGTCACAGGTGGGGCAGACGGTGGTTGAAGGGGCGGGTGGGTGGGGTTGATGTGCGCTCCTTCTGCTGTTTGTGCTTGGCTTCCGCTTGTTCCCAGCAAAGAGACTCGAGGTGTTTGGCGCCTTCCCGGATGCTTCACCTCCACTTTGTGCGGTCTTGGGCCAGGGATTCCCAGGTGTCGGTGGGGATGTTGCACTTTTTCAAGGAGGCTTTGAGGGTGTCCTTGAAGCGTTTCCTCTGCCCACCTGGGGCTCTCTTGCCGTGTCGGAGCTCCGAGTAGAGCGTTTGCTTTGGGAGTCTCGTATCGGGCATGCGGACGATGTGGCCCGTCCATCGGAGCTGATCGAGTGTGGTCAAAACTTCGATGCTGGGGATGTTGGCCTGAGCGAGAACACTGACGTTGGTGCGCCTATCCTGCCAATGGATTTGCAGGATCTTGCGGAGGCAGCATTGGTGGTACCTCTCCAGTGCTTTGAAGTGCCTGCTGTACATGGTCCATGTCTCTGAAGCATACAGGAGGGTGGGTATCACTACTGCTCTGTAGACCATGAGCTTGGTGCTGGGTTTGGGGTCCTGGTCTTCAAACACTCTGTTCCTCAGGTGACCGAAGGCTGCACTGGCACACTAAAGGCGGTGTTGGACTTTGTCATCGATGTCTGCCCTTGTTGACAGTAGGCTCCCGAGGTATGGAAAGTGGTCCACGTTGTCCAAGGCCTTGTCAAGGTCCTAACGCCTGTTTGAGTGCCTGTGCAAAGTTTGGTTACCCTGAATACAGCCAGAGCCAGCTGCAATATGGAAAACTAGGTCTACGTGCAGCCTAACCAGGATCCCTAAAGGGATCACTACAATCCTCCGCCATAGAAGTTCGTTTTTTAAAGATAGTTACTAGAATGTGGAGCCGGGTGGTACAGGAGTTCTCTCCTGACCCGCATTAAAACCGGCCACCGCTTCCCCTAATCACCGCCTCGCCCCCCTCCCAATCACCCCACTCCCGATCACACCCCTGCTGATCGCCCCCCTCCCAATTATTCCCCCTCCTAATCGCCCACTCCCAACAGCCGCCATGACCTATCCTTGCAAAATAGCTTCCATCTTCAGCTAAACTGGTGCCAGTGCCCATAAAATAGAAAGCCTTGTCCAGACACCAACCTTTTATCCTCGTGCTGAGCTCCCTAATCTGCCCATCTTTCCCTATTCTAGCATGTGGCTGGGGGAGTAATCTGATGATTACCACCATTGAAGTAAGATGGCAGGAATGACGTATGAAGAGAGATTGGGTCGATTGGGCTTGTATTCGCTAGAGTTTAGAAGAATGAGAGGGGATCTCATTGAAACTTATAAAATTCTAACAGGACTAGACAGACTAGATACAGGAAGGATGTTCCCGATGGCGGGGGAGTCCAGAACCAGGGGTCACAGTCTAAGGATAAGGGGTAAGCCAATTAGGACTGAGATAAGGAGGAATTTCTTCACCCAGAGAGTGGTGAACCTGTGGAATTCTCTACCACAGAAGACAGTTGAGTCCAATTCATTAAATATATTCAAGAAGGAGTTAGATATATTTCTTAAGGCTAAGGGGATCAAGGGATATGGGAAGAAAGCAGGGACAGTGTACTGAATTTGGATGATCAGCCATGATCGCATTGAATGGCGGAGCAGGCTCGAGGGGCCGAATGGCCTACTCCTGCTCCTATCTTCTCTGTTTCTATGTTTCTATGTAAGTACTGATCCTAAACTTTTCCTAATCTCCAGACCTCCTTTTACAGGAATTCAGGCCCTTCTTTTCCGATATAGATCCCATGTGGATCACGATGATTGACTGCTCTCCCTCACCCTCCAGAATCTGTTTCAGTCTTTCCATAATGCCTCTCACCCTCGCACCCGGGACTGTCAGCCTAGGCTGCAAAAGATAGTGTCCACCCCTCTAACTATTGAGTTTCCTGTTACTACTGTGTTCCTCTCTGCATTACTAATCTCTCCGCCTTGAACTAGTCATTTTTTTGGTGCACTGGCCTCCAATTGATGGTCCTGCCCAATGTCCTCATCCTCGCCACAGGCCAGTGCTTCAAACTTGTTGGAGGGGGTAATTTGGTCTGGATGTTCCTGCTGTAGCCAGCCTCTTCTGGCTTTCCCTGATCAGTGGACAGTTACTGCTCCTTCCTCTACTACTGCCAGCTCCTTTATCTCTTAGCGAGGTGACTACCCTCTGAAACTCTTGCTCCAGAAACCTCCTTCACTCCCTGATGTGTCAGATTGTCTTCAACTCCGCCTCACGCTCTGAGATCCTCAGCTCAAGGAGATGTTTCCTGGACATGAGTTTGTCCCAGTTAACATTTGTTACTCAAAACTCTCTAAACCTGCAGGAACCACACATCACTGTCCCTTTCTGTGCTACAATTCTTAATATAAATGTAGTTAAGTTAGAATTAAGTTCATACCCTTATCTACTTAAATTTCAATTAAACCCTTTGCTTTGAATTCCCACTCTTGTCAAATTCCTGTTATGGAAATATTGTTTTCACTGCTCCCATCTCACTCCAAAGTTTGCCAAATATTAGCATCACTCAAGTATTGAATTTGATGTTGTTTGTGGGGTGGAGGGGAAGCAATGTAACAAAAAATAAGCATTTTTGTCAAAGACTTAGCATCATTCTGGCCTCTTTAATTCTTAATTTAAGGAGGTTTAAACCACCTTCACTCATAGAAATTATACCCCAGCTTAACTAGATATAATTGTTAAAATTTTCAGTCAGTTTGTCAGTGCCTAAAGAAGAGGCCAAACTATTCAATTCAACTACAAACATCTCATGGGTTTGGTCATACACATTTGATTGTCAGCTTTTTTTAAATTTAAGTCAGTTAACTCCGCTTGGTCCTGGTCAATTTTTAAAGGTATTTATGAACCTGACTTGTTCAAATAAGTAAATCTGTCTGAAGGCTTTGAAGACAGATAGTTGGTTGATATGTAATGTACTTGCATATTATAAATTGAACACGAGAGGACACATGGATGAAAGTAAGCACCTGGCAGCAATTACACTCCAGGGTCTCCGCTTGAATTGAATTTATACACAGAGAATGTTCGAGAGTCTAAAAATAAAAGCAGCCATTATATTAACACACCAATTGAGTGTTTATCAAACATAGAATTATGAGAAGGAAAATGAACAAAACACTGTTACAAGAACGAATATTGACCATTGTTATTACTTGGGCACTGTTCAAACTTGTCACTGTAATAATTTTTAATCATGCTAGCATTGGTTGGACAAACCGAATGGGGTCTAGTTGAAGAGAGAAAGTAAGTATATGTTTATCAAAGACTTTAGCGTTCCTGGTGCCCTGGACCTCTTTCTGGACCGATGGCTGTAGCTGCCCTGGGAGTGTTTGATGGGACAGTGTAGAGGGTGTTTTACTCTGTATCTAACCCGTGCTGTACCTGCCCTGGGAGTGTTTGATGGGACAGTGTAGAGGGAGCTTTACTCTGTATCTAACCTGTGCTGTACCTGCCCTGGGAGTGTTTGATGGGACAGTGTAGAGGGAGCTTTACTCTGTATCTAACCCGTGCTGTACCTGCCCAGGGAGTGTTTGATGGGACAGTGTAGAGGGAGTTTTACTCTGTATCTAACCCGTGCTGTACCTGCCCCGGGAGTGTTTGATGGGGCAGTGTACGAACATATGTACATACGAATTAGGAGCAGGAGTCGGCCACTTGGCCCTTCGAGCCTGCTCCGCCATTCAATAAGATCATGGCTGATCCGATTACTCCACGTTCCCGTCTACCCCCGATACCTTTTCACCCCCTTGTTTACCAAGAATCTATCTACCTCTGCCTTAAAAATATTCAAAGACTCTGCTTCCATCGCCCTCTGAGGAAGAGAGTTCCAAAGACTCATGACCCTCTGTGAGAAAAAATGTCTCCTCATCTCTGTCTTAAATGGGCGACCCCTTATTTTTAAACAGTGACCTCTAATTCTAGATTCTCCCACAAGAGGAAACATCCTCTCCACATCCACCCTTTCCAGACCCCTCAGGATCTTATATGTTTCAATCAAGTCACCTCTTACTCTTCTAAACTCCAGCGGATATAAGCCTAGCCAATCCAACCTTTCCTCATAAGACAACCCACCCATTCCAGGTATTAGTCTAGTAAACCTTCTCTGAACTGCTTCCAACGCATTTACATCCTTCCTTAAATAAGGAGACCAATACTGTACACAGTACTCCAGATGTGGTCTCACCAATGCCCTGTATAACTGAAGCATAACCTCCTTAATTTTGTATTCAATTCCCCTCGCAATAAACGATAACATTCTACAGGAAACTCTTTATTAACCGGCACCGACGGGACCGGCATGGTGCCGGTTAATCAAAAAGTCCGGATAACGGAGAGTTATATCTCCCAACGTACGAGAGCCCCGTACACACTGACATGCGCCTGCATTCGGAGCTCCGTCTCCCCGGGGACCGCCAGCTGACCATCTGTCGTGTCCGCTGCCTACCCGGGCTGCACATTCCCCTCCCAATCTACACGCTCCGATACAAGGCAAACGCCTCGGGGTTTTTTTTTAAGTTAATTTTAAACGAGAGATGAAGGAAAACCCCGGTTACCTACTCAAGAATTTTGCCGGTTAAGAGAGATTTCCGGATATTTGGGTGCCGGTTAATAAAGAGTTTCCTGTATTAGCTTTCCTAATTACTTGCTGTACCTGCATAGTAACCTTTTGCGATTCATGCACTAGGACACCCAGATCCCTCTGCATCTCAGAGCTCTGCAATCTCTCACCATTTAGATAATATGCTTCTTTTTTATTCTTCCTGCCAAAATGGACAACTTCACATTTTCCCACATTATACTCCATTTGCCAGATCTTTGTCCACTCACTTAACCTATCTATATCCCTTTGTAGCCTCCTTATGTCCTCTTCACAATTTACTTTCCTACCTAACTTTGTGTCATCAGTAAATTTAGCAACCATACCTTTGGTCCCTTCATCCAAGTCATTTATATAAATTGTAAAAAGTTGAGGCCCCAGCACTAATACCTGTGGCACACCACTCATTACATCTTGCCAATCAGAAAATGACCCACTTATGCCTACTCTCTGTTTCCTGTTAGCTAGCCAATCTTCTATCCATGCCAATATGTTATCCCCTACACCATGAGCTTTTATTTTCCGCAATAACCTTTGATGTGGCACCTTATCAAATGCCTTCTGGAAATCTAAGTACAGTACATCCACCCTTTATCCACAGCACATGTTACTTCCTCAAAGAACTCCAATAAATTGGTTAAACATGATTTCCCTTGCACAAAACCATGTTGACTCTGCCTGATTACTTTGAACTTTTCCAAATGCCCTGCTATAACGTCTTTAATAATAGCTTCTAACATCTTCCCTATGACAGATGTTAAGCTAACTGGCCTGTAGTTTCCTGCTTTCTGTCTCCCTCCCTTTTTGAATAAAGGAGTTACATTCGCTATTTTCCAATCTAATGGAATCTTCCCCGAATCTAGGGAATTTGGGAAAATTAAAACCAAGGCATCAGCTATCTCACTAGCCACTTCTTTTAAGACCCTAGGATGAAGTCCATCAGGACCTGGGGACTTGACAGCCCGCAGCCCTAACAATTTGCTCAGTACCACTTCCCTGGTGATTATAATTTTCTTGAGTTCCTCCCTCCCTTCCATTTCCTGATTTACAGCTATTTCTGGGATGTTACTTGTATCCTCTATAGTGAAAACCAATGCAAAATACCTGTTCAATTCAACTGCCATCTCCTTATTTTCCATTATTAATTCCCCAGACTCACTTTTTATAGGACCAACGCTCACTTTGTTAACTCTTTTCTTTTTTAAATATCTATAGAAACTCTTACTATCTGTTTTTATATTTCTAGCTAGCTTTCTCTCGTACTCTAATTTTTCTTTCCTTATTAATCTTTTTGTCATTCTTTGCTGTTTTTTATATTCTGTCCAATCTTCTGACCTGCCACCCATCTTTGCGCAATTATAGGCTTTTTCTTTAAGTTTAACACTATCTTTAACTTTTTTAGTTAACCACGGATGGTGGGTCCTCCCCTTGGAATTTTTCTTTCTTGTTAGAATGTATATATTCTGTGTATTTTGAAATATCCTCTTAAATGTCTGCCACTGCAACTCTATTGACCTATCCCTTAACCTAATTTGCCAGTTCACTTTAGCTAGCTCTGCTTTCATGCCTTCATAATTGCCCTTATTAAAATACTAGTCTTGGACCCACTCTTCTCTCTCTCAAACTGAATGTAAAATTCAATCATATTATGCTCGCTGCTACCTAGGGGCGCCTTCACTATGAGGTCATTAATTAATCTTATCTCGTTGCACAATACCAGGTCTAGTATAGCCTGCTCTCTGGTTGGCTCCAGAACGTGCTGTTGTAAGAAACTATCCCAAAAACATTCCATGAACTCCTCATCTATGCTACCTTTGCCCATCTGATTTTTCCAGTCTATATGCAAATTAAAATCTCCCATGATTATTGCTGTACCCTTTTGACAAGCTCCCATTATTTCTTCCTTTATACTCCATCCTACCATGTGGTTACTGTTAGGGGGCCTGTACACCACTCCCACAAGTGACTTCTTGCCTTTATTATTTCTCATCTCTACCCAAACCGCTTCTACATCCTGGTTTCCTGAACTTAGGTCATCCCTCTCTATTGTGCTAATACCATCATTAATTAACAGAGCCACCCCTCCACCTTTTCCTAGCTTCCTG
This sequence comes from Squalus acanthias, assembly GCA_030390025.1. Lineage (NCBI taxonomy): Eukaryota > Metazoa > Chordata > Chondrichthyes > Squaliformes > Squalidae > Squalus > Squalus acanthias. The sequence goes on from CM059448.1 coordinate 193,543, forward strand.
TCCTTCCTAAATGTCATGTCCCCTTCAATATTCAGGTCCCAATCTATGTCATCCTGTAGCCATGTTTCTGTAATGACTATCGGATCATATTTATTTATTTCTATTTGCGCTATCAGTTGATCTGTTTTGTTTCGAATGCTACGTGCATTCAGATGCAGAGTCTTTAGTTTTGTCCTTTTATTATTTTTGTAACCTCTAACCTTATCTGTTGATTTACTCTTAGATTTGTACTCTCTATCCCTTCCTGTCACGGTCTGTTTATCATTTCCCATATTAATACCTTTCTCTATCGCCTTGTCTCTAATCTTTGAATTATCACATCTTCCCAAATTTGATCCCATGCCCCCAATATTTAGTTTAAAGCCCTCTCTACCACCCTAGTTATACGACTCGCCAGAACACTGGTCCCAGCACGGTTCAGGTGAAGACCGTCCCAACGATACAGATCCCACTTTCCCCAGTACTGGTGCCAGTGCCCCAGAAATTGAAACCCATTTCTCCCACACCAGTCTTTGAGCCACGCATTCATCGCTCTAATTTTATTTACCCTATGACAATTTGCTTGTGGCTCAGGTAATAATGCAGACATTATTACCCTTGAGGTTCTGCTTTTTAATTTAGCCCCTAGCTGCTCCTACTCTCTCAGCAGAACCTCTTTCCTAGTTCTACCTATGTCATTGGTACCTACATGGACCACGACCACTGGCTCCTCCCCCTCCCACTGCAAGTTCCTCTCCAGCCCAGAGCAGATGTCCCGAACCCTGGCACCGGGCAGGCAACGCAGCCGTCTGGACTCTCGCTCTTGGCCACAGAGAACTGTATCTATCCCCCTGACTATGCTGTCCCCAATTACCACTACATTCCTATTAACTGCCCCCGCTTGAATGCAGAGGGAGCTTTACTCTATATCTAACCCGTGTTGTACCTGCCCTAGGAGTGTTTGATGGGACAGTGTAGAGGGAGCTTTACTCTGTATCTAACCCGTGCTGTACCTGCCCTGGGAGTGTTTGATGGGACAGTGTAGAGGGAGCTTTACTCTGTATCTAACCCCGTGCTGTACCTGCCCTAGGAGTGTTTGATGGGACAGTGTAGAGGGAGCTTTACTCTGTATCTAACCCGTGCTGTACCTGCCCTGGGAGTGTTTGATGGGACAGTGTAGAGGGAGCTTTACTCTGTATCTAACCCGTGCTGTACCTGCCTTGGGTGTGTTTGATGGGACAGTGTAGAGGGAGCTTTACTCTGTATCTAACACGTGCTGTACCTGCCCTGGGAGTGTTTGATGGGACAGTGTAGAGGGAGCTTTACTCTGTATCTAACCTGTGCTGTACCTGCCCTGGGAGTGTTTGATGGGACAATGTAGAGGGAGCTTTACTCTGTATCTAACCCATAATGTACCTGCCCTGGGAGTGTTTGATGGGGACAGTGTAGAGGGAGCTTTACTCTGTATCTAACCCCGTGCTGTACCTGCCCTGGGAGTGTTTGATGGGACAGTGTAGAGGGAGCTTTACTCTGTATCTAACCTGTGCTGTACCTGCCCTGGGAGTGTTTGATGGGACAATGTAGAGGGAGCTTTAGTCTGTATCTAACCCATAATGTACCTGCCCTGGGAGTGTTTGATGGGGACAGTGTAGAGGGAGCTTTACTCTGTATCTAACCCCGTGCTGTACCTGCCCTGGGAGTGTTTGATGGGACAGTGTAGAGGGAGCTTTACTCTGTATCTAACCCGTGCTGTACCTGCCCTGGGAGTGTTTGATGGGACAGTGTAGAGGGAGCTTTACTCTGTATCTAACCCGTGCTGTACCTGCCCTGGGAGTGTTTGATGGGACAGTGTAGAGGGAGCTTTACTCTGTATCTAACCCTGTTCCATCACCCCTGAAATTGGACTGAGTGAGCACAGCGCAGGTTCCAACCAGTTCCCACCTAAAATGGCAATCGCGTCCTATTTACGCCAGAGGACCCCCATTTCCACATTAAAAGGGGTCTATCGCCTGAAACACACAGGCTCATTGGACACCCGATGGGAGGCCCTTTTTGGAATGGCTCCTGAACGCGTTATGAGGTCGTTAACCCACCCCTGTTGATCCCAGGAAAAATGCGTGAACCTCAACCCCATGGAGGTGCCCAAAATCAGTAATAACTTAGTAATTACTTAATAACTCTTAATAGCTTCTAGTAATAACTTAATAACAAAAATCCATTACAAATGTTCAGAACAATTGGGAGTTAAACTGAACGGATCAAAATCATTGACCCTCGCAAAGCACAACTACAGCTTCACCCGAGTTTCATGTGGAAATAAAGCCAGGTGCTTTCTCTTCAAATCCTTTAATTCCCCAGAGTTGCACTTACTTTGAGAAGTTAAACTTTGGAAAGCGAATCGCATTCTTTATAAAGACGGTGAAAGTTGCTGCTCTCCCAAGGACTGGTTCGCTACAAACAGAAGGGCGACTACGTTAGATCAACAGACACTTTCAGGGGATTGGTTCAAGCAGAAAACTTTTGATTTGCTCTAAGGCTATTTTTCGACAGTAAAAATATCCCTGAGATGTTTACCTTTTGAAGTAACAGTATTTTTAGCAACTTTAATTTAATACAAATGTAGATTAATTTGGTGCTCAAATAAGAGCAAACTAAAATAATCACTCCAAAGACCAGTTGAATAAAGTCATCAAATCAATCAAATATATCGAAACACAGATCACCGGACAGGTTCTGTACTGCAGTGGTTCTGTTATTGGACGAATATTCCATCGACTGTGAGTTCAAATCCCACCAAGAATAAAACAATCTGGAAATAAAAACAGGAATTCTCAGACCGTGACATAGGAACAGGAGGAGATCATTCAGCCCCTCGAGCCTGTTACACAGGAACAGGAGGAGATCATTCAGCCCCTCCAGCCTGTTACACGGGAACAGGAGGAGGCCATTCACCTACGTGATGGGAAACTCTCGGACCATAACCTGTGACCTGAGAGGGGGGCAGTACTTGGATGATCATGACCTGTGACCTGAGTGATGGGCAGCTCTCGGACAGTGACCTAAGAACATAAGAAATAGGAGCAGGAGTCGGCCATTTGGCCCTTCGAGCCTGCTCCGCCATTCAATAAGATCATGGCTGATCTTCTACCTCATCTCCACTTTCCTGCACTGTCCCCGTATCCCTTGATTCCCTTAATATTCAAACATCTATCGATCTTTGTCTTGAATATACTCAGCGACTGAGCCTCCACAGCCCTCTGGGGTACAGAATTCCAAAGATTCACCACCCTCTGAGTGAAGAAATTTCTCCTCATCTCGGTCCTAAATGGCCAACCCCTCTATATCCTTTTTTATAATATGGAGACCCGAACTGCTCACAGTACTCCAAGTGTGGTCTAACATAAGAACTAGGAGCTGGAGTTGGCCATTTGGCCCTTCGAGCCTGCTCCGCCATTCATCAAGATCATGGTTGATCTTCTACCTCAACTCCACCTTCCCGCACTATCCCCATATCCCTTAATTCCCAAAAATTTATCGACCTCTGTCTTGAATATACTCAACGACTGAGCATCCATAGCTCTCTGGGGGTAGAGAATTCCAAAGATTCACAACCCTTTGAGTGAAGAAATTTCTCCTCATATCAGTCCTAAATGGCCAACCCCTTATTCTGAGACTGTGACCCCTAGTTCTAGACTCCCCAGCCAGGGGGAACATCCTCCCTGCATCTACCCTGTCAAGCCCTGTAAAAATTTTGTATGTTTCAATGAGATAGAGAATATAGGCCTAGTCTACTCAATCTCTCCTCATAGGACAATCCCCCTATCCCAGGAACAGTCTGGTGAACCTTCGTTGCACTCCCTCTTGGCAAGTATATCCTTCCTTAGGTAAGGAGACCAAAATTGTACACAATACTCCAGGTGTGGTCTCACCAGGGCCCTATATAATTGCAGTAAGATGTCTTTACTCTTATACTCAAATTCTCTTGTAATAAAGGCCATCATACCATTTGCTTTCCTAATTGCTTGCTGTACCTGCATGTTAACTTTCAGTGATTCGTGTAGAAGGACACCCAGGTCCCTCTCAACACCAACATTTCCCAATCTCTCACCATTTAAAAGATACTCTGCTTTTCTATTTTACCTACCAAAGTGGATAACTTCATATTTCTCCACATTATATTCCATTTGCCATGTTCTTGCCCACTCCTGAGAGGGGGGCAGCACTCGGACCGTTGTGACCTGAGTAATGTACAGCTCTAGGACAATGTGACCTGTGAGATGGGCAGCCCTCTATTAATATCGAGAGATAGTTCACCCTAAATCTTTTTTCATCCATGCCTTTGTTACCTCTAGGCTTGACTATTCCAACGCACTCCTGGCTGGCCTCTCATATTCTACCCTACGTAAACTTGAGGAGATCCAAAACTCGGCTGCCCGTGTCCTAACTCGCACCAAGTCCCGTTCACCCATCACCCCCTGTACTCGCTGACCTACATTGGCTCCCGGTTAAGCAAAGCCTCGAGTTCAAAATTCTCATTCTTGTTTTCAAAGCTCACCATGGCCTCGCCCCTCCCTATCTCTGTAATCAGCCCCACAACCCCCTGAGATATCTGCGCTCCTCTAATTCTGCCCTCTTGAGCATCCCTGATTATAATCGCTTAACCATTGGTGGCCGTGCCTTCTGTTGCCTAGGCCCTAAGCTCTGGAATTCCCTTCCTAAACTTCTCCACCTCTCTTCCCTCCTTCTGCTCCTAACCTAAACCCTAACTCTAACCATAACACTAACCCTAACCCAAATTCAAACTCTAACCGTAACACTAGCCCAAAGCCTAACCCTCACCCTAACCCAAAGCCTAACCCTCACCTTAACTCTGCATTGAATTACATTGAGTATACAGCACAGAAACAGACCAAACCAGAACCCTAACCCTACCCCGGACCCTGACCTAACCTGAAACTCTCACCCTAAAATATACTCAACTATGATCCTTATTCTGATCCTAACCTAAACCAGATCTACCCTCTCTCAAGAATCCAACAGATGCTGCAAACACCAACTCTCAATACTGAAGCCAACCCGCAACACTCAAATAAACTGCACCCACAGAGCAAACCATCCTAATTTAGGATGTCACAGTTTGATGTGGACCAGAATCAACCTCACTACCATCGCCCCAACCGGGCTTAAGAAAAGCTACCAAAAAAAAGGATAATGGCAAGTAAAACTGGACAAAAAGCAATAGAAAGCGTGAGCCAAATAAAAGTGGCAGGACCAGTGAAACAAAAAAACTCAAGAATTGAGAATACGAACACAAGAGGGGACAACCACCCTCCTGCCTGCAATCCCTACCCTAACTCTAACTCTACAGCGAGTTACATCAAATGTACAGCAAAGAAACAGGCCATTCAGCCCAACAGGTCTATGCCGGTGTATATGCGCCACACGAGCCTCCTCCGACACGTCTTCATCTAACCCCATGCACATATCCTTCAACTCCTTTCTTCCTCGTGCTTATCTAGCTTCACTTTAAATGCATCTATGCATAGAAGCATAGAAGATAGGAGCAGGAGTAGGCCATTCAGCCCCTCGAGCCTGCTCCGCCATTTAATGAGATCATGGCTGATCATCCAAATTCAGTACACTGTCCCTGCTTTCTCCCCATATCCCTTGATCCCTTTAGCCTTAAGAAATATATCTATCTCCTTCTTGAATATATTTAATGAATTGGCCTCAACTGCCTTCTGTGGTAGAGAATTCCACAGGTTCACCACTCTCTGGGTGAAGAAATTCCTCCTCATCTCAGTCCTAAATGGCTTACCCCTTATCCTTAGACTGTGACCTCTGGTTCTGGACTCCCATCGGAAACATCCTTCCTGCATCTAGTCTGTCTAGTCCTGTCAGAATTTTATAAGTTTCAATGTTAATGCGAGCGCGTATCTTTGCCCAAGGTTTCACCGTTGCTGCTATCCTGGTGGGTGTGGTAGCTACTGCAATGAAGCGAAAGGACTCTAGCGAATATAAGCCTAATCAACCCAATCTCTCTTCATACATCATTCCTGCCATCCCAGGTATCAGTCTGGTAAATCTTCGCTGCACTCCCTCCATGGCAAGAACACCCTTCCTCAGATAAGGCGAACAAAACTGCACACAATACTCAAGGTGTGGTCTCACCAAGACCTTGTACAACTGCAGCAAGACAGCCTTGCTCCTGTACTCGAATCCTCTCGCTATGAAGGCCAACATACCATTTGCCTTCTTAACCGCCTGCTGCACCTGCATGCTTACCTTCAGCGACTGATGCACAAGGACTCCCAGACCTCGTTGCACTTCCCCTTTTCCCAATCTATTGCCGTTCAGATAATAATCTATCTTCCTGTTTTTGCCACCAAAGTGGATAACCTCGCATTTATCCACATTATACTGCATCTGCCATGCATCTGCCCAATCATCCAACCTGTCCAAATCATACTGGAGTTTCTCTGCATCCTCCTCACACCACACACACCCACCCAGCTTTGTGTTGTCTGCAAACTTAGAGATATTACATCTACTTCCCTCATCTAGATCATTAATATATATTGTGAATAGCTGGGGTCCTAGCACCGATCCCTGCAGTACCCCACTAGTCACTGCCTGCCACTCGGAAAAAGACCCGTTTATTCCAACTCTTTGCTTCCTGTCTGCCAACCAGTTCTCTATCCAAATCAGTACCTTACCCCCAATCCCATGTGCTTTAACTTTGCACGCTAATCTCTTATGCAGGACCTTATCGAAAGCCTTCTGAAAGTCCAAATACACCACATCCACTGGTTCTCCCTTATCTATTCTACCAGTTACATCCTCAAAAAATTCCAGTAGATTAGTCAAGCATGATTTACCTTTTGTAAATCCATGTTGACTTTGTCTGATCCTGTCACTGTTTTCCAAGTGCTCTGCTATTACATCTTTTATAATGGACTCTAGCATTTTGCCCACTACCGATGTCAGGCTTAACGGTCTATAATTCCCCGTTTTTCCTCTACCGCCTTTTTTAAATAGTGGGGTTACATTGGCTATCCTCCAATCCATGGGAACTGTTCCAGAGTCTATAGAATTTTGAAAGATGACCAGCAATGCATCTACTATTTCTAGGGCCACTTCCTTAAGTACCCTAGGATGTAGATTATCAGGCCCTGGGGATTTATCAGCCTTCAATCCTGTCAATTTCCCTAACACTATTTCCCTACAAATACTGATTTCATTCAATTCCTCCCTCTCATTAGACCCTAAGTTCCCCGACAACTCTGGGAGTTTATTTGTGTCCTCCTTTGTGAAGACAGAACCAAAGTATGTATTTAATTGGTCTGCCATTTCTTTGTTCTCCATTATAAATTCCCTTGATTCTGGCTGCAAGGGACCTACGCTTGACTTCACCTCAACCACTCCCTGTGGTAGCAAGTTCCACATTCTCACCACTCTCTAGATAAAGAAGTCTCTCCTGAATTCCCTACTGGATTTATTAGTGACTATCTTATATTTATGACTTCTAGTGTTGGACTCCCCCACAAATGGAAAAATTTTCTCCAAGCCTACCCTATCAAACCTTTTCATTATCTTAAAGACCTCTATCAGGTCATCCCCTCAGCCTACTCTTTTCTCGAGAAAAGAGTCCCAGCCTGTTCAATCTTTCCTGATAGGTATAACCTCTCAGTTCCGGTATCATCCGCTCACTCGGAGGTCGAACTCCAAACCATCGTCAACACCTTCACCGAAGCGTACGAGAGCATGGGCCTTACACTAAACATCCGTAAGACAAAGGTCCCCTATCAACCTGCCCCTGCCACACAGTACTGCCCCCCGATTATCAAAATCCACGACAAAGCCTTGGACAACGTGGACCACTTTCCATACCTCGGGAGCCTACTGTCAACAAGGGCAGACGTCGACAACGAAGTCCAACACCGCCTTCAGTGTGCCAGTGCAGCCTTCAGTCGCCTGAGGAAGAGAGTGTTTGAAGACCAGGACCTCAAACCCGACACTAAGCTCATGGTCTACAGAGCAGCAGTGATACCCGCCTGCTGTATGCCTCAGAAACATGGACCATGTACAGCAGGCACCTCAAAGAACTGGAGAGGTACCATCAATGCTGCCTCCGCAAGATCCTGCAAATCCATTGGCAGGATAGGCGCACCAACATCAGTGTTCTTGCTCAGGCCAACATCTCCAGCATCGAAGCTTTGACCACGCTCAATCAGCTCTGATGGACGGGCCACATCGTCCGCATGATACGAGACTCCCAAAACAAGTGCTCCACTCGGAGATCCGGCACGGCAAGAGAGCCCCAGGTGCGCAGAGGAAATGCTTCAAGGACACCCTCAAAGCCTCCTTGAAAAAGTGTAACATGCCCACCGACACCTGGGAATCCCTGGCCCAAGACCGCACAAAGTGGAGGAGAAGCATCCGGGAAGGCGCCGAACACCTCGAGTCTCTTCGCCGGGAGCCAGCGGAAGCCAAGCGCAGGCAGCGCAAGGAGCGCACGTCAACCCAAGCACCCCACCCACCCGCCCCTTCAACCACCGTCTGCCCCACCTGTGACAGAGACTGTAGGTCCCGCATTGGACTCATCAGTCACCTGAGAACTCATTTTTAATGTGGAAGCAAGTCATCCTCGGTTCCGAGGGACTGCCTAAGAAGAAGAAGGTATCATCCTTGTAAATCTTTTCTGCATCTTCTCCAGTGCCTCTATATCCTTTTTATAATATGGAGACCAGAATTGTGCACAGTACTCCAAGTGGTCTAACCAAGGTTCGATACAAGTTTAACATAACTTCTCTGTTTTTCAATTCTATCCCTCTAGAAATGAACCCCAGTGCTTGGCTTGCTTTTTTTTAATGGCCTCAACCTGCGTCGCTATATTTAGTGATTTGTGTACCTGTACCCCTAGATCCCTTTTCTCCTCTGCTGCATTCAGACTCTTATTATCCAAGCAGTCTGTGGCTTCCTTATTCTTCCTACCAAAATGCACCACCTCACACTGATCTACATTGAAATTCATTTGCCAATTACATGCCCATTCTGCAAGATTTTTAATGTCTTCCCGTATTTTGCCACATTCTTGCTTTGTATTTGAAAAGGAGAAAATAGAAGAACATCTAGAAACCAAAAATATAATAATGAATAGTCAACATAGATTTCAAAATGGAAAGTCTTGCTTGACCAACCTTATTGAATTTTTTGAAGAGGTAAGAGTAGACAATGGTAATGCAGTAGATGTAGTTTATCTGGATTTTCAAAAGGCCTTCGATAAGGTACCCCATAATAGACTGATGAACAAGGTCAGAGAATGCGGAGTCAGGGGACAAGTAGCAGAATGGATTGCTGGCTGGCTTCAGGACAGAAAGCGGAGAGTAGGAGTAAAGGGTAGCTATTCACAGTGGCAGAAGGTGGGTAGTGGTGTTCCACAAGGATCAATGCTGGGACCACTGCTGTTCACAATTTACATTAACAATTTAGAGTTAGGAATCAAAAACACAATTTCTAAATTTGCAGATGACACCAAATTGGGGGGGATAGTCAATACTGAGGAGGACTGCAACAAGTTACAGGAGGACATTAATAAACTTGCAGAATGGGCATATAATTAGCAAATGAAATTCAACACAGATAAATATGAGGTATTTCATTTTGGTAGGAAGAATAGGGAGGTCACTTATCACTTGGAGAGTGCCAGTCTAGGTGGGGTAGAAGAACAAGGGGATCTCGGAGTACAAATACAGAAATCACTAAAAGTTGCGCCACAGGTTAGCAAGGCCACAGAAAAAGCAAACCAAGCACTAGGGTTGATTTCTAGAGGGATAGAATTGAAAAGTAGGGAAGTTATGCTAAACCTGTATCGAACCTTGGTTAGACCACACTTGGAGTACTGCGTACAGTTCTGGTCACCATATTATAAAAAGGATATAGAGGCACTGGAGAGGGTGCAGTGAAGATTTACAAGGATGATACCAGAAATGCAAGGGTATACATATCAGGAAAGGGTGAACAGGCTGGGTCTCTTTTCTCTTGAAAAAGGCTGAGGGGTGACCTAATAGTGGTATTCAAAATTATGAAAAATTTTGATAGAGTGAATACAGAGAGAATGTTTTCACTTGTGGGGAAGAGCATAACTAGAGGCCATCAATATAAGATAGTCACCAAGAAATCCAATAGGGAATTCAGAAGAAACTTATTTACCCAAAGAGTGGTGAGAATGTGGAACTCGCTACCACAGAGAGTGGTTGAAGCGAATAGTATAGATGCATTTAAGGGGAGGCTAGACAAGCATATGAGGGAAAAGGGAATAAAGGGTAATGCTGATAGATTTAGATGAGGAAAGACGGGAGGAGGCTCGTGTGGAGTATAAATGCCGGCATGGACTGTTTCTGTGCCATATATCCTATGTAATCCTATGTATTAACTACACCCCCCAATTTGGTGTCGTATGCAAATTTTGAAATTGTATGTCTGATTCCCGAGTCCAAATCATTCACGTAAATTGTGAACAACAGTGGTTCCAGCACCAATCCCGATTGGCAGTGGCGAGAGGATAAAGAGCGGCCCGAGAGCAGACCTGAATTAAAGCAGCGACAGCGGCGAGAGGATAAAGAGCGGCCCGAGAGCGGACCTGAATTAAAGCAGTGACAGCGGCGAGAGGATAAAGAGCGGCCCGAGAGCGGAGCTGAATTAAAGCAGTGACAGCGGCGAGAGGATAAAGAGCAGCCCAAGAGCGGAGCTGAATTAAAGCAGCGGCAGCGGCGAGAGGATAAAGAGCGGCCCGAGAGCGGACCTGAATTAAAGCAGTGACAGCGGCGAGAGGATAAAGAGCGGCCTGAGAGTGGACCTGAATTAAAGCAGTGACAGCGGTGAGAGGATAAAGAGCGGCCCGAGAGCGGAGCTGATTTAAAGCAGCGGCAGCGGCGAAAGGATAAAGAACGGCCCGAGAGTGGACCTGAATTAAAGCAGCGGCAGCGGCGAGAGGATAAAGAGCGGCCCGAGAGCGGAGCTGATTTAAAGCAGTGACAGCGGCGAGAGGATAAAGAGCGGCCCGAGAACGGAGCTGATTTAAAGCAGTGACAGCGGCGAGAGGATAAAGAGCGGCCCGAGAGCGGAGCTGAATTAAAGCAGCGGCAGCGGCGAGAGGATAAAGAGCGGCCCGAGAGCGGAGCTGATTTAAAGCATTGACAGCGGCGAGAGGATAAAGAGCGGCCCGAGAGCGGAGCTGATTTAAAGCAGCGGCAGCGGCGAGAGGATAAAGAGCGGCCCGAGAGCGGAGCTGAATTAAAGCAGTGACAGCGGCGAGAGGATAAAGAGCGGCCCGAGAGCAGAGCTGATTTAAAGCAGTGACAGCGGCGAGAGGATAAAGAGCAGCCCGAGAGCGGAGCTGAATTAAAGCAGTGACAGCGGCGAGAGGATAAAGAGCGGCCCGAGAGCGGAGCTGAATTAAAGCAGTGACAGCGGCGAGAGGATAAAGAGCGGCCCGAGAGCGGAGCTGAATTAAAGCAGTGACAGCGGCGAGAGGATAAAGAGCGGCCCGAGAGCGGAGCTGATTTAAAGCAGCGGCAGCGGCGAGAGGATAAAGAGCGGCCCGAGAGCGGAGCTGAATTAAAGCAGTGACAGCGGCGAGAGGATAAAGAGCGGCCCGAGAGCGGAGCTGATTTAAAGCAGTGACAGCGGCGAGAGGATAAAGAGCAGCCCGAGAGCGGAGCTGAATTAAAGCAGTGACAGCGGCGAGAGGATAAAGAGCGGCCCGAGAGCGGAGCTGAATTAAAGCAGTGACAGCGGTGAGAGGATAAAGAGCGGCCCGAGAGCGGAGCTGAATTAAAGCAGCGGCAGCGGCGAGAGGATAAAGAGCGGCCCGAGAGCGGAGCTGAATTAAAGCAGCGGCAGCGGCGAGAGGATAAAGAGCGGCCCGAGAGCGGAGCTGAATTAAAGCAGTGACAGCGGCGAAGCTCCGATTCAAAAAGAACAAAAAACCAAAGAGTGACGTCACAGGAGAGCAGGTAGGTGATTGGTTGCTGAGTATTACAGCTTTAATTTACTCTCTAAGTTAGGGAAGGGGGTTAAATTGAGAGCTGAGAAACTGTAACTTGATAGTACTTATTAAATTAATAACTTAAACTAGATAAAATAATCAAACAATAAAAATATCGATTGAATAAAAGCTTTAACTAATTAATTAATAAATAAAACAAGGTTAGAGATGGCAGGGCAGGTGGTGTGTCGTAACTGCAGCATGTAGGAGTTTGTGGAGAGCATCGCGATCCCGAGCAACCACATCTGCAGTGTCTGCAACGCGAGGAACTTCGGCTCAGAATTGTTGAGCTGGAGTACGAGCTGCAGACATTGCGATGCATCAGGGAGGGGGAGAGTTATCTGGACACTTTGTTCCAGGAGGCAGTCACACCCTTTAGGTTAAGTAGTACTTTAGAGTTGGTCAGTGGTCAGGGACAGGAGGGTGTGACTGCGAGTCAGGAAGGTATGGGGACCCAGGATGTAGTGATGGAGGAGCCGCAGCCCTGGACCTTGTCCAACAGGTACCAGGTACTTGCTACCTGTATGGATGAGGAAAAGGACTGCAGGGAAGATGGGCAAGCTGACCACAGCACCGGAAAGACAGGCAGAATGGAAAAGGAGGGGGAGTAGCCCTGATAATAAAGGATGACATAAGGACAGTAGAGAGAAAGGATCTCGGCTCGGAAGATCAGGAAGTAGAATCAGTATGGGTGGAGATAAGGAATAACAAGGGGCAGAAAACACTGGTGGGAGTAGTAAATAGGCCCCCCAACAGTAGCTATACCATTGGACAGAATATTAATCAAGAAATAATAGGAGCTTGTAACAAAGGTAATGCAATAATCGTGGAGCACTTTAATCTTCATATAGACTGGGCAAATCAAATTGGCAAAGGTAGTCTGGAGGATGAGTTCATGGAATGCATTTGGGACAGTTTCCTAGAACAATACATCATGGAACCAGGGAACAGGCTATTTTAGATCTTGTATTGTGTAATGAGACAGGGTTAATTAGCAATCTCATAGTAAAGGATCCTCTGGGGCAGAGTGATCATAATATGATAGAATTTCACATTAAGTTTGAGAGTGACTTGCCGAATTCCGAAACTAGAGTCTTAAACTTAAATAAAGCCAATTACATAGGTATGAGGGACAAGTTGGCTAAGGTAGATTGGAAAAATAGATTAAAAGATATGGTGGTAGATAATCAGTGGCTAGCATTTAAAGAAATATTTAATAATTCTCAACAAAAATATATTCCATTGAGCAACAAAAACTCCATGGGAAAAGTGATCCATCCGTGGCTACCTAAAGAAGTTAAGGATAGGTTTAGATTGAAAGAAGAAGCTTATAATGTTGCGAAGAATAGTAGTAAGCCTGAGGATTGGAAAAGTTTCAGAAACCAGCAAAGATGACCAAAAAATTGATAAAAAGGGAAAAAATAGAATGAGAGAAAACTAGCAAGAAATATAAAAACAGATTGAAGAGCTTCTACAAGTATGTAAAAATGAAGAGAGTAGCAAAAGTAAACGTTGGTCCCTTAGAGGCTGAGACAGGAGAAATTATTATGGGGAATAAGGAAATGGCAGAAACGTTAAACAAATATTTTGTATCTGTCTTCACAGTAGAAGACACAAAAAGCATACCAAATATAGTGGGGAAGCAAGGGTGAGGAACTTAACGTAATTAATATAGTAGAGAAAAAGTACGAGAGAAACTAATGGGACTAAAAGCCAACAAATCCCCTGGACCTGACGGCCTACATCCTAGGGTTCTAAAAGAAGTGGTTGCAGAGATAGTGGATGCATTGGTTTTGATCGTCCAAAATTCCCTAGACTCTGGAACGGTCCCAGCGGATTGGAAGGTCACAAATGTAACACCGCTATTCAAGAGAGGGAGATAGAAAACAGGGAACCACAGGCCAGTTAGCCTGACATCAGTCGTTGGGAAAATGCTGGAATCCATTGTTAAGGAAGTGGTATCAGGACACTTAGAAAATCATAACATGATTAGGCAGAGTCAACATGGTTTTATGAAAGGGAAATCGTGTTTGACAAATTTATTAGAGTTTTTTGAGGATGTAACTAGCAGGGTAGATAAAGGGGAACCAGCGGATGGAGTATATTTGGATTTCCAAAAGGCATTCAATAAGGTGCCACATAAAAGATTATTACACAAGGGCTCATGGGGTTGGGGGTAATATAATAGCATGGATAGAGGATTGGTTAATGGACAGAAAACAGAGAGTAGGGATAAACGGGTCTTTTTCAGGTTGGCAGGTTGTAACTAGTGGGGTGCTGCAAGGATCAGTGTTGGGGCCTCAGCTATTAACAATCTATATTAATGACCTAGATGAAGGGACTGAGTGTAATGTATCCAAGTTTGCTGATGATACAAAGCTAAGTGGGACAGTAAGCTGTGAGGAGAACACAAAGAGTCTGCAAAGGGATATAGATAGACTAAGTGAGTGGGCAGCAATGTGGCAGATACAGTATAATGTAGGGAAATGTGAGGCTATTCACTTTGGTAGGAAGAATAGAAAAACAGAATATTTATTAAATGGTGAGAAACTTTTAAATGTTGGTGTTCAGAGAGATTTGAGTGTCCTCGTGCAAGAAACACAGAAAGCTAAAATGCAGGTACAGCAGGTAATAAGGATGGCAAATGGCATGTTGGCCTTTATTGCAAGGGGGTTGGAGTATAAGAGTAAGGAAGTCTTGCTACAATTGTACAGGGCCTTGGTGAGACCATACCTGGAGTACTCTGCAAAGTTTTGGTCTCCTTATCTAAGGAAGAATATACTTGCCTTGGAGGCGGTGCAACTAAGTTTCACTGGATTGATTCCTGAGATGAGAGGGCTGTCCTATGATGAGAGATTGTTTAGAATGGGCCTATACTCTCTGGAGTTTAGAAGAATGAGAGGTGATCTCATTGAAACATACAAGATTCTGAAGGGGATTGACAGGGTAGATGCTGAGAGGTTGTTTCCCCTGGCTGGTGTGTCTAGAACTAGGGGGCATAGTCTTAGAATAAGGGGCAAGCCATTTAAGACCGTGAGGAGGAGTAATTTCTTCACTCAGAGGGTTGTGAATCTTTGGAATTCTCTGCCCCAAAGGGCTGTGGATGCTGAGTCTATGAGTATATTTAAAGCTGAGATAGATTTTTGGACTCTAGGGGAATCAAGGGATATGGAGATCGGGTGGGAAAGTGGAATTGAGGTCGATGATCAGCCATGATCTTATTGAATGGTGGAGCAGGCTCGAGGGGCCGTATGGCCTACGCCTGCTCTTATTTCTTATGTTCTTATAAGGTGGAAGATGGGAAGCCGGCCAGGAGATAATTACAATAGTCAAGTCTAGAGGCAACAAAGATGTGGATGAGGGTTTCAGCAGCAGATGTGCTGAAGCAGGGTGGAGTCTAGCGATGTTACGGAGATGGAAATAGGCGGTCTTGGTGATGGCGCGGATATCTAGTCAAATAGGATGCCATAAAGTTCTCCATGAAGTATAAAGTACTCTTATACTCTGACTGAATTTTGACTGACAGGAATGCTGTCAGGCAGCCTTGGGTTTCAAACGAGCAACTGCCTGCGATTCCGATACCGTAACTCCAATGTCAGATAGCCCTGAAGCAGTGAGCAGAAAACGATGATCTTGTTTCTGCAGCTGGGTAGCCAGAACCTCTGAGTCATCGATCTAAAGCGTCGCCTACAAAACTCGAACATTCCCCACTCCTCCTATCACCAAAAGGAATGTGGTGACATCAAATGTCACACTAACGGCTTCAAAGAATATAACAGTAAAGCACTGTGGGGGAGATACAATATGTAGATATAAAATTCCACTGACAATGGCAAGAAATATCCATTGCACAGTTCCCAGTGTGTGTCAAACTATTTATTTGGATTTTTTAACTGCGTGACAGTTTCCATCTGATATTTTTATAAAGTCTTATTTTATGATTTGGCTTGTGTGTCAGCAAACACAAATTCTTCGTAATTTTATGTAATATAAACTGGAATTGCCCAAGTGGTTCAGAGTTTGGGTTAATAAATTAAGTTAATAAAGCTTAAGGCTCGCTCCAGGTAGGGGAGTAGCGTAGACACAAAAAAATGAGGAATGGAGTAGTGTTTTAAAAAGAAAAGCAAAAAAAAGGTTAAAACACAGATATTGCAACATGTAGGGTGTGGAAAATAAACCGAAAGCAATTACTTTAAAGGAAGAGCGAAATTTAAAGCATCAACAGAAAGCTCGCTGCTAATTGGACAAGAATGGGAATTAAAACTATTGGGATATAATATATTTAGGACACATAGAAAAGATAAAGGAGGCGGAGTGGCAATATTGGTAAAAGAGGGAATAGTTGCTGGAGGGAGGGACAGACAGGGGAGGGACAGATGGGGGAGGGACAGACAGGGGAGGGACAGATAGCCAGTGTAGTTGTATCTCCAAATTATAAGAAGGAAACGTAAAGGAAATCCGCAGCTTGTCTGGCGAGATGAGTAGGAATAACAAAATTATCGTTCTGGGAGATTTAATTACCCGTTTATTGGGGTCGATTTTCACTGCCTGCGCCTGGCATTAATGGGCGTTCAGACACTTAAAATGGTGGTGCAGTTTTTACTGCCCAGATCGCGCCTCCTTTGGCCCCGCCGCCATTTTGACTGCCCAAAGGACCCGAGTGGTCCAGGCCTCCACCTGTAACAAGCGGCAACACAATTTAAATATTAAGTAAGAGTTTGCTCATGCAGATAGAACACCGCTGCAATCTCACAGAAGATATTGGGGCAGCCGTTCAGTGAAGGACCCGCTCAGGAAAATGAATGTTAGAGGAAGCAAACCAGGAACACTTAAAGGGAGACTCTGGAGTTTGCAGCATCATGGAGAAGATGTGTGAGGAAGAACTGATTGGTGCAGAGCTATAAATATAGAAGCAGAGAATTTATTTTCTTGTGTATCTGAGTGTTTTGAAACAACTGAGTGCTCCTGATGTGGGGTAGTACTGGCAACTCCTAGCTGGGTGGTGGAGGAGGAAGAGGAACATGAGCAGCTAGTCAGAGAGGGTCAAGGTGCACAGGAGACTGCTGGAAAATGCCACGGATTGAGGGGGGGGGGGGTCAACGAAGGCGCCACTATCCACACAAGAGTCTACAGAAACTACATGATGTACTTCCATTTCACTGAGAAACAATGTGTTAGGAGGCTTCAGTTGAGCTGTGAGCTTGTCACTGCCAGTGGTCACCTGTAGACATACCTGGGGCCCACACTGAGAGGTGGCCATATGGTGCTTGTGGCCAACAAGATCACGATGGCTCTACATTTTTTCGCTACTGGGTTGATTCAGGCTGCAGCAGGTGACAGCATACCATCTGAAGTCAAGCAGGCTATGGTCACCATCATCAGAAGGGCTGGCTGTTTTATCGACTTCGCCATGTACAGCTGTTGGCTTGGCCTGAAACATTACTGTGGGGATTAAAGCAGGGACAGGGTATTGGATTTGAATGATCAGCCATGATCGTATTGAATGGTGGAGCAGGCTCGACGGGCCGAATGGCCTACTCCTGCTCCTAGATTCTATGTTTCTATGTTTCTATGTTTCTATTAACTCTGTTTCTCTTTCCACAGATGCTGCCTGACCTGCTGAGTATTTCCAGCATTTTCTGTTTTTATTTCAGATTTCCAGCATCCGCAGTATTTTGTTTTTGAATAAATATAAAGTGTTGTAGTTCTTTAGTTCACAGTATTAAAAAGAATTGAACAAAAACGGATATCAGTATTTTCAACTTCAATCACTTCCATTAACAAACGTTGTCTTCTTGAACCAGCAGCCCCCCCTCCACCACCCCACCCCCCCATGTCACAAGTGCAGAAAAACACATACACAATTTGTGTCACCGAATTAAAAACAAAAAGCAGGAAAAGCTATGATTTAACAGAAATAAACATTCATCTTTCTTCCTGGACAGGAGAACCAATCAGACTGACTTGGAAATGTTTACTAATACAGTATATTGATGTAAAGATGTTAATTTATGAATTTCACTTCTAATGTTTTTCTCTCAAACATTCTCCACAATATTAATCCCTGTTCTTATCACGAAAAGTGTTGAATTTTTTTTTAGGTACTTCCCAATTAAATAGCAGGAAACAAACTTCATTGTACTCTCAATTTTTAATCTCCTATTTCAAACATTTATACCAAATCAAAATTGCACATTATCAGTTTAATCAAAGTATTTTCTGTGACTTTCTCAATAAACAAATAGTAGTTTCTTCTAAAGTAGCTTCCTGCAATTTTTATACATCATTACATAACTCGTGTTTCTATTAACACTCCACTAAACGTTTAAGAGGAAATCTATATTTACATTATTCCTGGGATTTGTTAGGATTATAGAACAACAGACAAAATAAAATGGTTTGTGTTTTTCCCCTTTTGGTTCTTTTCCTAAACGTCTTAGGGGGAAAAATTCAGCTGCTTGCGCCTCCCGTTAGCGCCTTAAGAGGGCGCTAATGGGGCGTAAAGCAGCTAACGCCCGGGCGCAGCGCCGCTCGCGCCTCGGCCGTGATCTTCAGTCGCGCCCCCTGATTTACCGCCAGACGCTATGTCCGACGGGTTCAGGGAGGCGTACGTGCGGCCGGGGCGGCGATATTTAAAGCGGAGGTGGCAGGCGGCCATTTTTGTTGCTGGCCGCCTGCCAGCACCTGCCCCCGGCCCCCGTGAAGCCCCCCCACCGTGAAGTGCCGGCTGCGCTCCAAGAGCCCGGCACTTCTCTTGAGTGCCGGGCTCTTTTGCAGGCACTCCCGATCCCTGGGGGCCCAGCTGGGCCCCGGTTCGCGCTGCGCAGGGTCCCTCCCCTTTAAGAAGGGGAGGAAGGCCTGCAATACCGCGGCGCGACGTGCCGCAGCGCCACGTAGCGCCAGGATATTCACTCGCAGCGCCCCAAGAGGGATGCGGGCTGCTTCCAGTTGCGCCCCGCTTCCCTCTTGGGGCGCAACCACTGAAGTTCCGGCGCGGGGCCGCTAATTTTTTCGGGGCGCTAAAAGTCGCGCCCCGGCGAGGTTAGCGCCCCAAATGGGGCGCGACTCAATTTTTACCCCTTAATATTTTATAAAAAGTCAAGAAAAAGTAGTATGTAACTCCCACAAATCCTTCCTTGCCCTCCCCCTCCTCAACAGCATGGTTGCATGTTTGTGTAAAGCTACTCACTTCAGTCGATCATTCAAAGTCAAATATTGAGAAATTTCAATTTTAAAATGTTTTAAGCAATTCAGAGCCTCTTTAAAAGCGTTTGGTCTTCAAGACCTGGTTTAAACTTGTTTAGATGAGGGGGAAATTAATTTTTGCTTCTGTTTCTTCCAAAATCATATTCAAAACTTAGGGGGAAGAAGTGTTTTTATCACTCATTTTTTGTGAAAAGTTCATTAATAATCTTTCAATTCTTTCAAGTCTCATTGCAGCTTTGACAGAAGTTGCTCCAAGTTTCTCTTTCCCTCTTCAACGCTGTTGTTAAACATACAACAAAAAATAATAAAATAAACTCTAATTCCAAACAGAGCTCAAATAAGAAAGTGAATAAAGTGGTTAATCTTCCTAAGAAGGCGGTGAGGTTATCGATCCCCAGCCTTGGCGATGAGTTGGGATCAGTTTTGGAGAAGTTGCTTCCTCCTTTTCTGCTCCCGTTCCCTCCGTCTCTCACAGACTCTGAGGTACAAACAGGGGCACACATTTTTTCCCCTCTTTCGTAACATGAATTAAATAACCCTGATAAACTGTTTCAAAATGGGGACAACACCTGGCAAAATTTAACTGGAACTTACCGCGGGACATTCAACATCACTTTCCCGTATTTTTTTCCGGCTTTAAACAATTTTCGGAATTTTTTTTTAATTCTCATTTTTGTTTCATCGGGGGCCTAAGATATGTTTGCTTTAGCCTCCGTCCAGCGGCCATTATACATGTGCTGAGCCTCCACATGTGTTGTTCCAAAGTGCAGCCGCCGCTCAGTCCTGGGAACAGACTACACGTGTCTGGATCCTCACCCCTCTCTCTGTCCCTCTCTGTCCCTCCGTCTCTCTCCCCCTCCGTCTCCCTCTCTGTCCCCCTCTCTCTCTCTCCGTCCCCCTCTCCCTCCGTCCCCCTCTCCATCCCTCTCTCTCTCCGTCCCTCTCTCTCTCCGTCCCTCTCTCTCGCTCCCCAGTCTCTCTCTCCCCAGTCTCTCTCTCTCTCATAGAGTCATACAGCACAGAAAGGGGCCCTTCGGCCCATCGTGTCCGCGCCGGCCATCAAGCCCTGTCTATTCTAATCCCATTTTCCAGCACTTGGTCCATAGCCTTGTATGCTATGGCGTTTCAAGTGCTCATCTAAATGCTTCTTGAATGTTGTGAGGGTTCCTGCCTCTACCACCCTTTCAGGCAGTGAGTTCCAGATTCCAACCACCCTCTGGGTGAAAAAGTTTTTCTTCAAATCCCCTCTAAACCTCCTGCCCCTTACCTTGAAACTATGCCCCCTGGTTATTGACCCCTCTACTAAGGGGAAAAGTTCCTTTCTCTCTATCCTATCTATGCCCCTCATAATTTTGTACACCTCAATCAGGTCCCCCTCAGTCTTCTCTGCTCCAAGGAAAACAACCCCAGCCTGTCCAGTCTCTCCTCATAGCTGAAGCGCTGCAGCCCAGGTAACATCCTGGTGAATCTCCTCTGCACCCTCTCCAATGCAATCACATCCCTCCTATAGTGTGGCGACCAGAACTGCACACAGTATTCCAGCTGTGGCCTAACTAGCATTTTGTACAGCTCCATCATAACCTCCCTGCTCTTATACTCTATGCCTCAGCTAATGAAGGCAAGTATCCCATATGCCTTTTTAACCACCTTATCTACCTGTCCTGCTGCCTTCAGGGATCTATGTACATGCACACCAAGGTCCCTCTGATCCTCTGTCCTTCCTAGGGTCCTACCATTCATTGTGTATTCCCTTGCCTTGTTAGTCCTCCCAAAATGCATCACCTCACACTTTTCAGGCTTAAATTCCACTTGCCACTGTTCTGCCCATCTAACCAGCCCGTCTATATCGTCCTGTAGCCTGAGGCTTCCCTCCTCGCTATTTACCACTCCACCAATTTTCGTGTCATCTCTCCCCAGTCTCTCTCTCTCTCTCTCCCAGTCTCTCTCTCTCTCTCCCAGTCTCTTTCTCTCTCTCTCCCAATCTCTCTCTCTCTCTCCCAGTCTCTCTCCCTCTCCCCAGTCCCTCTCTCTCTACCCCACTCCCTCTCTCTCTCCCCCCCAGTCTCTCCCTCTCTCCCCAGTCCCCCCTCTCTCTCCAAGTCTCTCTCTCTCTACCCCAGTCTCTCTCACTCCCCCTCTCTATCCCAGTCTCTCTCTCACTCCAAGTCTCTCTCTCGCTCTCCAAGTCTCTCTCTCTCCCCTATTCTCTCTCTCTCTCCCCGTCCCTCTCTCTCCCCCAGTCCCTCTCTCTCTCCCCCAGTCCCTCTCTCTCTCCCCAGTCCCTCTCTCTCTCTCTCCCCAGTCTCTCTCTCTCCCCGTCTCTCTCTCCCCCCGTCTCTCTCTCTCACCCCAGTCTCTCTCTCTCTCCCTAGTCTCTCTCTCTCTCCCCTATTCGCTCCCTTTCTACCCATCTCTCTCTCCCCAGTCTCTCTCTCCCCTAATCTCTCTCTCTCTCTACCCCAGTCTCTCTCTCTCTCTCCCCATCTCTCTCTCTCTCCAAGTTCTCTCTCCCCCCAGTCTCTCTCTCTCCCCTATTCTCTCTCTCCCCCCAGTCCCTCTCTCTCTCCCCCAGTCCCTCGCTCTCTCCCCCAGTCCCTCGCTCTCTCCCCCAGTCCCTCGCTCTCTCCCCCAGTCCCTCTCTCTCTCCCCCAGTCTCTCTCTCTCTGCCAGTCTCTCTCTCTTCCAGTCTCTCTCTCTCTCTCTCCCCAGTCTCTCTCTCCCCTATTCTCTCTCTCTCTACCCCAGTCTCTCACTCTCTCTCCCCATCTCTCTCTCTCCCCAGTCTCTCTCTCTCTCCCCGTCTCTCACTCTCTCTCTCCCCAGTCTCTCTCTCCCCCCCCAGTCTCTCTCTCCCCCCCAATCTCTCTCTCTACCCCCCGTCTCTCTCTCTCTACCCCAGTCTCTCTCTCTCTCCCAGTCTCTCTCTCTACCCCAGTCTCTCTCTCTCCCCCAGTCTCTCTCTCTCCCCCAGTCTCTCTCTCTCTCCCTCAGTCTCACTCTCTCTCTCCCCAGTCTCTCTCCCCCCCGTCTCTCTCTCCCCCCAGTCTCTCTCTCTACCCCCTCAGTCTCTCTCTCTCTCCCAGTCTCACTCTCTCTCTCCCACAGTCTCTCTCTCCCCCACAGTCTCTCTCTCTCCCAGTCTCTCTCTCTCTCCCAGTCTCTCTCTCTCCCAGTCTCTCTCTCTCCCCAGTCTCTCTCTCTCTCCCCCCACCAATCTCTCTCTCCCACAGTCTCACTCTCTCTCCCACAGTCTCTCTCTCTCTCTCCCAGTCTCTCTCTCTCCCCAGTCTCTCTCTCCCCCCCAGTCTCTCTCTACCCCCTCAGTCTCTCTCTCTCTCCCACAGTCTCTCTCTCTCTCTCTCCCACAGTCTCTCTCTCTCTCTCTCCCACAGTCTCTCTCTCTCTCTCCCCCCAGTCTCTCTCTCTACCCCAGTCTCTCTCTCTCTCTCCCCAGTCTCTCTCTCTCTCTACCCCACAGTCTCTCTCTCTCTCTCCCAGTCTCTCTCTCTCTCCCAGTCTCTCTCTCTCTCTCTCCCACAGTCTCTCTCTCTCTCTCTCCCCAGTCTCTCTCTCTCCCCCCCCCAGTCCGTCTCTCTACCCCAGTCTCTCTCTCTCCCACAGTCTCTCTCTCTCTCTCCCTCAGTCTCTCTCTCTCTCCCCCGTCTCTCTCTCTCTCTCCCAGTCTCTCTCTCTCCCCAGTCTCTCTCTTTCTCCCCATCTCTCTCTCTCTCCCCCAGTCTCTCTCTCTCCCCACCAATCTCTCTCTCTCTCCAATTTCTCTCTCTCTCCCCCAATCTCTCTCTCTGTCCCCTGTCTCTCTCTCTCTCCCCCGTCTCTCTCTCTCTCTCTCCCCCAATTTCTCTCTCTCTCCCCCAATCTCTCTCTCTCTCCCCCAATCTCTCTCTCTCTCCCCCGTCTCTCTCTCTCTCTCCCCCAATTTCTCTCTCTCTCCCCCAGTCTCTCTCTCTCTCTACCCCCTCCGATTCCCTCTCTCTCCCCTTTCGATCCTCCATTTCCCCTCCACCCCCACCAATGGATCTCTGACCTCTGCACAAAAGTGTGGCCCATCTGGATACTGCGCATGTGCGGCTCCGGTATAGCGCGCGTGCTGAAGGCCGAAAGGCGAAGAATCAGCGTGCGGGGATTGACCCGCTGACCCGCCGAAAGGTCAAAGCCTCTGAACCTACCTTGATAGTTCGCCTCTTTCCACAGGGCACCAGGCAAATATCTCACAGGTCCCACTGCTCAGACACTGGCCTGTTTTTACTCCTATTGGACAAAAGAAAACATCTACTGCAGTTGATTTAAAAGCAGAACCATCACAGTTTGACTTATTTTGCTCTTTTAACAGACCTAAAATTAGTTGCTTTTAAAGTGTTTTGGGGGAAAAATTCGGTTGCTTTGCGCCTCCCGTTAGCGCCCTAAGAGGGATATTCCCTAGCAGCGCCCCAAGAGGGAGGTAGGGCACTTCCAGTAGCGCCCCGCTTCCCTCTTGGGGCGCTACCATTCAATTTCGGCCGTGGGGGCGCTAATTTTTTCGGGGCGCTGTGAAGTTAGCGCCCCAAAGGGGGCGCAACTCAATTTTCCCCCCTTTTTCTCTTTTGAGTTATTCCCGCCTTTTCTCATTGCGCAAGAATAGGGACCAACATTGCAGAAAAGTTCTGTCTTATTTCCTGCGTTTGAACTTAAAACAAATAGAAAGCCTCGAGCTGCACGATGGTCCTTGTTTGTCTCCCGCAGCTCGCCTCACAGATTTAAATGAGGCCAAGGCCTCAAAATCGAGAGGGCCTCTTTGCCGTGGGAATGGGCAGCTGAACAGCGCACTCCCCCAGTTGGTCAAAATAGACCCCACTGAGTGTGAAGATGAGAAAGGTACGAATGGGAGCTTCAGTGCCAGATTGGTGGAGACAGGCGATGTTATAGAGGTGGAAGTAGGCTGTCTTGGCGATGGAGAGGATATGGGTTCGGAAGCTCAACTCAGGATCAAATACGACACTGAGATTGCGAATGGTCTCATTCAGCCTCCGACAGTGGCCGGGGAAAGGGATGGAGTTTGTGGCTGGGGCTGAACGAGACAATGGCTTCCCATGAGTTAGCTGGAGGAAATTGTGCCTGTTCCAAGACTCAATGTTGAGCAAAGGGTCTGAGAGCAGTGGAAGATCAGGAGAAGTAGAGTTGGGTATCAACATATGGAAGCTGCCATCATGTCTGTGAAAAAAGAAAGTCTTGCATTTCTATAGCGCCTTTCACGACCACCAGACGTCTCAAAGTACTTTACAGTATTTTTGAAGTGTAGTCACTGTTGTAATGTGGGAAATGGGGCAGCCAATTTGCACACAGCAAGCTCCCACAAACAGCAATGTGATAATGACCAGATAATCTGTTTTTGTTATGTTTGTTGAGGGAAAAATATTGGCCAGGACACCGGGGATAACTCCCCTGCTCTTCTTCGAAATAGTGCCATGGGATATTTTACGTCCACCTGAGAAAGCAGACAGGGCCTCGGTTTAACGTCTCATCCGAAAGATGGCACCACCGACAGTGCAGCACTCCCTCAGCACTGCACTGGAGTGTCAGCCTAGCTTTATGTGCTCAAGTCCCTGGAGTGGGACTATGAACCCACAACCTTCTGACTCAAAGGCAAGTGTGCTAGCAACTGAGCCACAGCTGACACTATGGTATTGTCAAAGAGCAGCTTGTAGATGATGAAGAGGAGGAGGCCATCGCGATGGATAGATCCTTGGAGGACTCCGGAGGTAACAGTGCATGGACTGGAAGCAAAGCCATTGGTCCAAATGCTCTGGCTACAATCAGATAGGTGAGAGTGGTAGCAAGTCGCACTGAGCTGTGGTGGGAAGGTGTTGGAGGAGGGTGTGTGGCCAGCCATACTGAAAGCTGCAGGGAGGGAGAATTGACCCCAGTCGCAGAATGGCTTTTGTGAATTTGGTGAGGGCTGTGGGGAGGACCGTGCCCAAAAACTGATTGGAGGGTTTCAAATGGGGGGATAAATAAACATGGATCTGGGAAGTGACAACACATGCAAATACATTGGAGAATAACGGGAGATTGGAGATGGGGCAGTAGTTAGTGAGGACAGAGGGGTTGACCTTTCCTCTCCAAAGTCCTTGAACGTGTTGCCGCCTCCGAAATCCGTGCCCATCTTTCCCGGAACTCCATGTGTGAATCAGGTTTCCGCCCCTGTCACATTACCGAAATGGATCTCATCAAAGTCACAAATTACATCCTATGTGACTGTGACAAAGGTAAACTATCCCTCCTCGTCCTTCTCAACCTGTCTGCAGCATTTGTCATGGTTGACCACTCCATCCTCCTCCAACGACTCTCCACTGTCGTCCAGCTGGGTGGGACTGCACTCACCTGGTTCCATTCTTATCTATCTAATCGTAAACAAGCTTTTGGTCATCTGCCCTAATTTCTCCTTATGTGACTCGGTGTCAAATTTTGTTCTATTACACTCCTGTGAAGTGCCTTGGGACGTTTTACTCCGTTAACGGTGCTATATAAATACTTGTTGTTGTTTTTGAGTGAGGATACTGCTTGTGAAAGGACGAGGAACAGTGTATGAGCAGAGGAAACCATTTACAATATCAGCTGGCATGGGGGCCATCTTAACTGTGCCCACTACTCGCCCAATATACTCCCGTCAACAGGACTCACTAAGTAGAGTTCAGGAGAGGGAACTCTAACCAATTTCTCTAGCACCGGCCAATTGCAGCACTGAATCACCAGCCCAACTAAGATCTGTTAGCTCAGCACAGACCAGGGATGGAAGCTGAAAAGACGTTGGTCCAAATGAGCCAGCCTGCGGAGCCATTGGCAGCAGATTGCAATAAATGATTTATGTTCCTGTCTGACTGGTTTTAAAATTGGTCAGATTTGGTCTAGGATCTGTCGAAGCAGAGTAATTAATGCTTCCACATTAAGGGAAAAACTCCAAATTGTAGAAAGATTTGCCTCCCTTCTTGGGAGTGTAGAAGAATTTGCTGAGCAGCTGCACAGACCCTGGTCCCCTGGACACTCCCCCCCCTTCCCCCCCACCTGCACAAACGGTGGGGGGCCACCTTTCCCTATTTGCATAACATTTACATATGGGCGGGAACGTTCCACACTAATGGGACCCGCCTCCAGGAAAAGAGAACATGGAGGAGGTGCACAGAGATGTCCTGAGCTCGTTTCTGTCCCCTCCACCTAGACCTTCCAGAAAGTCCTGAGGAGGAGGGCAGGAATCCTCAGGCATTGTTTAGATTTGAAGCCTATAACGGTTAATCAGATCAAAGGTCTTGAACTAAACAGATGTAATTTAAGACCTATGTGAATATATATGGAGATCTAACCCAGTGTATGGAGAGGTTCTACCAGTGCCTGTCATCATTTGTCACCAGGACATTTTACACTCAGCCCCCACTATACAAACATTTCTATTTCCAGAGGCTGCAACTGTGTCTTAGAGTGGCGGCTAAGGTTACACAATGCAACTTCTAAACATTGACACGAAAGGTGCTTTGATGCCTCACCGTTCCCAGCAATCACTGCTTCTCCTGCCTGGCAGTCGCTGTCATTCCGACACTTAGCATCCAGAATGCCAGAATTCTTGGGAGAAAAACACAAGATCAGACATAATAAATCCTGGTGCATAAGCAGATAGAAAAACTGTTGACACCCACAGCTGAACAGCTGAAAAGTCTGCCCATTACAAATTTCAGGTGTGTACTAGATTCCCAGGCTCAGCATCAGAAGTCTCCACATCCCCTGCAATCTGGAGTTTGCCTTTAAAGCCCAATATCTAAGAAAAAGAAAGGCTTGCATTTATATAGCGCCTTTCTCGATCTCAGGACATCCCAAAGCGCTTTATAGTCAGTGAAGTACTTCTGATGTGTAGTCACTGTTGTACTATAAAAAACGCGGCAGCCAATTTGCGCACCGGAAGGTCTCTCGAACAGCAATGTGATAATGGCCAGATAATCTGTTTTAGCGATGTTGGTTGAGGGATAAATATTGGACAGGACACTGGGGAGAATTCCCCATCTCTTCTTTGAATTAAACTATGTTGGGAGGGAGAGTAAGTAATGCAGATGAGAGCAGGAAGTTGCAAAGGGACATAGAATCATCGAGTCATACAGCACAGAAGGAGGCTATTCGTCCCATCATGCTCGTGCTGGCTCTTTGAAAGAGCTCTCCAATTAGTCCCTCTGACACAGAGAGATTAAGTGAGTTGACAAAACTATAGCAGATGGAGTTCAATGTGGGGAAGTGTGAGGTCATCCACTTTGGATCCAAGAAAGAGATTTCTAAATAGTGAGAGACTCGGAACTGCAGAGGAGCCGAGAGATTCAGGAGTCCAAGTATTCAAATCATTAAAAGCAAGTAGACAGGTACAAAAAGCAATCAAAAAGGCGAATGGAATGTTGGCCTTTACCTCAAGGGGGCTGAAATACAAAGGGGAGGAAGTGATGCTTCAGTTGTACAGAATCTTGGTCAGACTCCATCTGGGGCACCGAGTTCAGTTTTGGGCACCGCACCTCAGGAAGGATATATTGGCCTTGGAGGGGGTGCAGCGCAGATTCACCAGAATGATACTGGGGTTTAGAGGGTTAAATTAGGAAGACTGGTTGCATAAACTGGGCTTCTATTCCCTTGAGTATAGAAGGCTGAGCAGTGATCGAATCGAGGTGTTTAAAATGTTAAAAGATTTTGATAGGGTAGATAGAGAGAAACCATTTCCTCTGGTGGGGGAGTCCAGAACAAGGGGGCGGAACCTTAAAATTAGAGCTAGGCAGTTCAGGGGAAATCAGGAATCACTTCTTCACACAATCTGGAACTCTCTCCCCCCGACAGGCTGTGGATGAGGGGGCCAATTGACGCTCTCAAAACTGAGACTGATCGAGTTTTGTTGGGTAAGGTTATCAAGGACCCAATTGGCCATGGATTTTTATCGGGTTTTTTGCCACTCCCAGGGGATTATATGGCTGCTGGGGTAGGAGTGTCTAATCCATGCATCATAACTTTGTGGGACAGGCTTACTGAATCAGATGGTCTTTTCCTGCAAGTGATTTTCATGTGTTACTGGAATGTTTGACTGAAGCTCCATTTTCTCAAGTTGACTTGGAATGTTGGAAACATCATTTCTCCTGATAGTTTTTCCGGATCTAATCCCTTATCTGCTGAATTCAACTTAATAGCAACATTTTGAAATAAGTTACCCAGAATTCCTCCTCAGTCAAACAGTCTAAAATCTCAAAACGTGACTTGATTGTTACAAGCTGTGACTGAGGCTACATTTAGAAAGAGAAAACTTGAATATATCATCTGACTCAAAGGCAAGAGTGCTATGTCTCTAGCATTGGTACAAAGCAGTTTCATTTTATTACAGAGAGGTGCAAAAATAGGCATTTGACCCTTTGAGTCCGTTCCACCACTTTTGTTAGACATCGTAACGATCTAACCATCTCAATTCTGCCTTTTAAAATATTCCTTAATACCCTTATTTTCCCAAGTAAGTTTCTATCGCTCTTTTAAAGTCTCCATCTGTGGCCTTCAGAGACAGAGTTTCACATTGTCACAACTCTGGCTATGAAGATGTTTTTCTTTGAATCCACTTGTAATCAGCTCAAAGAATTCTTCAGCGTTGCACCGGAATATTACAGTCACACTATACCAAGATACGAAAAAGACCAGCTGCTCCCAGTCCTGTTGCACCTAAGCATCATGACCCTCAATGCCCCCCAACCACCAGGGGCTGTGTAATCTCCTGGAGAGGCAAAAAAACTCTAGGCCAATTCTAGGAAATTCCTCTCCAACCCCCAAAGATGATCAAATATTAATTTCAGGAGCCTCGCTGTGTTGCCATTCTTTTAGTTGCGATGGCCGAGTGGTTCAGGCGTTGGGCTTGAAATCCAATGGGGTTTTCCCACGAAGGCTTGAACCTGCAATCAGGTTTCCACCCCTGCCACAGCACTCAAACGGCCCTAATCAAAGTCACAAATAACATCCTTGTACAAGATATTAATTAGGCCCCATCTAGAACACTATGTCCAGTTCTGGTCCCCTCACATGGTGAGAGATGTAGAGGGCTTGGAAAAGTTTGAGAGGAGGGCCACCAGATTAATACCTAGTTTAAAAACCCTGCACTATCACGATTGAATCATAGAATGGTTACAGCACAGGAGGAGGCCATCCAGCCCATCCAGCCCGTACCAGCTCTCTGCAAGAGCACCTCCCCCGCCCTTTCCCCATAGCCCTGCAATTTTTTTTCCTTCAGGTACTTATCCAATTCCCTTTTGAAAGCCACGATTGAATCTGCCTCCACCACCCTTTCAGGCAGTGCATTCCAGATCTTAACCACTCGCTGCGTAAAAAAGTTTTTCCTCATGTCGCCTTTGGTTCTTCTGCCAATCACCTTAAATCTGTGTCCTCTGGTTCTCGACCCTTCTGCCAATGGGAACAGTTTCTCTCTCTCTACTCTGTCTAGGCCCCTCATGATTTTCAACAGCTCTATCAAATCTCCTCTCAACCTTCTCTGCTCCAAGGAGAACAACCCCAGCTTCTCCAGTCTATCCACGTAACTGAAATCCCTCATTCCTAGAATCATTTTCGTAAATCTTTTCTGCACGCTCTCTAAGGCCTTCACATCCTTCCTAAAGTGCGATGCCCAGAATTGGACACACTACTCCAGTTGAGGCAGAACCAGTGTTTTATAAAGGTTCATCATAACTTCCTTGCTTTTGTACTCTTTACCTGTTTCAGGGAGCTGGGTCTTTTTACTTTAGAACAACATAGGCTTCGGGAAGACTTAATTGAAGTATTTAAAATGATGAAAGGACTAGACTGTGTCCATGTGGATAGATTTCTATGAAATGCTAACTGAATTTTAAGCTCCAAACATTAGAGACCGGTTTTAAATCTACTTTTTGCAGAGGTTGTGCAATCACAATCTGTGATTTATGGAGAAGACAAATAAAGAGTGGTTTATATATTGTGGATATTGAAGAGGGTGGATGGGCTAAGATAGAGAATGGAAGAAGAGGAAGTGATGAGAGCCCATGTGGGACTAAACACAGGCATAAAACTACACTATGGGATACTAATGTACGAAGGGTTAATGCATGTGAAATTCCTTCCTTGCTATTTCAACCGAAGTCTTGATCTGTTTAAATGAATGGCCAGTGAGTTGACAAATTGTGTTGAACTTATAAATAGCCTGAACCATTTTTGGAATAAATTGAATTGCTACAAGGGAGATGCATTTCAGCTATGCAGGATTATGCAGACCTGCTGTTAATAGGAACAAGGATTAAAGTTCATTTAAACTAGATATGGAGAAGGCAGCACCGACTTTAAATATAGATAAGCAGCATTTGAAAGTTGGTCAAGAGGAGGGTGTGAATAATCTAAAACAAAGAGTAAATTCAAACAAACTGAACAAGCACAAGGCTCATAGACAAATGGCTCTTGAAAGGGGGTGCGAGGCCTGTCCAGCTCGGGTGCGATGAGAGATGAGAAAAATAGAATTACATAGAATATGCAGCATAGAAACCAGTCATTCGGCCAACCAGTCTGTGCTGGTGTTTATACTCCACACGAGTCTCCTCCCATTCCATCTGCCTCATCTCAGCCTTTCAGCATATCTTTCTATTTCCTTTTCTCTCATGTATTTGTCTAGTTTCCTTTTTAAAACATCTATGCTATTTGCCTCAAACATTTCCTGTGGTAGCGAGTTCCACATTCTAACCACTCCCTGAGTAAAGAAATTGCTCCTTATTTCCCTATTGGATTCATTAGTAACTATCTTGTATTTATGACCCCTAGTTTTGGATTCTCCCACAAGTGGAGACATTCTCTCCACATCTACCCTGTCAACCCATTCATAATTTTAAAGACCTATCAGGTCTCCGCTAAGTCTTCTCTTTTCTAAAGAAAAAAGCCCGAGCCTGTTCAATCTTTCCTGATAGCTGCAATCTCTCAGTTCCAGTAATATCCTTATAAATCTTTTTTGCACTTTCTCCAGTGCTTCTGTTTCCTTTTTATAGTATGGAGACCAGAACTATGCACATAGGAACATAGGCTAGCACAGACATGATGGGCCGAATGACCGTAAATTTCTACGATTCTATCGGTACATAGGAACAGGAGTAGGCCATTTAGCCCCTCGAGCCTGTTCTGCCATTTAATGAGATCATGGCTGATCTGCGACCTAACTCCATATACCTGCCTTTGCCCCATATCCCTTAATACCTTTGGTTAATAAAAATCTATCAATCTCAGATTTAAAATTAACAATTGATCTAGCATCAATTGCCATTTGTGGAAGAGAGTTACAAACTTCTACCACCCTTTGTGTGTAGAAGTGTTTCCTAACTTCACTACTTTTGAATTCTGTACCCCTCAAAATAAATCCCAGCTTTGTTAGCATTTTTAATTGCTTTGCTGACCTGCGTTGCTGCTTTTAATGATTTGTTCACCTGTATCCCAAGATCGCTTTGCTCTTCTTATTTTCTAAGGTGTAGGTGATGTTTCTATTTTTCCTACCAAAGTGCATCACTTCATATTTATCTATGTTAAAGTTCATTTGCCACTTAACTGCCCAATCTACAAGTTTTCTAATGTCTTCATGACATTAATAGAAAAAGATATTGGCCCAGCCTAAATAAAAGGCCGAAAATAGGCTAGCATTTCTCTCAGTACTTGTGCCTGGTGAGTACGATGGGCTTCAGCCAGGAATGTGCTGCAGGCTCTCGCTCAGCTCGAGCTTCTGCCGCAAACTAGCAGCCCTTGATCTGTGACCTGACTTGCATCCTATTAGTCTTGAGGATTCTTATTGAACATAAAGTAACCATTAATTGGTACAAATTTAAATGACCAGTTTCATACCTGACTCCTGTGAAAGTTCAGATCGTGCACAGAAAGAGGCCAGTCACTATGCTTTATGGGACGAGCTCAGCCAGAACCAAAAGAGCCAAAGGGTTTTCTCCAAAAGCAGACACTCGTCGATTATGAGATGGGACTGAAGATCACAACAACAATAACAACACAGCATTTACAGCAATAAATAGATTTAGTTCTTACCTCAGCACAAACTCCTTCTCTCTGTCCTGGAGTCACCAACATATTCGTCATAACAAAGAAAACATTATCACCCTGTAAAAAACGAGGAATGGGAGAGTGTGAGGGATACAGGAAACCAGGGCCGCGATTTTGCCTGCGCTCAGAGGGCGGGTTCGGAGGTGGGCCCGCTGTCAAAATCGAAATGATTGACAGCGAGTTGGGAGCCCGCTCCGAACCCGTCTCCATGTAAGTTTCCAAAGTGTCAGGTCTGCGATTTCAGAACAGACCCGACACCAAGCGGCGGAGGAGGCATTTAAGAGAATTAAATGCTTGTTAAACGCATGGTAACTACTATTTTGCCAGCCTATTTATATTTTACCACTTTTTTTAATGGGGTTCACATCGTTTGGAGATCACGTCACGTCAGCTATTCACAATATATATTAATGTTCTAGACGAGGGAACTAGATGTAATATCTCCAAGTTTGCAGACAACACAAAGCTGGGTGGGCGTGTGTGCTGTGAGGAGGATGCAGAGAAACTCCAGTATGATTTGGACAGGTTGGGTGATTGGGCAGATGCATGGCAGATGCAGTATAATGTGGATAAATGCGAGGTTATCCACTTTGGAGGCATAAACAGGAAGACAGATTATTATCTGAACGGCAATAGATTGGGAAAAGGGGAAGTGCAACGAGACCTGGGTGTCCTTGTGCACCAGTCGCTGAAGGTAAGCATGCAGGTGCAGCAGGCGGTTAAGAAGGCAAATGGTATGTTGGCCTTCATAGTGAGAGGATTCGAGTACAGGAGCAAGGATGTCTTGCTGCAGTTGTACAGGGCTTTGGTGAGACCACACCTTGAGTATTGTGTGCAGTTTTGGTCGCCTTATCTGAGGAAGGATGTTCTTGCCATGGAGGGAGTGCAGTGAAGATTCACCAGACTGATACCTGAGATGGCAGGAATGACGTATGAAGAGAGATTGGGTTGATTAGGCTTATATTTGCTAGAGTTTAGAAGAATGAGAGGCGATCTCATTGAAACTTATAAAATTCTAACAGGACTGGACAGACTAGATGCAGGAAGGATGTTCCCGATGGCGGGGGAGTCCAGAACCAGAGGTCACAGTCAAAGGATAAGGGGTAAGCCATTTAGGACTGAGATGAGGAGGAATTTCTTCACCCAGAGAGTGGTGAACCTGTGGAATTCTCTACCACAGAAGGCAGTTGAGGCCAATTCATTAAATATATTCAAGAAGGAGTTAGATATATTTCTTAAGGCTAAAGGGATCAAGGGATATGGGGAGAAAGCAGGGACAGGGTACTGAATTTGGATGATCAGCCATGATCTCATTAAATGGCGGAACAGCCGCGAGGGGCCGAATGGCCTACTCCTGTTCCTATCTTCTATGTTTCTTCTAAGTAGGTCGGGTTCTCTATGCCTCCCCATTGCTGTGAATAGGTGACAGCTGCAAAAGTGGTACAATAGCTACCATTTCACAGCTGTTCACTTTCCAATGTCAGAAGCTTGAGCCTTCAGGACTTGGAAGACACTTTTGAGCTGTATGCAGTTTGAAAGTGTTTGGAGTAAACTCTCTATCCACTGTCACCTCCTTGGAGCAAGCTCTCTCACCATTGACAGATCACTTTTGTCATCTCAACTTCAGCTGCCATCTATTCCAGCAACATCGGTGCCCTTGAAAAAATCTCACCTTGCTCCTCTGAATCCCTCCACGATCAGCCCCAACACCAACATCACCAGGCACACCAACATCACCAACAACAACATCAACCTTCTCCGCAATCACCTGATGCTGCACAGGACACAGGGCATCAGCACCCGACAACATTGCTGCCCGGGAGGCCAGCGATGGCCAGATTTACTTCACTTGTCACTATACACCCTGGCTGCCACATGATGCGCCAGGTTGACACCACCCCACACCAGCACCATAAAGCATCCATATAATGTCCAAGCCATTCCTTTCACACTCATCACAATTGTGGCGGGGGGGGGGGGGCGGTGGTGGGGGAGCGGGGGGGGAGTTATGTCTCAACATTTACTGGAACTCACTAAGACACTTCCAAAGGTGAGCACAGATCTGTCCAAGAAGGCAAAGTGTTGAAAATAAAGATGTATATCACATTAACAGAAAATTTACATGAACATTGCATAAAACACCCAAGTGCCGACCCTTGTGTGTTGTTAGTTGGTAT
Organism: Squalus acanthias; assembly: GCA_030390025.1. Lineage (NCBI taxonomy): Eukaryota > Metazoa > Chordata > Chondrichthyes > Squaliformes > Squalidae > Squalus > Squalus acanthias. The sequence goes on from CM059448.1 coordinate 228,052, forward strand.
GATTGCACTAGGATGAGGGTGAGTGTGAGGGCTGGCTGCTGAGAGGGGGAAGTGATAATGTAGATAGAGAGATGGGTGGAGGTGCAAGGTAAATTGGTGTGAGTAAGGATGTGCAGGAGTACTGTAGGGAAGGCAGAGTGATGGGGATGTGATGAGTGGCTCAGCAGGATGAGGTTGGGTGTGAATTTGCAGTACCGTTTCGTGATCTACTGAGATCAATGAAAGGTTTGCGCCACTGCCGCCTGGTCCTCCTGACGACATCCCTGCTTTTGCCCTCCTGTGCAATGTGCATCCAGGCTGTGTTGGTGTCCTGGGGAGGTCTCTTCCGCCCTTGGAAGGGAAGAGAAGCTCCCTGCATGCTGTGACTCTCTCCATAAGCATATGGAGGGAGTCATGCGGGAGCCTGGGTGCAGCCGTGTACCTTTGTGCAGTGCTTGTCAGTGTTTGCAGCACCTCAATGCTGCAGAACACTGACAGAACAACTGCCAAAATGAATGTGGCCGTGGTCCCTTTAAGGAAACCGGCTGATGATGCGTCATCAAATGACGTCATCAGATCTGCTTCCTTTTAATTGGCCGGGAACCTCGCAGGGCGGACTTAACAAACCCAATCTACATAAAATCCTTTTCACAGAGCGGCTGGAGCCGGGACCCGGACCGGGACCCGCCAACAACCTCTCCCACCTCCAATGGCAAAATCGCGGCCCAGGATTCACCAACTGCATTCATGTTATCTTTTAATCTCCACACTATTCCCCCACTCCCGCGCCATGCTTGAGTTTTTTATGCCAAAAGTGTCACATTCACAAAAATTATGCATCTCCTCAAAAAATATCTACATAAAACAAAGACCATGAGCCATATTTAAATGTTATTCATTTATTCGTTTAATAATACAAGTGCCTCATGCTTGTAGTGCCCTGCATGGATGCAATTTGACCCGAAATTTTTATTTTATAACTGACTCCCATGGTTTTGCCCACAGAAAGTCAGGACACCGCAAATTTACTGCCAGTGCACCAGTGCTAGGGTTTGGGTTTGGGTTAGAGTTTGGGATCTGCAACTTCTGAAGCTCTAACTAGTGGTAAAGGTGTGATGTGTGTCACAGAATGGAGATTTACAAACAAGGATTGTGCGACATACATATAAAATTTAATTATAGATTTTTTTAAATTAATTTACAGGATGTGGGTGTCGCTGGCAAGGCCAGCATTTATTGCCCATCCCTAATTGCCCTTGAGAAGGTGGTGGTGAGCAAAGGGAATTAGTGAACCAGATGGGTTTTTATGATAAACCAGTAGTTTCATGGTCACCATTACTGATACTAGCTTTTTATTCCAGATTTATTTTAATTGAATTTAAATTCCCCAGCTGCCGTGGTGGGATTTGAACTCATGTCTCCAGATCATTAATCCAGGCTCACAGACCTTCCATTTTGTTCTTTCCTCCACTCCCCTTTTCCCTGCCCCTGCACTTGCTTAAAAATCTGTTACATCTCTAACTTTTTCCAGTTCTGACAAAGGGTCATTGACCTGAAACGTCAACTCTGTTTCTCTCCATAGATGCTGCATTTACATGATGATGTATTGGTGGTTATGTAGGAATTTACTTTGAGGTTATTGTCTAGTGTTGGTGTGTTTGAAAAGATAAAGTAAATTAATATTGGCTAACCCTAACCCTAACCTGCTGAGTATTTCCAGCATTTTCTGATTTTATTTTTGGATTACTAGTCTAGTAACATATACCATCGTACCTCATGCGGTATTTAACATTATAAATTTCCAAGGTTTTTTTTTGCAGATCTATTAATTACAATTATGCTATGATTGACAGGGCTAAATTCTGTTTTTGATTCTAAACCTAAATATTCCCCTTTTGGGAGGAAATTCAAAAGGCGTTATTAATTGAATAAAATAGAAAGTTTGAAATCTAACCTGAGGGGGAATGACGTAATCAACCACGTCCCAGAGACGAACCCCAATGTCAGAGGAGTTGGTCAGAGCCACGCCCTTTAGCTTAGTTACCACTGAACTTTCCACAGAAGTGTCTGTTTCCTGGTAACCTTTTTTTGCTAAGAACACCCACCTGTCAGCCAACGAAAGGTGAATTATAACATTTCAGATAATGTTAAGATAATAAATAAACCTTGTCTAACTCGCTCCTAGTACCCAGTAAACTACATCTACTCATGGTCAATATCTCACTGGGAGATAGGCAAAAATCTGAGTCCATTAGATTTTATAGGATGAAAATCTTCCCATCAATTTGTAAAAACACACCAACTTTCACAAATCAGCATTTTGTTGGTTTAAAATAAAATGAGTTTTTGAGTAATTCTTTCCCGATTTCTGTAATTTGTATCATCCTCCCAGTAGATCTCCAATGTTATTCTAGCTTCAAGATACACCTCTCATTCACTTTGACTGAACCATATAGAATTGCCTGCAGTATTGTTTTATTTCAGCTCAGATTTCTGCCTGTGACACTCTGAGAATGTGCAGCGAGTGCCTGTAATTAGTGACCATTATTGACCCTTTTCTTCCAATTCCATGTCGCCAGTTGTTGAGTTTAGCCCCAAATTAAAAGAAACAATTCCGTTTAGATCTAGCACTTGTAGAACACAAAATCCTGCAATGTGTAATTTATGTGCAGAACTCAACAAATCTTGAAATACAATCACTATCAAATGTATTAAACATAGAACATCCAGAACAATCAATAGTGGAGACTGACTTAACTGATCTAATCAAGACCTTCAGATTGAAGAGGGACAGATTATTTCACAGCCTCAGATGACTCCCGATAGCTGTTCTAACGAACTCTATACAGTTGGGAATGAAAATAAACTGACCCTATTGCTGTTGGTAGATTTAAAAACAATCTTCCCTCAGCAAGTTTGATTTTTTTTCCTCCAATTTTCTTCCCTTAGCCTCCACTCCCCAAAAGTGACAACGCGCTTTGGAGCACATCTGTACAGATGGCAGTGGCCCTGTTACCCCTTTGGCACTTTCCCAAGTGATAGTGACAGGGTATTTGAGTGGGGAGGATCACACAATTTTATTACAGGAGTCACTGGTGATCAAGAGTAGGAGCCTGAGAGATTTTCCCCCTCCTTAGGTCAGAGGCCAATTGTAGTCTATACTTCCCTTCCAGCTGATATCAGCTAACTCAGATCAGACTGGGGATGGAACCTGGGACCTACCAGACTGTTGTGTGTAGCTTAGTACCACTCTGGGAAGTGCCTTCATCAATGGGACCATACAGTGGATTGGATGAAGTAAACATGAATTGCCCTCCCAAATGATTGCTCTCTCAAATGGAAGGAGGTTGGAAGCGCGGACAGTGGTATGAGAGGGGTTTAAATGGATAGCGGTTGCATCCTTATTTCACCTTGACCAGAACAGTAGAACCAGAGGACATGGCCTGCACTTGAGTTATTTCAGTCAGTAAATGGTGAATTTCTGGAACAGACTCCCTAAGGAGACAGTGGAATCCGTGAGCATTGATTCATTCAAATGCAAATTAGATAGATTTCGTTCAGAAAATAACATTTTGGGATTCAGTGTTTGAGTAATTTGAGCCATGATGTGGTGAGTATGGCGAGCTCAGGAGGAACAGGTGACTTTGGGCCCATGGTTCCCAAAGCTCTCCACCACTGGGGGTTTTCCTCGCCTCATGTCTGGGTCTGTTGTAGACTCACTGATAGAGATTGATTCTATGATTAGTCAATAACTCCATTATTGTTGTATCATGTGACCAGGATGGTAGAAGGCAAACTAGAGGGACCCGGGTCTATTTTTCTTCTAGCAATTTCTGCTGAAAGAAACAACAACAACAACAACAACTTGTATTTATATAGCGCCTTTAACGTAGTAAAACGTCCCAAGGCGCTGCACAGGAGTATTTTAAGACAAAAAATTTGACACCGATCCACATAAGGATAAATTAGGGCAGGTGACCAAAAGCTTGGTCAAAGAGGTAGGTTTTAAGGAGTGTCTTAAAGGAGGAAAGAGAGTAGCGAGGGTGAGAGGTTTAGGCAGGGAATTCCAGAGCTTAGGGTCTAGGCAACAGAAGGCACGGCCACCAATGGTTGAGCGATTATAATCAGGGATCCGCAAGAGGGCAGAGTTAGAGGAGCGCAGATATCTCATAGAAACATAGAAGATAGGAGCAGGAGTAGGCCATTCAGCCCCTAGAGCCTGCTCCGCCATTTAATGAGATCATGGCTGATCATCCAAATTCAGTACCCTGTCCCTGCTTTCTCCCCATATCCCTTGATCCCTTTAGCCTTAAGAAATATATCTAACTCCTTCCTGAATATATTTAATGAATTGGCCTCAACTGCCTTCTGTGGTAGAGAATTCCACAGGTTCACCACTCTCTGGGTGAAGAAATTCCTCCTCATCTCAGTCCTAAATGGCTTACCCCTTATCCTTAGACTGTGACCTCTGGTTCTGGACTCCCCCGCCATCGGGAACATCCTTCCTGCATCTAGTCTGTCTAGTCCTGTTAGAATTTTAAAAGTTTCAATGAGATCCCCTCTCATTCTTCTAAATTCTAGTGATTATAAGCCTAATCGACCCAACCTCTCTCCATAGGTCATTCCTGCCATCCCAGGTATCAGTCTGGTGAATCTTCACTGCACTCCCTCCATGGCAAGAACATCCTTCCTCAGATAAGGCGACCAAAACTGCACACAATACTCAAGGTGTGGTCTCACCAAGGCCCTGTACAACTGCAGCAAGACATCCTTGCTCCTGTACTCGAATCCTCTCGCTATGAAGGCCAACATACCATTTGCCTTCTTAACCGCCTGCTGCACCTGCATGCTTACCTTCAACGACTGTTGCACAAGGACACCCAGGTCTCGTTGCACTTCCCCTTTTCCCAATCTATTGCCGTTCAGATAATAATCTGTTTTCCTGTTTTTGCCACCAAAGCGGATAACCTCGCATTTATCCACATTATACTGCATCTGCCATGCATCTGCCCAAATCATACTGGAGTTTCTCTGCATCCTCCTCACAGCACACACGCCCACCCAGCTTTGTGTTGTCTGCAAACTTGGAGATATTACATCTAGCTCCCTCGTCTAGATCATTAATATATATTGTGAATAGCTGGGGTCCTAGCACCGATCCCTGCGGTACCCCACTAGTCACTGCCTGCCACTCGGAAAAAGACCCGTTTATTCCAACTCTTTGCTTCCTGTCTACCAACCAGTTCTCTATCCAAGTCAGTACCTTACCCCCAATCCCATGTGCTTTAACTTTGCACACTAATCTCTTATGCGGGACCTTATCGAAAGCCTTTTGAAAGTCCAAATACACCACATCCACTGGTTCTCCCTTATCTATTCTACCAGTTACATCCTCAAAAAATTCCAGTAGATTAGTCAAACATGATTTACCTTTTGTAAATCCATGTTGACCTTGTCCGATCCTGTCACTGTTTTCCAAGTGCTCTGCTGTTACATCTTTTATAATGGACTCTAGCATTTTCCCCACTACCGATGTCAGGTTTGCCGGTCTATAATTCCCCGTTTTCTCTCTACCACCTTTTTTAAATAGTGGGGTTACATTAGCTACCCTCCAATCCATGGGAACTGTTCCAGAGTCTATAGAATTTTGGAAGATGACCAGCAATGCATCTACTATTTCTAGGGCCACTTCCTTAAGTACCGGGGGTTGTGACACCGTGGTGGGGTCGAGAGAAGAAGTAGTGAGGTAGAGCTGGGTGTCATCAGCGTACATGTGGAAACAAACATTTATATCGCACCTTTCATGACCTTAGGACGTCTCAATGCGCTTTACAACCAATGAAGTACTTTTGAAGTGTAACCACTGTTGTAATGTAGGGAAATGCAATGATATAAATGACAAGATAATCTTTATTTACTGATGTTGGTTGAGGGATAAATGTTGGCTGGGGATAAGTGTCAGCTGTGGCTCAGTGGTAGCACCGTCTCCCCTCTGAGTCAAGAAGATTATGGGTTCAATTCCCACTCGAGACTTTAGCACAGGAAATGCTGCATTGTCAGAGGTGCCGTCTTTTGGATGAGACGTTAAACCGAGGCCTCGTCTGCCCTCTCAGGGGGACGTAAAAGCTCCCATGACACTATTCGAAGAAGAGCAGGTGAGTTCTCCAGGGTGTCCTGGACAATATTTATCCCTCAACCAACATCACCAAACTGATCATCTGGTCATTATCACATTGCTGTTTTTGGGAGCTTGCTGTGTGCAAATTGGCTTCTGCATTTCCTACATTACAACAGCGAGGACACTTCAAAAAGTAATTGATTGGCTGTAAAGCTCTTTGGGATGCCCTGGGGTGGTGAAAGGCGCTATAGAAATGCAAGCTCTTTCTTTCAGAGGCCTGGGGAGCAGACAAGGTCATGGATCCTATTGACCATTGTGAAGGGAAAATGTCAGCTGAGGAAAAAGGACATTTCAGAAGTTCTGGTATGGAAAGTTGAGATATCAGTGCAGACATGACAGAGATGGAGAAAGTGTGATGGAATCAGTAAGGAAGCAAAGTGGGAAGAAGCATAATGCAGGTAGCTGTGGGAGTCATTGGGCTTGCAATAAATGTCCTTGGAAAGCCCAGGGCTAGAATGAGAAATTCAGGAAGGGATGCACCAAGTACATGTAAGGGATGGGTGGAAGCAAAGCTAATGAAATTCTGCAGATCAGAACCAGGGAGAAGCATCACCAATACAGTCATTGATAATGGGGGGATGGCGAGAGAGGGGCATGGTGTCCTACATGGCAATTTGGGAGTTGAGTTTGTAAATGAGAAAATTAAGAGCTGTGGATACTGTTGACACCTGACCCTAATCTGTCTGGACAGGTCTGGGTACAAGACTCCGCTCAGGCCACTTAACCAATAAATGATTCTGGGTTAATAACTCCATACAACTCAAATTCTTCTCAACAAACATGTTTGGATTGAGAACCACGTTATTAAACTTATTGAAAATTAAATACTGGTCTTCAGTAGATTTCTGGCTCAGTTCAGTACCGTCTCTAAAAATAGTTTTGCCGCCTGACGCCGCTATTTATATCCCAGTGACCGCTCCGGATCCGCACAGACACCGGGAGCAAGAAATGAATGCTCCGAGCGGGAACCCGCAACCCGCTCCCTGCCCTCAGTGCCGCCGCAGACCCCTTACCTCAGCAGGTAACCCAGGATCTCCCCTTACCTCAGCAGGTAAAGATCGCCCCTTACCCCAGCTACCCCAACAGGTAAAGATCGCCCCTTACCCCAGCTACCCCAACAGGTAAAGATCGCCCCTTACCCCAGCTACCCCAACAGGTAAAGATCGCCCCTTACCCCAGCAGGTAAAGATCGCCCCTTACCCCAGCTACCCCAGCAGGTAAAGATCGCCCCTTACCCCAGCAGGTAAAGATCGCCCCTTACCCCAGCTACCCCAGCAGGTAAAGATCGCCCCTTACCCCAGCAGGTAAAGATCGCCCCTTACCCCAGCTACCCCAGCAGGTAAAGATCGCCCCTTACCCCAGCAGGTAGCCCAGGATCGCCCCTTACCCCAGCAGGTAGCCCAGGATCGCCAGCTGCCCCGCCCGGTACAGGATTCCCACTTTCTTGCTTTTGGCGATGACGAATTTCTGGGTTTTGTAGTCGATCAGCGAGCGGCAGCAGGAACGCCAGGAGACGCCGAGCTCCATCCCGAGACTGACCGACTGACCGAGCCGAGCCGCTCCGCCCAGACAGCCCGAGCCGGGAGCGCGCACATTCCGGCCCCGGGAGCGAGCCTCAGCCGGAGATCCCCGACAGTCTCCGGATCCTGACCCATCGCCCTCTGACCCTCCCGTCGCCCACTGACCCATCGCCCACTGACCCTCCCATCGCCCTCTGACCCTCCCGTCGCCCACTGACCCATCGCCCACTGACCTTCACATCGCCCACTGACCCTCCCAACGCCCTCTGACCCTCCCATCGCCCACTGACCCTCCCATCGCCCACTGACCCTCCCATCACCTTCTGACCCTCCCATCGCCCACTGACCTTCCCATCGCCCACTGACCCTCCAAATGCCCACTGACCCATGGCCCACTGACTCTCCCATCGCCCACTGACCCTTCCATCGCTCATTGACCCATCACCCACTGACCCTCCCATTGCCTACTGACCCTCCCACCGCCCACTAATCTTTCCATTAACCACTGACCCTCCCAGTGCCCACTGACCCTCCCATCGCCCACTGACCCTCCCATCACCTTCTGACCCTCCCATCGCCCACTGACCTTCCCATCGCCCACTGACCTTCCCATCGCCCACTGACCCTCCAATTGCCCACTGACCCATGGCCCACTGACTCTCCCATCGCCCACTGACCCTTCCATCGCTCATTGACCCATCACCCACTGACCCTCCCATTGCCTACTGACCCTCCCACCGCCCACTAATCTTTCCATTGCCCATTGACCCGCCCAGTGCCTACTGACCCATCGCCCACTGACCCTCCCATCGCTCACTGTCCCTCCCATCGCCCACTGACCCTCCCATTAGCCATTGACCCTCCCATTGCCCACTGACCCTCCCATGCCCTCTGACCCTACCATCGCCCACTGACCCTCCCATCGCCCGCTGACCCTCCCATTGGCCACTGACCCATCTATCACCCACTGACGTCGCCATTACCGTCTAGCCCTCCCACAAGACTTTCTCATCAATATATTCACGTCCCCGGTGTGTCTCCAGTCCAGGACACTGTGCTTTCTATTGTTGAATTTGGGAATTGGCTCTTCTCACCTTAGGATTTAATATAGTGTGCAAATTGGAGTAACTGAGGCGGAAGAGGGATCAACAAGTGTCTCATCTAATTCTTTTGAGAGTTTGAGACTCTCCAGGCAGGGGAAACATCCTCCCAGCATCTACCCTGTCAATCCCCTTAAGAATTTTATACATTTCAATGAGATCACCTCACATTCTTCTAAACTCTAGGGAATATAGGCCTAGTCTACTCAATCTCTCCTCATAGGACAATCCCCCCCATTCCAGGCATCAGTCTAGTGAACCTTCGTTGCACTCCCTCTAAAGGCAAGAATATCCTTCCCTAGGTAAGGAGACCAAAACTGTACACAGTACTCCAGGTGTAGTCTCACCAAGGCCCTAAGTCATCAATACTCTGTCTGGCTGAAGTATTGAATTATAAACTATAGCTCAGATGACCACTCCCTTTGCTCCACCATTGGCCTTCAGTGATGTTGGTTGAGGGATAAATATTGGCCAGGACACCGGGAGAACTCCCCTACTCTTCTTAGAAATTGTGCATGGGATCTTTTACATCCATTGAGAAGGCACTTTAACGTCTCATCCGAAAGACGGCACCTCCAACACTGCAGCACTCCCTCAGTACTGCAATGGAGTGTCAGCCTGGATTATGTGCTTAAGCCTCTGGAGTGGGGCTTAAACCAACGACCTTCTGACTCAGAGGTGAAAAGGGAGGCAAATTCTCCTGAACCTCAGAGTAAAGCTAAGCCTCGTCGTTATAAGTGAATGGGACATGAGAGAGCAGTCAGGCTTGCAGGTGTTTGTGAAATGAACTGAGAGTGACTTTCTGGACTATAGTGGGAGTCGCTTCCTGCCCAGAAAGGGAAACCCCCAACTCCACTAGTAACTGGATCACCAAAGGGAACTTACACCCTAAGCCAGGGAAACCTCAATGCTCAAGCAAAATACTGCGGAGGCTGGAAATCTGAAATGAAAACAGAAAATGCTGAAAATACTTAGCAGGTTAATGCTGGAAATACTCGACCTGAAACGTTCACTGTTTTTCTCTCCACAGATGCTGCCTGACCTGCAGGTCAGAGAGAGTAACAGAGTTAACGTTTCAGGTCAAGTATTTCCAGCATTAACCTGCTGAGTATTTCCAGCATTTTCTGTTTTTATTTCAGACCTCAGTGCTATTGGCTGAAGGGTTACCGACTGGAGATTGCGGTCGGAGGCACACCTCCAGCATACGCCTCCGACCCACAAAACAATTGCGAAAGTACCTCCTGGCACTCAGGCTGCGAAAAGCTGCGGTCTCAGGCCTCGAGGCGGAGGGCAGCGTAATGGCCCATGGATCCCAGGGACGCAGACATTTCGAAAGCATATCTGGGATCATGTGGGCCGGGTCCTCCAATGACAAAGGAGAAGTCCATTTCAATCATTTACGAAGGGAATCCCCATATGATATGCAATGGCATCCCGAAATCTATAATTATACAATTTACAGAAATTAAATTTTATTCATAAGTACCTTCATTGCACCAAACTCAATAAAAATTTAATTTTTTGATAATTTTAAACATCATTAAAACTGTAATCTGGGCCAATATTTGCATAAACTCATTTAATACAGTAAATTATGTGCATAATTTTGGATATGAAAATGTTTAATTTAAACTTTAGATATCCCCTTACGCTGATGCAAATTGGCCCCATGCCTGCTTGCATCAACCGTAAGACTTATGTGGGCAATTGCTGGCCAGCTGCTGGGCAAATAGCCCAACTCTGCGCCAGCAATACTCAGTTTTCAAGCGGTTCGGATGATCTGTCAAGGCGTACCTTGACAGATTGCAAGCGCATGTGGAAATCCCGAACTTGCGGGCCATTTCAAAGGGAATACGATGGCGTACTCTCAGAGTACGCCATCACACATGCCGCAATTTCAGGGCCATTGTCTTGGGTTAAATTTGGTGACTGTGAGTGCTGATTAAATATTGTGAATGTCATGTAACTGAGCTTCAATTAATAAATTTGTTGCAACTAAATAACTAAGTGTCACTTTACAAGCTATTGTGGTCTGGTATGGTTTTCTCTGGGTCCAAACTAGGATCACAGCTGAAAGGTGGACTCTCAGGATCTGATTTTGTAAGTTTAACCATTTCGCCTGCCCCGCGATTGGCCAACACTCCGCTCTAAACCCTGGTTACATTTCAGAAGCACAGCAGTCTCCTGATTCAGGCGTATAATTGCAGAGTTTAATTTTACGATTCCCATTCACTCTATGCTGTTCTCACACTGCACTTCCCGTATATCAATGGCTGCCAAGTGACAATCACTGAAAAGTCCTCCCTTTTATTTATTTGCCTGATTCTGGAGGTAATCTTTCAATTTCTTATGAATTGAAAAATCTGCCTGCTCCATCAGTTCTGTTCAACTTTATTTTTTCATTAGTTTTATCAAGGGTGACCATATTTTATGCAGCTGTTGTACATTTTGATTGCTCAATGCTTGTCGGAGAGTACATTGGTACCTGAGGATTGGTGGTGTGGCTGGGCATGCACAAAGCATGTTTGAAGCAGTTAGTTTGGTTTTATTTCCTGCCTAACTAATGGTTTTATTTCTGACGAAGTTCTGACGAAAGGTCTTCGACCTGAAACGTTAACTCTGTTTCTATCTCCACAGATGCTGCCTGGCCTGCTGAGTTTTTCCAGCGTTTTCTGTTGTTATAATGGTTTTATTTCCTGCCTAACTATTGACAAACATTCACTACAAACCCACTGACTCCCACAGCTACCTGGACTACATTTCCTCACACCCTGCTTCCTGTAAGGACTCTATTCCATTCTTCCAGTTTCTCCGTCTCCGCCGCATCTGCTCTGACGATGCCACCTTCCATACTAGTGCTTCCGACATGTCTTCCTTTTTCCTCAACCGAGGATTCCCCTCTACTGTGGTTGACACGGCCCTTGACCGTGTCCGTTCTATTTCCCGCACTTCTGCTCTCACCCCTTCCCCTCCCTCCCGGAACCACAAAAGGGTTCCCCTTGTCCTCACCTTTCACCCCACCAGCCTCCTCATTCAACGGATCATCCTCCGCCATTTCCGCCACCTCCAGCGTGATCCCACTACCAAACACATCTTCCCCTCACCTCCCCTTTCTGCATTCCGAAGGGACCGCTCCCTCCGCGACACCCTGGTCCACTCCTCTATCACCCCCAACACCCCTTCCCCTTTGCCCGGCACCTTTCTGTGCAAGCGCAGGAGATGCAACACATGCCCTTTTACCTCCACCCTTCCCACTGTCCAAGGCCCCAAACACTCCTTCCAGGTGAACAGCGATTTACTTGTACTTCTTGCAATTTAGTATACTGTATTCACTGCTCATGATGCGGTCTCCTCTACACTGGGGAGACCAAACACAGATTGGGTGACCGCTTTGCGGAACACCTCCGTTCAGTCCGTAAGGGTGACCCCGAGCTTCCGGTCGCCTGTCACTTTAATTCTCCGCTCCACTCCCACTCTGACCTCACCATCCTCGGCCTCCTACACTGTTCCAATGAAGCTCAACATAAGCTCGAGGAACAGCACCTCATCTTTCGATTAGGCACTTTACAGCCTTCTGGACTCAACATCGAGTTCAACAATTTCAGACCATAACCTCTGCCCCTATCCTTTTTTCCCATTTTTTTTCTCTCCCACATGGCAGCTGTCTTTCATTCTGCCAGTGCCATTTACACTTCATCTAGAGCCATCTTTTGTTTCTTAACTTGTTCCATTACCATCTCCTTTTGCCTTGCACCATCTCTTAATCACTCTTAATGTCTCTTAATCTCTCCTGCCTTCCATCCTATCACAGACCTTCCCTTTTGTTCTTTCCTCCCCTCCCCTTTCCCTGCCCCTGCACTTGCTTAAAAACCTGTTCCATCTCCAGCTTTTCCAGTTCTGACGAAGGGTCATCGACCTGAAATGTTAACTCTGTTTCTCTCTCCACAGATGCTGCCTGACCTGCTGAGTATTTCCAGCATTTTCTGTTTTTATTTCAGATTTCCAGCATCCGCAGTATTTTGCTTTTGTAACTAATGGTCCTCTTGGTTCGGTCATTGCCCTTGGCTTCACAATCACAAAATTGAGCAGCCGTGCAGAAAGCTGGTAAACTGCACTCGCTCGCATACCCTCCATCCTCCCTCTCAATGTGATGTGACCAGGCAGCTTAACTGTACGCTCACACTGTCAGCTGTGCACCTGCATGGATAGCTCTGGATCAGCACTGCAGCCTGCACTGGCTCTACATCCAGCCTTATACCAATACTGCCAGCCATGGATCAGCACAGTGCTGGACAAGAGTAGAATTCCAATGTACAAACTCACAGGTTCCTGTAGATTATGCTCTGCTCTGAGAGTATGGGATTTTTGGAAATATTTCTGAATTTATTCAATCTCAGTTGTGCAGTGTTTTCATCAAACTTGCTGCCCTAACGCACTGTCTGGAGTCACATACACTTGCCTTCTATTTGCTACAGAACTCATTTTTATCTCTGATTCCATTACAATTAACAATATACTTTCAATTTATTGTGAATTTGAATAAAGACAATAAACTTGAATAGTTACATCTTACACTAAAATAAAACATTTCAAGAATGTTGTTTGAAGCAGACCAATTGGAGTAGGGCTGATATAAACTACTCCAACATTGAACTAGTGAGCACTCACCTGCTGGAGTGCATGCTGCACATCTAATGCCTCTGCATTTTGCCAATACAGGGAATTAAATTTACTTCTACATTTCAGATCCAAATGTGTTAAGAATTTAGCGCGAACAGAACATTCTTTGTATTTTATCCAGCATTTGACTCACGCCTTTCACAAAATCCCAGATAGGCTGAAAACCTAAAGGTAGTTTTATAAATGTAACCATATCTGAAGCATTTTTATTCAGTTCATATGTGGATTATGTTGCTGCTGAAACTTTTAATCAAATACAGCTAGATTAGATAATCTACTGAATAAATCCTTCCTGTGAATGAATCATCATCTAAAGCAAGTTATTTCCTTGGTTACAATGTTCACTGTTCAGTTTCTTCTTCGAGTTCAATCATGTCCTTGTAATTCCGTTTGAAAAAGCCACACTGTGAAGTAAGGGGAAAGAAAATGAATGCAAGAAATTAGACTATATGAGCATGATTGAAAAACAGCTTATTGGAGGTTAAGGCAGAGCGAGTTCAGAGCTGGTTAATGCCATCGGTGGTCAGTATTTGGCCATACAGCACCTCCCTGGGTTTACATGTGAGGGTAGAATGTATAAATTTGCACTCCTCGCATGGAAGCATTAGCCGTGGGGAGCACCTAGCAGAACTTTGGGCAATGAGATCAGTAGGCCCCTGTAGGATTTTCAATCCATGAATTTTAATTTGCCCGCTGGGAATGCAAATCCTTACAATCTAGCCTACGCAAAATTGAATGTGACAAGTACAGATAATGGTTCTTCTCAATACAGACCTACATGTTGCTGCTCCTTTGGAAACCTTCAAATTTGACTTATGGTAAAAGAATCATGAATTTAACCCAAATCAACACTTGGTGGGAAAGATCATTAACAAATAAATAATGGGAAAGAATGCCACGCTTAATCAAGGCTGACCACACGTCCGATGTTGAACTAGACAATCCTGTTTCAGGACTGCCGTGAATTTTGGAAAATTAAAATCAAATAGTAATGGTCAGGTTTTCCAGTGCCATGTTTTTAAATAGGCCGTGTACACATGGAAAACAGTCTGCGCATTACAATGGGCCAAAGCTTTCTGGTAAAATAATAGCGTGTTAACAATGCATGCCGTTATTAATGCACAAATCGGCCAGCAAATTCAGGGGATTAAGAAATATGCCGTGAGTTGCAAATCTCCAGAACTTGCTGGTCAATTTATGCCGGTCCGCCATTTGCTTTGCACAGATGACATATCGCCCTTAGACTCCCCATTATTTTTAAGAACTTGCTGAATTTGCACAATAGTTGCCCATTAAACTTGCCACAGATCACCTTCTTGGGCTGGCCATTCCAAATATTCACCTTCCATGTACAGTATTTCTATCTGATTGGTCCATTCCTCTCCCCTCTGTCTGCAGTATTTCTATCTGATTGGTCCATTCCTTTCCCCTCTGTCTGCAGTATTTCTATCTGATTGGTCCATTCCTTTCCCCTCTGTGTGCAGTATTTCTATCTGATCTGACCATTCCCCACCCTCTGTGTGCAGTAGTTCTATCTCCTTCCCTTCCTTCTATGGTTCTGGCAACATGCTTTGAGTAAGACGTTCATGAGACAGTTGAGTGTACGGAACAGACTTTATTCATACAGCATAGGTGATCAATCTATACAGTGCAAGGGTAGCATCGGGTAGAAACATAGAATCATAGAATGGTTACAGCACGGAAGGAGGCCATTCAGCCCATCGAGCCTGTGCCAACTCTCGGCTAGTCCCACTCCCCCGCCCTTTCCCCATAGCCCTGCAAATTTTTTTCCTTCAGATACTTAACCAACTCCCTTTTGAAAGATAAGATTGAGTCTGCCTCCACCACCCTTTCAGGCAGTGCATTCCAGATCTTAACCACTCGCTGCGTAAAAAAGTTTTTTCATACGTTGCCTTTGGTTCTTTTGCCAATCACCTTAAATCTGTGTCCTCTGGTTCTCGACCCTTCTGCCAATGGGAACAGTTTCTCTCTCTCTACTCTGTCTAGACCCCTCATGATTTTGAACACCTCTATTAAATCTCCTCTCAACCTTCTCTGCTCCAAGGAGAACAACCCCAGCTTCTCCAGTCTATCCACATAACTGAAATCCCTCATTCCTAGAATCATTTTCGTAAATCTTTTCTGCACCTTCACATCCTTCCTAAAGTGCGGTGCCCAGAATTGGACACAATACTCCAGTTGAGGCAGAACCAGTGTTTTATAAAGGTTCATCATAACTTCCTTGCTTTTGTACTCTTTACCTGTTTCAGGGAGCTGGGTCTTTTTACTCTAGAACAACATAGGCTTCGGGAAGACTTAATTGAAGTATTTAAAATGATGAAAGGACTAGACTGTGTCCATGTGGATAGATTTCTATGAAATGCTAACTGAATTTTAAGCTCCAAACATTAGAGACCGGTTTTAAATCTACTTTTTGCAGAGGTTGTGCAATCACGATAAAAGTAACATGTTATACTTCATAGATAGACAGACCTTCGGACTTCCAACTCTGATGAGCAACAGATGAGCTGTCTCCGAACTTTATCAAGGATGCTGTGTTTATTCTAAGGCATCCTGTATTCATAGAATCATAGAACAGTACAGCTCAGAAGGTGGCCATTCGGCCCCGGAGTCTGTGCCGGCTCTTTTAAAGAGCAATGCAATTAGAACATAAGAACATAAGAAATAGGAGCAGGAGTCGGCCATTTGGCCCCTCAAGCCTGCTCCACCATTCAATAAGATCATGGCTGATCTTCTACCTCATCTCCACTTTCCTGCACTATCCCCATTTCCCTTGATTTCCTTAATATCCAAAAATCTATTGATCTCTGTCTTGAATATACTCAACGACTGAGCCTTCACAGCCCTCTGGGGTAGAGAATTCCAAAGATTCACTACCCTCTGAGTGAAGAAATTTCTCCTCATTTCAGTCTTAAATGGCCGACCCCTTCTTCTGAGACTGTGACCCCTGGTTCTAGACTCCTCAACCAGGGGAAACATCCTCCCTGCATCTATCCTGTCAAGCCCTGTAAGAATTTTGTATGTTTCAATCAGACCACCTCTCATTCTGCTAAACTCTAGAGAATATAGGTCTCATCTACTCAATCTCTCCTCATAGGACAATCCCCCCATCCCAGGAATCAGTCTGGTGAACCTTCATTGCACTCCCTCTATGGCAAGTATATCCTTCCTTAGGTAAGGAGACCAAAACTGTACATAATACTCCAGGTGTGGTCTTACCAGGGCCCTATATAATTTACTCTTATACTCAAATCCTCTTGCAATAAAGGCCAACATACCATTTGGTTTCCTAATTGCTTGCTCTACCTGCATGTTAACTTTCAGTGATTCGTGTACAAGGACACCCAGGTCCCTCTGAACACCAACATTTCCCAATCTCTCACCATTTAAAAAATACTCTGCTTTTCTATTTTTCCTACCAAAGTGGATAACTTCACATTTCTCCACATTATATTCCATTTGCCATGTTCTTGCCCACTCACTTAGCTTGTCTATATCCCCTTGAAGCCTCTTTGCATCCTACTCACAACTTACATTCCCACCCAGCTTTGTATCATCAGCAAACTTGGATATATTACATTTGGTCCATCGAAATCATTGATGTAGATTGTGAATAGCTGAGGCCCAAGCACTGATCTTTGCGGTACCCCACTAGTTACAGCCTGCCAACCCGAAAATGACCCGTTCATTCCTACACTCTGTTTTCCCACTCCCACTCTCTTTCCCCATAACCATGCAATTTTTTCACCTTTAAGTATTTATCCAATTCCCTTTTGAAGGCTACTATTGGAATTTGCATTCCAAATCCTAACCACTCGTTGCGTAAAAAAGTCTTACCTGATGTTGCCTCTGGTTCTTTTGCCAATCACCTTAAATCTGTGCCCTCTGGTTATCGACCCTTCAGCCATTGGAAACAGTTTCTCTTCATTTACTCTATTAAACCCTTCATGATTTTAAACACCTCTATCAAATCTCCTCTTAGCCTTCTCTGCTCAAAGGAGAACAACCCTAGCTTCTCCAGTCTATTCACATAACTGTAATCCCTCATCCTTGGAACCATTCTAGTAAATCTCTTCTGTACCTTCTGCAAAGCCTTCACATCCTGCTTAAAGTGCGGTGCCCAGAATTGGACACAATACTCCAGCTAGGGCCGAACTAGTGTTTTATATTGGTTTAGCATAACTTCCTAGCTTTTGTATTCTATGCCTCTATTTACTAAGCCCAGGATCCCATATGCTTTATAAACTGCTTTGTTAACCTGTCCTGCCACTTTCAAAGATTTGTGCACAATCATCCCCAGATCTCTCTGTTCTCACACCCCCTTTAAAATTGTACCATTTAGCTTGTATTGTCTCTCCTCATTCATCCTACCAAAATGTATCACCTCACACTCTTCTGCATTGAATTTCATCTGCCATGTGTCTGCCCATTCCACCAGCCTGTCTATTCCAACGCACTCGTGGCTGGCCTCCCATATTCTACCCTACATAAACTTGAGGTCATCCAAAACTCGGCTGTCCGTGTCCTAACTCGCACCAAGTCCCATTCACCCATCACCCCTGTGCTCGCTGACCTACATTGGCTCCCGGTTAAGCAATGCCTCGATTTCAAAATTCTCATCCTTGTTTTCAAATCCCTCCATGGCCTCACCCCTCCCTATCGCTGTAATCTCCTTCAGCCCCCCCCCCCCCCCACCCCCCGAGATATCTGCGTTCCTCTAATTCTGGCCTCTTGAGCATCCCTGATTATAATCGCTTAACCATTGGTGGCCGTGCCTTCTGTTGCCTAGGCCCTAAGCACTGGAATTCCTTGCCTAAACACCTTTTATCCCATGGGCTTCAATTTTGCTAACAAGTCTAATATGTGGTACTTTTTAAACGCCTTTTGAAAGTCCATATACACATCAACTGCATTGCCCTCATCCACTCTCTCTGTTACCTCATCAAAAAACTCAATCAACTTAGTCAAACACAATTTGCCCTTAACAAATCCAAGCTGGCTCTCCTTTATTAGTCCATGTTTGCCCAAGTGGCTGTTAATTTTCTCCCGGATTAAAGGGCGCGATCTTGCCAGCCCTGGGGAGGCGGGTTTGGAGGAGGGACTGCCGGGAAGATGGCAGAATTTGGGAGGGGGTGCCCAACCTGCCCCCAACCCGCCTCCATGCCATCTTGCCAGGAGGCGGGTAGCCGTCCCGCACCGGGTCCCATCTCCTTGGAGGCGGGAAGGGATTACAGCCACTTAACTGCCTGTTAACAGGTAGCTAACAGGCAGAAAATAGGATTATCACCATTTTGCTCACACAATTGCGGGCTTCCCGAAGGCTCCGAAACCCGCCAGTTCACCGAGGCGAGTAGTGGGTCTGCGGGGTCCAAAAGTGTGCTGTGGAGGTAAGTGATGGGTGCAAGTGTGGAGAGGTGAGTATCTGAAGTAAGTGCAAAGTGTTAGAAAAAGTGTACTTACCTTTGTTTCTTCCTGCAGGCTTCAATCGGTGGGTATGCAGAGAGTCTCGCACCACTGCGTTAGAGATGACAGATGGCCGTTGCATTCTCCAATGCAGCAACCATCTAATTTCTACAAAAGAAAGAGGTTTGATGAGGTCTTGAATTCAAGAACTCATCAAACTACAGAGAATATCAGTGTTTGACAGCTTCATAGAGCTGTCAAACGATGACAATTCATCTGTCAAAACTTTTTGACAGATGAAACATCATACGTTGACGTTCTCTGTAACTGGCTATCCTTTAATTGGCCTGTTAAGCCCGCTGGGCGGGCTTAACAAGGTCAATCAAGAGAAAATAGCGTGGGTTGGCCAGAAGTTGATGGAGGCGGGACTGAAACCCGACAAGTGGGAGTCCCGCCTCCAAAAGTCCCCCATTGGCAAAATCCAGCCCATTGTTTCTAAAAGCTTCTCCACCACCGACGTTAATCTGACTGGCCTGTAATTGCCAGGTTCATCCTTCTCCCCTTTTTTGAACAAGGGTGTAACATTTGTAATCCTCCAGTCCTCTGGCACCACCCCTGTATCTAATGAAGATTGTGGCCAGCATTTCCACAATTTTTACCTTTGCTTCCATCAGCAACCTTGGATGCATCCCATCCGGACTGGGTGACTAATCTACTTTAAGTACTGCCAGCCTTTCTAGTACCTCCTCTTTGACTATTTTTATCTCATCCAGTTTCTCGACAACTTCCTCATTTACCATATCTTTGGCAAAGTCCTCTTCCTCGGTAAACACTGATACAAAGTACTCATTTAGTACCTCAGACATGCCTTCTGCCTCCATCAATAGTTCTCCATTTGGTCCCTAATTGGCCTCACCACTCTTCTGACAACCCTTTTACTGTTAATATGCCTATAGAAAACCTTTGGATTCCCTTTTATGTTATCCACCAATCTATTCTTGTACTGTCTCTTTGCCCCTCTTATTTCCTTTTTCCCTTCTCCTCTGTACTTTTTATATTCAGCCTGATTCTCCCTTGTATTATCAAGCTGACATCTGTCATATGCCCCCTTTTTCTGCTTCATCATACTCTCTAACACCTTTGTCATCCAGGGAGCTCTGCTTTCATTGACCTCCCTTTCCCCCCTGTGGGAATGTACCGAGACTGTATCCGAACCATCTCCTCTTTAAAGGCCGCCCATTGCTCCATTACATTTCTGCCTGCCAGTCTTTGACTCCAATTTACCCAGGCCAGATCCCTCCTCAATTCCCTGAAATTAGCCTTCCTCCAAGTAAGTATTTTTATTCTAGATTGCTCCTGGTCCTTCTCCATAAACCTTACGATACTATGATCACTATTCCCAAGATGCTCTCTCACTATGACATTCTCCACTTGACCCACTTCATTCCCCAGGACTAGTTCCAGCAATGCCTCCTTCCTCGTACTGATCAAGAAAATTCTCCTGAACACACTTCAGAACTTCCTCCCCTTCTCTGCCCTTATCACAATCACTCCCCCATTCAACATTGGGGTAGTTAACGTCTCCCATTATCACTACTCTATAGTTCTTGCACCTCTCAGTACTTTCCTTACAAATCTGCTCCTCTGTCTCCTTCCCACTACTTGGTGGCCTATAAAATACACCAAGTAGCGTAATAGCTCTTTGATTGTTTCTCAACTCCAACCAAATAGATTCTGTCTTTGACTCCTCAAGGGCATTCTCTCTTGCTAGCACTGTAATATTTTCCTTAATCAAAACTGCTACCCCTGCTCCTTTTTTTCTCCTTTCCTGTCTTTCCTGAATACTTTGTACCCAGGAATATTAAGCATCCAGTGCTCCCCTTTTTTGAGCCAGTTCTCAGTTATCGCCACTTCATCATATTCTCATGTGGCTATTTGCGCCTGCTGCTCACCAACCTTATTAACCACACTTCGTGCATTTACACACATACACTCCAAACCTAACTTAGACCTCTTTGTATTTTATATGATCCCACCTAATTCTGTATTATTTCTAACTCTAACTGTCTCTCCCAGTCCTCTGTGCACCTTGTTTCTACTTTTTAATACTTTTTGATGCCCAACCCCCTGCCAAATTAGTTTAAACCCTCCCCCACCGCACTAGTTAACCGGCCCGCAGGGATATTGGTCCCAGCTCTGTTCAGGTGCAACCCATCCATCTTGAACAGGTCCCTCCTGCCACAGAACTGGACCCAATGTCCCAGGAATCTGAAGGCCTCCCTCCTGCACCATGCCTTCAGCCACGCATTAACCTGCCATATCTTCTTATTTCTACTCTTACTAGTGTGGAGCACTGGGAGTAATCCAGAGATTACTACCTTTGAGATCCTGCTTTTTAACTTCTTCCCTGGCTCCTTAAACTCTGACTACAGGACCACAACCCTCTTTCTTCCTATGTCCTGGTTCCAACTTTGCCTTCCTGCCACAGAACAGTATTCTTGCTATACTAGGACTAATTACTAGGTACTATTGTTACACATTAATCATTCATGGTCGATGTCTGTTCTAGCCACACTCTCTTGCTTTGCAGTTGATAAAAAGACATCTGGAGCGGAACAGAACTCTCCTTGTGTTTCCCGGCAACCAGATGAACCATCGACCAATTATGGTTACTATAATTCAGTTTAATTATTAACTCTCAACTCTCATAGGAACATAAGGAACAGGAGTAGGCCATTGAGCCCCTCGAGCCTGTTCCGCCATTCAATGAGATCATGGCTGATCTGCGACCTAACTCCATATACCCGCCTTTGCCCCATATCCCTTAATACCTTTGGTTAACAAAAATCTATCAATTTCAGATTTAAAATTAACAATTGATCTACTATCAATTGCCATTTGCGGAAGAGAGTTCCAAATTTCTACCACCCTTTGTGTGTAGAAGTGTTTCCTAATTTCACTCCTGAAAGGTATGGCTCTAATTTTTAGTATTTTTAATACAGAAATCCCCTAGTACTAGACTCCCCAACCAGCGAAATTGTTTCTCTCTATCTACCCTATCTGTTGCCCTTAATATCTTGAAAACTTCAATCAAATCACCCCCTTAACCTTCTAAATTCCAGGGAATACAACCCTAGTTTGTGTAATCTCTCCTGGTAATTTAACTCCTGGAGTCCGGGTGTCATTCTGGTAAACTTTCGCGGGCTATTTTCCTCAGAGGCCGGTGTCGGGAGCAGCAGCAGAGCGGTGGTACAGTGAGTAGTTAAACTCACTTTTGCGGGCTTTTTTCCTCAGAGGCTTACCAATCTCGCAGACCGGTGGCGGCGTTCCAGAGCCACGTCACAATTCAAAAAGTGACGCGGGCAAGAGGAAGCAGCTGATTGGGTGAGTACGGCCAGGTGAGTATTTATACTACTCTATAGTATATGTGTAGCGGGGAGTGCTAGTAAACAAGGCCTTTGAGTATATCATTTAATTGTAGTGTAATTAGTGGTATTGATTTAATTTAATTAAAGGGTAAGTCATGGCAGCACAGCTCGGCCCCATGGCATGCTCCTCCTGCACTATGTGGGAAATCAGGGACACTTCCTGTGTCCCTGACGACCATGTGTGTGGGAAGTGTATCCAGCTGCAGCTACTGGCAGACCGCATTGTGGCGCTGGAGCTGCGAAGGGATGCATACTGGAGCATTCGCGATGCTGAGGACATCGTGAATAGCACGTTTAATGAGTTGGTAACACCGCAGGTAAAGGCTGCACAGGCAAGAAGGGAATGGGTGACCACCAGGCAGAGTAGTAGGCGCAGGCAGGTAGTGCAGGGGTCCCCTGTGGCCATCCCCCTCTCAAACAGATATACCGCTTTGGATATTGTTGAGGGAGATGGCTTATCGGGGGAAGGCAGCAGCGGCCAACTTCCTGGCACCATGGGTGGTTCTGCTGCACAGGACAGGAGGAAAAAAAGTGGGAGAGCTATAGTGATAGGGGATTCTATTGTAAGGGGTAGGATAGGCGTTTCTGCGGCCGCAAACGAGACTCCAGGATGGTATGTTGCCTCCCTGGTGCAAGGGTCAAGGATGTCTGGGAGCGGCTTCAGGGCATTCTGGAGGGGGAGGGTGAACAGCCAGTTGTCATGGTGCATATAGGTACCAACGATATAGGTAAAAAATGGGATGAGGTCCTAAAAGCTGAATATAGGGAGTTAGGAGGTAAATTAAAAAATAAGACCTCAAAGGTAGTAATCTCAGGATTGCTACCAGTGCCATGTACTAGTCAGAGTAGAAATAGAAGGATATTTCAGATGAATACGTGGCTAGAGGAATGGTGCAAGGGGGAGAGATTCAAATTCCTGGGACATTGGAACCGGTTCTGGGGGAGGTGGGACCAGTACAAACTGGACGGTTTGCACCTGGGCAGGACCGGGACCAATGTCCAAGGGGGACTGTTTGCTAGTGCTGTTGGGGAGGGTTTAAACTAAAATGGCAGGGGGTTGGGAACCTGTGCAGGGAGACAGAGGAATGGGCAGCAAGGATAGAAGCAAAAGACAGGAAGGAGAAAAGCAAAAGTGGCAGTCAGAGAAATCAAGGGTGTAAATCAAACATGGCCACAGTAAATAACAATTCGAAATTGTCTAAGAGTGTTAAAAAAACAAGCCTGAAGGCTTTTTGTCTTAATGCGAGGAGCATTTGTAATAAGGTGGATGAATTAGCTGCGCAAATAGATGTAAACGGATATGATATAATTGGGATTACAGAGACATGGCTCCAGGGTGACCAAGGCTGGGAATTCAACATCCAGGGGTATTCAATATTCAGGAAGGACAGGCAAAAAGGAAAAGGAGGTGGGGTAGCATTGCTGGTTAAAGAGGAGATTAACACAATAGTAAGGAAGGATATTAGCTCTGATGATGTGGAATCTCTATGGGTAGAGCTGAGAAATACCAAGGGGCAGAAAACGTTAGTGGAGTTGTATACAGACACCCAAACAGTAATGCTGAGGTTGGGGATGGCATTAAACGGGAAATTAGAGACGTGTGCAATAAGGGCACAGCAGTTATCATGGGTGACTTTAATCTACATATAGATTGGGCTAACCAAATTAGTAAAAATACGGTGGAGGAGGAATTCCTAGAGTGTATACGGGATGGTTTCCTGGACCAATATGTTGAGGAACCAACTAGAGATCAGGCTATCTTAGACTGGGTATTATGTAATGAAAAAGGATTAATTAGCAATCTTATTGTGCGAGGCCCCTTGGGGAGGAGCGATCATAATATGATAGAATTCTTCATAAGATGGCGAGTGAAGTATTTGACTCAGAGACTAGGGTCCTGAATTTAAATAAAGGAAACTATGAAGGTATGAGGTGCGAGTTGGCTAGGATGGATTGGGGAACGTTACTTAAAGGGTTGACGGTGGATAGGCAATGGCAAACATTTAAAGATCGCATGGATGAACTACAGAATTTGTTCATCCCTGTTTAGCATAAAAATAAAACAAAAAAGGTGACTCAACCGTGGCTAACAAGGGAAATTAGGGATAGCATAAGATCCAAGGAGAGGACATATAAATTGGCCAGAAAAAGCAGCAAACCTGAGGATTGGGAGCAGTTTCGGATTCAGCAAAGGAGGACAAAGGGATTAATTAAGAGGGGGAAAATAGAGTATGAGAGTAAGCTTGCAGGGAACATAAAAACTGACTGTAAAAGCTTCTATAGATATACGAAGAGAAAAAGATTGGTGAAGTCAAGCGTAGGTCCCTTGCAGTCAGAATCAGGGGAATTTATAATAGGGAACAAAGAAATGGCAGACCAATTAAATACATACTTTGGTTCTGTCTTCACAAAGGAGGACACAAATAACCTCCCCGAGATGTCGGGGAACATAGGGTCTAATGAGAGGGAGGAATTGAATGAAATCAGTATTTGTAGGGAAATGGTGTTAGGGAAATTGACGGGATTGAAGGCCAATAAAACCCCAGAGCCTGATAATCTACATCCTGGAGTACTTAAGGAAGTGGCCCTGGAAATAGTAGATGCATTGCTGGTCATCTTCCAAAATTCTATAGACTCTGGAACAGTTCCCAGGATTGGAGGGTAGCTAATGTAACCCCACTATTTAAAAAAGGTGGTAGAGAGAAAACGGGGAATTATAGACCGTTAAGCCTGACATCGGTAGTGGGGAAAATGCTAGAGTCCATTATAAAAGATGTAATAGCAGAGCACTTGGAAAACAGTGACAGGATCGGACAAAGTCAACATGGATTTACAAAAGGTAAATCATGCTTGTCTAATCTACTGGAATTTTTTGAGGGTGTAACTGGTAGAATAGATAAGGGAGAACCAGTGGATGTGGTGTATTTGGACTTTCAGAAGGCTTTCGATAAGGTCCCGCATAAGAGATTAGCATGCAAAGTTAAAGCAAATGGGATTGGGGGTAAGGTTCTGACTTGGATAGAGAACTGGTTGGCCGACAGGAAGCAAAGAGTTGGGAATAAACGGGTCTTTTTCCGAGTGGCAGGCAGTGACTAGTGGGGTACCGCAGGGATCGGTGCTAGGACCCCAGTTATTCACAATATATATTAATGATCTAGACGAGGGAACTAGATGTAATATCTCCAAGTTTGCAGACGACACAAAGCTGGGTGGGCGTGTGTGCTGTGAGGAGGATGCAGAGAAACTCCAGTATGATTTGGACAGGTTGGGTGATTGGGCAGATGCAGTGTAATGTGGATAAATGCGAGGTTATCCACTTTGGTGGCAACAACAGGAAGGCAGATTATTATCTGAATAGCAATAGATTGGGAAAAGGGGAAGTGCAACGAGACCTGGGTGTCCTTGTGCACCAGTCGCTGAAGGTAAGCATGCAGGTGCAGCAGGTGGTTAAGAAGGCAAATGGTACGTTGGCCTTCATTGTGAGAGGATTCGAGTACAGGAGCAAGGATGTCTTGCTGCAGTTGTACAGGGCCTTGGTGGGACCACACCTTGAGTATTGTGTGCAGTTTTGGTCGCCTTATCTGAGGAAGGATGTTCTTGCCATGGAGGGAGTGCAGCGAAGATTCACTAGACTGATACCTGGGATGGCAGGAATGACGTATGAAGAGAGATTGGGTCGATTAGGCTTATATTCGCTAGAGTTTAGAAGAATGAGAGGGGATCTGATTGAAACTTATAAAACTCTAACAGGACTAGACAGACTAGATGCAGGAAGGATGTTCCCGATGGCGGGGGAGTCCAGAACAAGGGGTCACAGTCTAAGGATAAGGCGTAAGCCATTTAGGACTGAGATGAGGAGGAATTTCTTCACCCAGAGAGTGGTGAACCTGTGGAATTCTCTACCACAGAAGGCAGTTGAGGCTAATTCATTAAATATACTCAAGAAGGAGATAGATATATTTCTTAAGGCTAAAGGGATCAAGGGATATGGGGAGAAAGCAGGGAAAGGTACTGAATTTGGATGATCAGCCATGATCTCATTAAATGGCGGAACAGGCATGAAGGGCCGAATGGCCTACTCCTGCTCCTATCTTCTATGTTTCTATGTAAACCTACGCTGCACTCCCTCCAAGGCCAATATATCCTTCCTAAGGTGTAGTGCCCAGAACTGCTCACAGTACTCCAGATGTGGTCTAACCAGGGCTTTGTATAGCTGTTGCATAACTTCTACCCCCTTGTATTCTAGTCCTCTAGACATAAAAACCAGCATTCCATTAGCCTTTTTGATTATTTTCTGTACCTGGTCATGACATTTTAATGATCTCTGTACATGGACCCCTATATCCAACATATCCACCACTTTTTGTTTCTTCTTATACATTCTTGTATCGTGATGTGGACTGTGTAGGATTCTCGGAGTGATTTACAAGAAACATATATTCCTCTAGGACATAAAAACCCAAAAGGAAAAGTGATCCAACCATAGAAACATAGAAACATAGAAGATAGGAGCAGGAGTAGGCCATTCGGCCCCTCGAGCCTGCTCCGCCATTCGATGAGATCATGGCTGATCATCCAAACTCAGTTCCCTGTACCTGCCTTCTCCCCATATCCCTTGATCCCTTTAGCTTTAAGAAATATATCTAACTCATTCTTGAATATATTTAATGACTTGGCCTCAACTACCTTCTGTGGTAGAGAATTCCACAGGTTCACCACTCTCTGGGTGAAGAAATTCTTCCTCATTTCTGTCCTAAATGGCTTACCCCTTATCCTTAGATTATGACCCCTGGTTCTGGACTCTCCGACCATCGGGATCATTCTTCCTGCATCTAGTTTGTCCAGACCTGTCAGAATTTTATATGTTTCGATGAGATCCCCTCTCATTCTTCTATACTCCAGCGAGTATAAGCCCAATCGACCCAATCTCTCCTCATATGTCATTCCTGCCATCCCAGGTATCAGCCTTGTGAATCTTCGCTGAACTCCTTCCATGGCAAGAACATCCTTCCTTTATAATGGGGAATGAGGAAATGGCCGAGAAATTAAATAAATACTTTGTTTCTGTCTTCACGGAGGAAGACACAAAAAACCTCCCAGAAATTCAAGAAAACCAAGGTTGTGACGAAAATAAGGAACTTAAAGAAATTATTATTCGTAAAAAAAACAGTACTAGCAAAATTAATGGGACTAAAAGTCGATAAATCCCAAGGACCGGATGACCTACATCCTAGGGTTTTGAAAGAGGTGGCCATTGGAATAGTGGACGCATTGGTTGTCATCTTCCAAAATTCTATAGATTCTGGAACGGTTCCTGCAGATTGGAGGATAGCAAATGTAACCCCGCTATTTAAGAAAGGAGGGAGAGAGAAAACGGGGAACTACAGGCCTGTTAGCCTCACATCAGTAGTTGGGAAAATGCTGGAATCTATTATAAAGGATGCAATAACTGGGCACTTAGAAACTAATAGCGAGATTGGGCAAAGTCAACATGGATTTATGAAAGGGAAATCCTGTTTGACAAACCTAGTGGAGTTCTTTGAGGGTGCAACTAGTGGACTAGACAAAGGGAAACCGGTAGATGTGGTGTATCTGGATTTTCAGAAGGCCTTCGATAAGGTCCCACACAAGAGGTTGGTGAACAAAATTAGGGCACATGGAATTGGGGGTAATATACTAGCATGGATTGAGAATTGGTTAATAGACAGAAAACAAAGAGTAGGGATAAACGGGTCTTTTTCAGGATGGCAGGCTGTGACTAGTGGGGTACCGCAAGGATCGGTGCTTGGGCCCCAGCTATTCACAATCTACATCAATGATTTTGATGAGGGGACTAATTGTAACATTTCCAAATTTGCTGATGATACAAAGCTAGGTGGCAGTGTCAGTTGCTAAGAGGATGTGAAAAGGCTTCAAGGGGATCTCGACAGGCTCAGTGAGTGGGCGATAACATGGCAGTTGGAATATAATGTAGATAAATGTGAAGTTATCCACTTTGGTAGAAAAAACAGAAAGGCAGAGTATTTCCTAAATGGTGAAAGATTGGGGAATGCAGATGCTCAAAGGGACCTGGGTGTCCTTGTACATGAGTCACTGAAAGTGAATGTGCAGATGCAGCAAGCCATTAGGAAGGCAAATAGTATGCTGGCCTTCATTACAAGAGGATTTGAGTACAGGAGTAAAGAAGTCTTACTCCAATTATATAGGGCCTTGGTGAGACCACACCTGGAGTACTGTGCACAATTTTGGTCTCCTTACCTAAGGAAGGATATACTTGCCATAGAGGGAGTGCAACGAAGGCTCACGAGATTGATTCCTGGGATGGCGGGACTGTCGTATGAGAAGAGATTGAGTAAACTAGTCCTGTATTCTCTTAAATTCAGAAGAATGAGAGGGGATCTCATTGAAGCATACAAATTATTACAGGGCTTGATAGGATGGATGCTGGGAGAATGTTTCCCTTAGCTGGGGAGTCTAGAACCAGGGGCCACAGCTTCAAGATAAAGGGTAGACCATTCAGGACTGAGATGAGAAGAAATTTCTTCACACAGAGGGAGGTGAATCTTTGGAATTCTCTACCCCAGAGGGCTGTGGAGGCTCAGTCATTGGGTATATTCAAAACAGAAGTCGATAGGTTTCTGACTAGTAAGGGCATCAAGGGATATGGTGATAGGGCCGGTGAATGGAGTTGAGGCAGAAGATCAGCCATGATCTTATTGAATGGCGGAGCAGGCTCGAAGGGCTGAATGGCCTACCCCTGCTCCTATTTCTTATGTTCTTATGTGGCCTGTTTAGGATTCTTGTACAGTGAGGCTGATTGCGTAGGATTCTCATCGTGATGTGGACTGTGTAGAATTCTCGTATAGTGAGGTAGACTGTGTAGGATTCTCGTAGTGATGTGGACTGTGTAGGATTCTTGTACAGTGAGGCAGACTGCGTAGGAGTCTCATAGTGATATGGACTGTGTAGAATTCGCGTATAGTGAGGCAGACTGCGTAGGATTCCCGTAGTGATGTGGACTATGTAGGATTCTCGTAGTGATGTGGACTGTGTAGGATTCTCGTATAGTGAGGCTGACTGCGTAGGATTCTCGTAGTGATGTGGACTATGTAGGATTCTCGTAGTGATGTGGACTGTGTAGGATTCTCGCACAGTAAGGCAGACTGTGTAGGATTCTCGTGTGGTGAGATGGACTCCATATACAGTATGGGTTAAAGCCGCTCTTCAAATGACAGTTGGTTGAACGCCATTATTTTCTTCTTCACCCAGCAGCAAAGGGTTAACATGATGATCAATAACAGGATCTGTAACGCTGGGGTTCAAAGCAATATTCAAAACTCCAGTGACTGACCACCCAAGTAACAACTCCCACCATGAATGCTTAACGTCATTTTCTATTCTCGATTGGGTCATCTATATCTCCTTAGTTTCCAAACACAATTTTCAATCACTATCTTTTACTATAGTTATACATTAATCACTCGTGGTCGATGTCTGTTCTAGCCACGCAGTCTCTTGCTTTGCAGTTGATAAGAAGACATCTGGAGCGGAACAGAACTCATCCCCTCTCATGTATTTCCTGGAAACTTGATGGTCTATCGACCAGTTATGGTTACTATAATTCAGTTTAATTAGTAACTCTCAACTCTCCAATTATGTCCAACATGTCCAACACATTCCCCATCCCTCAGTGTGCAGTAGTTCTATGTGATCTGTCCGTTCCCCTCAGTGTGCAGTAGTTCTATCTGATCTGTCCATACCATGACTCCTTTGTTTCATTCTCATGCCATGGTAAACAATTTGTTGTTCCCTTATGAACTTGAATCCCTCAGTAATATCCCCACCCTGTCTTTTCTACTATGGGCAAACTGTATTTTATGGTGCATTTGTTAAAAAAAAGTTCTTTGACTAAAATTTTTCTTTACACTTTACACACAAGACAAAATATACGTCATAAAGATTGAGTCGTGAGGGGCTGAGAGATTACAGGATTTTTTTCTCCATCCTCCACTACAGGTTGGGTTTAGACAGTTGCACTTACTTTGTAGAGAATGTAAATCATCAGAAGTAGAAGCAGGATTCCGCCAACTGTGCTCCCAGCCACCACCGGGATAGCGTTAAAGACCGGAGTATTTACAATGTTCACATGCATCTAAATAGGGAATAACCAACTCAGGTTAGCGACAGCTAGTAAAGTTTTATCAGAAAAATATTTTTTTAAAGGAGCTGATTTTCCAGAAAGAAGAGGCAAAGATCCGTGATGCCCAAGATTTGTGGGGTTCCCATTCAGGAGGAGCCGAGTGCCTGTTTCATACAACTGGTGCAGGCTAAGGTCTACCATAGTAATGAGGATGCAGGGGATGTTCCCAGCCCTCCTGCCTCATTCTTCATTCCAACACTGGAGGGGTGCTCATAAGTAGTGGGCTTTAACTAGCCCCTTACAATCAGAGGCAGCAAAGACAATAAGATCCAAGGCAAGGCCCAGTTTTCTCCCAGGGATAGGGGTTGGCATGAGCGTCCCCGTGACTCTGTACATGGACAGCAGGCAGTGTCTCTGACAGGGGATCTGCAGGAGCTGCACCCCGACTGATGACATTGGATGAACTATATATTAGCTTGGTTCAGCAAGCCAGTGGTGACAGTTAAAGTTAATCTTTCTGCCTGCATTGTAGAGGCAGTCAGTGCAAAGTATCTGCTCTACCCATACGCTCCAATTAGCCACAAAGCTGCGAGGAGCTGATGGGAAATTTAAATAATATTGGTTGTGGCTTGCAATGCCGACGGTCGAGATGTCACGACTTCACTGGACTGCCCACTGGTTACAGCTAAGAATTGGGAACTTATTCACAAGATAATTACACATGAGGAAGGCCAATCAGCCCATCTTAATTCCTGCATTCAGACAGATCCTAACACCTCTCATTGTAGCATGCAATTGTTTCTTAAATGATTCCAGGGTTTTTGTCTCCATTCCTTTATCTGAAAGTTTATTCCACATGTCGATCACTCAGTGTATGAAGAATTTCCTGATATTTGTCTTAAAATTACCTTTTACTAGTTTGAACCACTCCCACAGTTTACTTAAAAGTAACATTCCAAGTAAACTTTTTCTATGTCCTTAATAATCTTGTATCCCTCTATAAGAATAGCCTCTCAGACGGCTCCTGTCCAGGCTGAGAACCCCAAAAAAATTCACTTGGTTGCACCTCCCGTTAGCGCCTTAAGAGGGCGCTAATGGGGCACAAAGCCGCTAACGCCCGGGCGCAGCGATGTTTGCGCCGCTCGAGAACTTAACTTGAGATTGTGCGGCGGCGCTAAAACTTACCGCTGCGACCACCTGCGCGCGCAGATTGTGACGTCATTCCATGGTGCAACGCCCTTGTGGCGCCCCGTAGCGGAAATTGAGTGGCGCCCCCTGCCTTACCGCCTGGCGCTTCCAACGACCAGCAGACTGGAACGCTATCAATCGCTGTGGGGCTGGGGGGGGGCGCTATTTAAAGGGGGCCTCTTCCTGTCTTTTATTGTTGGTGGCATTTTTGAACTACGCATTCAGAGAGAGAGAGGGAGAGACTTCTGGAGAGATTCAACGTTGTGTGAAGGAGTTTTGGGTACTGAGCAGCACTTTGCAGGTTCATTTTGATTTGCCATTCCTTGTATCGATTTAGCAGAGACTGTGGGAGCTGCACTCTGAGCTCTTTGCCTGGTACGCTCCATTGTTCTTTCCAGCACATTTGATGTGCAAGTCTCTCCAGGCCGAGATTCAAGGCAGCAATGAACAGGATGTGGATGGAAAGCAAGATTAACCATCCCCTTTAAGAACTGGCCCGTGCCATTGTGTGTGTGTTCCATTGCTGACTGACATTACATGAGCTTCGCCAGCGCTCCGAGTTAGCGCCTCACTGCTCGGCCTTTGCGCCTTAAGAGAGGTGTGCAGCGCCTGCTTTAGCGCTCCACTCACCTCCCGGGGCGGTAAAAGTGAAGTTTCCTGTCAGTGCCGATAATTAGCGCCAGGCGCTAATATTTGCGTCCGGACGATATTTGCGCCCCAAATGGGGCGCGACCTAATTTCTACCCCCAAGACTCTCCGGTCTCTCCCCATAACTCAGACCTGGGAGGGATGGAGTCAGTGGCAAGGGAACGGAGTTTGTGGCGGGGACCGAAAACAATGGCTTCAGTCTTCCCAATATTTAATTGGAGAAAATTTTTGCTCATCCAGAACTGTATGTCGGACAAGCAGTCTGACAATTTAGACACCGTGGAGGGGTCGAGAGAAGAGGTAGTGAGGTAGAGCTGGGTGTCGTCGGCGTACATGTGGAAACTGATGCTGTGTTTTCGGATGATGTCGCCAAGGGGCAACATGTAGATGAGAAATAGGAGGGGGCCAAGGATAGATCCTTGGGGGAAACCAGAGGTAACGATGTGGGAGCGGGAAGAGAAGCCGCTGCAGGTGATTCTCTGGTTACGATTAGATAGGTTAGAATGGAACCAGGCGAGTGCAGTCCCACCCAGCTGGACGGCGGTGGAGAAGGATGGGAGTGGTCAACCGTGTCAAAGGCTGCAGACAAGTCAAGAAGGACGAGGAGGGATAGTTTACCTTTGTCACAGTCACAAAGAATGTCATTTGTGACTTTGATGAGAGCCGTTTCGGTACTGTGATAAGGACGGAAACCTGATTGGAAGGATTCAAACATGGAATTGAAGGAAAGATGGGCACAGATTTGGGAGGCGACAGCACGTTCAAGGACTTTGGAGAGGAAAGGGAGGTTGGAGATGGGGCGGTAATTTGCAAGGACGGAGGGATCAAGGTTTGGTTTTTTGAGGAGAGGGGTGATGACGGCAGATTTGAGGGAGAGGGGGACAGTACCTGAGGAGAGAGAACCGTTAACAATATCAGCTAACATGGGAGCCAGAAAAGGAAGTTGGGTGGTCAG
Source organism: Squalus acanthias (assembly GCA_030390025.1). NCBI lineage: Eukaryota > Metazoa > Chordata > Chondrichthyes > Squaliformes > Squalidae > Squalus > Squalus acanthias. Next base: position 261,292 of record CM059448.1, read on the forward strand.
CAGTTTGGTGGGAATAGGGTTGAGGGAGCAGGAGGTTGATCTCAGACAAGATGAGCGCAGAGAGGTCATGAGGGGAGATTGGAGAGAAACTGGAGAAAGATATCACTATTCTATTGTTCTTACAGCTATTACATTTATTGGGGCAAATGGTCATTTCATTTTAGGAGACCCCCCCCCACCAACCCCAAGGACAATCTCCAGGCCTCAGCGTCTCTGACTGCTGCTGGGAATTGGACTGTGCCAGGAGTGTGCCCAGACCATTGCAAGAGCCAGGAAAATCATGGTCATCTCTGCCCTTAGAGGTGCAGCACACCCGAGGCACACGGCACCTATCGGGGCCCCGCAAGGATAACCTGCTAGAACACCACGCCTGCTCCATGTTAGAATGGATATTCCTCTCAGCAGTGATGAGCTGGTCAGGTAAAAATTAGCACAATTAATGACACTCCCTCAGCAAACAGCACGATTGCTCACAGATACAACTCTCCCAGCTAACCACAGCAATCCAGGGAGTGACCAGCAGATAAATGTCTGAAATTCTGTTATTGTGTGGAAGTGAGAGCTGATTATATTCGGCAAAAGTTCAGAAATGCCAAAAATAGGGGAGGCAATATTAATTACATGCTTATGGGCCTTTGCCCAGTAAACCCACTCAAAAAGCAGGAGGCACCTAAATCAGAAACTGTAAAATTATAGCTCCACTTGTTGAGCATCAAAGATATGGCAAAGTAAAGTTGCAGAATCCTGTGCGCGTGAGTAACACTACCCAATTACAACTGGATTTTAAAAATTTGCTCTTAAGATGTGGGCGAAGCTGGCAAGGCTGGCATTTATTGCCCATCCTTAGTTGCCCTGAGAAGGGGCTAGTGGGCCACCTTCTTGAATTGCTACAGTCCTTGTGGTGATGGTGCTCCCACAATGGTGGGAGGTAAGGAATTCCAGCATAGTGACCCAGTGACAATAAAGGAATGGGCACACATGTCCACGACAGAATGGTTTGTGAGTTGGAGGTGATGGTTTTCCCAAGGCATTGCTGTTCTTGTTCTTCTTAGTGGTGGAGGTGCTGTCAAAGCAAGCTTGGTTAGTTGCTGCAGTGCCTTCTGTACATCATACATACTGCCAGTACAGTGTTCTTGTGGTGGAGGGATTGGATATAGAGCCCTGTGGGGGAGGGGGAGTGCTTGGTGGGGGAGTGCTGGGTTGGGGATGGGGGTGAGGGGAGGGGGAGGTGCGGGCGGTGAGAAAGAGTGGGAAGGGATCAGGTGGGGGAGAGGGAGTGGGGAGTTGGGGGTGAAGGGAGGGGGAGAAGGGTGGGAGGAGTGGAGAGTGGGAGTGGGAGGAGTGGAGAGTGGGAGTGGGAGGATTGCTGGGGTGGGGATAGGGTGGGGAGAGAGGAGAGGGAGAAGGAGTGGGGAGGAAGGAGTGCTGGGTTGGGGAGAGGGAGGTATCAACACGCTCTCTGTCTCTGTGTCAGGAATACTGAATCTTAAACGCCAGCTTGATTTTGAAGTGTAGATTGTGGAGTGAGTGGATTCTGTGCTTTACCTTAATGCTGTGACGTACGTCTTTAGCATCAGATGTTTCCTGATATAGCTCTCCATCGAAGACAACATCTCCCGAGACCACAATATCAGCGCTCTCCTTCACAAGCTGTGTGAGGGAAGATAAATTTATTGAAGAGTCAAACTTATTAGCTTTTAAGTATTACTAAATCTCATTTTAATTCTAACAACTATCTTGACAAATTCAAAAGGACAGTTTTCAGGGAATTCCAACCGTTTAACTGACAGAATAAATCTTCACAAATCTTCTCATTGATTTAAGTGGTTCCTTCATCGCAGATGCAACTGGAGAGTAAACTAACTGGGCAACAGATGTACAAAGGCATTGTGCTTGTACCATGGTACCCAACACACCCAGTACTGGATACCTGGACCATGGTACCCAACACACCCAGTACTGGATACCTGGACCATGGTACCCAACACATCCAGTACTGGATACCTGGACCATGGTACCCAACACACCCAGTACTGGATACCTGGACCATGGTACCCAACACACCCAGTACTGGATACCTGGACCATGGTACCCAACACCCAGTACTGGATACCTGGACCATGGTACCCAACACCCAGTACTGGATACCTGGACCATGGTACCCAACACCCAGTACTGGATACCTGGACCATGGTACCCAACACACCCAGTACCGGATACCTGGACCATGGTACCCAACACACCCAGTACTGGATACCTGGACCATGGTACCCAACACCTAGTACTGGATACCTGGACCATGGTACCCAACACACCCAGTACTGGATACCTGGACCATGGTACCCAACACCCAGTACTGGATACCTGGACCATGGTACCCAACACACCCAGTACTGGATACCTGGACCATGGTACCCAACACCCAGTACTGGATACCTGGACCATGGTACCCAACACCCAATACTGGATACCTGGACCATGGTACCCAACACACCCAGTACTGGATACCTGGACCATGGTACCCAACACACCCAGTACTGGATACCTGGACCATGGTACCCAACACCCAGTACTGGATACCTGGACCATGGTACCCAACACACCCAGTACTGGATACCTGGACCATGGTACCCAACACACCCAGTACTGGATACCTGGACCATGGTACCCAACACACCCAGTACTGGATACCTGGACCATGGTACCCAACACCCAGTACTGGATACCTGGACCATGGTACCCAACACACCCAGTACTGGATACCTGGACCATGGTACCCAACACACCCAGTACTGGATACCTGGACCATGGTACCCAACACACCCAGTACTGGATACCTGGACCATGAAGAAGATGAGGTGAGGAAAATTAGGTTTTCGCAAATAAGAGAAATTCCGGTGTTTCACATTAGAAATCGATTGAAATTTTACCTGTTTTAAATTCATCATCATCAAATTTGCTGTTACAATGATATCTTGTTTTGAGGCTGTGAGTGCGCACTCAAAATACGAACATTTGCATCCCTCCTTGTCACAATCCTAAGAAAGACCAACATATAAATATGTAATTCATCAAAGACAAATTCATAGAAATTATGTTATTGCCAGCTCTTCAACTGGAGCTAATTTTTGTTCATTCTTGGGATCAGGGCATCGCTGGCAAGGCCAGCATTTATTGCCCATCACTAGTTGCTGTGAGAAGGTGGTTGTTAACCTTCTTGAACTGCTGCAGTCCGTGTGGTGGGTGATCCCAGAACCCTGTTAGGTAGGAAGTTCCAGGAAAACAGTTAGATACAACTCAGTGGTTTGCTAGGCCACTTCAGAGGGCAGTTAAGAGTCAACTACATCAGAGTGAAACTGGAGTCATGTATTGGCTGGACCAGGTAAGGACGGCAGGTTTCGTTCCATTAAGGACATTAGTAAACCAGTTGGGTTTTTAGGATAATCTGACCGCACATATTAAAAGTTAGGGAAGAGATAGCCGAGGCACTATTACATAGGTATAAAAATTCATTAGAAATTGGAATAGTGGCAGAGGACTGGCGGACAGCTAATGTGATTCCTACATATAAAGAGGGAGATAGAACAGGTGCAGGTAACTATAGACCAATTAGCTTAACGTCGGTGGTAGGACAGATAATGGAATCCTTACTCAAAGATGTAATAGAAAAACATCTCGAAACTGAAAAAAAAATAAAGAGTAGTCAGCACAGATTCCAAAAGGGAAGGTCATGCTTGCCAATCTTATTGAATTATTTGAAGTAGTAACAGAAAGGGTAGATAAGGATGATACGGCCGATGCAATATATTTGGATTTCCTTGGCAAATAAGTGACTAAAAGGGTAGAGGTACAGTGGGATCGGGGGGGGGTGGTACAGATACACAAATCACTATAAGTAGTGATGCAGGTTAATGAGGCCATAAAAAAAAACAAAGCACTGGGGTTAATTTCTAGAGGGATAGAATTCAAAAGCAGAGAGGTTATGCTAAACCTGTACCGAACCTTGGTTAGACCACCCTCAGACAGTTGCCAGGGAGAGGGATAGAGTCGGTGGCTAGGCAACGGAGTTTGTGGCGGGGACAATGGCTTCGGTCTTCCCAATATTTAGTTGCAGGAAATTTCTGCTCATCCAGTACTGGATGTCGGACAAACAGTCTGGCAATTTAGAGACAGTGGAGGGATCGAGAGAGGTGGTGGTGAGGTAGAGCTGGATGTCGTCAGCATACATGTGGAAACTGACGCTGTATTTTCGGATGATATCGTCGAGGGGCAGCATGTAGGAGGGGGCCAAGAATAGATCCTTGGGGGACACCAGAGGTAACGATGTGGGAGTGGGAAAAGAACCCATTGCAGGTGATTCTCTGGCTACGATTAGATACATAAGAATGGATCCAGGCGAGTGCAGGCCCACCCAACTGGACGACGGTGGAGAGGTATTGGAGGAGGATGGTATAGTCAACTGTGTCAAAGACTGCAGACAGGTCGAGAAGGACGAGGAGGGATAGTTTATCTTTGTCACAGTTACATAGGATGTCATTTGTGACTTTGATAAGAGCCGTTTTGGTACTGTGGCAGGGGCAGACACCTGATTGGAGGGATTCACACATGGAGTTCCGGGAAAGATGGGGACAGATTTGGGAGGCAACACTACATTCAAGGACTTTGGAGAGGAAAGGGAGGTTGGAGATGGGGCGGTGGTTTGCAAGGATGGAGGGGGTCAAGGGTTGGTTTTTTGAGGAGAGGGGTGATGACAGCAAATTTGAAGGAGAGGGGGGGGCAGTATCTGAGGAGAGAGAACCGTTAACCATAACAGCTAACATGAGAGTCAGGTAGAGAAGTTGGGTGGTCAGCAGTTTAGTGGGAATAGGGTCGAGGGAGCAGGAAGTGGGTCTCATGGACAAGATGAGCTCGGAGAGGGCACGACGGAAGATGGGAGAGAAACTAGAAAAAGATGTGAGTTCAGGGCTAGGGCAGGGGGAGCCTTAGAGGAAGTTTGGCCCGGTGGGCATGGGGAAGAAAGGGAAGTGGCAGGGGCAGCTGATCGGATGGTCTCAATCTTAGTAATAAAGAAGTCCATGAGCTCCTCACACTTGTTGGCGGTGAGGGTGGAGGAGACGGGGAGAGGGGTTTAAGAAGACTGTTTGCAGTAGAGAAAAGAAGCCAGGAGTTATCTTTGCATTCCAGGATGATCCTGGAACAGTGAGCAGTTTTGACAGACGAGAGCAGGACCCGACAGTGCTTTATGTGGTCCAGCCAGATCTGGCGGTGAATGGCTAAACCAATTGTCCGCCATATCCGTTCATGTCTGTGTCCCTTAGACTTAAGGGAGCGGAGATGAGGGCCGCACCAGGGGAATAGCCAGGGTGAGAGAGAGCAATGGTTTTAATGGGGACTAGAGTATCAAAGGTGGAGGTGAGGGTGTGGTTGAACAGATTGGTAGCTGCAGAAATGTCATGGTGAATGGAGGGCCAAATGCTAGACAGTGGGGGTTTTGAAAATGCAGTTGTAAGTGAATTGAGAGAGTTTTTTTCAGGGGCGGACACAGAAGGAAGTAGGGTTGGGAACATGGTCAGAGAGCGATACAAGGAAGTGATCAGAGCTGGCCTTATCTGTGATTGCCACGATGGGAGTAGCAAGGCCATGTGAGATGACAAGGTCAAGGGGGTGGCTGTGAATATAGATTGGGGAGTTTACCTGGAGGGAGAGATTAAGGGAGGATAGGAGGGCAGTGAACTCAGAGGAGAAACAGCTTGATGAATTGAGATGGAGGTTGAAATCACCGAGGATGAGAAGTCATTCGGTGCAGCGGCTCAGGGAGGAAAGCAGTGAAGATATCTTGATGAGAACATTTTTATGGTTCTTGGGTGGGCGGTAGAGAACGAGGATTTTAAATGAGAGTGAGAGGGGTGGAACAAGGTGAGATGATCAAAGGAGGAGAAAGTGCCAGAGGAGTAGGGTGTGCCAGAACTGAGAGGTTATACCTATCAGGAAAGATTGAACAGACTGGGGCTCTTTTCTCTAGAAAAAAGACGGAGGGGTGACCTGATATAGGTCTTTAAGATTATGAAAGGGTTTGATAGGGTAGACATAGAGAAGATTTTTCCACTAATAAATCCAAAAGGGAATTCAGAAGAAACTTCTTTACCCAGAGTGGCAAGAATGTGGAACTCGCTACCACGAGGAGTAGTTGAGGCAAATAGCACAGATTTAAGGGGATGCTAGATAAGCACATGAAGCAGAAAGGAATAGAAGGATATTTTGATGGGGTTAGATGAAGAAAAGTGGGAGGAGGCTAGTGTGGAGCATAAACACCGGCATGGACCTGTTGGGCCGAATGGCCTGTTTCTGTGCTGTAAATACTTTGTGACAACAGTTTTTTATTTCCAGATTCTTTAAAACTGAATTCAATTTCTCAAACTGCAATGGTGAGATTTGAACTCATGTTCTCTGGATTACTAGTCCAGTAATATCACCACCCTGCTACCAAACCCGCTACTCTAATCCAATTTATCTACCCTTTCACCCTATTCTTCTATAGTCTTCCTTTTCAAATACTTATCCAATTCCCCTTTAAATTATGTTATAGTCTCTGCCTCAAAAGACACTTGTGGTAAAACATCTAATAATCCAATGTGTGCAATAAATGACTTCTAACCTCCTGTTTCATTCTTCTGGTATCAGCCATGTGCCGCCTTGAGAGATTGCCAACTAGTGGAAATAGCCTTTCACTGTATCCCGACTTAAATCCTTTCATAATCTTAACTGAAGAGGTAGTGAGGTGATCCTGCTGAGTGACTTGTCATAGAAACTCTTCACTCCCCAAGTTGATAAAGGTAGAAGTGTCTAAATGGTGTGGGTTCAGGTACTTTGTGCCATGCAGTGGGTCAGATGGGGATTTCCTCCAGTGATTCCCACTGTCAAGGTCCAGCTGGCGCAGGTACAGAGTGGAGAATAGTCCCATGAGAGAGGGAAAGCCCGGGGAATAAAACTTTCTACTGCTCGTATATCTGCCAATTCTCCCTTTATCCTGCTTCAAGCCCATTTCCTGCACAGGCCATGTACAAACATGGGCTTTACCTAATCATAGAAACATAGAAGATAGGAGCAGGAGTAGGCCATTCGGCCCCTCAAGCCTGCTCCGCCATTCAATGCGATCATGGTTGATCATCCAAATTCAGTACCCTGTCCCTGCTTTCTCCCCATATCCCTTAGTCCCTTTAGCCTTAAGAAATATATCTATCTCCTTCTTGAATATATTAAATGAATTGGCCTCAACTGCCTTCTGTGGTAGAGAATTCCACAGGTTCACCACTCTCTGGGTGAAGAAATTCCTCCTCATCTCAGTCCTAAATGGCTTACCCCTTATCCTTAGACTGTGACCCTGGTTCTGGACTCCCCGACCATCGGGAACATCCTTCCTGCATCTAGTCTGTCTAGTCCTGTTAGAATTTTATAAGTTTCAATGAGATCCCCTCTCATTCTTCTAAACTCTAGCGAATATAAGCCTAATCGACCCAATCTCTCTTCATACGTCATTCCTGCCATCCCAGGTATCAGTCTGGTGAATCTTCGCTGCACTCCCTCCATGGCAAGAACATCCTTTCTCAGATAAGGCGACCAAAACTGCACACAATACTCAAGGTGTGGTCTCACCAAGGCCTTGTACAACTGCAGCAAGACATCCTTGCTCCTGTACTCGAATCCTCTCGCTATGAAGGCCAACATACCATTTGCCTTCTTAACCGCCTGCTGCACCTGCATACTTACCTTCAGCGACTGGTGCACAAGGACACCCAGGTCTTGTTGCACTTCCCCTTTTCCCAATCTATTGCCGTTCAGATAATAATCTGTCTTCCTGTTTTTGCCACCAAAGTGGATAGCCTCGCATTTATCCACATTATACTGCATCTGCCATGCATCTGCCCAATCACCCAACCTGTCCAAATCATACTGGAGTTTCTCTGCATCCTCCTCACAGCACACACGCCCACCCAGCTTTGTGTCGTCTGCAAACTTGGAGATATTACATCTACTCCCCTCATCTAGATCATTAATATATTGTGAATAGCTGGGGTCCTAGCACCGATCCCTGCGGTACCCCACTAGTCACTGCCTGCCACTCGGAAAAAGACCCGTTTATTCCAACTCTCTGCTTCCTGTCTGCCAACCAGTTCTCTATCCAAGTCAGTACCTTACCCCCAATCCCATGTGCTTTAACTTTGCACGCCAATCTCTTATGCGGGACCTTATCAAGAGCCTTTTGAAAGTCCAAATACACTACATCCACTGGTTCTCCCTTATCTACTCTACCAGTTACATCCTCAAAAAATTCCAGTAGATTAGTCAAGCATGATTTACCTTTTGTAAATCCATGTTGACTTTGTCCGATCCTGTCACTGTTTTCCAAGTGTTCTGCTATTACATCTTTTATAATGGACTCTAGCATTTTCCCCACTACCAATGTCAGGCTTACCGGTCTATAATTCCCCATTTTCTCTCTACCACCTCACTCTGATAAGAAGTACAACTAACACCAACCGGAAGATAAAGGTCTGAAATCTTTCGCTAACCCTTAAAAGTGAAACTCCCCAATACTATCCTGATTGGACTGCCCCATTGTTTAACTCTGGCTGCCTGCATCAGAAAATAAAAATGTTGAGGAAAATGCCATTAGGCCCAACAAACCCATCCTTTTTTCAGAGATTGACTACACCTACCCACCCTCTCATGGAACCCCTCCCCTCCCCTCTCCATACCATCACCCCCTCATCAAACCTCTCCGTTCCTCCCTCAGAAACACCTCTCATTTCTCTTGCACCCTTATGCTTTCCGCTTCAATGGCCGCTCCTGGTAACTTACCCCCTCCCCTCTCCATCCCATACGGGTAACTTTTCTGCACCTGTGCTCCTAGGATGTATCAGGAAATTGCACCTACCCTCTCAGTGATTTTACATCCATTCATTTAAACAAGGAAATCATGGCTTGAAGATCTGTAATTTTGCTGGGAGGGCAGAGTAGTATTTTTACCCCATACCGTTCTCACAATATGGCGGGAAAGGGCAGGTTTGAGTAGGAAACCCATTTTACACCCAGTCAGTGGATTGTAAAATCGGGTGGTGTGTAAAACGGGGATGCAACCGAAAGCTGCCCCGTTCCCGTCGGTGGGTTAGGTTAAAAAGACACAGTGGTAGTGCCACACAACACGATGGAGGGTGTCCTTAGTGTGAAGACAGGACTTCACCTCCACAAGGACTGTGCGATGGTCACTCCTACCACTACTGTTATGGACAGATGCATCTGCGACAGGTAGATTGGTGAGAGCAAGGTCAAGTAGGTTTTTCCCCCATTTTGGCTCTCTCACCACCTGCCGCAGGCCCAGTCTGGCAGTTATGTCCTTCAGTACTCGGTCAGTAGTAGTGGTGCTACCGAGCCACTCTTGGTGATGGACATTGAAGTCCCCCACCCAAAGTACATTCAGTGCCCTTGCTACGCTCCGTGCTTCTTCCAAGTGGTGTTCAACATGGAAGAGTACTGATCAGCGTTCCATTAGGTTTCAGCACATTGCCTGGTCACGGAAAAACATTTTAGTCCCAGATTTACTCTTCCAGAAAGGGTAACAAATTTTTTGACATAGAGAGTTGAGGTGCCTTTGCGGGAAGTCAGCGTGCTACATGGAGCTCTGCTCAGGGGACAGGAGGTCCTGCATCTCATGGCGGGGGGGCAGGTTGGGATGTGGTGCTGTATCTTGGGGAGATGCTGATACTGTCAACATTATTCTGTTTGGTTGACTGGAGAATATATAACATATAAAGAGTTAGATAAACAATTTAAAAAGTACCCATTGATCTTTTCCTTTCTGTGTTGGCTGCTGTTTTAAGATCTCTGTTTCCCGACAATGTTTCAAAGATTCCTGTGAAAAGGGCAGACCGTTTAGTTCCAGGTAGCCAACCAAAATTAAGAGTGAACATTCTTGTCTAGGGATATAAAAAGAAGGTAAATTAAAACTAAATTAAGCCATTTAGTGCAATTTTTATTTTTCCCTCCTCATTCCCCCCAGCCCTCTGCCCCCTCTCCTGAAGTTGCTTGGTGTGGTTTTGTTTACTGGAGTGAAGCACAGGGCGGTGGCCTGGGATGTCTGCTGCCCGACTGCATCAGCACTGACCCCACTGAAATTTTTGGAAAAGCCTAATTTGAAGACTGGGTGATCTCCCGACATTGTCAGTGGTTCTGGTTGGGAGCTCACTCATTTGAGGGCGGTAAATGCCAATACAGCATTTAAATATCTGCAGCAGCTGACTTGTCTGGGCATCATGAAAACAAGCTTTGGTAGAAAGCGGATGTAAAGGTTATTGGGGTACGTCACACAGGTCTGCTGCAGAGCTCAGAGTCCTCAGGTCCTTACCTGGTCTGGCCTAAATTTGACTCCAGACCCACAGCAATGCATGAGCTGCTGGACCAAGTAAGGCAGAGGAGGGAGGCCCTGTCTAAGACCGTGTGTCAAAGACCCTCAAAAGAAAGTGCACAAAGCTCATGGAAGGAGGTGGCCAGGGCAGTCAGTGCCACAAAGGACAACTCAGTACAAGAAATTTAATGACTTCACCAAGTCAGGTAAGGTAACAGCAGCCAGCCATACCTTCCAAGAATGCACTGCACTAAACCTGTCGGCCACTTACACCCACCTCCCCCTCACTGTAATAAAGTAGTTCAAGAGTGTGCCGTTAATGCCCTTGAGGGTCCTCAACATCTGCAGTCTTCACTTGTAAGTGTTCCTTCACTCACACCCTGGCGCATCCCCGATTTTAATCGCTCCACCATTGGCACTGCTTCATCTGCCTGGGCCCTAAGCTCTGGAATTCCCTCTCTAAGCATCTTCTTTTTATTCATTTATCTCTAATTGCCCTTGAGAAGGTGGTGGTGAGCCACCACCTTGACAACTGAGTGGCTTGCTAGGCCATTTCAGAGGGCAGTTAAGAGTCAACCACATTGCTGTGAGTCTGAAGTCAAATTTAGGCCAGACCAGGTAAGGACGTCAGATTTCCTTCCCTAAAGGACATTAGTGAACCAGATGGGTTTTTACGACAATCCGGTAGTTTCATGGTCAACATTACTGATACTAGCTTTTTATTCCAGATTTATTTAATTAACTGAATCCCATCCCAGCTGCCGTGATGGGATTTGAACTCATGTCTCCGGATCATTAGTCCAGGCCTCTGGGTTACTAGTCCAGTAACATAACCACTATGCTACCATTCCCAATACCTCTCTGCCTCTCTATCCTCCTTTAAGACGTGGCAGGACTGCAGAACTTTGATCTGATCTGTTGGTTGTGGGATCGCTTAGCTCTGTCTGTAGCATGCTGCTTCCACTGTTTAGCTTGCATGTAGTCCTGTGTTGTAGCTTCACCAGATTGGCACTTCATTTTTAGGTACGCCTGGTGCTGCTGCTGGCATGCTCTTCTACACTCTTCATTGAACCAAGGTTGGTCGCCTGGTTTGATGGGAATGGTAGAGTGAGGGATATGCCGGGCCATGAGATTATAGATTGTAGTAGTATACAGTTCTGCTGCGGCTGATGGCCCACGACACCTCATGGATGCCCAGTTTTGAGCAACTCTAGAGCTGTCTGAATCTATCCCATTTAGCACAGTGGTAGTGTCACACAACACGATGGAGGGTGTCCTTAGTGTGAAGACAGGACTTCACCTCCACAAGGACTGTGCGATGGTCACTCCTACCAGTACTGTTATGGACAGATGCATCTGCGACAGGTAGATTGGTGAGAGCAAGGTCAAGTAGGTTTTTCCCCCATTTTGGCTCTCTCACCACCTGCCGCAGGCCCAGTCTGGCAGTTATGTCCTTCAGTACTCGGTCAGTAGTAGTGGTGCTACCGAGCCACTCTTGGTGATGGACATTGAAGTCCCCCACCCAAAGTACATTCAGTGCCCTTGCTACGCTCCGTGCTTCTTCCAAGTGGTGTTCAACATGGAAGAGTACTGATTCATCAGCTGATGCCATGAGACTTCGTGGGGTCCGGAGTCAATGTTGAGGACTCACAGGACCACTCACTCCCGACTGTATACCACTGTGCCACCACCTCTGGTCCTGCCAGTGGGACAGGGATGGTGATGGACGTCTGGGAAGTTGACTGAAAGGTATGATTCTGTGAGTATGACTAGATCAGGCTGTTGCTTGACTAGTCTGTGGGACAGCTTTTTGGCACAAGTCCCCAGATCTTAGTGAGGAGAACTTTGCAGGGTCGACTGGGCTTGGTGAGCCTTTTACATGTCTGAATCGGGTGCCTAGGTCGATGCCAGGTGGTCCCTTCGGTTTTACTCTTTTTTTGTAGCGGTTTGATACGGCTTGCTAGAGGGCAATTAAGAGTCAATCACATTGCTGTGGGTCTGGAGTCACATATAGGACAGTCCAGGTAAGGACGGCAGATTTCCTTCCCTAAATGACATTCGTGAACCAGTTGGGTTTTTACGACGATCCAGTAGTTTCATGGTCACCATTACTGATACTAGCTTTTTATTCCAGATTTATTTAATTAACTGAATATAAATTCCCCAACTACCATGGTGGGATTTGAACTCATGTCGCTAGATCATTTTTGCAGGCCTCTGGATTACTAGTCCAGCAACATAACCACTATGCTACGGTACCTGTACTGCAGCTGGACCAGGTCTATTACTGGTACCCAATACTGGAGTCAGTCCAGGTCTGGTACTGGTACCCCTGATAGTGGAGTCAGTCCAGGTTTAGTACTGATACCCCTGATACTGGAGTCAGTCCAGGTCTAGTACTGGTACCCCTGATACTGGAATCAGTCCAGGTCTAGTACTTGTGCCCCTGATACTGGAGCTCATCCAGATCGAGGACTCGTAAACCTGTTAATGGTATTGATAGCAGTATAGTATTTAATGGAAACAACAACAGAAAATGCTGGAAACACTCAGTAGGTCAGTCAGCATCGTGGAGAGAGAAACAGAGTTAACGTTTCAGGTCTGTGACCCTTCGTCATAACTGGAAAAAGTTAGAGAAGTAACAGATTTTTAAGCTAGTGTGGGGCAGGGAAAGGGAGGATGGGCGGAAAGAACAAAGCGAAGGTCTGTGATAGGGTGGAAGGCAGGAGAGATTAAATGACAAAAGGGATGATGGTGCAAGGCAAAAGGAGATGGTAATGGGACAAGTTAAGAAACAAAAGATGACTCGAGATGAGGTGTAAATGGCACTGGCAGAATCATCAACAGCTGCCCTGTGAGAGAAGAAAGAAAACATAGGGGCCGAGGTTATAGTCTGAAATTGTTGAACTCGATGTTTCTCTCGCCACGATGCTGCGTGTTTCCAGCATTTTCTGTTGTTGTTTCAGATTTCCAACATCCGCGGTATTTTGCTATTGTATTAATATTTAATTGATTCTTGTTATCGGTGTCTGTAAATGCGTCATTTTGATATTGCTGAAAGTGATATTGCTGAAAATGAATCAGATTAAAATCAGATTTACCTGGTGCAGGTTGAGAATCTGCTGACCCTGTACTGTCACTGGGATTGATATGGCTAGTTTTACTGAAGCATTGTAAGGGTTGTCCATGGTGACCTGTGAGAGGAGCACACAGAGTTTACTATCTATTGAACAAATAGAGTTAGTATCCTTGTAATATTGAGAATTAGAGCCTCTCTTCATGGTAAACAGTTAAAATCATAGAATCATACAGCACAGTAGAAGGCCATTTGGCCCATTGTGCCTGCGCCGGCTCTTTGAAAGAGCGCTCCAATTAGTCCCACTCTCCTGCTGTTTCCCCATAGCCCAGCACTATTTTTCCTTTTTAAGTAGAGATCCATTTTCATTTTGAAAGTTACTGAATCTGCTTCCACCACCCTTCCAGGCAGCGCACTCCAGATTATAACTCGCTGAGTAAAAAGAGTGCTCTTTGTTTCCCCTTAGTGTTTTTGCCAATTATTTTAAATCTGTGTCCTCTGGTTACTAACCCTTCTGCCAGGCTAACCTGAAGGACATTAGTGAACCAGTTGGGTTTTTACAACAAACCACATAAATACTGTGGCAACAAGAGCAGGTCAGAGGCTAGGTATTGTGTGGCGAGTGTCTCACCTCCTGACTCCCCAAAGCCTTTCAACCATCTACAAGGCACTGATAGAATACTCTCCACTTGCCTGGATGAGTGCAGCTCCAACAACACTCAAGAAGCTCGACACCATCCAGGACAAAACAGCCCGCTTGATTGGCACCCCATCCACCATTTTAAACACTCACTCCCTCCACCACCGGCGCACCGTAGCTGCAGTGTGTACCATCTACAAGGTGCACTGCAGCAACTCGCCAAGGCTTCTTCGACAGCACCTCCCAAAACCACGACCTCTACCACCTAGAAGGACAAGGGCAGCAGACGCATGGGAACACCACCACCTCCAAGTTCTCCCCCAAGTCACACACCATCCTGACTTAGAAGTACATCGCCATTCCTTCACCGTCGCTGGGTCAAAATCCTGAGTCAAAGTCCCTAGTTAACAGCCTCTGTGGGCGTAACGTCACCTCACGGACTGCAGCGGTTCAAAAAGGTGGCTCACCACCACCTTCTCAGAGGCAATTAAGAATGGGCAATAAATGCTGGCTTTGCCAGCGACGCCCACATCCCATGAATGAATAATTTAAAAAAACCATAACCCTAACTAATCCAGCACCAGAACCACTAAGTTAACCTAACACTGAACCTAACCCAGTCCAGAACCAGAACCACTAAGTTATTCTAGCCCATACTAGTGCCAGAGTCAGAACATCAGCACAGCCTTTAACACTATAAATTGTCAAGCTGTGCCAATGTTTGTTGAACATAATTAATTTAATCAAGATATCACATTATTGTCACATCCAAGCAGGCAAAATAACACTGTCACTCTGCAGTGAATTTGGCTTATTCTTACAAAGCTGTGATCGTGCCTGAACAGTTAATCACAGATAAACATAACACACCATACCTGGAAATTAAACTTTACAGTCTTATTCATGTCGTCGTTGTGGATTTCAACTTTTGTTATTTGATTTCTGTAATAAATTGAAGACCTTGGTTCATTGGGAATATTTGTTACATTACTTTTCTTTACAGATAGAAGCCTGCGCAACAGAAAAACACATAATGCTGATGATGTTCACGCCTGTTATGCCCCAATTCTGGGTGCAGACGTGGCATAATAAATTGTGAAATAGGGCAGAGTCTGGTCGGGTCTGTGGTCAGCAGTGGAAGCTCGCAATTGAAGCAGGCAGGAGTTTGATGAATGTACATTAATGCAGCCAAAGTGATTCCATGTCCTTCACACCCACAATACAGCAGTTCCTGTTCCAGCCCACAAATCAAGAACAGTAGCTGAAGTCAGACGCTTCTTTTAAACAGCAAAAAGACTCAGCAACTGATAGCTGTTACTGTGTAAAATTGCTTTCTTTGGCATTAGCAAGTGATTTCTTGAGCATTATAAGTACTCTAAGTGTCATCCATTCCCTATTGTTTGACCCTGGACAAGTACAGGTTGGTTCTTTCGTGACCAAGGCTACCCACTGCAGGCCTAGCATATGACATCGGGTGATCTCCAGATACACCTATTTAACACAGGCACAAAGAGATCCACATTCTACAAGGGCCATCATCAAGCAGACAATGGACTCTTGAAACTATGAAAGGTCTGAGGCTTCCTCCAACAGAGCCCAGCCAGAGTGTCGGACATCATCGCGGTTTGCAGTGCACTTCACAACCTTCTTGTGCGATGAGGACAACAAATGGAGCCAGCATAAGGGGTAGTCATCCATGACATGGAGAATGGTGGGAGGCAGCCTGAAACCAAAATTCCCAGCTGCCAGAGCTGACCAGCAAAATTGGATTGATTTCAGTGACCCTCTGCTAAAGAGGGGGAAAATTGACAGGGTTCCCACTCTTATTCATTATCCATTCTCTCCTGTTGAAAAGTGTGTGCTTGTGGTCAGGACTGGGATCAGCTGTGCCCCTACACCCTCGGGCAAAACTGCAAACACTCAGGCCGCGATTTTGTCGGCGCTCAGAGAGGCGGGTCAGAGGTTAAAGTGCTATTGATTGATGGCGGGTCACGAACCCACCATCAACCCGCCTCCAAACAACCTTCCCAACTGTCGGGTCCCCAATTTGCGAATGGACCCAACACCTAGCGGTGGGTTAAGGATTAAAGGCAATTACCTGCCTATTAACAGGTACTTGTCAGTAGTTTTCAGCCTGTCTTTGGATTTTCCAGCTTCTGGGTCGGGTTTCCCGACGTCCGGACACCACGCCAGGTAAGTGTGGCGTGTTGTGAGTCTGGTGTAATGTTTGTGAAAAGATGACAGCTGCAGAAGTGGTGTAAAGGACCCAATGTTGCACATGGTGAGTTTCAGAGCAAAGAAAATGTTGGCTACTGCATTTTTTAAACATTTACAGATATTTTTAGTTTACAAGTTTTTAAATCCAACTATATGTCCAGTGCCACCTCATTGGGAGAACCTCTCTCATCAGTGACAGATCACTTCTGCCATGTTAGCTGCAGCTGCCATCTATTCCAGCATATGGAGGGAGTCATTGGAGAGCCTGGGTGCAAGAGTTCACCTTTGTGCGGTGATTGTCAGTGTTTTCAGCACCTCAATGCTGTCAAACACTGAAAAATCAACTGTCAAAATAAAATTGTGCATGGTACCTTTAAGGAAACCGGCAGATGATGCATCATCAAATGACATCATCAGACCCGCTTCCTGTTAATTGGCCAGTAAGACGGCAAGGCCGGGGCTTAACAAGGCCAATCAAGGGAAAATCACGTCTGTGGAGAGGAGGCAGCTGGGGGCGGGACTGGAAGCCAGAAACCAGCTGACACGCACCCAATCCAACACCGCTGAGAAAATCGCGGCCTGTGTGTCTAGGTTCTACATAAATAATAACCTTGAGGGCAAAACACTGGAGGGCAACCAGCACGTGGACTGCACATGACTTTCAGGAGACGAGGGTCAAAAAAGAGTAAGTTGGCGGAGAAAAGTAAAGAGGTACGAATTGTAATGGGTATTTTCAGCCACAGGGATTTTGAATGCAGCTCACTAAACACAAAAGAAAAGCATAAAAGGAACTCGTCGATATATCCCGTCCAAAAAAACACAAAAACAATAACTTTGCAAAAGCAGAAAGCTAAAGATTAATTCTTGAAATGGCACTTACTCTGATTTCAGGAACACATTCAAGCCATGCTTCACGGGTATATTGTGAGTGGCATGAACAGGGTCTCCAACTCCATTTTTGCTGTAAAGGAAGAAAAGATCTGCAGCTGAATAAATATCAAAAAGGGATATTATACTAAAATATTGTACTCACAGGCTACACTCAGGGAAAGAAGCCCTAAAGATCGCCTGAAAACAAAGGTAAGCTACATAAAGCACCAACCCGATTGCTGCTTCTCCTAGTACCCCAACCCTCGACCTCCCTCACCCATCCCCCCACCCGAGATCCCCGCCCCCCAGCCCCCAACACCTCTCCCCCACGAGAGCCCTGACACCACCTCGTCCCCGACCCTCTCACACCATCACTCCCGACCTCCCTCCCTCCAGCCCCCAACCTCCCTCACCACCCCCAGCCCCCGACCTGACTCACCTCCTCCAAGGTCCCCTCCACCACCTCCTCCGAGATCACCTCCCCCAACCTCCCTCTCCCCAAGATCCCCAGCCCCATAGCCTCTGACCTTCCTCACCCCCCCCCCACCCCCCCCCAGCTCCCAACCTCCCTCACCTCTCAGCCCCTTCCCCGGTGATCCATGACCTCCAGGCACCGACCTCCAGGCTCTGAGCCCGCAGGTTGTTGCTGGCTAATGTGATCCCCCTGACCACCATCGATCGCTAGCCCCCGAGCCCCCACATGTGTCCCGCAATCTCCCCCAAGCCCCGCAATCTCCCCCAAGCCCCTCGATCCCCCCAAGCCCCTCGATCCCCCCAAGCCCCTCGATCGCCCAAAGCCCCTCTATCCCCCCAAAGCCCCTCGATCCCCCCAAGGCCCTTCAATCCCCCCAGGCCACTTGATCTCCACGATCGCATTGGAATAGTCAAGCCTGGAGGTAACAAAGGCATGGATGAGGGTTTCAGCAGCAGATGGCCTCAGTTGGGGCAGAAACAGGCGATAATACGGGGGTGAAAATAGGCGGTCTTGGTGATGGAGAGAATATGGGTTCAGATGTCAATGTTGCAAACAGTCTGGTTCAACCTGAGACAGTAGCCGGGGAGGGGGACGGAAATGGTAGCACAAGGATGGAGTTTGTACTTGGAGCATAAGACAAAAGCACTCATCCACACTGATCTGCATCTTCCATTCATCAACCCAGTTGCATTCTTCATCATTATTTTCCTTCTTTCTATTTATCTATCAAAGAAACATCTGACTTGTAGATCTAAAGACATTTTAATGGTTTCCTGAGCCTACGCTGACTCTCCTTTAATGCATTATGATTGAAACTAGCAAGATCATAAGAACACCATCTAGGTCACACACCATCACCTCTCGGTCACACATCATTCTGATTTGCATTTATAGCGGAATTTCCTATCCAACAGCATTGTGGGTGCACTGCCAACGCAAGGACTGCAGTGCTTCAAGGAGAATGCTGACCGCCACCTTCTCAGGATAACTAGGGATGGGCAATAACAGAAAATGCTGGAAACACTCAGCAGGTCAGGCAGCATCGTGGAGAGAGAAACAGAGTTAACGTTTCAGGTCAATGACCCTTCATCAGAACTGGAAAAAGTTGGAGAAGTAACAGATCTTTAAGCAAGTGTGGGGCAGGGAAAGGGGGGAGGCGCATAGGAAAGAACAAAGGGAAGGTCTGTGATAGGATGGAAGGCAGGAGAGATTAAAAGACAAAAGGGATGATGGTGCAAGGCAAAAGAAGTTGGTAATGGAACAAGGTAAGAAACAAAAGATGACTCTAGATGAGGTGTAAATGGCACTGGCAGAATCATCAACAGCTGCCATGTGAGAGAAAAAGAAAACATAGGGGCAGAGGTTATAGTCTGAAATTGTTGAACTCGATGTTGAGTCTAGAAGGCTGTAAAGTGCCTAATCGAAAGATGAGGTGCTGTTCCTCGAGCTTACGTTGAGCTTTGTTGGAACAGTGTGAGAGGCTGAGGATGGAAAGATTCGAGTGGGAGTGGAGCGGAGAATTAAAGTGATAGGCGACTGGAAGCTCGGGGTCACACTTACGGACTGAACGGAAGCTCGGGGTCACACTTACGGACTGAACGGAAAGCGGTCACCCAATCTGCGTTTGGTCTCCCCAATGTAGAGGAGACCGCATCGTGAGCAGTGAATACAGTATACTAAATTGCAAGAGGTACAAGTAAATTGCTGTTCACCTGGAAGGAGTGTTTGGGGCCCTGAACAGTGGGAAGGGAGGAGGTAAAAGGGCAGGTGTTGCATCTCCTGTGCTTGCACAGGAAGGTGCCATGGGAAGGGGAAGGGATGTTGGGGGTGATTGGAGAGTGGACCAGGGTGTCAAGGAGGGAGCAGTCCCTTCGGAATGCTGAAAGGAGGGGAAGATGTGTTTGGTGGTGGGATCACGCTGGAGGTGGTGGAAATGGCTGAGGATGATCTGTTGAATGTGGAGGCTGGTGGGGTGAAAGGTGAGGACAAGGGGAACCCTATCGTGGTTCTGGGAGGGAGGGGAAGGGGTGAGAGCAGAAGTGCGGAAATGGAACGGACACGGTCGAGGGCCGTGTCAACTACGGTAGAGGGGAATCCTCGGTTGAGGAAAAAGGAAGACATGTCGGAAGCACTAGTATGGAAGGTGGCATCATCAGAATAGATGCGGCGGAGACAGAGAAACTGGGAGAATGGAATAGAGTCTTTACAGGAAGCGGGGTGGGAGGAAGTGTAGTCCAGGTAGCTGTGGGAGTCAGTGGGCTTATAGTGGATGTTTGTCGATAGTCTATCCCTAGAAATGGAGATAAAGAAGTCGAGGAAGGGAAGGGAAGGGAAGGGATGGGTCGGAGATGGACCATATAAAGGTGAGGGAAGGGTGGAAATTGGAAGCAAAGTGAATGAAATTTTCTAGTTCATGGCGAGACCATTTCCTGCACTTCTGCTCTCACCCCTTCCCCTCCCTCCCAGAACCACGATAGGGTTCAACCTTGTCCTCACCTTTCACCCCACCAGCCACCACATTTAACGGATCATCCTCCGCCATTTCCGCCACCTCCAGCCACCAAACACATCTTCCCCTCCCCCCTCCTTTCAGCATTCTGAAGGGACCGCTCCCTCCGCGACACCCTGGTCCACTCCCCATCACCCCTTCCCCTTCCCATGGCACCTTCTCGTGCAAGCGCAGGAGATGCAACACCTGCCCTTTTAGATAGATTTAAAGTAATTGTTGGAGGTTTAGAGGGGATTTGAGGAGAAATTTTTTCACCCAGAGGGTCGTGGGGGTCTGGAACTCACTGCCTGAAAGGGTGGTAGAGGCAGAGACCCTCATCACATTTAAAAAGTACTTGGATAGGCACTTGAAGTGCCATAACCTACAAGGCTACGGACCAAGTGCTGGAAAGTGGGATTAGGGTGGATAGCTTTTTGTCAGCCGGCACAGACAAGATGGGCAGAATGGCCTCCTTCTGTGCTGTAAATTTCTATGATTTTATGATTACCTTCTCCCTTCCCACTGTCTAGGGTCCCAAACATTCCTTCCAGGTGGAACAACGATTTACTTGTACTTCTTGCAATTTAGTGTACTGTATTCGCTGCTCACGATGCGGTCCCCTCTACATTGGGGAGACCAAACGCAGATTGGGTGACCGCTTTGCGGAAGACCTCCATTCAGTCCGTAAGCATGACCCCGAGCTTCTGGTCACCTGTCACTTTAATTCTCCGCTCCACTCCCACTCTGATCTCTCCATCCTCGGCCTCTTACACTCTTCCAACGAAGGTCAATGCAAGCTCGAGGAACAGCACCTCATCTTTCGATTAGGCACTTTACAGACTTCTGGACTCAACATCAAGTTCAACAATTTCAGACTATAACCTCTGCCCCTATGTTTTCATTTTTCTCTCACATGGCAGCTGTTGATGATTCTGCCAGTGCCATTTACACCTCATCTAGAGTCATCTTTTGTTTCTTAACTTGTCCCATTACCATCTCTTTTTGCCTTGCACCATCATCCCTTTTGTCTTTTAATCTCTCCTGCCTTCCATCCTATCACAGACCTACTCTTTTGTTCTTTCCTCCTCCCTCCCTTTCCTTGCCCCACACTAGCTTAAATATCTGTTACGTCTCCAACTTTTTCCAGTTCTGACGAAGGGTCATCGACCTGAAATGTTAACTCTGTTTCTCTCTCCACGATGATGCCTGACCTGCTGAGTGTTTCAAGCATTTTCTGTTGTTGTTTCAGATTTCCAGCATCCACAGTATTTTGCTACTGTAGTAGGGATGGGCAATAAATGCCAGACTTGCCAGCGACATCCACATTCACAGAACAAGTAAAAAAAAGTCACAACTTGTTAGCATGGATTGAGGAAAGGAAGTTTTAATAATCTGCTGGAGTTTTTCAAAGGCACTGCTGACATGCTGGACAGGGGAGACACAGTTCATTTTCAGAAAGCTTTTGATCAAGTTTGTCACAAGTTGCAGCAATCAATGGCTAAGTTAAGGATTCACAGAACTGGAGGAAATGTTTCTAAAAATTTTCTAAATCTGGTTAGAGTTGCTGTAATGTTGAATAGTAAAATATTGAAGATAACATTTAAAGACAGTGTCAACATTCTATTAAAATTCAAAACAATTACTGTTTAATTCCCTACTTACTTGCTGACATTGATGCTGATACTTGCAAATTCCTCCTTAACTGGGGCTGGCTCAAGGTCCCAAGGAATGGAAAATTCTGCCTGTCGTTAAAAAATGGTTATCAGAGTAAGACAAAAGCTGCAATAAATCAAGTGAAAGTAGCAGATTATAAACACTGTTTAAAGGGAAGTATAGTGCCATTAAATCAGGCCTGAATCTGAAACGATATGGGAAGACAGCCTCTAGCCAGTTACTCAGCAATACCAGAAGGAACTCAGTAAATCTTTCTGTAGAAAGTTTAATGTGAACTACACATGAAATTAGTTTGTTAGTTTTTGAACTGTTTCTGCACTACATGTTAAAAAGGATGCATATTGCTGACTGACATTGTATATGTGTACACATAGGAAGAAGGGTGTGTGCATACTTGTGGAGGGATGTATAGGAGTGTGCAGTAATCTGTGTGTGTACAAGTGGGGAAAGGGTGTGTGTGTGCGCATACTCGTGGAGGGATGTATGCTTATACCTAGGAGTATGCTACTTCCAGAGCCCCCAAATATCAACCCTTGGCTTCCTCAGCTACATGCTGCCCCTCGACAAAGACATGACGTTAGGTTCCACCACATCTCTCGATTCCTCAACTACCTCTGTGCTGTCCAACATCCAGTCCTGGATGAGTCATCCAGTTAAACAAGGGAAGATTGAAGTCATTGTCTTCGGTCCCCGCCACGAACTTCGTTCCCTAGCCACCGATTCCTTCCCCCTCCCTGGTTACTTTCTCAGGTTGAACCAGACTGTTCACAACCTCGGCATCCTATTTCACCGAGTCGTGCTTCTGACCTCATATCCTCTCCATCACAAAGACCGCCTACTTTCACCTCTATAATAACGCCCGTCTCCGCCCCTACCTCAGCCCCTCTGCTGATGAAATCCTCATCCATACCTTTGTCACCACCAGACTTGACTATTCCAGTGCTCTCCTGGCTGGCCACCCATTCTCCACCCTCCGTAAACTTATACTCATATCCTATCTCGTCCCGCTCATGTATCACCATAGCCTTGCTGACTTACATTAGCTCCCAGTCCCCCAATGCCTCTGATTTAAAATTCTCATCCTCGTGTTAAAACCCCTTCATGGTCTCACCCCTCCCTGGGGAACCCTGTAACCTCCTGGGGAAAGGGTGCGTGCATACATGTGGAGGAGAGGGATGTCTATGTACATGTGTGCGTACATCTGCTTGTTTTAGGTGAAGAGCAATAAATGTCTGTTTATTTTCATTTTAAAATGTGAAAGTGCACACAATCATTTAATTACTTACTCGTGAAGTCCTCTTGAACACTGGGTGGGAAATCTCACAGTTTAAGAATGATAAGGAAGATGTTGTTGCTTGATCAGTACACTTGACATCTGCGAGCTGTGAAGGCTGTAACATTGGTAACGAACAGTCAGATTAGGCACAAAAACGCAGGTACGGTTCAAAGTGATGAAAACTCAGCCAGTGTTCAGCAGTGCCAATTCTACAACGACACATCCCAACAGCTCACATCCTGTACAAATACATTTCTGCAGCATCATTTCTGCCGGGAACAGCAAATCAATAATGGGATCTGGACCCTCACATAGAAATATGTTCCTATTGAACTAAATTTCCTTGTGAAGCAGAGCTTTGATGATTACTTTAAGCATTATTAATGACTGGGGAGGGTGGTGTAAGATGTTGCAGCATTGAACGCAAAGGTTGGACTTTTCTCACCCTTCTTTTCATGTGTTCATGATTAATTGGAGTAACATCCTGTGGCAGTCCTACCCTCTAATAAAAACATTCAATCTAGCTACTACCAGATTTAAATAAATGTTGATCTTAATCAACCGCAAAAAATTGCAGATGCTGGAAATCTGAAACAAAAAGAGAAAATGGCACTAAGCAGGTCGTCATCTGTGGAGAGAATAAATGAGTTAATGGTCCCGATATTAATGCAAAGGTGGGTTCTGAGTGGGGAAGGGGGGATTGTGTTCGCGAAACCCAGAAGTAAAGTCAGCGGGTCGGATTCTCCGATTTCAACTTAAGGGTTTCGCGTCTCCAAGCTGCGCAGCGGGCGTGATGCGCACCGTAACGACGCGATCTGAAGTCCAATATTTAAAGGTCCAATGCAGAAATGGAATTTGGAGAGCCAGGAGGTGTCCAGGATGATTCATAAAGAGCAAAGGCAGCACCCAGATTCAATGATGCTTCCCTTGAATTACTGCTGAGTGCAGTCAGGAGCAGGAGGGTCATACTTTCCAAGCAATGGGAGGAAGTAACCTGCTGCTATTACCAAGAAGGCGTGGTTGGAGATGGCTAAGGAGCTGAGCAGCAGAAGCATTGTGCCCCAGGCTTGGATGCAGTGCAGGAAGAGATTTAATGACCTAACCAGGTCAGGAAAAGTGAGTATATTTGCTGATTCCTATGGTGTACAACAACCCCCCTCTCCCTCTGTCTTGCCAAGCATTCTCCATCACATCACTCCTCACATCCAATTTCAGCAACACCCAGCCTTCTACTTCAATGCACTTCCTCACCTCCCGATTTATCCATCCACCGCTGCCACTTACCCCAATCCTTATGCAATGCGATGCATCTGCCTCATAGTCACCCTTACCGAATGCACTGCATCCATCAGGTGAATATGTGACCTTCACTCACTCACAGGTCTATTTTTATGCCCCTTGTAAAAGAGAGTGCAAAACACAAGGGAGAGGGAGAGGACTGGAGGTGGCCTGCCACAAATAGTCCAGCTCACTGATGCAGAGGAGGCCCTGGAGGTAAGTGGCATATCTGCGTCCCTCTCAATCGGAGATGTAGAGACAGGGAGCTTGCAGATAGCTGGTGACAGAATTACAAATATCTCTGTGACTTTATTTCATCAATGACTGAACTATGAGAAGACTGAGTTAGTGATTGTCAAGATTGTTACTCTGCGACGACTAATTCATATCCCTTTCTTTTGTCTTCCAGGGCCTTCATGCATAGAGCAAAAGTCTGTGGACATGCCTGATGACGATTCTCAGAGGCCCTCATTCCTTCTGAGGGTGCCTCATTACAGGATGTACAGCCATGTGCTAGTGCAAATACTCGCACTTTGGTGGGTCCAGTTAGAGTTAGTTGGGTTTTCACCTGGTGATTCACAATTCATAAGTGCGCACGAGCAGACACTGGTGGCAGGGACAGTTGTGGAGAGTCCTCTCCAAGGTCTGGTCAGCTTGACACAGATGCTCAACCAGTCATTGAGAAGGAGAATGATAGAGGTACATCAGCAACTTTGCGAAGTAATGAGAGACGTGCCACGCACACTCTCCACAATAGCGGAGAGGATGGAGGAGTCCAGCTCCAACAGTAGTGAATTGCTGGCAAAGTAATTGCAAGATTGTCTGTCATGGAGAGAATGGCCTCCTCTGTGGAGCTTCATGCCTGGCTCTCAAATGAGTCCATGCAGGCCATTAGCATGGCCATGCAGACT
Organism: Squalus acanthias; assembly: GCA_030390025.1. NCBI lineage: Eukaryota > Metazoa > Chordata > Chondrichthyes > Squaliformes > Squalidae > Squalus > Squalus acanthias. The sequence goes on from CM059448.1 coordinate 286,599, forward strand.
TTGAATTCACCAAGCTGGTCTGCAGCAGAGTGGCAGGAGTGATATGACGCTAGCCCAGGAGAGGGATGATGGTGAATGGGGACATGGAAGTGGGAACTCCACTCAAAGCGCTCCGACTTCTCACCCATTTCCACCACCCCACCACTCCCCCCCGCCACCCGCCCGCCCCACCTCAGCCAGTACCCGTCTCCCGATGGCTGAGTCTGCCCCTGCACAGGTGCAAGTGGAGCAGTCTTTGGCGGGGCCCTCGGGCTCCAAAACCCAGAGGTCTTAGGCCAAAAACATCTCAGCAGTCAGGGCAGGGTTCTGAGCAGCCTGCCTCAACCTCTGCTGAAGCCACATGGGATGCACCACATAGAAGCGGTAGGAACCGTAAGTTAAAGCAATTGTAATTCACCAAGAGTATGAACATGGTTGTTTGACAAAATGGTATGTTGTTAAGTTTCGTTTTTTTATAATGCCACATAAGATTTATTGCTTAGCACCACTTCCACGTCTTGTCCATTATTGCACCTGGAGTGCCAACTCACCCTTTCACTTGCTTCATGATGAATGTCAATACATGACGGCACCCATTGGGCGGATGTGCCATGGGTGGATGCATGGTTGAAGCACTGTTTTGTGTGGGGAGGGGGGTTGGTGGCGGTGGCTTTCATCTGTTATTTGTTCCAGTCGGAATAACTAACTGAACTTTTGAGCTATGAGCGCATCCCGAGCAGCAATGTATTTGACTGTTCTGGCGATGGGTGCCCCATCTTCATATTCCTCCTCCTCCTCTTCTTCAATGTTCTCCTCATCAGAAGATGCCTGATGAGCACCTTTTTGCCTCTGGCTCCTTCCAGTGCGCCACTGGAGACATGTCCGGGTTCTCTCAGTCGGCTGCCCATATATGTATAAGGCAGGTGACGGATGTGTTGTTTGCCAGGGCGTCGACTTGTGTCAACTTCCCCTGCGACAACAATAACCAGAATGAGTGGGCTCTCAGATTCGCCTTTCTGACTGGCTTCCCACAGGTGTAGGATGCGATTAATTGTACACACGTGGCAATCTGAGCACCACCAGATCAGCAGGAATTTTTATCAACCACTCTGTTCTCCTCTCTGCTGTTCTGCACCTCCCTCCTGTGCACCTCCCTCCTGTGCACCTCCCTCCTGTGCACCTCCCTCCTGTGCACGTGCTGATCCCACCGTAGCACGTCGTCACTGCCGTGGATGGTGATTGTCTTCCTTGTTTGATGTACGGTCGAAAACATCCATGGCGGCCCCCATCCTGCTGGTGTCTGTTTGAAAGCCTACAAACTTCTCAGAAATTTCTCAATCACAAGAACTCTCTGCAAAACATTTGCCAGAGGGAACTGACAAAGCAGCTGTAAGCACTGAGCCTTTATTCAGATCGGGCAATCGGAACTTTAAAGATCTACATGAAGTGCACCTGAAACTTGCCTCCTTTTCACGGGAAACCCGTGCTGGCGGTGTTAAATTCAAATGACTGTCTAATTCAACTGAAAATTGCCTCATTATCATGTGCTAATAATCGACCCACCTGTGCGAACCATCGACCCGCCTGTGCGAACCATCGACCCACCTGTGCGAACCATCGACCCACCTGTGCGAACCATCGACCCGCCTGTGCGAACCATCGACCCACCTGTGTCAACCATCGACCCGCCTGTGCGAACCATCGACCCACCTGTGCGAACCATCGACCCGCCTGTGTGAACCATCGACCTGCCTGTGCCAACCATCGACCCGCCTGTGCCAACCATCGACCCGCCTGTGCCAACCATCGACCCGCCTGTGCCAACCATCGACCCGCCTGTGCCAACCATCGACCCGCCTGTGCCAACCATCGACCCGCCTGTGCCAACCATCGACCCGCCTGTGCCAACCATCGACCCGCCTGTGCCAACCATCGACCCGCCTGTGCCAACCATCGACCCGCCAGTGCCAACCAATGACCCGCCTGTGCGAACCAACGACCCGCCTGTGCCAACCATCGACCCGCCTGTGCCAACCATCGACCCGCCTGTGCGAACCATCGACCCGCCTGTGCCAACCATCGACCCGCCTGTGCCAACCAATGACCCGCCTGTGCGAACCATCGACCCGCCAGTGCCAACCAACGACCCGCCTATGCGAACCATCGACCCGCCTATGCGAACCATCGACCCGCCTGTGCCAACCAACGACCCGCCTGTGCCAACCATCGACCCGCCTGTGCCAACCATCGACCCGCCTGTGCCAACCATCGACCCGCCTGTGCCAACCATCGACCCGCCTGTGCCAACCATCGACCCGCCTGTGCCAACCATCGACCCGCCTGTGCCGACCATCGACCCGCCTGTGCCAACCATCGACCCGCCTGTGCCAACCATCGACCCGCCTGTGCCAACCATCGACCCGCCTGTGCCAACCATCGACCCGCCTGTGCCAACCATCGACCCGCCTGTGTGAAACATCGACCCGCCTGTGCGAACCATCGACCCGCCTGTGCGAACCATCGACCCGCCTGTGCGAACCATCGACCCGCCTGTGCGAACCATCGACCCGCCTGTGTGAAACATCGACCCCCTGTGCGAACCATCGACCCGCCCTTGCCAACCATCGACCCGCCTGTGCCAACCATCGACCCGCCTGTGCGACCCATCGACCCGCCTGTGTGAAACATCGACCCGTCTGTGCCAACCATCGACCCGCCTGTGCCAACCATCGACCCGCCTGTGTGAAACATTGACCCGCCTGTGCGAACCATCGACACGCCCAACCCCAACACCCCCCTTGTTCTTGGGGGTTGAAACCCCCCCAATATTTCAGCTGTAATCCCTTCGTCAAAATTTCATCTCACCAGTGGTTTTGGGATCCCCTTAAAGTAAAGGCTCTTTGGATAGGACAGGTTCATGGTGGTGAGATATGAATCCTCTCCAATATTGGACAGAAGAATCTTCAAACTCACTTCTTTTGTCTTGCCAACAATCCACATAAAGTTTCTGAAATCAGTTACAGTTTGCATCAGTAAAACAAGACCAAATGTGAATAGAAACATAGAAAAATAGGAGCAGGAGTAGGCCATTCGGCCCTTCGAGCCTGCTCCGCCATTCAATATGATCATGGCTGATCCTCTATCTCAATACCATATTCCCGCTCTCTCCCCATACCCCTTGATACCTTTTGTGTCTAGAAATCTATCTATCGCCTTCTTAAATATATTCAGTGACTTGGCCTCCACAGCCTTCTGTGGTAGAGAATTCCATAGGTTCACCACCCTCTGAGTGGAAATTTCTCCTCATCTCAGTCCTAAATGTCCTATCCCGTATCCTGAGACTGTGACCCCTCGTTCTAGACCACCCAGCCAGGGGAACCATCCTCCCTGCATCCAGTCTGTCTAGCCCTGTCAGAATTTTATACGTTTCAATGAGATCCCCTCTCATTCTTCTAAACTCTAGTGAATACAGGCCTAGTCGACCCAATCTCTCCTCATATGACAGTCCTGCCATCCCAGGAATCAGTCTGGTGAACCTTCGCTGCACTCCCTCTATGGCAAGTATATCCTTTCTTAGGTAAGGAGACCAAAACTGCACACACTACTCCAGGTGTGGTCTCACCAAGGCCCTGCATAACTGTAGTAAGACATCCTTGCTCCTGTACTCAAATCCTCTTGCAATGAAGGCCAACATACCATTTGCCTTCCTAACTGCTTGCTGCACCTTCATGTTTGCTTTCAGTAACTGGTGTACAAGGACACCCAGGTCCCTTTGTACATCAACATTTCCCAATCTATCACCATTTAAATAATACTCTGCCTTTCTGTTTTTCTGACCGAAGTGGATAACTTCACATTTATCCACGTTATACTGCATCTGCCATGTATTTGCCCACTCACTCAACTTATCTAAATCGCCTTGAAGCCTCTTTGCATCCTCCTCACAACTCACAATCCCACCTAGTTTCGTGTCATCAGCAAACTTGGAAATATTACATTTGGTTCCCTCATCCAAATCATTGATATATATTGTGAATAGCTGGGGCCCAAGCACCGATCCCCGCGGTACCCCACTAGTCACCGCCTGCCACCCCGAAAAAGACCCATTTATTCCTACTCTCTGTTTCCTGTCTGTCAACCAATTTTCAATCCATGCCAGTATATTACCCCCAATCCCATGTGCTTTAATTTTGCACACTAACCTCTTATGTGGGACTTTATCAAAGGCCTTCTGAAAATCCAAATACACCACATCCACTGGTTCTCCCTTATCTATTCTACCAGTTACATCCTCAAAAACTCCAGTAGGTTTGTCAAACAAGATTTCCCTTTCATAAATCCATGTTGACTTTGTCTAATCCCATTGATATTTTCTAAGTGTCCTGTTATCACATCCTTTATAATAGACCCTAGCATTTTCCCTACTACTGATGTTAGGCTAACCGGTCTGGAGTTCCCGGTTTTCTCTCTCCCTCCTTTTTTAAATAGTGGGGTTACATTTGCCACCCTCCAATCTGCAGGAACTGTTCCATAATCTATAGAATTTTGGAAGATGACAACCAATGCATCCACTATTTCCATGGCTACCTCTTTTAATACTCTGGGATGCAGATTTTCAGGCCCTGGGGATTTTTCGGCTTTCAGTCCCATTAATTTCTTCAGCACTATTTTTTTACTAATACTAATTTCCTTTAATTCCTCCTTCTCACTAGACCCTTGGTTCCTTAGCATTTCTGGGAAGTTATTTGTGTCCTCTTCCGTGAAGATAGAACCAACTTATTTGTTTAATTGCTCCGCCATTTCCTTGTTCCCCATTATAAATTCTCCCGTTTCTGACTGTAAGGGACCTACATTTGTCTTCACTAATCTTTTTCTTTTTACATACTTGTAGAAGCTTTTACAATCCGCTTTTATGTTCCTTGCAAGTTTACTCTATTTTTCCCCTCTTAATCAATCTCTTGGTCCTTTTTTGCTGAACTCTAAACTGCTCCCAATCCTCAGGCTTGCTACTTTTTCTGGCAACTTTATATGACTCCACTTTGGATCTAATACTATCCTTAATTTCTTTTGTTAGCCATGGTTGGGCCGCTTTTCCTTTTGTGTTTTTGCGCCAGAAAGGAATGTATAACTGTTGCAATTCATGCATTCGTTCCTTAAATGTTAGCCATTGCCTATCCACCGTCATGCCTTTTAATGAAGCTCCCCAATCTATCATAGCCAACTTCCTCCTCATACCTTCGTAGTTTCCTTTGTTTAGATTTAGGACCCTAGTTTCGGATTGGACTACTTCACTTTCCATCTTAATGAAGAATTCTATCATGTTATGGTCACTCTTCCCTAAAGGACCCCGTACAACAAGATTATTAATTAACCCCTTCTCATTGCACAATACCCAATCTAGGATAGCCTGTTCCCTAGTTGGCTCCTCAACATACTGGTCTAAAAAACCATCTTGTACACCCTCCAGGAATACATCCTCCACAGTATTATTGCTAATTTGGTTTGGCCAGTCTTCATGACTGTTATTTACTTCACTCACCATCACCTGGCACTGTTATCTAATGCTTTTACTTCAATAGCCTTCCCTGGTAACTTAGGTCACAACTCCATTACATTTTCAGTATAAATGTTCGATCTGAATTACCTTCTTGCTGCTAACACCCCATGTTTTAATTTATGTCCCTTGGTATTTGAACCCTTCACCATGAACCTGCACCCAATCCGCTCCTCATTTACAAGTATAAATAGATGATCCTGTGCCATATACACATACAAAGCATAGGCCATATCAGCTTACTCACACAGGCACCATAATATAAAGCATTATCAACTTACTGTGGCAGACTGGATTCCAATTTCAGATTTGCATTGCAGATATTATCAGAACCACAGTCCTTCTGAAATTGGAGCTGAAAGAAAAAACAAGGTCTAGATGTAAATGTTTCCCACGCCTTATATGATAAATATTAATCACAGAATTACCTTAGCAACAGGGAGGGGCAATAAATGCTGGCCTTGCCAGCGACGCCCCTATCCCATGAACAAATAAAAAAAAAACAGAAAGTGCAGCAATAGAATTTTAACAGCTGCATATAATATTGGAAAAAGGTTTGGATTTTAGTAGATAACTGAACAAAGGTATTGACAATTTTTAAAACAACGGAGGGGACAGCTTTTCTTGTAGCATTTTATAGGTAAAGGGACATTCCTAGACTGAACCCACACAGATACCATATAGGACTGGAGGACGGACGTGAGCTGCACATCTTCAGCTCAGCTAAAGTCACAAATCAGTCATCTTGGAAACAAGCACTGTGCTTGGACGAGCCATTAAAGACACTCAGGTGTATCCAGCACTGTATCCCCATCAGACTGTGTCAGGAGCATCCAGCACTGTATCCCTATCAGACTGTGTTAGATCCCCAGGAGTATCCAGCACTGTATCCCTATCAGACTGTGTCAGGAACATCCAGCACTGTATCCCTATCAGACTGTGTCAGGAACATCCAGCACTGTATCCCCATCAGACTGTGTCAGGAACATCCAGCACTGTATCCCTATCAGACTGTGTCAGGAACATCCAGCACTGTATCCCCATCAGACTGTGTCAGGAACATCCAGCACTGTATCCCTATCAGACTGTGTTAGATCCCCAGGAGCATCCAGCACTGTATCCCTATCAGACTGTTAGATCCCCAGGAGAATCCAGCATTGTATCCCTATCAGACTGTGTTAGATCCCCAGGAGTATCCAGCACTGTATCCCTATCAGACTGTGTCAGGAACATCCAGCACTGTATCCCTATCAGACTGTGTTAGATCCCCAGGAGTATCCAGCACTGTATCCCTATCACAAGTGGGTTAATCTGGAGACAGTTTTTTTACCTGTGGTTGTCCTGTACATTCTAGAAACTCCCACATTAAGAAGAAGAACAACCTGCATTTATACAGGGCTTTCAATGTAAAGCAACAGCCAAGGCATTTCACAGATAGGCATAAATAAAATGAATGCTGAGCCACAAAGAGAGACATTACTTGGAGAGAGTGCAAGGGAGATTTACTAGAATGGTACCAGGGATGAGGGACTTCAGTTACACGGAGAGACTGGAGAAACTGGGGTTGTTCTCCTTAGAACAGAGAAGGTTAAGGGGAGATTTACTTGAGATGTTCCAAATTATTAAAGATTTTGACAGTGTAAATTAAGAGAAACTGTTTCCACTGACAGGAGGGTCGGGAACCAGAGGACACAGGTTTAAGATAATTGGCAAAAGAACCAGAGGGGAAATGAGGAGAAAGTTTTTTACACAGCAAGTTGTTGTGATCTGGAATGCGCTGCCTGAAAAGACGGTGGAAGCAGATGTAATAGTAACGTTCAAAAGGGAATTGGATAAATACTTGAAGGGGAAAAATTTGCAGGGCTATGGGGAAAGAGCAGGAGAGTGGAACTAATTGGATAGCTCTTTCAAAGAGCCGGCACAGGCACGATGGGCCAAATGGCCTCCTTCTGTGCTGTATCATTCTATGATTATAAGGATAACTGAAAGCAATCTGATAAAACATTGAGTCATTCATAATCATTAAAGTATAACCTTGGATGCAATTAAGGTTAAACAGCTATAATTCATTCAGTTTTTCTAGTATGTAATTTTTACCTCAAAATGTGTGGAAGTGTTGGTAAATTTATCAAGAACTGGTGACGGTAGTCCAACATTCTCTTCAATATTGTGCAGTTTATAGTTCACCTCTACATTAATTGCAGAGACACAATCAATTGTACAATGCTGAAACGAAAGAACAACATTTGTTAATCAGAATTTTAATCCATGTTAGGGGCAGTTCAATTCTTACAGCAAACGACAAATGATGGAAAGTAAAATATTTTCCTACGAAATTACAACAACATCGACTTGCACTTACATAGCACCTTTAATGTAGAAAAATGTCCTCAGGTTCTACGGTACGGAGGTACGGTAGCATAATGGTTATGTTACTGGACTAGTAATTCAGAGGCCTGGACTAATGATCCAGGGATATGAGTTCAAATCCCACCACGGCAGCTGGGGAATTTAAATCAATTATATAAAACTAATTATCAGTGAGGAGGCGGAGTATAAATTGAGCGGGAGGCCTAGAGAGAGTGCAGACTGGAGCAGCGGCGGCAGTGAGGAGGTGGAGGACCTCCAGCGGAAACAAAAGCAATAACTGCAAAAACAGCTAAAGTGACATCACAACCAGGGAAGGAGCTGATTGGTGAGTAGCTGGTAAGTGTTTCCGGTTAATAGTCTATTAAGTAAAGGCATGGCAGGGCAACTCAGTCCCGTGGAATGCACATCCTGTGCCATGTGGGGACTCCAGGATGCTTCCCGTGTCCTGGACAACTATGTGTGCAGCAGGTGTCAGCTGGAGGAGCTCGAGCTCCAGGTTTTGGAGCTTCAGCAGCAGCTGGTGTCACTACGGTGCATCTGTGAGGTTGAGAGCTAGGTGGATAGCACATTTCAGAAGGTGGTCACGCTGCAGCATAAGAGTGTGCAGGCAGAAAGAGAATGGGTGACCACCAGATAGAAGAGGAGGATCAGGCAGGTAGTGCGGGGAGCAGACAGGCATTTCTGCGGCAGCAGACGGGGCCTCAGGATGGTATGTTGCCTCACTGGTGCCAGGGTCAAGGATGTCACCGAGCGGCTGCAGAACATTCTGAGGCGGGAGGGTGAACAGCCAGAGTTCATGGTCCATATCGGTACCAACAACATAGGTAGAAAGAGGGATGAGGTCCTGCAGGCAGATTTCAGGGAGCTAGGAAAGAGATTAAAAAGCAGGACCTCGAAGGTAATAATCTCCGGATTACTCCCGGTGCCACACATTAGTGAGTATAGAAATAGGAGGATAGTGCAGATGAATGTGTGGCAGGTGAGATGGAGCAGGAGGGAGGGCTTTAGATTCCTGGGGCATTGGGACCAGTTCTGGGGGAGGTGGGACCTGTACAGGCCGGACGGGTTGCATCTCAACAGGGCCGGAACCAATATCCTCACGGGAAGGTTTGCTAGTGCAGGTGGGGAGGGTTTAAACTAATTTGGCAGGGGAATGGGCACCAGGATGTAACATTAGAAAGGGGAAATAAAGTGCTCAAAGGATTGGAAGAGGCAGGGAGCACTAAAGTAAGAAATAGTAAGGTATTAAGGAGGGTCCAACTAAGAGAGAATACAGGATGGTCTAAGATGGGTTTACAGTGTATGTATGTGAACGCACGAAGCGTAGTTTTTTTTTATTCGCTTATGGGATGTGGGCGTCGCTGGCAAGGCCAGCATTTATGTCCATCCCTAATTGCCCTTGAGAAGGTGGTGGTGGGCCGCCTTCTTGAACCACTGCAGTCCGTGTGGTGAAGGTACTCCCAAAGTGCTGTTAGGTAGGGAGTTCCAGGATTTTGACCCAGCGAAGATGAAGGATCGGTGATATACTTCTAAGTCAGGATGGTGTGCGACTGGGTGGTGAACTTGGAGGTGGTGGTGTACCCATGCGCCTGCTGCCCTTGTCCTTCTAGGTGGAAGAGGTCGCGGGTTTGGGAGGTGCTGCCGAAGAAGCCTTGGCGAGTTGCTGCAGTGCATCTTGTAGATGGTACACACTGCAGCCACGGTACGCTGGTGGTGGAGGGAGTGAATGTTTAAGCTGGTGGATGGGGTGCCAATCAAATGGTTTGCTTTGTCCTGGATGGTGTCGAGCTTCTTGAGTGTTGTTGGAGCTGCACTCATCCAGGCAAGTGGAGAGTATTCCATCACACTCCTTACTTGTGCCTTGTAGATGGTGGAAAGGCTTTGGGGAGTCAGGAAGTGAGACACTCGCCGCAGAATACCTAGCCTCTGACCTGCTCTTGTTGCCACAGTATTTATGTGGCTGGTCCAGTTAAGTTTCTGGTCAATGGTGACGCCCAGGATGTTGATGGTGGGGGATTCGGCGATGGTAATGCCGTTGAATGTCAAGGGGAGGTGGTTAGACTCTCGCTTGTTGGAGATAGTCATTGCCTGGCACTTCTGTGGCGCGAATGTTACCTGCCACTTATCAGCCCAAGCCTGAATGTCATCCAGGTCTTGTTGCATGCGGGCATGGACTGCTTCATTATATGAGAAGACGTGAATGGCGCTGAACACTGTGCAGTCATCAGCGAACATCCCCATTTCTGACCTTATGTTGGAGGGAAAATCATTGATGAAGCAGCTGGAGATGGTTGGGTCGAGGACACTGCCTTGAGAAACTCCTGCAGCGATGTCCTGGGGCTGTGATGATTGACTTTCAACCACCACAACCATCTTCCTTTGTGCTAGGTATGACTCCAGCCATTGGAGCGTTTTCCCCCTGATCCCCATTGACTTCAATTTTACTAGGGCTCCTTGATGCCACACTCGGTCAAACGCTGCCTTGATGTCAAGGGCAGTCACTCTCATCTCACCTCTGGAATTCAGCTCTTTCATCCATGTTTGGACCAAGGCTGTAATGAGGTCGGGAGCCGAGTGGTCTTGGCGGAACCCAAACTGGGCATCAGTGAGCAGGTTATTGGTGAGTAAATGCCGCTTGATAGCACTATCGATGACACCTTCCATCACTTTGCTGATGATTGAGAGTAGACTGATGGGGCGGTAATTGGCCGGATTGGATTTGTCCTGTTTTTTGTGGACAGGACATACCTGGGCAGTTTTCCACATTGTCGGATAGATGCCAGTGTTGCAGCTGTACTGGAACAGCTTGGCTAGAGGCGCGGCTAGTTCTGGAGCACAAGTCTTCAGCACGATAGCCGACATGTTGTCGGAGCCCATAGCCTTTGCTGTATCCAGTGCGCTCAGCCATTTCTTGATATCATGTGGAGTGAATCGAATTGGCTGAAGACTGGCTTCTGTGATGGTGGGGACCTCGGGAGTAGGCCGATATGGATCATCCACTCGGCACTTCTGGCTGAAGATGGTTGCAAACGCTTCAGCCTTATCTTTTGCACTCACGTACTGGGCTCCACCATCATTTAGGATGGGGATATTCATGGAGCCTCCTCCTCCCGTTAGTTGTTTAATGGTCCACCACCATTCACGACTGGATGTGGCAGGACTGCAGAGCTTTGATCTGATCTGTTGGTTGTGGGATCGCTTAGCCCTGTCTATAGCATGCTGCTTCCGCTTTTTAGCATGCATGTAGTCCTGTGTTGCAGCTCCCCCAGGTTGGCACCTCATTTTTAGGTACGCCTGGTGCTTCTCCTGGCATGCTCTTCTACACCCATTATTGAACCAGGTAAACAAGGTAAGTAAGCTGCAGGCACAAATAGCCTCATGGGATTATGATGTTGTGGCAATAACTGAGACCTGGCTCAAAAAAGGGCACGACTAGGTATTAAATATTCCTGGTTATAAAGTGTTCAGGAAAGATAGGGAAGGAAAGATAGGAGGTGGTGTGGCAGTATTGGTTAAGGAGAATGTTACAGTGCTGGTGAGGAAGGATGTCCTGGAGGGGTCAAGGACAGAATCTATATGGCTAGAGTTAAGAAATAATAGATGTGCCATTACCCTACTATTCTATAGACCACCAAATAGTGGGAAAGATATGCAGATATGAGCAAATTTGCAGAGAAATTACAGAGAGGTGCAAGAAATATAGGGGGAAAAATTCAGTTGGTTGCGCCTCCCATTAGTGCCTTAAGAGGGCGCTAATGGGGCGCAAAGCAACTAGCGCCCGGGCGCAGCGATGTTTGCGCCGCTCACAAAATTAACTAGACATTTTGCGGCGGCGCTAAACAGTACCACCACGATCTCCTGCGCCGGCAGATCGTGACGTCAGTCGAGTGCGCAACGCCCCGGTAGCGCCCCGGAGTGGATATTGAGTGGAGCCCCCTGCCTTACCGCCTGCAACGACAGGTTGAGGGGAGCGTTTTGCAGTCAGGAAGGGACTGGGGGAGCGCTATTTAAAGGCGACCGCTTCCTGCCTTTTTTTGTTGGCGACATTTTTGAACCACGCATTCTGAGAGAGAGAGACTTCTGGAGAGATTCAACGCAGTGTGAAGGAGTTTTGGGTACTGAGCAGCACTTTGCAGGTTAATTTGATTTGCCCTTCCTTGCATCTATTTAGAAGAGACTGTGGGGGCTGCACTCTCAGCTCTTTCCCATGGGCTCTCCATTGTTCTTTCCAGCAGATTTGATGTACAGGTCTCTCCAGGCCGAGATTCAAGGCTGCAATGAGCAGGATGTGGATGGAAAGCAAGATCAACCCTCCCCTTTAAGAACTGGCCGGGGCCATTGTGTCTGTGTTCCATTGCTGACTGACATCACATGAGCTTCGCCAGCGCTCTGAGTTAGCGCCTCGCTCCTCGGCCTTTGCACCTTAAGACAGATGTGTAGCGCCTGATTTAGCGCTCCAATCACCTCCAGGGGCGATAAAAGTCAAGTTTGCAGTCGGAGGCGATAATTAGCACCAGGCGCTAATCTTTGCACCTGGCCGATAATTGCGCCCCAAACGGGGCAATACTGAATTTTTCCCCCACAGAGTAGTAATAATGGGGGACTTCAACTATCCTAATATAGACTGGGATCGTAAGGGCAGAGAAGGAGAAGAATTTCTGAAGTGTGTTCAGGAGAACTTTTTTCATCAGTATGTTTCCGGCCCGACATGGGAGGAGGCATTGCTGGATCTGGTTCTGGGGAATGAGGTAGGTCAAGTGGAGCAAGTGTCAGTAGGTGAACATTTAGGGAACAGTGATCATAGATTAGATTAGCTATGGAAAAGGACCGGAAGCAATCTAGAGTAAAAATGTTTAACTGGGGGAAGGCCAATTTCAGTGGGATGAGAACAGATCTGGCCTGGGTAAACTGGAATCAAAGATTGGCAGGCAAAACTGTAATGGAACAATGGGCTGCCTTTAAAGAGGAAATAGTTCAGGTACAGTTGAGGTACATTCCCACTAGGGGGAAAGGCAGGGCAACTAAAGTCAGGGCGCCCCGGAAAAATTAGCGCCCCCGCACTGGAAATTGAGTGGTTGTGCCCCAAGAGGGAAGCGGGGCTCTACTGGAAGTGCCCCGCATCCCTCTTGGGGCGCTGCGAGTCAATATCACGGCCCTACGTGCCACGGTATTGCAGGCCTTCCTCCCCTTCTTAAAGGGGAGGGCCTTGCGCAGCGCGACCTGGGGCCCAGCTGGGCCCCTGGGGATCGGGAGTGCCGGCAAAAAAGCCCGGCACTCAAGAGAAGTGCCGGGCTCTTGGAGCGCAGCCAGCACTCCGCAGGGGGGGCGTTTCAGGAGGCCGGGGATGGGAGCGCAGGCAGGTGCTGGCAGGCGGCCAGCAACAAAAATGGCCACCCCACACCTCGCCTTTAAATTGCGCCTCCTAGACCGCAGGTAGGCCCCCCCTGACCCCGTCGGACATAGTGTCCGGCGGTAAGTCAGGGGGCGCTCCCGAAGATCGCAGCCGGGGTGCTGCGCACGGCGATTATGTCATCGCCGGCGGTGCAGCGCCGCTACCGGTTAGCACCTAAGAGGGCGCTAATGGGAGGCGCAAAGCAACCTAATTTTTACCCCATAGAGAATATGATGAAGCAGAGAAAGAACGCGAATGACAGATGTCAGGTTGCAAATACATCTGAGAATCAGGCTATGTATAGAAAGGTCAGACGAGAAGTGAAAAAGAAAATAAGAGGGGCAAAGAGAGGGTATGAGAATAGAATGGGAGCCAACATAAAAGGTAATCCAAAAGTCTTCTATAGGCATATAAATAGTAAAAGGGTAGTAAGAGGAGGGGAGGGGCCGATTAGGGACCAAAAAGGAGACCTATGCATGGAGGCAGAGGGTATGGCTGAGGTACTAAATGAGCACTTTGCATCTGTCTTCACCAAGGAAGAGGATGCTGCCATAGACATAGTAAAGGAGGAGGCAGTGGAGATACTTGATTGGATAAAAATTGATAAAGAGGAGGTATTAGAAAGGCTGGCTGTACTTAAAGTAGATAAGTCACCAGGAGCGGATGGGATGCATCCTAGGACGCTGAGGTAATTGAGGGAGGAAATCGCGGAGGTACTGGCCATAATATTCCAATCCTCCTTGGAAACGGGGGTGGTGCCAGAGGACTGGAGAATTGCAAAGGTTACACCATTGTTCAAAAAAGGGTGTAAAGATAAACCCAGCAACTACTGGCCAGTCAGTTTGACCTCGGTAGTGGGGAAGCTTTTAGAAACAGTAATCAGGGACAAAATTAACAGTCACTTGGACAAGTGTGGATTAATTAAGGAAAGCCAGCACGGATTTGTTAAAGGCAAATTGTGTTCAACTAACTTGATTGAGTTCTTTGATGAGGTAACAGAGAGAGTTGATGAGAGTAATGCGGTTGACGTGGTGTACATGGATTTCCAAAAGGCGTTCGACAAAGTGCCACATAATAGGCTTGCCAGCAAAGTTGAAGCCCATGGAATAAAAGGGACAGTGGCAGCATGGATATGGAATTTGCTAAGTGATAGGAAACAGAGAGTAGTGGTGAAAGGTTGTTTTTCAGACTGGAGGAAGGTATACAGTGGTGTTCCCCAGGGGTCGGTTCTAGGACCACTGCTTTTCTTGATATATATTAATGACTTGGACTTGGGTGTACAGGGCACAATTTCAAAATTTTAGATGACACAAAACTTGGAAGTATAGTGAACAGTGAGGAGGAGAGTGATAGACTTCAGGAAGACATAGACAGGCTGGTGAAATGGGCAGACACGTAGCAGATGAAATTTAATGCAGAAAAGTGTGAAGTGATACATTTTGGTAGAAAGAATGAGGAGAGGACATATAAACTAAATGGTACAATCCTAAAGGGGGTGCACGAACAGAGAGACCTGGGGGTATGTGTGCACAAATCGTTGAAGGTGGCAGGGCAGGTTGAGAAAGCAGTTAAAAAGGCTTTTAGGATTCTGGGCTTCTTAAATAGTTGTATAGAGTACAAAAGTGTGGAAATTATGATGAACCTGTATAAAACACTGGTTCGTCCCAACTGGAGTATTGTGTCCAATTCTGGGCACCACACTTTAGGAAGGATGTGAAGGCCTTAGAGGGGTGCAGAAAAGATTTACGAGAATGATTGCAGGAATGAGGGACTTCAGTTACGTTGATAGACTGGAGAAGCTGGGGTTGTTCTCCTTGGAGCAGAGAAGATTGGTTGGAGATTTGATAGAGGTGTTCAAAATCATGAGGGGTCTGGACAGAGCAGATAGAGGGAAACTGTTCCCATTGGCAGAAGGGTCGAGAACCAGAGGACACAGATTTAAGGTGATTGGCAAAAGAACCAAATGTGACGTAAGAAAAAAAAAATTTTACGCAGCGAGTGGTTAAGATCTGGAATGCTCTGCCTGAAAGGGTGGTGGAGGCAGATTCAATCACGGCTTTCAAAAGGGAGTTGGATAAGTATCTGAAGGAAAGAAATTTGCAGGGCTATGGGGAAAGGGCGGGGGAGTGGGACTAGCTGAAGTGCTCTTGCAGAGAGCCGGCACGGGCTCGACGGGCCGAATGACCTCCTTCTGTGCTGTAACCATTCTATGATTCTACGGTAACCGCGAAACTACCGGATTGTCGTAAAAACCCATCTGGTTCACTAATGTCCTTTAGGGAAGGAAATCTGCTGCCCTTACCCGGTCTGGCCTATATGTGACTCCAGACCCACAGCAATGTGGTTGATTCTTAACTGTCCTCTGAAATGGCCTAGCAAGCCACTCCATTGTATTCAAGAAGGCTGCTCACGACCACCTTCTTGAGGACAATTAGGAATGGGCAATAAATGCTGGCATTGCCGGCGACACCCACATCCCGTGAATGAATAAAAAAGAAACACAGGAAAATAATCAGACAAAAACTGACACCGAGCCAAAGAATGAGATATTAGGAGCAATGACTAAATGCTTGGTAAAGAAGTAGCTTTTAAGTAAGGTGTTAAAGAGAGAGAGGTGGAAAGGCAAAGTGGTTTGGGGAGGGAATTCCAGAGTTTAGGGCCGAGACGGCTGAAGGAACTGCCGTCAATGGTGGGGCAATGAAAATCGGGATGCGGAGGAGGCCAGAATTGGAGGAACGCAGACTTCTCGAAGGGTTGTAGGGATGGAGAAGATTACAGAGATAGGGCGGGTGAGGTCATGGAGGGATTTGAACATAATTAATATATCATCTCCTTCACATTAATCTCCCTATATTAATATATTCTAATCTCCCTTACATCAATCTCCCTATATTAATATAGTATAATCTCTCTATATAATATACTATAATCTTCAATAGGCTCATTAACCTCCCTGAACTGCAGAAAAATAATTTTAATTTATATAACACATTTCAGGCACCCCAAAGTTCTTCACAGCTGCCGCCAACAACAACAACTTGTATTTATATAGCGCCTTTAACATAGTAAAACATCCCAAAGCGCTTCACAGGAGTGTCAGAAAACAAAACTGACACTAAGCCACATAAGGATAAATTAGGGCAGGTGACCAAAAGCTTGGTCAAAGAGGTAGGTTTTAAGGAGCGTCTTAAAGGAGGAAAGAGAAGTAGAGAGGCGGACAGGTTTAGGCAGGGAATTCCAGAGCTTAGGGCCGAGGCAACAGAAGGCACGGCCACCAATGGTGGAGCGATTATAATCAGGGATGCTCAAGAGGGCAGAATTAGAGGAATGCAGATATCTCAGGGGCTTGTGGGGCTGGAGGAGATTACAGAGATAGGGAGGGGTGAGGTCACAGAGAGATTTGAAAACAAGGATGAGAATTTTAAAATTAACCGGGAGCCAATGTAGTCAGCGAGCACAAGGGTGATGGGTGAACTGGACTTAGTATGAGTTAGGGCACAGGCAGCCGAGTTTTGGATGACCTCAAGTTTACATAGGGTAGAACGTGGGAGGCCAGCCAGAAGTGCGTTGGAATAGCCAAGTCTAGAGGCAGCAGATGAGTTGAGGCAGGGGCGGAGATGGGTGATGTTACGGAGGTGGAAATAGGCGGTCTTAGTGATGGCGCGAATATGTGGTCGGAAGCTCATTTCAGGGTCAAATATGACACCGAGGTTGCGAACAGTCTGGTTCAGCCTCAGACAGATGTAGGGAGAGGGATGGACTTGGTGGCTAGGGAACGGAGTTTGTAGGCTCTGGCAGGGACCGAAGACAATGGCTTTGGTTTTCTTAATATCTAATTGGAAGAAATTTCTGCTCATCCAGTACTGGATGTCGGACAAGCAGTCTGACAATTTAGATGACAGTGGAGGGGTCGAGAGAAGAGGTAGTGAGGTAGAGCTGGGTGTCGTCAGCGTACATGTGGAAACTGACACTGTGTTTTTGGATGATGTCGCTGAGGGGCATCATGTAGATGAGAAATAGGAGGGGGCCAAGAATAGATCCTTAGGGGACACTAGAGGTAACGATGTGGGAAGAGAAGAGAAGGGAAGTGATTCTCTGGCTACGATTAGATACATAAGAATGGAACCAGGCGAGTGCAGTCCCACCCAGCTGGACGACGGTGGAGAGGCGTTGGAGGAGGATGGAGTGGTCAACCATGTCAAAGGCTGCAGACAGGTCGAGAAGGACGAGGAAGGACAGTTTACCTTTGTCACAGTCACATAGGAGGTCATTTGTGACTTTGATAAGAGCTAATGAATTACTTTTTTGTTTAGAGAGTCATAAATGCTTCTTGAATGTTGTGAGGGTTCCTGCCTTTACCACCCTTTCAGGCAGTGAGTTCCAGATTCCAACCACCCTCTGGGTGAAAAAGTTTTTCCTCAATTCCCCTCTAAACGTCCTGCCTCTTACCTTGAAACTATGCCCCCTGGTTATTGACCCCTCTACTAAGGAGAAAAGTTCCTTTCTATCTACCCTATCTATGCCCCTCATAATTTTGTACACCTCATACTGGCCCCCCCTCAGCCTTCTCTGCTCTAAGGAAAACAATCCCAGCCTGTCCAGTCTCTCTTCATAGCTGAAGCGCTGCAGCCCAGGTACCATCCTGGTGAAAATCCTCTGCACCCTCTCCAATGCAATCACATCCTTCCTATAGTGTGGCGACCAGAACTGCACACAGTATTCCAGCTGTGGCCTAACTAGCGTTTTGTACAGCTCCATCATAACCTCCCTGCTCTTATATTCTATGCCTCGGCTAATGAAGGCAGGTATCCCATATGCCTTTTTAACCACCTTATCTACCTGTCCTGCTGCCTTCAGGGATCTATGTACATGCACACCAAGGTCCCTCTGATCCTCTGTCCTTCCTAGGGTCCTACCATTCATTGTGTATTCCCTTGCCTTGTTAGTCCTCCCAAAATGCATCACCTCACACTTTTCAGGGTTAAATTCCATTTGCCACTGTTCTGCCCATCTGACCAACCCGTCTATATCGTCCTGTAGCCTGAGGCTTCCCTCCTCGCTATTTACCACTCCACCAATTTTCGTGTCATCTGCGAACTTACTAATCATACCTCCTACATTCATATCTAAATCATTAATGTACACTACAAACAGCAAAGGACCCAGCACCGATCCCTGCAGTACACCACTGGACACAGGCTTCCAGTCACAAAAACAACCTTCGACCATCACCCTCTGCCTCCTGCCAATAAGCCAATTTTGGATCCAATGTGCCAAATTGCCCTGGATCCCATGGGCTCTTACCTTCTTGACCAGTCTCCCATGCGGGACTTTGTTAAAAGCCTTACCAAAGTCCATGTAGACTACATCAACTGTACTACCCTTATCCACACACCTAGTCACCCCCTCGAAAAATTCAATCAAATTGGTTAGACATGATCTCCCCCTGACAAAGCCATGCTGACTATCCTTGATTAATCCTTGCCTCTCCAAGTGGAGACTAATTCTGTCCCTCAGAATATTTTCCAATAATTTCCCTACCACTGATGTTAGGCTCACTGGCCTGTAATTCCCTGGTTTATCCCTACTACCCTTCTTGAATAATGGTACTACGTTAGCTGTCCTCCAGTCCTCTGGCACCTCCCCTGTGGCCAGAGAGGTTCTGAAAATTTGTGTCAGAGCCCCTGCAATCTCCTCCCTTGCCTCACACAGCAGCCTGGGATACATCTCGTCTGGGCCTGGGGATTTATCCACTTTTAAGCCCGCTAAAACCGCTAGTACCTCCTCCCTCTCAATACTAATTTGTTCAAGTATATCACAATCCCCCTGCCTGATTTCTATGCCTACATCATCCTTCTCCACAGTGAACACAGATGCAAAATATTCATTTAAAACCTCACCCACATATTCCGGCTCTACACACAAAAAAATCCCACTTTGGTCCCTAATGGGCCCTACTCTTTCCCTGGTTATCCTCGTGCCCTTAATATACTTATAAAACACCTTGGGATTTTCCTTTATTTTTCCCACCAGTGTTTTTTCATGCCCATTTTTTCATTTTTAAAAGAATAATCAGTGGTATTATGTAGGCAAATGTGGCAGCCAATTTACGAGATAATTGACCAGTTAATGTGTGTTTGCTGTTAGTTAAGGGATGGTGTCATGGGATCTTTAAAGTCCACCTGAACAGACAGATGGGACCTCGGTTTAAAATCTCTTCAGAACAATACAGCTCTCCCTCGGTACTGCACTAAAGTGTCAGCTCAGATTGTGTACTCAGGCCCTGGAGAAGGTGTAGATGAATACCTCATGATTATAAATGAAAGAATACAACAAAAATAGCATTGCCTGCTTTGCAGGACCACTCCCATTTACCTGCACGATGAGTGAATAGCTTTTACAGACAGCAGATGAGATCCTCACAGTATCAGACACCGAGTCAGGAGTTCCATCGCTCTTTGTAAACATCACTCTTTTATTCTTCTGCTTTGTATCCAGGTTTATAGTATAATTAGCAAAAGAATTCTTAAAATCTATAAGGTATGCAGAATAAAATTATTAAAACACAAATTCTGAGGCCTAGAAATTCGGTAGCATCCATTTTTGGACGCCTTACCCGCAGAGTGCTAACAGCTCCGCTCAAATGTGGAGGTCCGAGAGCATTGGATTTTGGGCCTCGTATCTCATTATCATGTAGATGGCGCTGCAGTAGGAGCCCGCACAAGTTGATGCTCCATTTCCCAGGTAAATGATTGGGTCTGGAGGAGGAACGGGTGGGCCTCCGAGTCCGTGATCGAAGGGCTGTCGAGGATTGGGTAAGAAGATCGAGTGGGGGGCCTGCTGTATTATTTGGGGGTTGGGAGTGCTGTCGGGAGGTGGGGGCGCTAGGAGGTCGGGGTTGGGGTCGGAGGAAGATCGAAGGGGTCTAGAGTATTGTTGGGGGGTCGGGAGTGCTGTCGAGTGGGGCTAGGAGGTCAGGACCGGGTTTGGAGGAAGATTGGGTGGGGGGGTGGGGGTGGGGCCTGGAGGTTGGACTCGGCACCCGTAGCGCCGAAAAATCAGGTGCTACGGAGCTAAATTTCTAGCCCTGGGCAGGGTTTATAATTGGGGGAGGGGTAATTATGATGCGATTAGGCAAGAATTAGGGAGTACAAGATGGGAACAGAAACTATCAGGGAAAGGCACAAACGAAAAGTGGAGCTTTTTCATGGAGCAATTACTGCGTGTCCTTGATAGGTATGTCCCTGTCAGGCAGGGAGGAAATGGCCGAGTGAGAGAACCATGGTTCACAAAAGAGGTTGAATGTCTAGTCAAGAGGAAAAAGGAAGCGTATGTAAGGATGAGAAAACAAGGTTCAGTTGGGTCGATTGAGGGGTACAAGGTAGCAAGGAATGAGCTAAAAAAAGAGCTTAGGAGAGCTAGGAGGGGGCATGAGAAGTCCTTGGCGGGTCGGATCAAGAAAAACCCCAAGGCATTTTACTCTTATGTGAGAAATAAAAGAATGACCAGGGTGAGGGTAGGGCCGGTCAAGGACAGTAGTGGGAACTTGTGCATGGAGTCAGAAGAGATAGGAGAGGTGATGAATGAATACTTTTCGTCAGTGTTCACCGAGGAGAGGGGCCATGTTCTTGAGGATGAGAGTGTGATAAAGGTGGATAGGCTGGAGGTGGTAGATGTTCTGAGGGAAGATGTTTTAGCAATTTTGAAGAACCTGAGGGTCGATAAGTCCCCTGGGCCAGATGGGATATATCCTAGGATTCTTTGGGAGGCAAGGGAGGAGATTGCAGAGCCTCTGGCTTTGATCTTTGGGTCCTCACTGTCCACGGGAATGGTGCCAGAGGACTGGAGAGTGGCGAATGTTGTTCCTCTCTTCAAGAAAGGAAATAGGAATGACCCTGGTAATTATAGGCCGGTTAGTCTTACTTCGGTGGTTGGTAAGATAATGGAAAAGGTCCTGAGGGATAGGATTTATGACCATTTGGAAAGGGGCAACTTAATCAGGGAAAGTCAACACGGATTCGTGAAGGGTAAGTCTTGCCTAACAAATTTGATTGAATTCTTTGAGGAGGTAACTAAGTGTGTAGATGAAGGTAGAGCAGTTGATGTCGTATACATGGATTTTAGTAAGGCGTTTGATAAGGTTCCCCATGGTCGTCTCATGAAGAAAGTAAGGAGTTGTGGGATAGAGGGAAAGTTGGCCGATTGGATAAGTAACTGGCTATCTCATAGAAGGCAGAGGGTGGTGGTGGATGGAACATTTTCGGACTGGAGACCAGTTACCAGCGGTGTGCCACAGGGGTCGGTGCTGGGTCCTCTGCTGTTTGTGATTTTTATCAATGACTTGGAGGAGGGGACTGAAGGGTGGATCAGTAAATTTGCTGATGACACCAAGATTGGTGGAGTAGTGGATGAGGTGGAGGGCAGTTGTAGGCTGCAAAGAGACATTGATAGGATGCAGAGCTGGGCCGAAAAATGGCAGATGGAATTTAACCCTGATAAGTGCGAGGTGATTCATTTTGGTAGGGCAAATTTGAATAAGGATTACAGGGTCAACGGCAGGGTTCTGAGGAACGTGGAGGAGCAGAGGGATCTGGGGGTTCATATCCACAGATCTCTGAAGGTTGCCACTCAAGTGGATAGAGCAGTAAAGAAGGCCTATGGTGTGTTGGCGTTTATTAACAGAGGGTTTGAGTTTAAGAACCGTGAGGTTATGCTGCAACTGTACAGGACCTTGGTGAGACCACATTTGGAATACTGTGTGCAGTTCTGGTCATCTCACTATAGGAAGGACGTGGAAGCATTGGAAAGAGTGCAAAGGAGATTTACCAGGATGCTGCCTGGTTTGGGGGGGAGGTCTTATGAGGAAAGATTGAGGGAGTTGGGGCTTTTCTCTTTAGAGAGGAGGAGGATGAGAGGCGACTTAATAGAGGTTTATAAGATGATGAGGGGGATAGATAGAGTGGATGTTCAGAGACTATTTCCTCGGGTAGAGGCAGCTGTTACAAGGGGGCATAACTATAAGGTGCATGGGGGGAGATATAGAAGGGATGTCCGAGGTAGATTCTTTACTCAGAGAGTGGTTGGGGTGTGGAATGGACTGCCTGCTGTGATAGTGGAGTCGGACACTTTAGGAACTTTCAAGCGGTTATTGGATAAGCACATGGAGCACACCAGAGTGATAGGGAGTGTGATAGCTTGATCTTGGTCTCGGACAATGCTCGGCACAACATCGAGGGCCGAAGGGCCTGTACTGTGCTGTACTGTTCTATGTTCTATGTTACCTGCCCAATGCCTCTTAAGGAGTGACTTGATCGAAGTTTTCAAGATATTAAGGGGAACAGATACGGTAGATAGAGAGAAACTATTTCCGCTGGTTGGGAAGTCTAGGACCAGGGGCATTGTCTAAAAATTAGAGCCAGACGTTTCAGGAGTGAAATTAGGAAACACTTCTACACACAAAGGGTGGTAGAAATTTAGAATTCTCTTCCACTAACGACAATTGATGCTAGAGCAATTGTTAATTTTAAATCTGAGATTGATAGATTTTTGTTAACCAAAGGTATTAAGGGATATGGGCTAAAGGCGGGTATATGGAGTTAGGTCACAGATCAGCCATGATTTCATTGAATGGCGGAACAGGCTCGAGGGGCTAAATGGCCTCCTCCTGTTCCTATGTTGTTCCTATGTTCATTCTCAAGCCTGGTACTAGGGAGACCACAACAACAAACTTCATAACATGGTATCTGTAGAAACCTGTTTGAAAATGTTGCCTTTATCTGCCTGTTAAGCTATCTATGTCGGTGACTGAGTTTTAAAGGGACAGCCACCAAACAACACCAGAGAAAAATACGTTTGCCACAAACAGGCACCCCTGAAAATGAGCTGGATGCAGAAACCACAAACAGAATCCATCACTGTACTATGCAGCTGACAGCTAGTAATGTTAAAGTTGGCAAATAATTCAAGATTTATCACATAAAAAGAAAGAACTTGGGTCTATATAGTGCCTTTCACAACCTCAGGACGTTCCAAAGTGTTTTACAGCTAATGAAGTATTTTTAAGTGTAGTCACTATTGCAATATAGGAGGCGCGGCAGCCAATTTGCACACAGAAAGATCCCACAAAAAGCAATGTGATAATGACCAGATAATCTGATTTTTTTTTATATAGTGATGTTGTTTGAGGGATAAATATTGGCCAGGACACGAGGGAGAACTCCCCTGCTCTTCTTCGAATAATGGCCATGGGATCTTTAACGTCCACCTGAGAGAGCAGACGGGGCCTCGGTTTAACAGTACCTTAGATAGTGCAGCACTCCCTCAGTACTGCACTGGGAGTGTCAGCCTGGATTATGTGCTCAAGTCTCTGGACTGGGACTCCAACCCACAATCTTCTGACTGTGGCGGGAGTGCTACCCACTGAGCCAAGGCTGACACCTAAGAGGGAGGGAAGTTACTTCTGAACAACAGGGTAAAAGCTGTTCATTTCTAGGGTTCTGTTAGTTTGTGATATACTCTTATGGCTGTATTATCAAAAGCCCTTGATTGAATTACTGCCTCAACTCCCTCCACAACATCCATTACTCTGTACACTGTAAGTTATATTGAATGGTAAGGGAGTGAAGGGTTATGGGGAGCGGGCAGGGAAGTGGAGTTGAGGCCAAGATCAGATCAGCCAAGATCAGATCAGCCATGATCTTATTGAATGGCGGAGCAGGCTCGAGGGGCCAAATGACCTACTCCTGCTCCTACGTCTTATGTTCTTATGTTCTCCTATCTGATCCCAACCCCCTCCCATCCTTTTTTGTCCCCATCAAAACCAGGACAAAGGTGCTGCTGAAATTCCCTTCTGCATTCTGCAGTGTCGCTGAGGCATTACCTAATGGTCCAAAATTTGAATGAGCAGTAAAACACACAGAAGCTCGAATAAATTTCTCTTGCCCACTGGAGGTTGCAAAAGACAGAGGCACCATCTTCGGAGAAAATGTGATATTCACCCCGATGTTGATAACTGGTCTTGAGCTGTAAAGAATCATCATAACTTGTTAAAGCACCAAAATTAAGCATAAATATAATCAGTTTCTTTTAGGAAAGGGCCACAAACTGTGACTCACATACGCGGCATGTCTAACTGCACCTAATCATGGCTTATATCAGTACAATCCTGGACTGTGTTAATGCTTCATAACTTCCTCCTCGACATCAATTACTCTGTACATTGTATGTTCTCTTCTATTGATCCCAAACCCTACACTGTCAATGTCATGCACACTGCACCTATCATTTACATATCTGAGAAAGATTAAGACCAGACTGATCAGAGGAAATGACAAACAGAAAGGAGAAAAAAATCATAATGGAAAAAAAATAAAGAATAAGGAAAGAAAGTATAGAAAGGCAAACAAGATTAGGTGATGTTACGGTGCCGTGTGTTTATGTTATGATGCTGTGTCTAATGTTACGATGCTGTGTCTAATGTTACGATGTTGTGTCTAACATTATGATGTTGTCTAATGTTACGATGCTGTTTGTAATGTTACGATGCTGTGTGCCATGTTAAGATGCAGTATCTAATGTTATGATGTGGTTATGAACGGTAGCGTAGTGGTAATGTCACTGAGCTAATGATTCAGAGATCAAATGGTGAGTTCAAATCCCACCACGGCAGCTGCGGAATTTAAATTCAGTTAATTAAATAAATCTGGAATAAAAAGCTAGTATCAGTAATGGTAATCATGAAACTATCGGATTGTCGTAAAAACCCATCTGGTCCCCTTTAGGGAAGGAAATCTGCCATCCTTACCTGGTATGGCCTAGCAAGTCACTCAATTGTAACTAACTGCTACGAAACATAGAAACATAGAAAATAGGTGCAGGAGTAGACCATTCGGTCCTTCGAGCCTGCACCGCCATTCAATGCGTTCATGGCTGAACATGCTACCTCAGTACCCCATTCCTGCTTTCTCGCCATACCCCTTGATCCCCCTAGTTGTGAGTGTTATATCTAAATCCCTTTTGAATATATTTAGCGAACTGGCCTCAACAACCTTCTGTGGAAGAGAATTCCATAGATTCACCACTCTCTGGGTGAAGAAGTTCCTCCTCAGCTCAGTCTTAAATGGCTTCCCCTTAATCCTTAGACTGTGACCCCTGGTTCTAGTTTTCCCTAACATTGGGAACATTCTGCCCGCATCTAATTTGTCTAAACCAGTCAGGATTTTAAATGTCTCTATAAGATCCCCCCTCATTCTTCTGAACTCCAGAGGATACAAGTTCAGTTGACCCAATCTTTCTTGATATGTCAGTCAGGCCATCCCAGGAATCAATCTAGTGAACCTTCGCTGCACTCCCTCAATAGCAAGAATGTCCTTCCTTAAGTTAGGAGACCAAAACTGCGCACAATACTCCAGGTGTGGCCTCACCAAGGCCCTGTACAACTGCAGCATCACCTCCCTACTCCTGTACTCAAATCCCCTTACTATGAAGGCCATCATTCCGTTTGCTTTCTTGACTGCCTGCTGCACTTGCATTCCCACCTTCAGTGACTGATGTACCATGACGCCCAGGTCTCGTTGCACCTCCCCTTTCCCTAATCTGCCACCAACATAACAAGAATGAAACCGGACGGAGCACCCGGCATCGACCTCAGCTATGGACACAGCAACGGCACACCCAGCCCAGTCAACCCTGCAAAGTCCTCCTCACCAACAGCTGGGGACTTCTGCCAAAATTGGGAAAGCTGTCCCACAGACTAGTCAAGCAACAGCCTGACATAGTCATACTCACAGAATCATACCTTTCAGCCAATGTCCCAAACTCCTCCATCACCAACCCTGGGTATGTCCTGTCCCACCAGCAGGACAGACCCACCAGGGGTGGCGGCACAGTAGTATACAGTCAGGAAGGAGTGGCCCTGGGAGTCCTCAACATTGACTCCAGACCCCATGAAGTCGCATGGCTTCAGGTCAAGCATGCGCAAGGAAACCTCCTGCTGATTACCACCCACTGCCCTCCCTCAGCTGATGAATCAGTACTCCTCCATGTTGAACACCACTTGGAAGAAGCACTGAGAGTAGCAAGGGCACAGAATGTACTCTGGCTGGGGGACTTCAATGTCCTCCAATGTCCATCACCAAGAGTGGCTCAGTAGCACCACTGCTGGCAGAGTCCTGAAGGACATAACTGCCAGTCTGGGCCTGCGACAGGTGGTAAGAGAACCAACGCGAGGGAAAAACCTACTTGACCTCGTCTTCACCAATCTACCTGTCGCAGATGCATCTGTCCATGACAGCATTGGTAGCAGTGACCACCGCACAAAGTCCCGTCTTCACACTGAGGACAGCCTCCATCGTGTTGTGTGGCACTACCACCGTGCTAAATGGGATAGATTCAGAACAGATCTAGCAGCTCAAAACTGGGCATCCATGAGGCGCTGTGGGGCAGCAGCAAAATTGTATTCCACCAAAATCTGTAACCTCATGGCCTGGCGTATCCCTCACTCTACCATTAGCACCAAGCCAGGGGACCAACCCTGGTTCAATAAGGAGTGTAGAAGAGCATGCCAGGAGCAGCACCAGGCATACCCAAAAATGAGGTGCCAACCTGGGGAAGCTGCAACACAGGACTACATGCATGCTAAAAAGTGGAAGCAGCATGCTATAGACAGGGCTAAGCGATCCCACAATCAATGGATCAGATCAAAGCTCTGCAGTCCTGCCACATCCAGCCGTGAATGGTGATGGACCATTAAACAACTAACAGGAGGAGGAGGCTCCACGAATATCCCCATCCTCAATGATGGTGGAGTCCAGCACGTGAGTGCAAATGACAAGGCTGAAGCGTTTGCAACCATCTTCAGCCAGAAGTGCCGAGTGGATGATCTGTATCGGCCTACTCCCGAGATCCCCACCATCACAGAAGCCAGTCCTCAGCCAATTCAATTCACTCCACATGATATCAAGAAACGGCTGAGCACACTGGATACAGCAAAGGCTATGGGCCCCGACAACATGTCAGCTATCATGCTGAAGATTTGTGCTCCAGAACTAGCTGCACCTCTAGCCATGCTGTTCCAGTACAGCTAAAACACTGGCATCTATACGACAATGTGGAAAACTGCCCAGGTATGTCCTGTCCACAAACAGCAGAACAAATCCAACCCGACCAATTACCGCCCCATCAGTCTACTCTCAATCATCAGCAAAGTGATGGAAGGTGTCATCGACAGTGCTATCAAGCGGCATTTGCTCACTGATGCCCAGTTTGGGTTCCGCCAAGACCACTCGGCTCCCGACCTCATTACAGCCTTGGTCCAAACATGGACAAAGGAGCTGAATTCCAGAGGTGAGGTGAGAGTGACTGCCCTTGACATCAAGGCAGCATTTGACCGAGTGTGGCATCAAGGAGCCCTAGTAAAACTGATGTCAATGGTAATCAGGGGGAAAACGCTCCACTGGCTGGAGTCATACCTAGCACAAAGGAAGATAGTTGTGGTGGTTGAAGGTCAATCATCACAGCCCCAGGACATTGCTGCAGGAGTTCCTCAGGGCAGTGTCCTAGGCCCAACCATCTCCAGCTGCTTCATCAATGATCTTCCCTCCAGCATAAGGTCAGAAATGGGGATGTTCGCTGATGACTGCACAGCGTTCAGCACCATTCACAACTCCTCAGATAATGAAGCAGTCCATGCCTGCATGCAACAAGACCTGGACGATATTCAGGCTTGGGCTGATATGTGGCAGATAACATTCGTACCACAGAAGTGCCAGGCATTGACTATCTCCAACAAGCGAGAGTCTAACCACCTCCCTTTGACATCCAACGGCATTACCATTGCCGAATCCCCCACCATCAACATCCTGGGGGTCACCATTGACCAGAAACTTAATTGGACCAGCGGGTAGTAAGAGGCGGGGTGGGGCCTATTAGGGACAAAGAAGGTGATATATGCTTAGAGGCGCAGGGCAAGGCTAGAATACTCAATGAGTACTTTGTATCGGTGTTTACTAAGGAGGTGGATGTTGACAAAATATCAGTAGAAGTGGAAAAGGTAGAAGCGGAAAAGGTCGAAGCAATGGAAGGGATGAAAGTTGATATACAGGATATACTAGAAAGGCTGGACAAGTCGCCTGGTCCAGATGGCTTGCATCCCAGGTTGCTAAGGGAATTGGGGAAGGAGATAGCGGAAGGGCTTGCCATAATTTTCCAATCTTCCCTAGATACGGGGGTGGTGCTTGAGGATTGGAAAGTGGCAAATGTGACACCATTGTTCAAGAAAGGGTGTAAGGACAATCCTAGTAACTACAGGCCGGTCAGTTTAACATCAGTGGTGGGTAAAGTTTTAGAAACAATAATCAAGGAAACAATTAACGGGCACTTGGAGAACTTTAAGCTAATTAAGGAGAGCCAACACGGATTTGTACAAGGCAGATCGTGTTTGACTAATCTAATTGAATTTTTTGATGAAGTAACAGGGAGGATTGTTGAAGGGAATGCAATGGATGTTGTCTACATGGATTTTCGGAAGGCGTTTGACAAAGTACCACATAGAAGGCTGGTTAACAAAATTGAGGCTCATGGAATAGGTGGTTCAGTAGCATATTGGATAAGGAATTGGCTTAAGGACAGAAAACAGTGAGTTGTGGTAAAAAAGCTTTTTTTCAGACTGGAGGATGGTAGACAGTGGTGTTCCCCAAGGGTCAGTGCTAGGGCCACAATTTTTTTTTGATATTATGTATATAAATAAATGACCTGGATATTGGAATACAGTGTAGAATTTCTAAATTTGCCGATGACACCAAACTTGGGGGTGTGGCAAACAGTGATGATGATACCAATCGACTGCAACAGGATATAGAAAGGCTAGCAGAATGGGCAGACAAGTGGCAGATGGAATTTAATTCAGAGAAGTGTGAGGTGATGCATTTTGGCAGAAGAAATAGGGAGAGGCAATATACACTTAATGGCACACTTTTAAAGAGTGTGCAGGGACAGAGGGACCTGGGAGTTAATGTGCATAGGTCCCTGAAGGTGGCGGGATATATTGAGAGAGTGGTTAGCAAAGCATATGGGATCTTGGGCTTCATAAATAGAAGTATTGAGTACAAAAGTAGAGAAGTTATGCTGATCCTTTATAAAGCGCTGGTTAGGTCACAACTGGAGTATTGCGTCCAGTTCTGGTCACCACACTTTAGGAAGGATGTAAAGGCACTTGAGAGGGTGCAGAGGAGATTTACCAGAATGGTTCCGGGGATGGGGGATCTTAGCTACAAGGACAGGTTGGTGAAGCTGTATACAGGGGGGATGTGAGGAAAAACTTTTTTATGCAGCGAGTGATGAGGACCTGGAACCCGCTGCCGACGGAAGTGGTGGAAGTGGATACACTCAATGTTTTCAAGGGGAGACTGGATAGGCACTTGAGGGAAATAAACTTGCAGGGCTACGGGGATAGAGCGGGGGAATGGGACTGACTGGATTGCTCTACAGAGAGCTGGCACGGACTCGATGGGCCGAATGGCCTCCTTCTGTGCCGTTATGACTCTGACATAAATACTGTGGCAACAAGAGCAAGTCAGAGGCTAGGTATTCTGCGGCGAGTATCTCACCTCCTGACTCCCCAAAGCCTTTCCACCATCTACAAGGCACAAGTAAGGAGTGTAATGGAATACTCTCCACTTGCCTGGATGAGTGCAGCTCCAACAACACTCAAGAAGCTCGACACCATCCAGAACAAAGCAGCCCGTTTGATTGGCACCCCAACCACCACCTTAAACATTCACTCCCTCCACCAACGGCGCACCGTGGCTGCAGTGTGTACCATCCACAAGATGCACTGCAGCAACTCGCCAAGGCTTATTCGGCAGCACCTCTCCAACCCGCGACCTCTACCACCTAGAAGGACAAGGGCAGCAGGCGCATGGGAACACCACCACCTCCAGGTTCCCCTCCAAGTCACACACCATCCTGACTTAGAAGTATATCGCCGATCCTTCATCGTCGCTGGGTCAAAATCCTGGAACTCCCTCCCTAACAGCACTGTGGGAGTACCTTCACCACACGGACTGCAGCGGTTCAAGAAGGCGGCTCACCACCACCTTCTCAAGGGCAACTAGGGATGGGCAATAAATGCTGGCCTTGCCAGTGACGCACACACCCCATAAGCGAATTCAAAAAAATGCTGTGGCCCTAATGTTACGATGCTGTGTGTAATGTTACGATGCTGTGTGCAATGTTACGATGCGGTATCTAATGCTACGATGTTGTGTGTAATGTTACAGTGCTGTGTGTAATGTTACGGTGCTGTGTGTAATGTTATGATGTTGTATCTAATGTTACGATGTTGTATTTAATGTTACGGTGCTGTGTGTAATGTTATGATGTTGTATCTAATGTTATGATGTTGTATCTAATGTTACGGTGCTGTGTGTAATGTTACAATGCTGTGTCTAATGTTACGATGCTGTGTGTAATGTTACGATGCTGTGTGTACTGTTATGGTGCTGTGACCGTAATGTTATGATGCTGTGTGTACTGTGGCCTAGAAATTGGACAAGGCCCGAAAACAGACATGAGGAATCGCGATGCGCGATTAGCCCGCACCCGTTGAGTCCGATGCAGGCAGCACGTAAAATGATTGCAGTGGTGAGGAAGCACTAAACGTGCCGTTCAGTGGCTCAGCGCCTCAGCAGGGGGCCCAGGTTTGTGCCAGGCTAGCAGCACTTAAAGTCAGCCTGCACCTCTTAAAGGGGAGGTGCATTCTGGTTGGAGAAGGTGCCGGAAATGGCTGGGCAAGAGAGTGTGAGCAAGAAGAACACTAAATTATGGTGCAACAGGGAAGCGAGCATGCACCAAGGTTCTCAGACACCGCACTGGAGGCCCAGGAGAAGAGAGGTCCTCTATCCACAGGGGCCAGGACGCCCTCCAAACAAACTCGAAGGAAGTGGGTGCAGATAGCCCTGGCAGTCAATGCCAGCAGTCTTGCCCCAAGGACCTGGTTGCAGTGACGCAAAAAGTTCAATGACCTCACACGAATGGTCATGGTCAGTAAAGTCATCTTTAAATGCCATATCCCACCAACTGCACCACTAGCCTCACATGCTAATCAATGGACCACATCCCTATCACTCACCTACCAATAATCTCTATCAATCATGACTCATACCTGCACCTCATCCTCACACTTTTACCACTGCTGCAAGCCTCACACCCACATCTCACAGCTTGCACACATTGCTAGCTATTCAACTATGACTCGCACATCACCCAAACACATTGCACCACACTCACTGACACACTTCCCTCTTTCTTGCGGGACAACGTGGCTCATAACCGGAGGCAGCAGGGGCTACCTGCAGAAAGACAGGCAAGCCTGCATATCCTGACACAGCTGGAGGAGACTGTGCTGGAGATTATTGGAGCGGCCATGGTGATCGCCGAGGCTGAAACCACCGAAGATGATGGTATGTTCATACCTAACCCTCCTTCTCACATCCCACTTCCCTCTCATCACACAATCTCTTCTCATTTATAAGCTGCTGATGGTGCAAGCATGCACACCTTGCTTTCCCCTCCCCTCACCACAACCCGACCCTTGTTCCTTTCTCATAGAGTCATAGAGTTATACAGCACAGAAAGAGGCCCTTCGGCCCATCGTGTCCATGCCGGCCATCAAGCCCTATCTATTCTAATCCCATTTTCCAGCACTTGGTCCGTAGCCTTGTATGCTATGGCGTTTCAAGTGCTCATCTAAATGCTTCTTGAATGTTGTGAGGGTTCCTGCCTCTACCACTCTTTCAGGCAGTGAGTTCCAGATTCCAACCACCCTCTGGGTGAAAAAGTTTTTCCTCAAATCCCCTCGAAACCTCCTGCCCCTTACCTTGAAACTATGCCCCCTGGTTACTGACCCTTCTACTGAGGGGAAAAGTACCTTTCTATCTACCCTATCTATGCCCCTCATAATTTTGTACACCTCAATCATGTCCCCCCTCAGCCTTCTCTACTCTAAGGAAAACAACCCCAGCCTGTCCAGTCTCTCTTCATAGCTGAAGCGCTGCAGCCCAGGTAACATCCTGGTGAATCTCCTCTGCACCCTCTCCAATGCAATCACATCCTTCCTATAGTGTGGTGACCAGAACTGCATACAGTATTCCAGCTGTGGCCTAACTAGCGTTTTGTACAGCTCCATCATAACCTCCCTGCTCTTATATTCTATGCCTCAGCTAATGAAGGCAAGTATCCCATATGCCTTTTTAACCAGCTTATCTACCTGTCATGCTGCCTTCAGGGATCTATGTACATGCACACCAAGGTCCCTCTGATCCTCTGTCCTTCCTAGGGTCCTACCATTCATTGTGTATTCCCTTGCCTTGTTAGTCCTCCCAAAATGCATCACCTCACACTTTTCAGGGTTAAATTCCATTTGCCACTGTTCTGCCCATCTGACCAACCCGTCTATATCGTCCTGTAGCCTGAGGCTTCCCTCCTCGCTATTTACCACTCCACCAATTTTTGTGCCATCTGCGAACTTACTAATCATACCTCCTACATTCATATCTAAATCATTAATGTACACTACAAACAGCAAAGGACCCAGCACCGATCCCTGCGGTACACCACTGGACACAGGCTTCCAGTCACAAAAACAACCTTCGACCATCACCCTCTACCTCCTGCCACTAAGCCAATTTTGGATCCAATGTGCCAAGTTGCCCTGGATCCCATGGGCTCTTACCTTCTTGACCAGTCTCCCATGCGGGACTTTGTCAAAAGCCTTACTGAAGTCCATGTAGACCACATCAACTGCACTACCCTCATCCACACACCTAGTCACCCCCTTGAAAAATTCAATCAAATTGGTCAGACATGACCTCCCCCTGATAAAGCTATGCTGACTATCCTTGATTAATCCTTGCCTCTCCAAGTGGAGACTAATTCTGTCCCTCAGAATATTTTTCAATAATTTCCCTACCACTGATTTTAGGCTCACTGGCCTGTAATTCCCTGGTTTATCCCTACTACCCTTCTTGAATAATGGTACTACGTTAGCTGTCCTCCAGTCCTCTGGCACCTCCCCTGTGGCCAGAGAGGTTCTGAAAATTTGTGTCAGAGCCCCTGCAATCTCCTCCCTTGCCTCACACAGCAGCCTGGGATACATCTCGTCTGGGCCTGGGGATTTATCCACTTTTAAGCCCGCTAAAACCGTTAGTACCTCCTCCTTCTCAATACTAATTTGTTCAAGTATATCACAATCCCCCTGCCTGATTTCTATGCCTACATCGTCCTTCTCCATAGTGAACACAGATGCAAAATATTCATTTAAAACATCACCTACATCTTCCGGCTCTACACACAGATTGCAACTTTGGTCCCTAATGGGCCCTACTCTTTCCCTGGTTATCCTCTTGCCCTTAACCTACTTATAAAACACCTTGGGATTTTCCTTTATTTTGCCCACCAGTGTTTTTTCATGCCCCCTCTTCGCTCCCCTAATTTATTTTTTAAGTACCCCCCTGCACTTTCTATACTCCTCTAGGGCTTCCACTGTTTTATTCCTTTGTATCTGCCAAAAGCCTCCCTTTTTTTCCGAATCCATTCTTGTATATCCCTTGACATCCAGGGTTCCCTGGGCTTGTTGGTCCCACCCTTGACCTTTACGGGAACATGTTGGCATTGTACCCTCTCTATTTCCTTTCTGAAAGACTCCCACTGCTCTGATGTGGACTTTCCTACAAGTAGCTGATCCCAGTCCACTTTGGCCAGATCCTGCCTTATCATATTAAAATCGGCCTTCCCCCAATTTAGAACCTTTATTTCCGGTCCATCTTTGTCCTTTTCCATGACTACCTTAAATCTCACCGAATTATTGTCACTGTCACCAAAATGCTCTCCTACTGACACTTCTATCACTTGCCCGGCTACATTCCCTAGAATTAGGTCCAGTACCGCCCCCTCTCTTGTAGGACTTTCTACATGCTGGCTCAAAAAGCTCTCCTGGATGCACTTTAAGAATTCCGCACCCTCTAAGCCTTTCACACACTGACTATCCCAGTTAATATTGGGGGAAGTTGAAATCCCCTACTATTATTACCCTATTATTTCTACACTTCTCTGAGATTTGCCTACATATCTGTTCCTCTATCTCCCCCTGACTGTTTGGGGGCCTATAGTACACTCCCAGCAAAGTGCTTGCCCCCTTTTTGTTTTTAAGTTCTACCCATATGGCCTCATTAGAGAAACCTGCTAAGATATCATCCCTCCTTACAGCAGTAACTGACTCCTTGATTAATATTGCGACACCCCCCCTCTTTTACAATCCCCCTCTGTCTCACCTGAAGATTCTATAACCCAGAATATTGAGCTGCCAGTCCTGCCCCTCCCTCAACCATGTCTCTGTGATAGCAACAATATCATACTCCCATGTGTTCATCAACACCTTCAATTCATCTGCCTTACTTGCAAGACTCCTTGCATTAAAATAAATGCCATCCATCCTTGCCATACTCCCTTGCGCCGTTACATATTTGCTCTGCCTTCCAGGCTGACTTGTTTTTTCCTCTATATTTGGCTGTGCATCACCCCCTACTATAGCTCCACTCTGTATCCCATCCTCCTGCCAAGTTAGTTTAAATCCCCCCCAACAGTACTAGCAAACCTCCCCGCAAGGGTGTTGGTCCCGTTCCGGTTCAGGTGTAACCCGTCCGACTTGTACAGGTCCCACCTTCCCCAGAAGCAGACTAAGTGATCCAGGAAACTAAAGCCCTCCCTCCTGCACCAACTCTTTAGCCACGCATTCATCTGCTCTATCCTCCTATTCCTATACTCACTAGCACGTGGCACCGGGAGTAATCCAGAGATTACAACCTTTGAGGTCCTGCTTTTTAATCTGCTACCTAGCTCCCTAAATTCTTGTTGCAGGACCTCATCCCTCTTTCTACCCATGTCGTTGGTACCAATGTGAACCACGACCTCTGACTGTTCGCCCTCCCCCTTCAGAATGCCCTGCAGCCGTTCAGTGACATCCTTGACCCTGGCACCAGGGAGGCAACATACCATCCTGGAGTCATGTCTGCGGCCACAGAAACGTCTATCTGTTCCCCTTACGATAGAATCCCCTATCACTATTGCTCTCCCACTCTTTTTCCTCCCCTCCTGTGCAGCTGAGCCACTCGTAGTGCCACGGACTTGGCTCTTGCTGCATTCCCCTGAGAAACCATCTCCCCCTTTCTCCTTTCAGATACCCAAGAACTCCAACCTGACCAGCCGGTGCAGGAAGAGCAGATTGATGGAGGACAAGGGACACCATCACTTGATCTCACACTCGCAGGCACCAGCTCAAAAACTGTCACTGCCCATACTTTAGAGGGTAGTATAGAGGCGGGATCTGCACATGGTGAGTCACCAGGCACGAGTGGCCTGCAGCCAGGGCAGAAGGAAAGGGTAGCTCAGGTACCAGCTCACTGGAGTTCTGCTGCAGAGGACTCAGATGAGGACTTCAATGGGGCGGCCTACAGAAGAAGGGTGATGGGCATGCACACAGAAATGCTTGGTGTATTGGCAGGCCTGCCAGAGAGCCTGTTGTCACTGTTAAGGAGCACCGAGGAGTCTGGCACCAACATTGCACAGGGCTTTGTGCAGAGCTTGAACCCCATGATTTCCAGGATGGAAGTCATGGGCAACCCCATTAGCACACTTGTAACTTCTGCTGCTCAGACTGCTGCCATCATGGCTGTGTTTACCAATGTGGAAAGGGGTTTGCAGGGTATCACAGCAGTCCAGCAATCTGTCCTCCAACAGATTACTAGGATTGTTGAGGCACCGCCCCATGGGAGTGGCAGTGGCTCCGTGGAGCACGAACCTGCTGTCCTCGCTCAGGATGACAGCATTCGTACTTCCACCACTGCCATTTATGCACTTAACGTTAACTCTGTTTCTCTCTCCTCGATGTTGTCTGACCTGCTGAGTGTTTCCAGCATTTTCTGTTGTTATTTCAGATTTCCAGCATCTGCAGTATTTTGCTGCTGTATTAGTGGGTGATTAGTTGACTTTGTTGTGTAGTTTTGGATTGAATGATTTATAAATGTGGTTTGGAATGTTTGTTTTGTGATGTCTCTCATTTCAGCATCGTGGCCAAGAGGACGCTGTGATGTTCTGTGACAGAAGGATGGTAAAGGTGGGGAAATGTTGCGCAACAGGGATCTGCGGTTTCATTCAGCGGAACCAAAGTCTGATGATTCGCTCACGGACAGCCCGTCCGGAACATGGATGCACAGGCTGCCTCCTCCCTTCCTCCTCCTCTTCCTAAGTGCAGCTTAGAGGGAACGTTGATCGTGACTGCTGCCAGGATAGCGGGCATTCACCAGCATGATGTGCTGGGCGTGGTCGCACACCAACTGCACATTGTCAGTGGAACACTGTGTGATTACAGAACATCTCACCATTGAGATCCGGCGCCCGCAAAGCCACGTGTGTGCAGTCGATGACACCCTGCACATGGGGGAGCCCGATATCCTGGCAAAGGCACGTGCGCACTCCTCCTGCTTCTCTCTGTTGAGAGAGAAGACAATGAAGTTCCTTCTGCTAGCGTACAGAGCCTCTGTGACCTCCTGGATGCAATGATGGACAGCGAACTTCGAGATGTTTGCTATGTTGCCTGTTCTAGCCTGGAAGGATCCGCTAGCGAAAAAATTCAGGGCTGCGGTCACCTTGAGGGCCACCGGCAGAGCCGCCATCGCCCTGCTCTGAGGCTGCAGGGCTGGTTCCAAGAGGTGGCAGAGTTCTATGACCACCTTCTTGATGAAGCGGAGCCGCCGAACACACTGCTCCTGACTTAGGTGCAGATAGGAGAAGTGCTCCCTGAAGACCTTAGATGGGTAAGACCTCCTGCTGAGAGCCCTCCTCCCCCTCCCTCTGCAAGCAGCTTGTCTTTGCTGCCTCTGCTCCATCGTCCTGTCATACTGCAGCGCGAGGGGGACTACAAGTAGAGCCCCCGTGATTGGGAGCAAGTGGTGTAGTCAGAGGTCTTCCAGTAACAGCCAATGCCTTCCCAATCTTCAGCAGCACTCCCTGCATGCTTTAACAACTTTTGAAATCTCTTCCAGCAACCCAGTATGCCTACAAACTCTGCAAGCGCCATTACAAAAGCAATACGCCACTTACCTGCAAGTTGGATGTATCCCTTTAAGTAGCGCTGGTGGGGGGGTCCCTCGTGCAGCTGAATGCACGTTCAGCAGTGCGTGTTTAGGAGAGGGCGTTGAATGGAGCAGCAATGTCAAAAATGGCAGGTCGTGTGTCAAATCAGCATTACACGCTGACTGACGTCACGATCTGCATACTGCCGGTGCACGCACATACTGCCCGCGCTATCGCCCTCACCAAGATGGCAATCAGCGTGGGCTGCGCCGGAAGTGAGGTGGACGCCATTTTAAAAAAAAACAGCCAAAACTACCGGCGCTACGGGGTTGAATTTCGCGGCCAACATCTTAAAATTACAGCTAGGTCATTCAGGAGCAAAATCAGGTAGCACTTAGAATAAAATAATCTTACAGCTCAGAAGGAGGGCATTCATGCTTGTGCTGGTTTTTTGAAAGAGCTATCCATATAGTCCCACTCCCCTGCTCTTTCCCCACAGTCCTGCAAATTTCTCCTTTTCAAATATAGATCCAATTCCCTTTAGAAAAGTACAATTGAATCTGCTTCCACCAACCTTTCAGGCAGTGCATTCCAGAACATAACTCGCTGTGTAAAAAAAATTCTCATCTCCCCCTGGTTCTTTTGCCAATTATCTTAAGTTGTGTCCTCTAGTAACTGACCTTTCTGCCAGTAACAAAAGTTTCACCGTATCTACTCTATCAAATCCTTCATAATTTTGAATGCCTTTATTAAATCTCCCTTTAACCTCATCTGCTGTAAAGGGAACAGTCCTAGCTTCTACAGTCTCCACATAATTGAAGTTCCTCATTCTTGGTACCATTTTAGTAAATCTCCTCTGCACCCTTTCTAAGGCCTTCACATCCTTCCAAAAGTGTGATGCCCAGAATTGGACACAATACTCCAGCTGATTTATAAAGGTGTACCATAACTTGATTTTGTACTCTATTTCACTTTTTCACACAAAGGGTAGTGGAAATCTGGAACTCTCTCCCCCAAAAGGCTGTGGTTGCTGGAGCTTTCAAGACTGAGAAAGATCGATTTTTTTCCAGCATTTTCTGTTAGATAAGGGTATCAAGGAATATGGAGCGAAGGTGGGTAAATGGAGTTGAGGTACAGATCAACCATGATCTAATTGAATGGTGGAGCAAGCTCAAGGGGCTGAATGGCCTCTTCCTGTTCCTAATGTTACTATATTACTACGGTGCATGCATTTCCAAAAACTATCAATTTTATTTCCCCTCTAAACAGTCTGCCAAGTTATGAGCAGTTTTGAGCATCTTTAAAAACACAAGGTAACCAAATGGTCTGTTAAAAAGAGGTGTATTAAATATGGCTACATACCTGAGCACAACAACATTGTCCCTTGCACTGACTGTTATATCAAACAGCCCATCTGTATCCACATCTGATCCGCCATCTATTGATTGTCCAAAGTACTGCAGCCCAAGCATAACATCCTTCCCCCTTATTCGCTAAAGGTAAAGATTAAAAAGTGCATCAGAAGAGACGAGCTATTTCCTTAACACTAGCTGCCTTGCTTTTACATTATCAGTTCCAGAATATGCAGACTCCACTTATTGTATACTTTAAAAACAACTCTATCTGCATTAGGAATACAGAAAATGCTAAATAATTCCTATTACAAGTAGGCTTTAAAATTCAACAATGCTGTATTATCTGTGAATCTCAGCCCTCAAGCAACTCATTAACAGCCAGTGAAAGAGTTTAGTGCAGAATTTCCTGCACCTGCACTCCCTGTGGCACAATGCACATTGTATCATGACACAATCCCAGTGCAGCATTAACTCAGGGTTCTGCTTGTGCTGATGTTACTAGTTTCTGCAGTATAACATTTCACACCATCCTCTGAATAAAACACACAGAAAAATATAATTGAATAGAAATTCCATCAGTAAATAATAGACAAAGGGCAAATTAAAAAAACAAGATTCAGTGCTATCCTGACACCTGCAGCGTGACAATTGCCTAATGCTATTTTGGTTGCATCTACACTTGGCTCTCTCAGTTACATCTATCTTCTGGTATGTAGCAACTGGCAGAAATTCAAGTCTTTCAAGTTGACACAGCAGAGAAATGTAACAATCAATCATATAGTGAGTTCCACTGGTTTGTTCAGGGATGTTGTGGCAGCGCTTAGTGCCTGTAACATCTTTTGCTCCAGTACTTTTCACTTCTTAGTGGTAACAGGCTAGCCATAAGGTGAATGCCATACAATGATTAAGTGTTTCTCCATTTAACATATTCTAATATATTCATGTCTGATGTGCAAACACTGACTGTGGAAGAGAGGTCAGAGACGCTTTCTAGAATTTATTGGATAAAAAAATGAAACTGCATTGGTAAATTCAGAGTAATAACAGAGAGAAAAAGAAAAAAATGTATGCTGAAATTTGAACTAAAATGAAGAACTGAGACATGTGCCTGCGATTTGAATGCTGTATAAAGTCCAGTTAGAGCACCGCATAGAGCGTTCGAACAATGACACACAAACAAGCACCTTTTTCTACTTTAGCACATTGAAGCAGAGCTCCACTTCATATTGTAAAAGTTATATTATAACTTTCCATACAAATTTTTTTAGTTAGGCTGAGTACTGTACATTTAAAATGAAAGCTTTAGCTGCTTCTGAAAGGAATTGTCTTGTCTTGGCCATGGGGTCTGAGTTTAGTTATTCACGACACCGTTTGCTAGCTGAAGGGGAGGCAGCTTTCCACTGTTTATAGCATTAGCTGCAAGGAGCTGATCAGATTAAGGCTTCTGCCGAGTTACTTAGTTTGTGAAATAATAAGTGAAAGGCTGATATTTCAAGATATTTAGTAGACGAGAATCATATAGGTATAAATTCAAGTGTAGCCATTGACCAAATAATATTACCCATAATTACTCCTGGGTAACTAAAATACTAAGACTTGTTCAGAATGCAGCTGCGAGGACAGTCAAAAGCAGTTTTGACTAAGCTTTGATAACAAACAGCCACAGGCTGCAAGCGAAGGTCAAATCATTAAATAACATATTATAATGCTGAGTAGAACTTAGAGTTCGCTTAACAGAACTAATTGCAACAATATTTAAAGGATAATTAGTATAAGGACATAAAATGAGAGACATCATGGAAGTTAAGGTATTTATCTAGTAGATTAAAGTGAGATAGTCTGGATGCCTCAAGACAAGTGAAACAGCGCTGATATGGGCCCTTGGTACAAAGGCCTTGTACCAGGGAGGCTATGAAATGAAAGAGATATGGTAAATTCCAATGGCGTGAAAAGCTATAAACAAGATAACAAGACAACGGGGCAGAGTTAGTGGAAATGTACTGGAAAAGGAGTGGCCTGGTTACTAGCCTTAACCTGAGTGACAATGGTATTTTGACTATTAGAACCAATTAAAGAAGGTGATTTTGTTAAAGACCATATATGGACACTGGCCAAACGAACTGTTGATAAGGAAAGGGTTAAAACCTCGATACTCAAAGAACAACTTTACACAGAGATTTGCTGCGAAGAAAAGGAACAGACTTCCGACGACGTTGCCTGTGTCCGAAGGGCTCCAGAGACCAAGGGCTGCGAGCGATTCGTTTTGACTATCGCCTAATGTTAAGTATTAATTATGCTGTAAGCTTAATAAATCTGATCTATTGCTCAAACCTACTGGCTGCTGCCTATTTGTGTCTTGTCCAAGAACTCGGAGAGGTCACTTGATTGACTTACACAGAGTTTGTTCTCTGATTGCTACAACCATTAGGAGGAATTGAGATAAAGCAGTGCAGGATTTAACAATACATTCTGACAAAAGGTCATCGACCTGAAATGTTAATTCTGTTTCTCTCTCCACAGATGCTGCCTGACCTACTGAGTATTTCCAGCATTTTCTGTTTTTATTTAACAATACTGTACATTGCTGTTTGTTCTGCTGTGGTTCTTTTGCTTTTGTGTCGATTTCTTACAATAAATTGAACAGTTTTAGTCTGTACAGCATAGCGTTTTTCTATTGTGAAATTTCAGTGAAGGGTCATTGTTAGCCATGAGGAACATTCCTGTTCACAGCATTACCAAGATTGTAAGTTTCAGGTCATGGGGGGACACGACCACTAATGGAGACTGCTCTTCAATGTGAACACAAATAGAGAGAGTTAGGAGAGCCTGGATTGTAGCAAGCACAATAAAGCTGCTATAGCTAACCTCACCTGGGAATGAGTCTTTTGGATGCCATCACTTTGCCCATTAAAGATATAGATGCTGCCACTATGGTCTTCCTCCAGAGGAGCTCCAATAGCTACATCGCTGTATCCATCTTTGTTGATGTCACCTATGTTTGATATGGCAACCCCAAATCTGGCGTTGGTAAAACTGGATATTCCTGTTAAACACTCCTTATCTTCAAAGGTATCCTATTTAATTAAAAAAACATAAGGAGCAGAGGTAGCACGAGAACTGCTTTCTGCGGCTCATAATTCAACTGATTAATGGGAGCCTGTCAGATATTAGGCCAAGCTCATCAATATGCATCCTGTGGCATTTTACACATTTTCATGAAAACCTGAGGATCACTTTTGAAAATTGCATAGGGCTGATTTTCGTGACCTTACCCCAGGGAATGCCCAGTTCCCCAGGTACAAAGGTCAGGAAATGAAGGGTTTTCATTGCACTGGAATTTCTGGGCTTTCCTGAAGGCAACTTGCCCTGCACTCCATAGGCACAGGCCTGATGGAGCCTTTCCAATAAGGTGGAAGGGGACAGTGCCAGCTTTCCATCTCACTGTCTGGGAGCCCCAGCGCTAGAGAGCCCCAGAACACATGGCACTGTAGCCTGCCCGAGCCTCCAAGAATTCCAGGGGCAGGCTTAAGATTTTCAAGTAGGTTTTTATTTTGTGCTGGAATCCCTCCCTCCCAAGGATATCCTGGATATCAGGACCTTCAGGCTACCGATCTCCATCAGGAGCCATGAGGTCCCAATCTCCAAGGCCCGAGAAGTCTGCTGCTGCACCTCACTTTCTATCCTTTCTACTAGCTCTAAGCCCAGGCAGAGGGTCTGTGCTGGGGGTGGTTCCTGAGCTATGTAAATGCCAGGGACAGGAAATTGTACTGTTCTGTAGGGGACTGGGGCAGGGAGGAGTCAGGAAATTCTGCCGTTTTGTCTGTCTGTCTCTGTCTCTGAGATAAGTAAAATACTTGTTATAAACGTGGAAGATGCTGAATTGGTAATTGTTGCTTGGTTGTGTTGTCCTACTATTAGAACATAAAACAATTAGGAAGTGGGAAAGGTCATTGAACCCAAACAATCCCATCTCATTACCAGAGATCAACCTCACCATCTGTCTTCTCTCCATATTCCTCAATATCTCTTCTACAGAAATGCATCCAGTTGTCCCTTGAACCCAACTTTTGTTTTCCTTTTCATTCAGAACTGCGCGTAGGAATGAAATTCTTTCTGTATTACAGAGGAATAGAACCTATCCTCCAGAAAGCAATGCTCAAGATATTACAAAATCCACTAGAGGCAGCGGCTTGCCTGTCCCTGATCCACACGTGCATAATAAGGAGGACCAGCCCCCATTTCATACCTTTTCATTCAGACGGTAGACATAAACCATGCCTCCTCCCCTCGTACATGAAAGAACGGAGCACCGACAAGAAGATAATCTGTTACCTGGTCTCCGTTTATGTCCAGAGAGCACAGCTCTGAGCCAAAGTATGATCCCAGCTGAAACAGATAAATTCAATTATTGAACCTTATCGCCTTTCTACTATTATTTTCCACAATATCTTAAAGTCGTTGGCATGGAAAGTTTAATCAGCAAGCAAGCCTTTAATTTTGTGCGAAACAATGTTTTGTCAATGTTGAACTCTAGTTCCAAAGATGAACTAACCTGTTTCCCTGCAAGATGTTGCTTTATTTTGACAGGAGTTCCTGCTTGAAATACTAGGACTTGTCCAGTCTGGCTATGCCGAGGGGCTCCAGCAATGTACAAGTGTTGCCCACTCATTCCCTTTACTGTAGCTACACTGTACCCTGCAGTGTAGAAACAGACATTAGC
Source organism: Squalus acanthias (assembly GCA_030390025.1). NCBI lineage: Eukaryota > Metazoa > Chordata > Chondrichthyes > Squaliformes > Squalidae > Squalus > Squalus acanthias. Next base: position 330,095 of record CM059448.1, read on the forward strand.
AGAACTACAGAGATAATAAGAGAAACTGGAAATGCTATAAATCTAACATAAAAACAGAAAGTGTTGGAATTACACAACAGATCCATCAGCATCTGGAAAGAGAAAAGGTACATTAACATTTCAGGTGGGGACCCTTCATCAGAAATGATACAGGAACGCCAGCAAACTCCTTTATAGGACTGACCAAAACAAATAGGGGAGACAGGACAGAAAAAGGTCACCAGTACAGAGACGATAACTACCACAAGGGCAGCTCATGGATTTTATAGCCAGTGAACGGATATGTGCTAGAAGTCAGAAAATGATGAAAACGTGTTGGATCACATGCAAAGGGCAACACATTCAAATGGTAAAGAGGCATTAGAAAGACAAAGACTGATTAAAACACTTTCAAAAATTCAGTTAAACTTTGACACATTTATAATGGATTTTCCCATAGAGGAAGCCTAACATAGGAGTTTTCACTGCCATTTGAAATGGAAGTTTGGACCTACACAGCTATTTTAATATACAATACATAGTGAATTTTTTTATACAGAAACATATTATACATGCCAGAAATTTCTCCAACAATTTTTTTAAATGTCTATTTAACACCGGCCCACATGCTTAAGTTGAGTGTCAGCCGTGGCTCAGTGGGTATCACTCTTGCCTCTGAGTCAGAAGGTTGAGGGTTCAAGTCCCACTCCAGATACTTGAGCACAGAAATCTAGGCTGACACTCCCAGTGCAATATTGAGGGAGTGCTGCAACAACAACAACATACATTTATATAGCACCTTTAACGTAGTAAAGCACCCCAAGGCGCTTCACAGGAGCATTATCAAACAAAATTTGACACCGAGCCACATAAGGAGATATTAAGGCAGATGAGGTAGGTTTTAAGGAGAGTATTAAAGGAGGAAAGAGCGGTAGAGAGGCGGAGAGGTTTAGGGAGGGAATTCCAGAGCTTAGGACCTCAGCAGCTGAAGGCATGGCCGCTAGTGGTGGAGCGATTAAAATCGGGGACGCGCAAAAGGCCAGAATTGGAAGAGCGCTGATATCTCGGATGGTTGTAGGGCTGGAGGAGGTTACAGAGATAGGGAGTGGCAAGGCCATGGAGGGATTTGAAAATAAAGATGATCATTTTAAAATTGAGGCATTGCTCAACCGAGCGCCAATGTAGGTCAACAAGCACAGGGGTGATGGGTGAATAGGACTTGGTGCGAGTTAGGATATGGGCAGCAGAGTTTTGGATGAGCGTAAATTTATGGAGGGTGGAAGATGGGAGGCTGGCCAGGAGTGTGTTGGAATAGTCAAGTTTAGAGGTAACAAAGGCATGATTGAGGGTTTCAGCAGCAGATGAGCTGAGGCAGGGGCGGATGTTACGATGCACTGTCAGAGGTGCCGTCTTTTGGATGAGATGTTAAACTGAGGCCCTGTCTGCTCTCTCAGGTGGGCGTAAAAGATCCCATGGCCACTATTTCGAAGAAGAGCAGGGGAATTCTCCCCGGTGTCCTGGCTAATATTTATCCCTCAATCAACATCACTAAAACAGATTACCTGGTCATTATGACATTGCTGTTTGTGGGAGCTTGCTGTGCGCAAATTGGCTGCCGCATTTCCTACATTACAACAGTGACTACACTTCAAAAGTACTTCATTGGCTGTAAGGTGCTTTGGGAGGTCCTGAGGTTGTGAAAGGCACCATATAAATGCAAGTTATTTCTTTCTTCTTTTCCTGCTTTATTTGCTCAAGTAACACTAAATACTGGGAACATCCCGAAGTGTCTCCATTGTGGGTGGGAAGAAAAAGTAATTTCAGACTGATCTGAGGGCCACCCAGAGCTGATCGTTCCTGAGAAAGCTCACTGCATGCAGCACACATTCCTAACGGGGGGCGGTATTTCTGAGCACCTCTTAGGTTCATGTGAATTAAGCAGAATTTACAATCTAGTCATTCTGAGACACACAGAAAGTTGTCCCCTGTAACTGGCCATACTACAACATCCTGCCAAGGTGGGAGACCTTAGTTGAGGCTCCCTAGATCGGTATGAAATCTGACATTTTAAAAAATGTTGTAAAAATTTCTGCTAAGCCTGGCATTTTCTTTTGTAAATAGGTATGTATTTTGAATAGAAAGTAGTTCCAATTCAAGTCCCTTCCAACAATTCTAACTTGTATTCACAGCTAAAAGGCTGTTTCCATAAACAGATGTGTTTCGTGTGAACTGAAACTTGCACCTTTACACATGTGTAACCGTTGGTGGCCGTGCCTTCTGTTGCCTTGACCCTAAGCTCTGGAATTCCCTGCCTAAACCTCTCCATTTCGCTACCTCTCTTCCCTCCTTTAAGATGCTCCTTAAAACCTACCTCTTTGACCAAGCTTTTGGTCACCTGCCCTAATTTCTCCTTATGTGGCTCGGTGTCAAATTTTTTGTCTTTTAATACTCCTGTGAAGCGTCTTGGGACGTTTTACTAGTTAAAGGCACTATATAAATACAAGTTGTTGTTGTTATTGTTGTGTCATGTACAAGACAGATATTTGCAGCTGGACCATCCCATACTCGTAACCTATGGCATTGTGGCTGTTAAGGTCAACTTGTGAAGAAAAGCTAGCGTAAAAATTATAACAATCAATTCAATTCATAAAGCATATTCTCCTGCCCCAATTATTCATTTTTATGCAACCGAATGTGAATTAAAAATATATATTTTTCATTCTCAGGATGTGGGCGTCGCCAAAGCCGGCATTTATTGCCCATCCCTAGTTGTTCTGAGATAGCGGTTTGGTAAAACTGAGTGACTTTCTAGACCACTTTAGAGGGCAGTTAAGTGTAGGACTGGAGTCGCATATAGGTCAGACTGGGTAAGGAAGGCAGGTTTTCTTCCCAGTTGGGCTTTTACAACAATCCGACAGCTTCATGGTTACTTTTACTGATACCAGCTTTTTATTCCCAGATTTTTAAAACTGAATTCAAATTCTCAAACTGCCCTGGCGGAACTCTCATTCTCTGAATTACTAGTCCAGTAGCATAACCACGACACTAGAGTGTCTTGGTAATTATGTGTGAATGAATATGTGTACTCTGATTTAAAGGATAAATATTTAAATGCAGAACACAAATATCTTGATTTTGTTATGCGGGCCGGGATTTTGAAGTTTCCGACCCGCCCAGAGCCGGAAGTCAGGGTTTCCCCGCAGGCTCTGGAGTTTGTGGGCTATCTTTTCCTGCAAGGAGGGACACAAGTGGAGTTTCAGTGAGAGTGATGGAGTGACTGTGAAGAATCCATAACATTGAAGGTTAGAGGGAGACGAGGATGGAGTGAGGTGCCAAGAGGAAGCTGCCTCCATGTGCGTTGTTAGTTGTTGTCATTGCATAACAGTGAGAACGAATGTGAGGGGTGCATAGCAGGATGGTGAGGTGATTCAGTAGAGAGAGAGAGATGGATAGGTAAGGGTGCAAGGGAAGTAAGGGCAAGGTGGGATGTGGAGGAGCAGACTTACAAAGCAGAGTGCTGGTGATGAAAAGAGAAGGGAAGCAGATTGAAGGTAAGTGTGATGTGATACTCACTTTTGCTGATCGCAGAAGATCATTAAACCGTTTCTGGCACTGGACCCAAGTGCGTGAACATAAGGACCTAGCACTGACCTCCTCAGCAATGTGCAGCCAGGCTGCCTTGGTTTGCCGAGGTGGATTCCTCCGGTCATCGGGAGGGAACAGAATCTCCCTCCGCCCCCTTACTCCCTCCACAAGAGCTTGGAGGGAGTCCTCATTAAAGCGTGGAGCAGCCTTCAGTTTGGAAGCACTCATTGTGGTCTTGGCACATTCAGAGGCCAGCAGAATCAAGAAATGAAAGGCTGAGGCTGCATGGAACCCTTAAAAACAACTGCACTAATGACGTTATCAGAGGCGACTAACAGACCCGATCCCGGTCATTGGACCGGCCAGTGCGCATCACGGCACTTAAGGGGCCAATTAAATTAAAATTTCAGCTCGGGAGCGGCTGAAATCGGCAGCAGGTCCGGACCCCGCCCACCAGGCAATCCGACTTCAAGCCACCTCCTCAATTAAATTTGCGGCCTTAGAGTTGGCAGAAAAGACTGAAGATTTGATTATGTTCCCAGACACACTGGACACTTTTTTATCATGATTTCTCTGTACCAGTTTCACAGAAGAGACCAGTGTTACAAAGATTCAGTTCTCATTTGGTAATCGCACATTTATTTGTATGCTGCTGGCGTCCTTGATAAGCAAAGGAGCAAGGAAAGAGAAAAAAGGACAGGAATAGCACAGAAGGCTACAGCCCCACCCCAAGTCTTAAAATCGTTTTGGTGTGAAGATATATGTGCACTTAATATAAATTTATAGTTTGGTTCAGCTCAGGTACTTATTTACAGGGTATTGACATGAGCAAAGGTTCTAAGAGTTTCATAAAGAAACTTTACGTGTTAGGGTGAAACATACCAAGGTAACCATGAGCTGCTGCGAGTGTTCCTTTGGACTCGTTTAGAAACCGTGCTGTTCCTTTCTCTTCGTTGAACATTATTACTCCTCCAGTCCAGTCATATGCTCCCACAGCACCAAGCAAAATGTTGCCCTGTAAGGGTCATGACAGATGTTTACTACAGAGGAATTAGTAATGATAATCACTAGGTTCTCAGAAAAAGCCATTTTAATTTAATACAAGAAATTGTGTCCCCATGAATTGGTACAATAACTGTATAAAGAGAAAAATGTCACCTCTATCTGATCACACCATATGCTGGAGATGAAGAGAATGTGTAGTATGAGCTCCTATAATAATGGGTGGAAAATATGCAGCTAGTTCCTTCTGTGCACTGGATCATTGCACCATTGGTATAGCACCACTGCTGTAGTCTGTAAATTCACCTGAGCAATCTAGTGATTTGTTGTGTAAATCAGAGGTGAAACTGGTCAATAAAGATAATCCCAAAAGGAGCCCCAGATGGCGTGGTGAAGACTGCCACAAGAGGAAGATATGGTGGATGCTTGGACAGATCAATACTGGTTGGAAACTTCAATATGCTGGGGAGGCCATAAAGAACTACACACACCAAAAATAGTTAGTGTGGTCATGCCCGAGGACATTGCTTGTGGCTGTGTGGCCTGAGATTATTTGCAGGCATGTTGGGTGTGCAGATGATGTTGTTTCTCTACAGTTATTTACCAGATCACCAACAAACACACATCAGCTGTTCCAAAGCACATTTCGGGCCAAAAATTCATCCCGCGACGCGAGAGTACGCACTGCGTACTCTCGCGTATTCTCTCTCCAATTGCCGGTTTTCTGCATGCCCTGCGCATGCGCTGAAAACCGGCACTTGGTCTTTTGAAAAGGGGGCGGTTCCTCGGTGCATCGCGTGCGCGCTACAGGCTGCGCGCACGCTGTGCACTTCGTGCTTTGGACGCGCAGGTAAGTACGGAAGATTTTAGAAATGGAAAAAGGAGGAGTAAGACCCACTTTTAACAAGGTAAGTAGTGAATTAAGTATTTTTTTGAATTTTTTTTAACAGGTATATCTTTTTTAGAGACTTTAAAGACAGGTAAGTTTATTTTTATAACTTTTTAAAAGATTTTTATTTAAAATGGTTAATTTATTTAACTATACTTATTTTATTAATGTGATGGTTTTTTTTTAAAATTTAATTGAGGTTTAGCTGTTATTTTGGGGGGGTGTAAGATTCATAGATTTCACAGCACGTATGTGAAACTTATGAATGGAAGATGGTGTGCTGCCATTGGCTCTAACTGAGTCACGTGATCCCACAGCTCGCACGAATTCACTACGCCGGTGGGATACGCAAGCACTGCCCAGCTGATGTCTGGAACATCAAGTTCGTGCGAGCTGGATCTGAAAAAGCCAACGCGGAGTGAGAGATCGCGGGGAAGCCTTACCCCCGCGGGAACAGAGCGAGATCAATTTCTGGGCCTTCATCTTTTGTACAGTTCTGTCCAGGTGCAAGAATCCAAATATCTGTGGATTACGGTACATGAGAGCAATAGATTTGAGATGATCACAAACTCTAGAACCAGGGAACACAGGCTCAAGCTTCAAAGAGGGAAAGAGTTTAGTTTTAATTAATTTGTACAGAGGGTGGAAAAGATTGCCTTGGGGCAGAGAGTGGGAGAGAAAGTGAAGGAAAGAATTGCAGAGATATTTGAGGCAGTGTGTGATTGAGAGCTACGAGTGGACTTTTTCATTCTTGTACTTTCCCATGTTTATAAATAAAATATAATATGGAAAATGTGATTTTATATCTTTCTAAAATAGACTAATAGTCACAGATTTAATAAAAATGTAACAAAATCTCACATCGGCGGAGTATTGTGCACTAAATCCAGCTTGGGCCAGCTCCATCTGAAAGGCACTGATGTTTGCACCCTGGGTACCTGTTGAATTAATTAATAAATAGACAATATAAAACAAAGACAGTGAAGATGAGCAGTAAATAATGATTCATCAAACCATATCAGACCTGACAAGTATCACTCATTAGGAGCAACAATCATTCATTAGCCCTGAATTTCTGCTGGGGTTCTCCCAGTCTCCCTTCACAACTCCAGCAGGAGACTGGTGGAACCCCCCAAAAAACAACTTACCAGGTTATACCATATTCTACCATTTTTGGGGGCTCCACCAGTCTCCCCTAGAGTTATGACAGGAGACTGGGAGAAACCCTGCGGAATTTCAGGATCATTCAGTTCTAAATATGACCTATTTTCTGCATCCAATCTTAAAATAAATGCAGCTTTTTAAATGTGTCAAAAGCTTGGAAATTGGAAACGCCACTGCTAACCCTTCCCTGACAATGCTGTAGCCACAACAGCTGAATGGGAGAAGTTAGCTATGTCTTTAAAAACATCACTAGATACGATTGCTGCAGTTCTCCCATGTGCACTCCTGCTACTTGTAAGGACAGCATTGTTGAAGCTCATGGAATTGAAGGCAAATTATTGACCTGGTTAGGAAATTGGCTGAGCGGCAGGAGACAGAGATTAGGGATAATGGAAAGGTACTCTAATTTGCAGGATGTGACTAGTGCTGTCCCGCAGGGATCTGTGTTGGGCCTCAACTATTCACTATATTTATTAACGACTTAGATGATGGGATAAAGAGCCACTTAGCCAAGTTTGACGATGACACAAAGATAGGCGGCATTGTAAGCAGTGTAGACGGAAGCATAAAATTACAGAGATATTCATAGATTAAGTGAATGGTCAAAGCTGTGGCAAATGGATTTCAATACAAGCAAGTATGATCATAGAATCTTAGAATGGTTACAGCATGGAAGGTGGCCATTCGGCCCATCAAGCCCGTGCCGGCTCTCTGCAAGAGCGCTTCAGCTAGGCCCACTCCCCCGCCCTTTCCCCGTAGCCCTGCTAATTTTTTCCTTCGGGTACTTATCCAATTCCCTTTTGAAAGCCGTGATTGAGTCTGCCTCCACCACCCTTTCAGGCATTGCATTCCAGATCCTAACCACTCGCTGAGTAAAAAAGTTTTTTCTCATGTCACCTTTGGTTCTTCTGCCAATCACCTTAAATCTGTGTCATAGAAACATAGAAGATAGGAGCAGGAGTAGGCCATTCGGCCCCTCGAACCTGTTCTGCCATTTAATGAGATCATGGCTGATCATCCAAATTCAGTACCCTGTCCCTGCTTTCTCCCCATATCCCTTAGTCCCTTTAGCCTTAAGAAATATATTTAACTCCTTCTTGAATATATTTAATGAATTGGCCTCAACTGCCTTCTGTGGTAGAGAATTCCACAGGTTCACCACTCTCTGGGTGAAGAAATTCCTCCTCATCTCAGTCCTAAATGGCTTACCCCTTATCCTTAGACTGTAACCCCTGGTTCTGGACTCCCCCGCCATCGGGAACATCCTTCCTGCATCTAGTCTGTCTAGTCCTGTTAGAATTTTATAAGTTTCAATGAGATCCCCTCTCATTCTTCTAAACTCTTGCGAATATAAGCCTTATCGACCCAATCTCTCTCCATACGTCATTCCTGCCATCCCAGGTATCAGTCTGGTGAATCTTCCCTGCACTCCCTCCATGGCAAGAACATCCTTCCTCAGATAAGGCGACCAAAACTGCACACAATATTCAAGGTGTGGTCTCACCAAGGCCCTGTACAACTGCAGCAAGACATCCTTGCTCCTGTACTCAAATCCTCTCGCTATGAAGGCCAACATACCATTTGCCTTCTTAACCGCCTGCTGCACCTGCATGGTGCACAAGGACTCCCAGATCTCGTTGCACTTCCCCTTTTCCCAATCTATTGCCGTTCAGATAATAATCTGTCTTCCTGTTTTTGCCACCAAAGTGGATGGGGTAGAAATTAGGTCGCGCCCCATTTGGGGCGCAAATATCGTCCGGACGCAAATATTAGCGCCTGGCGCTAATTATCGGCACTGACAGGAAACTTCACTTTTACCGCCCCGGGAGGTGAGTGGAGCGCTAAATTAGGCGCTGCACACCTCTCTTAAGGCGCAAAGGCCAAGGAGTGAGGCGCTAACTCAGCGCACGAGCGCAGCACAGCTGCTGCCAGTTAGCGAGGGAACACAGACACACTGGCGCCGGCCACTTCTTAAAGCGGGGGGGGCCACTTGCTCCCCAGCCACACCCTGCTCATTGCAGCCTTGAATCTCAGCCTGGAGAGACCTGTAATCCATTTTGCTGCCAAGCATGGAGAGGGTGAGAGAACACGCTCATCGCTTCACCGAGCGGGCCTTGGATGCTCTGGTTGACGCAGTGGAGCGCAGACGATGCATGCTGTTCCCGGAGAGTGGCAGGAGGCCTTTGCCACGCGAGTTCAGAAGAGTGTGGAGGGAGGTGGCTCAGAGCGTCTCCTCCAGGAGCATGGTGCCCAGGACCCATGTTCAATGCCGCAAAAAGTTCAACGACCTCACTCGGGTCGTCAGGGTGAGTGGCTTTTTCTCAATACCTCTCCATCCCTCCATCTCAACCTCACTCTATGGCCAGAGGGTCTTAAAACCCCAATGCACAACACTCATCCAACACCTATGGCCCTTTCATCAAACACACACACACATTCCACACTTTGCATACAGTAAGGGCTATTCACCTATGGGAGGCACATCAGGCAAGACCATGGCTGTATATTGTAAGGGCTATTCACCTATGGGAGGCACATCAGGCAAGACCATGGCTGCATACAGTAAGGGCTATTCACCTATGGGAGGCACATCAGGCAAGACCATGGCTGTATATTTACTCAGATGCTGTCCTTTTTCTTGCAGGCTAAGCTGGCTCATAATCGGAGACAGCAGCAACGGACGGGTGGAGGGCGGCTTCAGCTGCAACCCCTCAGCGATCTGGAGGAGCGCGTCCACAGGATTGTGGCAAGCCGGGTGATCGGTCCCGTCGCCACTGGAGACGCCGACCCCGTTCTGGACAGCAATGGTAAGGTCATCACCTTTTTGTCCTCTGTCCTTCCACTTGTCCCTCACAATACCAGCCTTTGACACTTTCAATCCAACTTGCTAACTCGCTGCACTTATTCCTCCCTTACTGCCACCCTGTCCTCACGCTAAAGCCACTCTTGTACCTCCCTGCTTTCAGATGGTGATTCACCAGCTGAGGAGACGGGCCCTGAAGCTGCCACTGGGAGTGATGCTGCAGCTGAGGAGGAAGAGGAAGCCGGAGCATCAGTGCCACCCTCTCCCGAGGAAGCCCATGCCCACACTGGGAACACGCCTTCCCCGGAGGGGAGCAGGGGGGAAGGGGCTGATGATGGTGAAGCTCCAGGACCCAGCGGGCTGCAGCAACGCCATGGGGGGGGTAGGGAAGAACGGGGGCCTTCTCCCCAGAGGGAGAGTATGCCAGACACTCCTACTGCAATGGACGCAGAGGAGGAGCGGCTGATTGCAGAAATGAACAGCCAGGCGGTGGGCATGCACACTGAGCTCATGGGTGCAGTGGGAAGGGTGCCCGAATGCATTGAAGCACTGGCAAGGAGTGTGGAGCACTTCGCTGTAGCACAGGCGGATGCCACACTAAAGCTTAGTGCTGCAATTCAGTCACTGGCTGCCAGGAACCCATCTGAGACTGCTCTCATGCAGACTCAGATTGAGGCCACGCGAGCACTGACTGCTGCCATCCTCGATGGTTCGTGCACATGTCCCCGGGGCTGTCACCGCGCCGCAGCAGGCCAGCAATCTGTTCTCCGGCAAATTGCTCCGGATGCTGAAGTGCTGCCCCGTGGGAGTGCCAGTGTGTCGGGCGAGCAGGGAGTTGCTGTCCTCTCTCACGATGACAGCATTCCTGCTGCCAACACTGTCACTTCTCCACTGCACTTGCCACCGCCTGTAGGACAGACTGCTGCCGCCCATGCAGAGTTGGTGCAGTCTGCAGCCGGGCCCTCCAGGCCCAGAAGTGGTCGAGGCCGTCCTTCAGGGGCATCTGCAGTGTCAGGGTCTGACGAGCAGCAGCCTTCCACCAGCCTTGCTGCAGCCACTGAGGTCCCATTACGGAGGAGCAGTAGGGTTGGAAGGGGGGAAGTGCGCAAGGGAAGGAGATCACCCTCGAAGGGCAAAAAGTAGGAGGTGTGCCAAAATGCTGGTCATTTTTTTATTAAAGGCCGAGGTTCATGGTCCAACTTTTGTTTAGTGTTTTGGACATTATCTCCAGGTTGTGAGAACCAGTTATGTTATTGACTGTTTTTTTGTGTTTATTTCTATGAGTTTGTCATGAGGAATTGACACACACAGAGTTTGTAAAATAAATAAGTTTCTGTATTCAAAATATACATGGCTGGTGGTTGGAATTATTGGTGCCTTGGCCGGCTTAGGGGTTGCGTGCTGGGTTGATTAGTGTTTGTAGCAATGGCAGGGGCCCTAGAAGCGGCTTGCTATTAGTCGTTGACGGACGGCCCTTGCAGTTTGACCATTGTGGGCCGCCCTCCTGCCTTGGTGTTGCTGATGATCATCGTCCTCGTCCTCTTCCTCCTCTTCCTCCTCCTCCTCTGGTGGTGCTACAAGGCCTGGTGGCATTGGCTGGGTCCTGAGGATTGCCATGTTGTGCAACATGCAGCACACGACTACGAAGTTCGAAACTTGCTCAGGCGAGTACTGCAGGGCTCCTCCGGAATGGTCCAGACAGCGGAACCGTTGTTTCAGCACGCCGATTGTGCGCTCAATAATGTTCGTGGTTGCTTGATGGCTTTCATTGTACCGCAGCTCAGTAGGGGTGTTTGGCGTACGGAGCGGTGTCATCAGCCAGGTGCTCAATGCGTACCCCTTGTCCCCCAGAAGCCAACCAACTGGCTGATGCGGTGCCTCGAAAACTTCTGCCACAGTAGTCTGGCGCAGGATGAAAGCATCGTGGCAGCTGCCCGGATAGTGGGCATTGACAGCGAGTATCACCTGTCTGTGGTCACAGACCAACTGCACATTCAAGGAATGGAACCCCTTCCTGTTCCTGAATTCCTCTGCATTCTCTCGCGGAGCACGCAAAGCCACATGCGTGCAGTCAATGGCGCCCTGCACCATGGGGAAGCCCGCTACCCTCGCAAAGCCCAGAGCACGGTCACGCTGCTTGTCTGGGGTCATAGGGAAAGAGATGAAGTCTCGTCTCCTTCTGAAGAGGGCATTGGTGACCTGCCGGATGCAGCGATGCACCGCAAACTGGGAGATATTGGCGAGGTCCCCAACAGCAGCTTGGAATGAGCCAGTGGCGTAGAAGTTCAAAGCCACTGTGACCTTCACTGCCACCGACAGAGACGTCCTGGACCTCAGCTGAGGCTGCAGATCTGGCTGCAGCAGGTGGCAGAGCTCAGTGACCACCTCCTTGCTGAATCGCAGCCTTCGCAAACACAGCTCCTCGGACATATGGATGTAGGAGAGCTGTTCACGATATACCCTGGGAGGGTAAGCTCTCCTGTACATGCGCCTGATGGCCCTCCTCCGTCTGGCCATCATTGCCACTCTCTGTCTGCGTCTCACTATCCTCCGATTCAGCTGGAGCAGGACGACGCCCCCAATCATTGCAGCCCCCATATTCTCTTTGCCAGAAAAGTAATGAGGTACAGCAACTAAAGTAGCAACAAAGTTAGGATGAACTAGGCAAAACTACCTCACAAAGCGTTGAGTCAATGTAGAAGTCTCTCTCTCTCTCTCTCCGAATCTCTCTCTCTCTCTCAGAACGAGTGGTGCATAAATGTCGACCACAGAAAAAGACAGGAAGAGGCCCCCTTTAAATAGCGCCCCCCCCAACCCCACACCGATTGATAACGTTCCAGTCTTCCGGTCGTTGGAAGCGCCAGGCGGTAAGGCAGGGGGCGCCACTCAATTTTCGCTCCGGGCGCCCCAAGGGCGTTGCACCATGGAATGACGTCACAATCTGCGCGCGCAGGTGGTCGCAGCGGTAAGTTTTAGCGCCGCCGCACAATCTCAAGTTAAGTTCTCGAGCGGCGCAAACAGCGCTGCGCCCGGGCGTTAGCGGCTTAACGCCCCATTAGCGCCCTCTTAAGGCGCTAACGGGAGGCGCAACCAAGTGAATTTTTACCCCGATAACTTTACATTTATCCACATTATACTGCATCTGCCATGCATCTGTCCTCTGGTTCTCGACCCTTCCGCCAATGGGAACAGTTTCTCTCTATCTACTCTGTCCAGACCCCTCATGATTTTGAACACCTCTATCAAACCTCATCTCAATCTTCTCTGCTCTAAGAAGAACAACCCCAGCTTCTCCAGTCTATCCACGTAACTGAAGTCCCTCATTCCTGGAACCATTCTCGTAAATCTTTTCTGCCCCCTCTCTAAGGCCTTCACATCCTTCCTAAAGTGTGGTGCCCAGAATTGGACACAGTACTCCAGTTGAGGTCGATCCAATGTTTTATACAGGTTCTTCATAATTTCCACGCTTTTGTACTCTATACCTCTATTCATGAAGCCCAGGGTCCCGTAAGTTTTTTTAACTGTTTTCTCAACCTGCCCTGCCACCTTTAACGATTTGTGCACATACACCCCTAGGTCTCACTGTTCACACTTAGAGTTGGCAGAAAAGACTGTTCCCCTTTAGGATTATACCATTTAGTTTATATTTCCTCTCTTCATTCTACCAAAATGTATCGCTTCGCACATTCCTGCGTTAAATTTCATCTGGCACGTGTCTGCCCATTCCACTAGCCTGTCTATGTCCTCTTGAAGTCTATCACTATCCTCCTCACTGTTCACTATACTTCCAAGTTTTGTGTCATCTGCAAATTTTGAAATTGTGCCCTGTACACCCATATCCAAGTCATTAATATATATCAAGAAAAGCAGTGATCCTAGAACCGACCCATGGGGAACACCACTGTATACCTTCCTGCAGTCCAAAAAACAACCGTTCACCACTACTCTCTGTTTCCTGTCACTTAGCCAATTTCGTATCCATACTGCCACTGTCCCTTTTATTCCATGGGCTTCAACTTTGCTGGCAAGCCTATTATGTGGCACTTTGTCGAACGCCTTTTGGAAATCCACATACACCACGTCAACTGCATTGTCCTCATCAACTCTCTCTGTTACCTCATCAAAAAACTCGATCAAGTTGGTTAAACATGATTTGCCTTTAACAAATACGTGCTGGCTTTCCTTAATTATTCCACACTTGTCCAAGTGACTGTTAATTTTGTCCCTGATTATTGTTTCTAAAAGCTTCCCCTCTACCGAGGTTAAACTGACTGGCCTGTAGTTGCTGGGTTTATCTTTACACCCTTTTTTGAACAATGGTGTAACCTTTGCAATTCTCCAGTCCTCTGGCACCACCCCCATTTCCAAGGAGGATTGGAAGATTATGGCCAGTACCTCTGCGATTTCTTCCTTCACTTCTCTCAGTGTCCTAGGATGCATCCTATCTGGTCCTTTATCTACTTTAAGTACAGCCAACCTTTCTAGTACCTGACGAAATTCTGACAAAGGGTCATCGACCTGAAACGTTAACTCTGTTTCTCTCTCCACAGATGCTGCCTAACCTGCTGAGTATTTCCAGCATTTTCTGTTTTTATTTCAGATTTCCAGCATCCGCAGTATTTTGATTTTGTCTTTCTAGTACCTCCTCTTTATCGATTTTTATCCCATCCCTCCTCTACCTCCTCCTTCATTATGTCTATGGCAGCATCTTCTTCCTTAGTGAAAACAGATGCAAAGTACTCATTTAGCACCTCAGTCATACCCTCTGCCTCCATGCGTAGGTCTCTTTTTTGGTCCCTAATCAGCCCCACCCCTCCTCTTACTACCCATTTACTATTTATATGCCTATAGAAGACTTTTGGATTACCTTTTATGTCATCGACTTTGGACCTAAAAAGGATAGACAGAGTTCTTTCTAAATGGTGAAAAGCTAGAAACAGTGGCGGTCCAAAGAGTTTTAGGGATCCATGTACATAGATCATTAAAATGTCATCAACAGGTACAGCAAAAAGGCTAATGGAATGCTTGGCGTTATATCTAGAGGACTAGAATACAAGGAGGTAGAAGTTATGCTACAGCTATACAAAGCCCTGGTTAGACCACACCTGGAGTACTGTGGTCAGTTCTGGGCACTACACGTTAGGAAGGATATATTGGCCTTGGAAGGAGTGCAGTGTAGATTTACCAGAATGATATGTGGACCCAAGGGTTAAATTACAAGGAGAGATTACACAAACTTTTTTTTAAATTTGTTTATGGGATCAGGGCGTCGCTGGCAATGCCAGCATTTATTGCCCATCCCTAGTTGCCCTTGAGAAGGTGATGGTGAGCCACCTTCTTGAACCGCTGCAGTCCGTGTGGTGATGGTACTCACACAGTGCTGTTAGGTAGGGAGTTCCAGGATTTTGACCCAGCGATGATGAAGGATCGGCGATATACTTCTAAGTCAAGATGGTGTGTGACTTGGAGGGGAACTTGGAGGTGGTGGTGTTCCCATGCGCCTGCTGCCCTTGTCCTTCTAGGTGGAAGAGGTCGCGGGTTTGGGAGGTACTGCCGAAGAAGCCTTAGCGAGTAGCTGCAGTGCATCTTGTAGATGATACACACTGCAGCCACGGTACGCCGGTGGTGGAGGGAGTGAATGTTTAAGGTGGTGGATGGGGTGCCAATCAAGCGGGCTGCTTTGTCCTGGATGATGTCGAGCTTCTTGAGTGTTGTTGGAGCTGCACTCATCCAGGCAAGTGGAGAGTATTCCATCACACTCCTTACTTGTGCCTTGTAGGTGGTGGAAAGGCTTTGGGGAGTCAGGAGGTGAGACACTCGCCGCAGAATACTTAGCCTCTGACCTGCTCTTGCTGCCACAGTATTTATGTGGCTGGTCCAGTTAAGTTTCTGGTTAATGGTGACCCCCAGGATGTTGATAGTGGGGGATTCGGCGATGGTAATGCCATTGAATGTCAAGGGGAGGTGGTTAGACTCTCGCTTGTTGGAGATAGACATTGCCTGGCACTTCTGTGGTGCGAATGTTACCTGCCACTTATCAGCCCAAGCCTGAACGTCGTCCAGGTCTTGTTGCATGTGGGCATGGACTGCTTCATTATCTGTGGAGTTGCGAATGGCGCTGAACACTGTGCAGTCATCAGCGAACATCCCCATTTCTGACCTTATGTTGGAGGGAAGGTCATTGATGAAGCAGCTGAAGATGATTGGGCCTAGGACACTGCCCTGAGGAACTCCTGCAGCGATGTCCTGGGGCTGTGATGATTGACCTTCAACCACCACAACCATCTTCCTTTGTGCTAGGTATGACTCCAGCCAGTGGAGCGTTTTCCCCGATTCCCATTGACTTCAGTTTTACTAGGGCTCCTTGATGCCACACTCGGTCAAATGCTGCCTTGATGTCAAGGGCAGTCACTCTCACCTCACCTCTGGAATTCAGCTCCTTTGTCCATGTTTGGACCAAGGCTATAATGAGGTCGGGAGCCATACTGGGCATTAGTGAGCAGGTTATTGGTGAGTAAGTGCCGCTTGATAGCACTGTCGATGACATCTTCCATCACTTTGCTGATGATTGAGAGTAGACTGATGGGGCGGTAATTGACCGGGTTGGATTTGTCCTGCTTTTTGTGGACAGAACATACCTGGACAGTTTTCCACATTGTCGGATAGATGCCAGTGTCGTAGCTGTACTGGAACAGCTTGGCTGGAGGCACGGCTAGTTCTGGAGCACAAGTCTTCAGCACGATAGCCGGGATGTTGTCGGGGCCCAAAGCCTTTGCTGTATCCAGTGCGCTCAGCCGTTTCTTGATATCACGTGGAGTGAATCGAATTGGCTGAAGAATGGCTTCTGTGATGGTGGGGACCTCGGGAGTGAACCACTCGGCACTTCTGGCTGAAGTTGGTTGCAAACGTTTTAGCCTTGGCTTTTGCACTCACGTGCTGGGCTCCACCATCATTGAGGATGGGGATATTCATGGAGCCTCCTCCTCCCGTTCGTTGTTTAATGGTCCACCACCATTCACGACTGGATGTGGCAGGACTGCAGAGCTTTGATCTGATCCATTGATTGTGGGATCGCTTAGTCCTGTCTATAGCATGCTGCTTCCGCTTTTTAGCATGCATGTAGTCCTGTGTTTCAGCTTCCCCAGGTTGGCACCTCATTTTTAGGTACGTCTGGTGCTGCTCCTGGCATGCTCTTCTACACTCGTTGTTGAACCAGGGTTGGTCCCCTGGCTTGGTGATGATGGTAGAGTGAGGGATATGCCGGGCCATGAGGTTACAGATTGTGATGGAATACAATTCTGCTGCTGCTGATGGCCCACAGCGCCTCATGGGGTTAAGGGGTGATTTGATTGAAGTTTTCAAGATGTTGAGGGGAATTGATAGGTTAGATAGAGGGTAACTATTTTTGTTGGTTGGGGAGTCTAGGACTGGGGGCATAACCTAAAAATTAGAGCCAGATCTTTGAGGAGTGAAGTTAGGAAATACTTCTACATGCAAAGGATGGTAGAAGTTTGGAACTCTCTTTCACAAACTGCAGTTGATGCTGGGTCAATTGTTAATTTTAAATCTGAGATGGATAGATTTTTGTTAACCAAAGGTATTAAGGGATAGGGGGGGAAAAGCGGGTATATGGAATTTGGTCACAGATCAGACATGATCTCATTGAATGGTGGAACAGGCTCGAGGGGCTAAATGGCCTCCTCCTGTTCCTTTGTTCCTATTGGCTCAATACAGTGTACAGTTTACATTACTCTAATTTAAGGTTTCCAACTCTGTTTGGACGTATTCCTGGAGGTTTCATCACATGACCTCCCGCCTCCAACCGCTCCGTCCCCACGCTCCCAACTACTGATCGCCCGACACGTCCATCCTCGCAGTGTCCCGCCCCTGTGCCAATTGGAAAGCGAAAAGTCTCTTCATTACCCTATTGGATGATTCTTGACCGTCAGCCAAACATACTTTTCTCTCATCTTCAATATTTTTACAGCTAATAAAGAAAGGTGTTCAAAGAAAATTTTAAAAATTCAATTTTTTTAAAGCCCCTATGATTTTTCTCCCAAGTTACTTGCAGCAGTGCCCAGGAGATTCATCTTTAATTCCCGGAGTCTTCAGGAAAATCTTGGAGGGTTGGCAACCCTACTCCAATCTACTATCTTACTGGAGGGGAAATACTACAAACATACAGCAGTTGTAGGGATTCAGGATAAATTTTGGGAATGGATAAGGAATATCAATGGGTACTTGATGGAGGAGTTATGTCTAGGCGGAGGAAGTAGCACCCCAGGGATCAGTGTTGGCACAAGTACAGTTTCTAATTTACAGCAATGACTTGGAAGTTGCAGGCAGCCTCTCAGGCCTACGGTTCCCTCTTTGACCCAGGTAATGATCTTCTGACTACTGAGGTGGGCGAGAGGGGAAAAGGGGAAAAAATTAAAATGGCGGCCTAGCTGCCATTCTTTGGCCTGCTCCCAGGACTCCAAAGACTCTCCATTTAGCGAGGGTTAGGGAATAGGCTACAACACCAGCCTTTTCTGGACACTCCTGCCTTTGCATGTCTAGCAAGCAACCCAAACAAAAACAGAAGCAGGAGGCTGGGATAGCCTCGTTCAGCCTCATCTACCTCACTCCATATGGCCTGCACCGTCTGCAGGCGCAGACCAAGCTCCGCTCCCACTGGAAACCCTGGGAATCCTGCAACTACTTTAAAGGAGTGATGTGGGTCTCCAGTCCTTATTCCTGGTCCTTGAGACCACAGAATGCTCAGGGTCCCCAGTCGAAAGAGCCAAGAAAATCAACCCTAATATGGGTGGGCATGTGAAACAGCCCCTCAACTACTGGAAGCAGTCTGCTTCTATCAATCAAGTCCCATCCTATGATTTTAAATACTTCTATCATGCCTCCTTGTAATCTGCGTTGTTCTAACAAAAAAAATCCCAATTGTGCAAAATGGGAGGGAGGACTGGTGCAAAGTGGAAAGGCAGGAGGAGGCAGTCTTTCATGATAGAGCCCTCATTCTGGTGATGTGAAAGCAATCTGGGAGAATGGATTTTTAAAATACTCAGCCTCAATTGATATTTCATACATGAATAGTCCTCTTTATATTGTCAACTACCACACTTTGAACAGTGCAAACATTGTGCTCAGGATAAAGAACTGCAATATATAAATATACCTTCAATTCCAACAATATCTTTCTCTAGATTTGCCAGCAGACCATCTAAAGCAGCGTAGTTATCCACCTGGAACACATGTTTCTCATCTGGATCGGAAGCAATTAGTTTCAGCTCACTCATTGGCGTTTGCCTCTTAAAGAGTGTTCCAACCTTAGTGGAAATCAAATGACAAGTTAATTCTGCAATAATTCTAATGATCACACCTCTTAGCACTCCAAATATACAGGCTACTTGACGTTTTGCTTAACTGCATAGTAGAATAAAGAGCCCAGAGTAACTTTTGCTAAGTTGCTGTATAACAGTGAGAGAGAACTGCCTGTACCACAATCCAGGCTTTACCAAGTCACCCAATCAACTGGCATCACTGCCTCTAGACAATGTCCTGGTGAATAGCTGAAGCTAAAATGAATCTCCTCTAACCTCTAAATGAACCTTCACTTCCCTCAAACAAACCCTAATAAAAATAATGTTTGAATTTATAAAGCTTCTTATAACACTGAAATGTCGCAAAGAGTTTCATACAATTAATTAATTTTGAAGTGCAGAGACTGTTGTTACAATATAATCTGGAACCATGAAAGTTGCTGGACAAACTAAAAATCAGAAATTACAAGAAAAGATCACACACATGGACCTAACTTTACGAGGGAAGAGAAACACTGGCCCGGTTATTAGCTCGGAGGCAGGGAGGGAGCACAGGGGCTGTTTTGCGAGTACTTTGCATCTGAAGGGTCGGGGGGGTGGGGGGGGGGGGGGGGAGATCGGAAAGGTTGGAGGGGGAGATCGGAAAGGTCGGGTGGGGAGATCGGAAGGGTCGAGGGCGGGGGGGGGGGGAGATCGGAAAGGTCGGGGGGGGAGATCGGATGGGTTGGAGGGCAGACTGGCGGGCACAGCCGGGGAGCACAGAGGATGGAGGGAGGGATTGGAAAAAACGATGTTTGGGGGGGGGGGGGGGGGGCAGGTGGGAGATTGTGGCTCGGAGTGGTGGCAGGGGGCGGGTAGTTAGGTCACACATCAGCCATGATCCCACTGAATGGCAGAACAGGCTCGAGGGGCTAAATGGCCTATTCCTATGTTCCTATGGGAGCGGATTGGTTGCCCACCCCCCCACCCCGTCCCGCCTCCATTAAATGGAAGTGGGTGAGTTTGAGGCGGCTTGGGTCGGGTTTAAGATTTTTAACATTTTAACATCCCATCTGACCCAAATCCACCCTTTTTGGGGGGTTAAAATTCCCCTCGTAAAGTGTTAAGTTTCCTCTAAATCTCCAAAAAGGAATTTAGGCTAGTGGTGAACTAATTACTGGCATGCCCAACCAGTCCATGCCGGCGTTTATGCTCCACATGAGCCATAGAATCATAGAATGGTTACAGCATGGAAGAAGGTCATTCAGCCTGTTGAGCCCGTGTCGTCTCTCAGCTAGTCCCACTCCCCCGCTCTTTCCCTGTAGCCCTGCAAATTTTTTTCCTTCAGATACTTATCCAACTCCCTTTGGAAAGATAAGATTGAGTCTGCCTCCACCACCCTTTCAGGCAGTGCATTGGCAGCATCCTCTTCCTTGGTGAAGACAGATACAAAGTACTCGTTTAGTACCTCAGCCATACCCTCTGCCTCCATTCATAGGTCTCCTTTTTGGTCCCTAATCAGCCCTACCGTCCTCTTACTACCCTTTTACTATTTATATGCCTATAGAAGACCTTTGGATTACCTTTTATGTTGACTGCCATTCTATTCTCATACCCTCTCTTTGCCCCTCTTATTTTCTTTTTCACTTCTCCTCTGAACGTTCTATATATGGCCTGATTCTCAGATGTATTTGCAACCTGACATCTGTCATACGCGTTCATTTTCTGCTTCATCATATTCTCTATCTGTTTTGGCATCCAGGGAGCCCTGACTTTAGTTGCCCTGCCTTTCCCCTTAGTGGGAATGTACCTCAACTGTATCTGAACTATTTCCTCTTTAAAGGCAACCCATTGTTCCAGTACAGTTTTGCCTGCCAATCTTTGATTCCAGTTTACCCGCTCTCATCCCACTGAAATTGGCTTTCCCCCAGTTAAACATTTTTACTCTGGATTACTCCCTGTCCTTTTCCATAGCTAATCTAAACCTTATGATACTATGATCACTGTTAACTAATTGTTCACCATGATCACTATGGATTACATAGGATATACGACACAGAAGCAGGCCATTTGGCCCAACCAGTCTATGCCGTCGTTTATGCTCCACTCGAGCCTCCTCCATCTTTCCTCATCTAACTCTATCAGCATAACCCTCTATTTCCTTTTCCCTCATATGCTTGTCTAACCTCCCCTTAAATGCATCTATACTATTCACATCAACCACTCCCTGTGGTAGCGAGTTCCACATTCTCACCACTCTTTGAGTAAAGAAGTTTATTCTGAATTCCCTATTGGATTTCTTGGTGACTATCTTATATTGATGGCTTCTAGTTATGCTCTTCCCCACAAGTGGAAACATTCTCTCTGTATCCACTCTATCAAAACCTTTCATAATTTTAAAGACCTCTATTAGGTCACCCCTCAGTCTTCTTTTTTCAAGAGAAAAGAGACCCAGCCTGTTCATCCTTTCCTGATATGTATACCCTCGTATTTCTGGTATCATCCTTGTAAATCTTCTCTGCACCCTCTCCAGTGCCTCTATATCCTTTTTATAATATGGCGACCAGAACTGTACACAGTACTCCAAGTGTGGTCTAACCAAGGTTTGATACAGGTTTAGCATAACTTCCCTACTTTTCACTATGGTGACCTCATTTTAAAATAACCCACCACACACGAAAAGCAATTGCTTGAGAAAGTGGATTATTAGCGAATAGGAGAGTAGGATTAAACTCAGAGGCTCAAGTGCAGAAAAAACAGCAGCTCAGACTTGATAGGACACAAGCCCTGTTTCTGCACTGTAATATTCTGATTATCAATCGATCTCCCAAACACTAGTTCCTGAAAGATTTAGAAAGAAAAATAATATGAGTACTCTTCCACTGTGAAAGCATGAAAGAAGTTTTCCTTGATGCCTTAGCAAGGTTCTACAGTGCGTACTGAGCAATATCTCAGCTGGGCAGCGAAAGGAGGACTAAACTGACCTCCCTGAACTAGCAAGCTGCAAATCAGCCAGGAATCCTGCTCACTGCCCAACTGCCCGTGTTGGAAGCGCAGCTATGTGGACATTTAACAACAACAGAATTGGACTCTAGTATTTCCCACCCCTCATGGTGAATAGCCTGCCAACACTGACACTCAAATGTATCATCTACAAATGATTTACATTATTGAGTCCTCTGACCATTTTAGAGAGATTAGTCGTCCCCCACTCAATCTTCACTACAATTAAATAAGTTCAGCTTTGCAAATATCCCCATACAACTTAGAATCATAAGCACTGGAATCATTCTTGTGGTTCTTCTCTGTACCAGATTCCAGCTTCTAACTCATTCCCGGGTATCTGTTACTCTATATATAAACCCCCCCAAACCTCTCGATTAGATTCCAGCCTGTAACTCACTCCCGGGTATCCGTTATTCTATATATAAACCCCCCCAAACTTCTCGATTAGAATCCAGCCTATAACTCACTCCCGGATATCTGTTATTCCATATATAAAACCTCCGGGGGTGGGAGGAGCCCCGTGATCAGGAGGGCTGCGATTGGGAGGGCTGGAGGAGGGCCACGATTGGGAGGGCTGGAGGAGGGCCGCAATTCGGAGGGCTGGAGGAGGGCCGTGATTGGGAGGGCTGGAGGAGGGCCGCAATTCGGAGGGCTGGAGGAGGGCCGCAATTGGGAGGGCTGGAGGAGGGCCGCAATTCGGAGGGCTGGAGGAGGGCCGTGATTGGGAGGGCTGGAGGAGGGCCATGATTCGGAGGGCTGGAGGAGGGCCACGATTGGGGGAGCGGGGGTGAGAGGAGTCCCATGATCAGGAGGGTGTGGGGCTGGGGGAGGCCCACAATTGGAATGGCTGGGGGAGGGGTGGGGAGGCTGGAGATCGGGGCTGGGGAGGCCGAAGGCTTCCCTGAGGGGCCTGGGGGATCACTCCTGCTCCTCCTGGCCCACAAAGAGTGCTAACCACTTACCTTGGGGAACCAGCTGCTCCCGCCTCCGTTTCACTGTCGAGTTTCTGATCCCCGGGAAACCTGCATAGCACCAGTTAACTTCAAATTGGGCTCCCATTTGCACTGTGGGAGTCCGATTTAAATATGTTAATAAGCGTCCGCCTCTCCACAGCGGGACACTCGGACGCTTCGATATCCGCCGCTGCAAAAATAGCGGTGTGCGGTGAGTCGGGATTTCAGGTTTTAACCCCGACCCCAACCGTCTCCCACCCTTCATAGGGGGGTTAATATCAAGAGCAATGTTTCAGGTCGATGACCTTTTATCAGAACTGGAATATGCCACTCTGCCTCTATTATAATCCAACAAGTTAGCCGTCCTTGACCTAACTGGCACTAACCCGGCCATACATGTGCACACCTCAACCTGGAGACCCCCAGCCTGACTAGAGAGCGAGATCTACTGCACCTCTGACTGCTCTAGATTTATCTTTCTTTCTTTATCTCTTTCTATGACGTGGATTGATGCACCAAGCCACCAATCAAAGCTACCACTGTGAATGAAACTCCTCCCCACCTCATGGCACCTACAGTGTTGAGCAAAGTTGCCCTGCCAGACCCATTCTAACATCAGGGTATCAACTGCTCTGGGACGTGCTCAACAACTTCCCATTGTCTCAATGTTGGTGCAATATGAAAAAGTAAACAGTTTATTATGGCTCCACTGGCTATATTCCACCAAATCATATCAAGAAAAAAAATCAACATTGTAAATGGTTATATAGCGCGAGGAATTAACCCTTTGTCAGCTGAACCTAAAAAGCATAATACAAATTAAACCAAACTTCCTTCCAGGCCAAATTAGTAAAAGTCTCAAAATGTTACACAAATATTTCTGTGTTCTGACCCTTGTGCAAACTCTACAGCAGGTGCATTGGGTTAACTGGTTTTCTTTTGATCATAAACACACCCAGTGGTAGTTACACCATCTTTAAATGCAACACAATTTACTGACACTGACCCACAGTATTGATTCTCTGACTATTCCCACAACTGATGCAGGTTTTAACAGCACAGGAGATAGCACTGGACAAAGAAATCTCTGATAATTACTGACCCAACACCCAGAACCTGACATTAATGCTTACCCCAACAGCTATCCGTGTCACATTAGCCATTTTAGGCGAGTTCATTACATCCGATAGTTTTCTCTCATCCCTGAATATTTCTCCATCTGTTACCACAATGATAAACCGTTTGGCATTTTTGTTGGAGCCTTGTGCTTCGTTGAAGATGTTGTCACTGTGAGTGTACAAGAAATGTAAAGGCAGCAGCTCTCAGGCACATTTCACTACGTTAGTTCCTTACTTTTTGAAAGATTTACTTTTGTAATATGAAGAATATTTTAAGACATTAATGTTTTGAGAAATAAAGAAAAACGTTTAGAGTAGATTGTCCAAGCCTGCATGGGGTGAGGTAGCTCACACCACAAACGTGTATTAGAAAATCACACACCTGTCACCACAATTGAATTCAATAATCTGGTAATTTGTTGGCTGGTACCAGAAAAAGTGTCCAGAAAATGTCAGTTGAAAAGCAACACTCCATATGGCAGTTTTTTTTAAAAATAAGATAGACTTGTACTAGCAACAGAAACAACTGCTGTAACTGTTTTTACACAGCTAGTTGTTATGATCTGGAATACACTGCCTGAAAGGGGTGGAGGAAGCAGTTTTTTTTTCCATTCATTCATGGGATGTGGGCGTCGCTGGCAAGGCCAGCATTTATTGCCCATCCCTAGTTGCCCTGGAGAAGGTGGTGGTGAGCTGCCTTCTTGAACTGCTGCAGTCTGTGTGGTGAAGGTGCTCCCACAGTGCTGTTCGGGGGGAGTTACAGGATTTTGACTCAGCGACGATGAAGGATCGCCGATATACTTCTAAGTCAGGATGGTGTGTGACTGGGAGGGGAACTTGGAGGTGGTGGTGTTCCCATGCGCCTGCTGCCCTTGTCCTTCTAGGTGGAAGAGGTCGTGGGTTTGGGAGGTGCTGCCGAAGAAGCCTTGGCGAGTTGCTACAGTGCATCTTGTAGATGGTACACACTGCAGCCACAGTACGCCGGTGGTGGAGGGAGTGAATGTTTAAGGTGGTGGATGGGGTACCAATCAAGTGGGCTGCTTTGTCTTGGATGGAGTCGAGCTTCTTCAGTGTTGTTGGAGCTGCACTCATCCAGGCAAGTGGAGAGTATTCCATCACACTCCTGACTTGGCCTTGTAGATGGTGGAAAGGCTTAGGGGAGTCAGGAGGTGAGACACTCACTGCAGAATATCCAGCCTCTGACCTGCTCTTGTTGCCACAGTATTTATCTGGCTGGTCCAGTTAAGTTTCTGGTCAATGGTGACCCCCAGGATATTGATGGTGGGGGATTCGACGATGGTAATGCTGTTGAATGTCAAGGGGCGGTGGTTAGACGCTCACTTGTTGGAGATAGTCATTGCTTGGCACTTCTGTGGCGCGAATGTTACCTGCCACTTATCAGCCCAAGCCTGAATGTCGTCCAGTTCTTGCTGCATGCGGGCATGGACTGCTTCATTATCTGTGGAGTTGCGAATGGCACTGAACACTGTGCAGTCATCAGCGAACATCCCCACTTCTGACCTTATGATGGAGGGAAGGTCATTGATGAGGCAGCTGAAGATGGTTTGGCCCAGGTCACTGCCCTGAGGAACTCCTGCAGCGAGGTCCTGGGGCTGTGATGATTGACCTTCAATCACCACAACCATCTTCCTTTGTGCTAGGTATGACTCCAGCAAGTGGAGAGTTTTTACCCTCGATTCCCATTGACTCCAGTTTTACTAGGGCTCCTTGATGCCACACTCGGTCAAATGCTGCCTTGATGTCAAGGGCAGTCACTCTCACCTCACCTCTGGAATTCAGCTCTTTCGTCCATGTTTGGACCAAGGCTGTAATGAGGTCTGGAGCCGAGTGGTCCTGGCAGAACCCAAACTGGGCATCAGTGAGCAGGCTATTGGTGAGTAAGTGCTGCTTGATAGCACTGTCGACAACACCTTCCATCACTTTGCTGATGATTGTGAGTAGACTGATGGGACGGTAATTGGCCGATTTGGATTTGTCCTGCTTTTTGTGGACAGGACATACCTGGGCAGTTGTCGGATAGATGCCAGTGTTATAGCTGTACTGGAACAGCTTGGCTAGAGATGCGGCTAGTTCTGGAGCACAAGTCTTCAGCACGACAGCCGGGATGTTGTCGGGGCCCACAGCCTTTGCGGTATCCAGTGCGCTCAGCCATTTCTTGATATCACGTGGAGTGAATTGAATTGGCTGAAGACTGGCTTCTGTGGTGGTGGGGACCTCAGGAGGAGGCCGATATGGATCATCCACTCGGCACTTCAATAGTAACTTTCAAAAGGGAATTGGATATATACTTGAAAAGGGGAAATTTGCAAGGCTAAGATGAAAGAGCAATTGGAAAGCTCTTTTAATGCCTCCTTCTATGCTGTATGATTCTAACTTACAATCCTATAGCACTTCATATGTACAGAAGGATGTTTCATGCTCTTTATAAGGTGCAGGATAAAAATGGATATAAACAGTTAGCAGAAGGGCAACAGAAGGTTACTGAACCAATTGGTCCCTGAACTACTAATCGATGCATACATTTAGCAGATAGAGAAGTGCAATAAAGAGATAATACCATGATATTTAATACTCACAGAACATGTTGTATCGCTGAAGCCGTCTTTGTGACCTTACCCAATTGAGTCATATTTCTTACAATTGAGAAAATTCCAGAACTCATTTCCTGACTGTCCTTCAGATCAAATATTGTGACAATTTCCTCACCGTACTGCACCAGTGCAAATTCACACTGCCAACGGAAACTAAACGTTAATTTTTGTGACCGCCCAAAATTGGTGCCTATTATTTGGGAAATTATTATTCACCATCTGGCTTAAAATAATAAGATCATTTATAAACAACCTTGTCAAACAGGGGTTAGTTTTCATGTAAGCTTATTTCTCTTGACCTGTGGAGACAATCCATTTCATATCTTCAGACCCAGCAGGGAGCCATCACCAAGAGGCTCCATACGGAATGTATGTTGAAATTCATTGCTCGGTGGTTAAAGAACAGAATATTCGAGATGTGAATTGTAAGAACAGTTGATTTAAATCTGAGAGGAAAGGAAACTACATCAGACCCGCTACAATAAGACCAGCTCAACACCATGGGGCAATTTTAACTTTTGGATCCGCCAGGAGCGGGGAAGTCCAGTGGCACGTGGGAAATCCAGCAGTCCGGGTCTGCCCGCACGCTGTGGAGTTTTAACTCCATTGCGTGTGTGTGACATCACTGACAAGTTCCCCGCCCGGAAGTCAGACTGCTTCCAGTCGAGTGAGGAAAGCTGGAGAAGAGGCCGCAGCCCCAGGTGGGTCTAAGCCCCGACCCCGGGGGGAGCGGTGGTTTGTATGGGGGGTGCTGATGGTGAGGGAGCTTGGGGGGTCAGGGGGAAGCACTTCTGCTCCTCACAACTCACAAGGAGTGCTCCCCAAGGCTGTCCTCGCCTCGTTGCAGCTACCGGGAATCCCGAGCCCCGGCCGGCCACAGTTAAACCTGCAGGTTAAATCCGAGGCTTCCAGCTTCATTATCATATTTAAAGTGCCAACCCATCTCCTGGGAGAGGGTTGGCTGCCCGCCCCCCGTCCCACCTCCGTTAAAGCTGGAAGTGCACGGATTGGAGGCAGGTTGGGGTAGGGATTCAGATTTTTAACACTTTAACCTCCCACCGACCCAAACCCGCCTGTTTTTTGAAGTTAAAATACACCCCTCCACCCCCAATGTGTGTAAAATGCAATGCCTTGCAACAACCGAAAAATTAGAGTTGATGACAATTTTTTCAGAATGATAAATCTCAGCCCCCAAAAAGAATTTAATTCATCAAGCAGCGCATCCTACGCTAGTGATTGCCATTGTTAGCTTCACAACCTCCTGTGCTTTTAAGTGGAAATCACACATCTATTCATTGTAGGTGGGAACAGTTTCTTTGGAAAACACAAGCTCTGAGATGTTGAAGCTACCCTGATTCGCCTTCGTATTAACAGATATCAAACAAGACCACAGCATAACTTCCCTCATCAGATGACGACAATTTGGACAACGATGGTCTTAAACGTTGATAAAATAAATGGGTTAATGCCTCCATTAAAAAGTAAACATTAAGCATTTATATAATACATAAGAAGTAGGAGCAGGAGTAGGTCATTCGGCCCCTCGAGCCTGCTCCACCATTCAATAAGATCATGGCTGATCTGATCTTGGCCTCAACTCTACTTCCCTGCCCGCTCCCCATAACCCTGGACTCTCTTACCTTTCAAAAATCTGTCTATCTCCACCTTAAATATATTCAATGACCCAGCATTTGTATGCTAATATTTTAAACTTAACCTGCAGATCTGCGCAGGTGTTAAAGAAAAGAAGAAAGAAATAACTCTTATTTATCACACTTCTTGCACTCTCAGGATATTCCAAAATCTTTCACAGCCAATGAAGTTCTTTTCAGCCATTTACACCAGACAGGATCCCCACTCCTGCAGTTTTAACAGGCACAGAAACAAAGCCATTACAGCGGCATCAAGGAGTGGGGCCCACATCCTGCGCTCTTAGGAACCAGAGGGTGAATGGGCTGGGAAACATAGCACCTGATAGCTGTCATCTGTGTTGTCTTTTTATATTTGTATTCTGTCCCTCTGACAGTGTATCCAGATTCGCCCTTTTTACAACCGCAAAACACAAGCCCGACGGTTTAAATGATCTTTCTACAAATTATTTTCCTGATCAGCACAGTACGCCACTGTTCCATTTAATACCTGGTCCCTATTTTCGTTCCTTCATAGTAAGCATTTTAGATTAATCTGTTTTGAATTGCGTTTGGCATCTATTGGCCCAGATTCCTAAAAGTTTCCAATGCTTCTAATAGCTTTCATCATTTACCTCGATGCATCTTTTCCAAATGTTTTTTGTTATGCTTATTATAAAGTCTTTTGCCTTTTGGAAATCAGTTTTATTGATGCTTCCTGATCCATCCAGAACGATTGCAATCTCTGTGCCTGTAGAAACACAAATATTAAATCAGTAATGTGAAATCAACCACCTTAGCTCAGCTCTGAGAAGCATCATATCCCAATTTCAGACTTTCAGGTGTGAAGACACTTTAGACAGGATTTGATGATACTTGTGTAGTTACCATCCAGCCAGCTGAGTTCCAATTTTATCTCCACTAGGCTTTAACTTACCATCAACAGTAAGTTACACCATCTACAGTAGAAATTTCATTATCCACCGTAATGGGTGGGTAATGGAAACTGACGACTAATCAAGAGTCCCCAAGGTTTGGTTTTACACATGTGGTACAACAATATCCTAGGCATGGGACTGAAGACAAATACAAGGAATGTAACATCATTTGAATTTTGCATGTGAGATTGAATTATGCCAGACAGAAGGGGATTGGTGTTAGCGGGCTCGGCAATAACTGTATATCTTGGCAATTCTTTGTCCCATGACATTTCAGGTGGGTAATTTCAGGTGGAAGGTGAGGGACAAGGGGAACACTAGCGTGGTTCTGGGAGGGAGGGGAAGGTATGGGAGCAGAAGTGCGAGAAATGGAACGGACATGGTTGAGGGCCCTGTCAACCATGGTGGAGGGTTGAGGAAAAAGGAAGACATATCAGAAGCACTGGTATGGAAGGTGGCATCCAGCATGATGCCACCACCAAATACATCTTTCCACTTCCCTTTCAGCATTCCAAAGGGACCGGTCCCTCTGCGACACCCTGGTCCACTCTTCAATCACCTCCCAACACCCCCTTTCCTTTCATGGCGCCTTCCCGTGCAAGCACAGGAGATGCAGCACCTGCCATTTTACCTCTTCCCTTCCAACCGTTCAGGGCCCCAAACACTCCTCCAGGTGAAACAGTGATTTACTTGTACTTCTTTCAATTTAGTATACTGTATTCGTTGCTCACAATGCAGTCTCCTCTACATTGGGTAGTCCAAATGCAGATTGGGTGATCGCTTTGTGGGACACCTCCGTTCAGCTTCCAAGCGTGAGCCTGAGCTTCCGGTCACCTGTCATTTTAATTCTCTGTCCCACTCCCACTCCTACTTTGACCTCTCTGTCCCTGGCCTTTTACATTGTTCTAATGAAGCTCAACAGAAGCTCGAGAAACAGCACCTCATCTTTCGATTCGGCACTTTAAAGCCTTCCAGACTCAACATCAAGTTCAACGATTTCAGATCATAACCACTGCTCCCATTTTTTCGGACAGCAGCTGTTGGTAATGATTCAGCTATTGCCATTTACACCTCCTCTAAACCCATCTTTTGTTTCTTTACCAGTCCCATTACCATCCCCTTTTGCCTTGCACCATCATCCCTTTTGTCATTTAATCTCTCCTGCCTTCCACCATATCACAAACCTGTTCCAGTTCTGATGAAAGGTCATCAACCTGAAACGTTAACGTTGTTTCTCTCTCCACAGATGCTGTCTGACCTGCTGAGTATTTCCAGCAGATTTGAGAATGAGTTATGTTTAAGTGTTGTGTATAAATCAAAATGAATGTACATGGGTTTAAAATGCTGCAGGGTGTAGCACTGAGTGTTAATGAGCCAATCATCCTTACTGTTGTCTACAACAAGCAGGCCATTTAACAATTTGTTGTCTCATCTCCGATGGCCTAATAAGACGACAGTAACTATTATGGTGAGGATAATTCTATTCATGTGAGCCCAGCATGGGGTGTCTGCTGACAATAAACTCTTGGAAGACAGGGTAGTCAGTTGGTTGGAAGCCCTACTGGCAAATTCCTGAACAGGGAAAACGTTGGAGGGCCTGCCCTTCCACCTCATGTGAATACGCAGAGAAGTTAAGGAAAAAAGGGGCAGGTGGGCAGTCAGTCACCCAGTGGGAAGGAAGCTCTACCTACTGAGGGATGATTTGCTCATCCCAAGCCCAGAGCCCGTTAAGATCAGGAGGCTGATCAGGAAAAGTTAAGTGAGTTCACTAATATGGATAGTGTGGTGTGTTTTGATTATTTTTCTTGTTTTTGAAATGAATCTGTAGTTCGGCAGAACCAAGGAGAAATTTGATTACAATTGTCACTCTGAACATTCATTGTTGTCTGTAAAATAAAGCAGCTTAATCATAGAATCATAGAAATTTACTGCACAGAAGGAGGCCATTCAGTCCATCGTGTCAGTGCCGGCCAATAAAGAGCTATCCAGCCTAATCCCACTTTCCAGCCCTAGGTCCATAGCCCTGTAGGTTACAACACTTCAAGTGCATATCCAAGTACTTTTTAAATGTGATGAGGGTTTCTGCCTCTACTACCCTTTCAGGCAGTGAGTTCCAAACCCCCACCACCCTCTGGGTGAAAAATGTTCTCCTCAACTCCCCTCTAATCCTTCAACCAATTACTTTAAATCTATGCCTCCTGGTTATTGACCTCTCTGCTAAGTGAAATAGGTCCTTCCTCTCCATTCTATCTAGGCCCCTCATAATGTTATACACCTCAATTAAGTCTCCCCTCAGGCTCCTCTGCTCCAAAGAAAACAACCCCAACCAATCCAATCTTTCCTAATAGTTAAAATTCTCCAGTCCTGGCAACATCCTCGTAAATCGCCTCTTTACCCTCTCTAGTGCCATCAGATATTTCCTGTAATGTGGTGACCAAAACTGTATGCAATATTTTAGCTGTGGCCTAACTAGTATTTTATGCAGTTCCAGCATAACCTACCTGCTCTGATATTCTATGCCTCGGCTAATAAAGGAAAGTATCACCAGGTTAATAGATTGGAGAAAAGCAGATTTTGAGGGGCTGAGAACAGAACTTGGGGGGAAGAAATTTGGTTACGCCCCGTTTGGGGGCAGTAACCGAATTAGCACCAGCCATTTAGCGCCCGGCACGGGAGTACCGCCCCATCCCCTAAATTCGGCTTACCACCCCGACAAGGAAGCGGAGCGCTATCTCAGGCGCTCCACTTCCTCTCGGGGCGGTGTCTAGGACGCTAAGCGCAGTAGCGCCGGAGCACTACACGGCTGCTCCACGTAGCACTGATGTGTTTCATCGCCCCTCCCCTTCCACTAAAGGGGAGGGACGCTGTGCACTCTGCAGGCCTTTTGACGGCCTCCACTAGCCCACAAGGGTGCCATGGCCGCAGCCCTGCACCGAGACGCGGTGCCGGGCTGCGCGATGGCGGCCACAGCCCACGCCAAGGGCCGCCAAGAGGGACCAACCTGGAGGTCAGCTAAAACAATAAAATGGCGGTGCGGGGCGCAGCTGGGCTTCCCCTTTAATTACCACCTCGCGAGCAGAGGTCGGCCCGGTTAGCGACCCGCGAGGCTGTCGCTGACATCGCCTGTGGCGGCTTCGCGAGGCACAGCCAAATTTCTGCCGCGGGGCGGTAAGGGGCCGCGGCAGGGTACTAAGGGGTCGCATCGCTCACCGATTACGTCATCGCAAGTGGTGCAGCGCCACAGGGCGCTGCCGGCTATCGCCGCCGCTAACCTCCCGCTGAATTTCGCGGGAGGCGTTAGCAGCGCTGCGCCCGGGCGCTTGGTGATTTGCACCCCGTTAGCGCCCCCCCCTGGGGGCACTAACGAGAGGTGCAAGCCAACCCAAATTTTCCCCCTGGGAAAATAAAATGGACAACAATATTGGCAAACAATGATGTAGAACAGCAATTGGAAACATTTAAAAAGGTGTTCAACAGAGTCCAGGAAAAATATATTCCGCTAAAAAACAAAAACAAGCTAAATACTAATAAGACACCGTGGATGAATAAAGCCATAAGGGAAAAATTGAGGGTAAGGAATGAGGCATACATTAAGCACATGGACAGCAGGGAGTGCATGACAAGAGAGAAAACGAAGAGATTAGGAGAGAAGTCAAAAAAACAATTAGGAAGGCAAAGAGAAAATATGAAATTAAATGATCAAGGAACATAAAACAAAATAGTAAAATATTTTACAGGCACGTAAATAACAAAAGGAAGGACGGGCTGGGAATAGGGCCACTAAAGATGGACAGGATAATACCACAGGCCTCGATAGAGAGATGGCAGAGATATTAAATAATGAATTTGCCTCAGTATTTACCAGGGAGATAGAACAGGTGGAGATGGCATCGGATGATGAGATTAGTAATGAGATAACTGCATTTAAAATAAAACAAGGAGATATATTAACTAAACTAATAAAACAGAGGCATTACTACACATATTTAGTAATTCATTAGAAAAAGATGTAGTGCCAGAGGACTGGTGGATAGCTAACGTAATACCTATATTTAAGAAGGGAGATAGAACATGTCCAGGGAACTATAGACCAGTCAGCTTAACATCGGTGGTCGGAAAAATAATGGAATCCGTACTAAAGGAGAAAATGGAAGAACATCTAGAAACCAAAAAAATAATAATAAATAGTCAGCATGGATTTCAAAAGGGAAAATCTTGCTTAACCAACCTAATTGAATTTTTTGAACAGGTAACACAGAGAGCAGACAAGGGTAATGTAGTAGATGTAATTTATCTAGATTTTCAAAAGGCCTTCAATAAGGTACCACATAATGAATAAGGTCAGGGAATGCAGAGTCAGGGGACAAGTAGCAGAATAGATAGTTGGCTGGCTTCAAGACAGAAAGCAGAAAGTAGGGGTAAAGGGTCGATATTCAGAGTAGCAGAAGATGGGAAGTGGTGTTCCACGAGGATCAGTGCTCAGACCACTGTTGCTCAAAATTTATAATAGCGATTTAGACTTTGGAATCAAAAAACACAATTTCTAAATTTGCGGACGACACCAAATTGGGGAGGATAGTCAATACTGAGGAGGAATGCAACAAATTACAAGAAGACATTAATAAACTTGCAGAATGGGCATATAATTGGCAAATGAAATTCAACACAGATAAATCTGAGGTATTACATTTTGGTAAGAACAATAGGGAGGTCACATATTACTTGGAAAATAGAAATCTAAATGGGTTAGAGGAGCAAAGGAATCTCGGAGTACAAATACACAAATCACGAAAAGTATTGACACAGGTTAACAAGGCCATAAAAAAAAAACAAGCACTAGAATTTATTTCTAGAGGAATAGAATTGAAAAGTAGAGAAGTTGTGCTAAACTTGTATTGAACCTTGGTTCGACCACACTTGGAGTACTGTGTACAATTATAGTCGCCATATTATAAAAAGGATATAGAGGCACTAGAGAGGGTGCAGAGAAGATTTACAAGGATGATACCAGAAATGCAAGGGTATACCTATCAGGAAAGGGTGAACAGGCTGGATCCCTTTTCTCTTGAAAAGAGAAGGCTGTGGGGTGACCTAATAGAGGTCTTTAAAATCATGAAAGGTTTAGATAGAGTAGATACAGAGAGAGTGTTTCCACTTGTGGGGAAGAGCAAAACTAGAGACTATCAATATAAGATAGTCACCAAGAAATCAAATTGGGAATTCAGAAGAAACTTCTTTACCCAGAGAGTGGTGAGAATGTGGAACTCGCTACCACAAGGAGTGGTTGAAGCGAATAGTATAGATGCATTTAAGGGGCGGTTAGATAAGCATATTGGGGAGAAGGGAATAGAGGGTTATGCTGATAGATTTAGATGAGGAAAGACAGGAGGAGGCTCAAGTGGAGCATAAACGACGGCATGGACTGATTGGGTCGAATGGCCTGTTTCTGAGCTGTATATCCTATGTAATCCCGTATGCCTTCTTAACCACGTTATATACCTGTCCTGCTACCTTCAGGGATCTGTGGACATGCACTCCAAGGTCCCTCTGTTCCACTACACTTCTCAGTAACCTACCATTTATTGTGTATTCCCTTGCCTTTTTGACCCTCCCTAAATGCATTACCTCGCACCTCTCCGGACTGAATTCTATTTGCCACTTTTCTGCCCAATGATATCTTCCTGCAGTCTACAGCTTTCTTCCTCACTAACAACCACATAGCCAATTTTTGTATCATCTTCAAACTTCTTAATCATGTCCCCTACACTGAAGTCTAAATCATTGATATATACCACAAAAAGTAAGGGACCTAGTACTGAGCCCTGCGGAACCCCACTGGAAACAGCCTTCCAGTCACAGAAACACCCGTCGACCATTACCCTTTGCTTCCTGCCACTGAGCCAATTTTGGATTCAACTTGCCACTTTCCCTTGGATCCCATGGGCTTTTAATTTACTCACCAGTCTGCCATGTGGGACCTTGTCAAAAGCCTTGCTAAAATCCATGTAGACTACATTAAATGCACTGCCCTCACCGACTCTGCTTGTTACCTCCTAAAAAAATTCAATCAAGTTAGGCAGACATGACCTTCCCTTAACAAATCCATGCTGACTGTCCTTGATTAATCTGTACGTTTCTAAATGACGATTAATACTGTCCCTCAGAATTTTTTCCAATAATTTGCTCACCACCGAGGTTAGGCTGACTGGCCTGTAATTACTCGGTCTATTCCTTTCTCCCTTTTTAAGCAACGGTACAACGTTAACAGTCCTCCAGCACCACACCTGAAGCCTGGGAGGATTGGAAAATGATGGTCAGAGCCTCCGCTATTTCCTCCCATGCTTCTCTTAACAGCCTGGGATACATTTCATCCGAGCCTGGCGATTTATCT
Source organism: Squalus acanthias (assembly GCA_030390025.1). Classification (NCBI taxonomy): domain Eukaryota; kingdom Metazoa; phylum Chordata; class Chondrichthyes; order Squaliformes; family Squalidae; genus Squalus; species Squalus acanthias. The sequence goes on from CM059448.1 coordinate 365,459, forward strand.
ACTTTCAAAGATGCTAAACCCCTTAATATTTCCTCTCTCACTATGTTTATCTCATCTAATATTTCACACTCCTCCTTAACTACAATATCTGCATCATCCCTCTCTTTTGTGAAGACAGACGCAAAGTATTCATTAAGAACCATACCCACGTTTTCCGCCTCCATACACAAGTTACCTTTTTGGTCTCTAATAGGCCCTACATAAGAACAAAAGAATTAGGAACAGGAGTCGGCCATACAGCCCCTCGAGCCTGCTCCACAATTCACTAAGATTATGGCTGATCTTCGATCTCAACTCCACTTTCCCGCCCGATCCCCATATCCCTTGATTCCCCTAGATTCCAAAAATCTATCTATCTCAGCCTTGAATATACTCAACGACTCAGCATCCTTTCGGGTAGAGAATTCCAAAGATTCACAACCGTCTAAGTGAAGAAATTCCACCTCATCTCAGTCTTAAATGGCTGACCCCTTATCCTGAGACTATGCCCCCTAGTTCTAGACACTCCAGCCAGGGGAAACAACCTCTCAGTATCTACCCTGTCAATCCCCCTCAAAATCTTATATGTTTCAATGAGATTATCTCTCATTCTTCTAAATTCCAGAGAGCATAGGCCCAATTTACTCAATCTCTCCTCATAGGACAATCCTCTCATTCCAGGAATCAATCTGGTGAACCTTTGTTGCACCGACTCTTTCCTTAGTTATCCCCTTTCTCTTTATGTTTTTATAAAACATCTTTGGGTTTTCCTTGATTTTACTTGCCAGTACTTTTTCATGCCCTCTCTTTGCTTTGCTAATTTCCTTTTTATTTCACCCCTGCACTTTCTATACTCCTCCAGGCTTTCTGCAGTATTTAGTACTTGGTATCTGACATAAGCTTCCCTTTTTTGTCTTATCCTACCTTGTATGCCCCTTGACATCCAGGGGGCTCTAGATTTGGGAGTCCCACCCTTTTTCTTTGTGGGAACATATTTGCTCTGAACACTCACTATCTCCTCCTTGATGTGGAGATGCCGGTGTTGGACTGGGGTGGATAAATGTGAGAAGTCGCACAACACCAGGTTATAGTCCAACAGTTTTATTTGAAATCACAAGCTTTCGGAGCGCTGCTCCTTCGTCACCTGACGAAGGAGCAGCGCTCCGAAAGCTTGTGATTTCAAATAAAACTGTTGGACTATAACCTGGTGTTGTGCGACTTCTCACATTTATCTCCTCCTTGAATGCCTCCCACTGCTTTGACACTGATTTACCTTCAAGTAGCTGTTTCCAGTCCACTTTTCCTAAATCACATCTCAGCTTAGTAAAATTGGCCTTTTCCCAATTGAGAAGTTTTCTATCTTTGTCCTTTTCCATAACTACGCTAAATCTAACTGAATAATGATCACTACCACCAAAATGCTCTCCCACTGATACCCCTTCCACCTGCCCAGCTTCATTCCCTTAAACTAAGTCCAGAACCACCCCCTCTCTTGTTGGGCTTGCTACGTACTGGCTAAAAAAGTACTCCTGAATGCATTTTAAGAATTCTGTGCCCTCTATACCTTTTACACAGATTCTATTCCAGTTAATATTAGGGTAGTTGAAATCCCCTACTATTACTGCCCTATTGTTTTTGCATTTGTCAGAAATTTGCCTACATATTTGCTGTTCTACCTCCCTGATTATTTGAGGGTCTATGTGACTATGACAAAAGTAAACTATCGCTCCTCATCCTTCTTGACCTCTCTGCAGCCTTTGACACGGTTGACCACTCCATCCTCTTCCAATGCTTCCCCACCGTCGTCCAGCTGGGTGGGACTGCACTCGCCTGGTTCCATTCTTACCTATCTAATCATAGCCATACACCCAAAAAACTCGCGACCTAAAGAACAGATGGTGGGAGGAGAAAGCGCAGGAAATCCAGCAGCTAGCCGACAACCACGACGTGCGTGGATTCTTTAGCGCAGTCAAGACCACCTATGGCCCTAGCACCCAAGGTCCTACCCCACTGCGGGCCAAGAACGGAGAGGTACTCATCAAGGTCAGAGAGGCAGTCAGTGCCCGCTGGAAGGAGCACTTCGAAGATCTCCTTAACCGAGACTCTGTCTTCGACACGAGTGTCCTCAACATCCCGCAGCATGCTACCCACTACCATCTCAGCACAACCCCAGCCCGGCATGAGGTTGAAAAGGCCATCTAATAACTGAAAAACAACAAGGCCTCAGGAGCAGATAGAATCCCCGCCGAGGCACTAAAGCATGGCGGAGAAGCACTATTGGAGCGAATACATGAACTCATTTCTCTTATTTGGAAGGAGGAGAGCATGCCAGGGGATCTCAGAGACGCTGTAATTGTGACCATCTTCAAGAAAGGTGACAAGTCCAATTGCGGTAATTACAGAAGAGTTTCCCTGCTGTCTGCCACAGGGAAAGTCATCGCAAGAATCTCCTCAATCGCCTTCTCCCAGAGTCGCAATGCGGATTCCGCCCACTAAGGGGCACAGTGGACATGATCTTCATCGCGCGTCAAATACAAGAGAAATGCAGGGAACAGCACCAACCTGCTATACATGGCCTTCTTTGATCTCACAAAGGCCTTCGACACTGTCAACCGTGAGGGATTATGGAGTGTCCTCCTCAAATTCGGCTGCCCTCAAAAGTTTGTCACCATCCTCCGCCTGCTTCACGATGACATGCAAGCCGTGATCCTGACCAACGGATCCACCACAGACCCAATTCACGTACGGTCAAGCAAGGCTGTGTCATCGCACCAACGCTCTTCTCGATCTTCCTTACTGCAATGCTCCATCTCACCCTCAGTAAGCTCCCCGCTGGAGTGGAGCTAATTTACAGAACAAACGGGAAACTGTTCAACCTCCGTCGCCTCCAGTCCAGATCCAAGGTCGTCCCATCCTCTGTCATCGAATTACAGTATGTAGACGACGCTTGCGTCTGCACACACTCGAACTCCAACCCATCGTCAACACCTTCACCGAAGCGTACGAGAGCATGGTCCTTACACTAAACATCCGTAAGACAAAGGTCCTCTACCAACCTGCCCCCGCCACACAGTACTGCCCCCCCGATTATCAAAATCCACGACGAGGCCTTGGACAACGTGGACCACTTTCCATACCTCGGGAGCCTACTGTCAACAAGGGCAGACATCGATGACGAAGTCCAACACCGCCTTCAATGTGCCAGTGCAGCCTTCGGTCTAAGGAAGAGAGTGTTTGAAGACCAGGACCTCAAACCCGGCACCAAGCTCATGGTCTACAGAGCAGTAGTGATACCCGCCCTCCTGTATGCTTCAGAGACATGGACCATGTACAGTAGGCACCTCAAAACACTGGAGAGGTACCACCAACGCTGCCTCCACAAGATCCTGCAAATCCATTGGCAGGATAGGCGCACCAACGTCAGTGTTCTCGCTCAGGCCAACATCCCCAGCATCGAAGCTTTGACCACGCTCGATCAGCTCCGTTGGACGGGCCACATCGTCCGCATGCCCGATACGAGACTCCCAAAACAAGCGCTCTACTCGGAGCTCTGACACGGCAAGAGAGCCCCAGGTGGGCAGAGAAAACGCTTCAAGGACACCCTCAAAGTCTCCTTGAAAAAGTGCAACATCCCCACCGACACCTGGGAATCCCTGGCCCAAGACCGCTCAAAGTGGAGGAGAAGCATCCGGGAAGGCGCCGAACACCTCGAGTCTCTTCGCCGGGAGCAAGCAGAAGCCAAGCACAAACAGCGGAAGGAGCGCACGTCAACCCAAGCACCCCACCCACCCACCCCTTCAACCTCCGTCTGCCCCACCTGTGACAGAGGCTGTAGGTCCCGCATTGGACTCATCAGTGACCTGAGAACTCATTTTTAGTGTGGAAGCAAGTCATCCTCGGTTCCGAGGGACTGTCTAAGAAGAAGAAGGAGGATTATTTAAGGGTCTATGTGACTATGACAAAGGTAAACTATCCCTCCTCGTCCTTCTCGACCTGTCTGCAGCCTTTGACACGGTTGACCACTCCATCCTCTTCCAATGCTTCCCCACCGTCGTCCAGCTGGGTGGGACTGCACTCGCCTGGTTCCATTCTTACCTATCTAATCATAGCCAGAGAATCACCTACAATGTCTTCTCTTCCAGCTCCCGCATCGTTACCTCTGGTGTCCCCCAAGGATCTATCCTTGGCCCCCTCCTATTTCTCATCAACATGCTGCCCTTCGGCGACGTCATCTGAAAACACAGCGTCAGTTTCCAAATGTATGCTGACGACACCCAGCTCTACCTCACCACCACTTCTCTCAACCCCTCCACTGTCTCTAAATTGTCAGAATGCTTGTCCGACATCCAGTACTGGATGAGCAGAAATTTCCTCCAATTAAACATTGGGAAGACCGAAGCCATTGTCTTCGGTCCCCGCCACCAACTCCATCCCTCTCCCTAGCAGCTGTCTGAGATTGAGCCAGACTGTTCGCAACCTTGGTGTCATATTTGACCCTGAAATGAGCTTCCGACCACATATCCGCGCCATAACTAAGACTGCCTATTTCTACCTCTGTAACATCGCCCGTCTATGCCCTGCCTCAGCTCATCTGCTGCTGAAACCCTCATCCATGCCTTTGTTACCTCTAGACTTGACTATTCCAACGCACTCCTGGCTGGCCTCCCACATTCTACCCTACGTAAACTTGAGGTCATCCAAAACTCAGCTGTCCATGTCCATGTCCTAACTCACACCAAGTCCCGTTCACCCATCACCCCTGTGCTTGCTGACCTACATTGGCATCCGGTTAAGCAATGGCTTGATTTTAAAATTCTCATCCCTGTTTTGAAATCCCTCCATGGCCTCGTCCCTCCCTATTTCTGTAACCTCCTCCAGCCCCACAACCCCCCGAAATATTTGCGCTCCTCTAATTCTGGCCTCTTGAGCATCCCTGATTTTAATCGCTCAACCATTGGCGGCCGTGCCTTCAGCTGCCTAGGCCCTAAGCTCTGGAATTCCCTGCCTCAACCTCTCCGCCTCTCTATCTCTCTTTCCTCCTTTAAGACACTCTTTAAAACCTACCTCTCTGACCAAGCTTTTGGTCATCTGCCCTAATTTCTCCTTATGTTGCTCGGTGTCAAATTTTGTTGTATGACACTCCTGTGAAGCGCCTTGGGATGTTTTACTACGTTAAAGGCACTATATAGATACAAGTTGTTGTTGTTGTTGGTCTATAGTTCACTCCGAGCATTGTGATCGCCCCTTTTTGTTCTTCAATTCAACCCAAATGGCCTCATTTGATGATCCTTCTAAGATATCTTCCCTCCTCACAGCTGTAATTGTTTCTTTAACCAATATTGCGACCCCCCTCCTTTGTATCCTCCCCTCTCTATCTCGTCTGAAACTCTGTAACCAGGAATGTTGAGCTGCCACATTCCTGCCATTCTTTCGGCCATGTTTCAGTAATAGCTATGATGTCATACTTCCACGTGTCTATCTGTGCCCTCAGCTCATCTGCCTTATTTCCTAGACTCCTTGCATTAAAGTATATACCATTAAGCACTGCCAAACCCCTTTGTTGTCTATTTTCTAGCCTTTGTTCCCTCTGCCTTCCAAACTCACTTACTAATTTTCTGCCTTGAATAGCGTCCGCCGCAAATAGTATCGTTACGCCCCAGATTATGTTACTGTATTATTGGATATTGGACAGTACGGACACACTTCTAAATGCAAAAGGCTTTCTATCATTTATAGGAATGAGCAGCAGCACAGTACCCAAGGAAATATCTGAGGCAGATCCAAACATTACAACAAGACATTGGAGTAGTTGAGTCTGGAGGTGACAAAGACACGTATGATGGTTTCAGTGGCATACAGGCTAAGGTAGAAGTGGAGGAGGGTGATGTTAGGGAGGTTGAAGTAGGCTTTGTGATGGAGACGACATGGAGTGGGAAGCTCAGCTCAGGGTAGAACTGGACACTGAGGTTGAGAACAGTCTGGTTCAGCCTGAGGCAGCAGTCGGGGTGAGGGATGGAGTAAGTGGTGGGGGCAGAAGACAATGGCTGTAAATGGTGTGGATACCTGCCCCTTTGTGCTACTGACCCAATGCTCAGGATTTGGGATGGATTCAGCACTGGGGCAAACTGATGGCCAGAAGTTTCACCCTGCTGCACTTTAAGTGGCACAGATGGTCACCAGGACTCTCCAGGGCCTGATCTTTAAATTTATGGCTTGAAGAAAGGTCACTGGGAGCAAAGGTCACTGGGAGAAAAACTCCTAGACAAAGTAAGGACTGCAGGTAAGTAGGGTGTGCAGGGAGGGAGGAAGAAGGGGCACGGTGCTAGGCACAGAGGGTGAGTTGGGTCAAGAAATCAAGTGGGAAAAAAAGCGGGTTTTAAGCACCCGTAAAATAGGGAAAAGAAAAATGGTTTCCATTGTTGCTTGAGAGACTCTGAGCATACCAGAGTATCACCTAGTGGCCGGAGCCCGCAACTACCTTGTGATATGCAATAGTTTACATAGGAAAATTTCCATGATATATGTTTATAAACTATTTTAACATGTTAAATGTTGACATAAAAATGTTACCAAAGGTAGTGGCAAAAAGAAATGCACATATACATAAGATTTGCAATATATATTGTTTTTGCTTCTGTAGCTGTATAGGATTAATATTACAGTAATAAAGCTATTACTGACATTTGAGTAGCTTTATTCCTGTAATAGTAAGTACTTGCTTAAGCTAACGGAGTGTTTACTGCAAATGTGAAACATGGAACCTGCTAGGAGCTGACGGTTAATCATTGGTCTGTTACCTGGGAATTCATCATCTTCCTCGTCATTCTCATTGTTGTTGTTGCTGTTCTTGTTGCTTTGCTTGGCTTTTCCTGAAATTATGACAACTGTGTTATAGTCAGTACCAGAGCCTTTAAGCGACCAACAAATTCCTCATGTGTGTTTTACGTCCTATTTTAAACAATTTTTGTTCATGTGAACTTCATGCAACACTATCAAGAATGGAACTGTCTTCCTTCTTTGCAAAGCCACTTTCTGGCTTTTTGACAGCAGTAACAGCAACAGTATGACTTTTCCCAGTTGCTTAAATTATTAAATCTCCTTCTCCCATAGTTTCTTCCCCTGGGCAGGAAACTATGCGCAATAAATTCAAACATAACAACAACTTGCATTTATACAGTGCCTTTAACATAGTAAAACATCCCAAGGTGCTTCACAATGTGACAGTGGGTGATATTATATATATACTACCTGAGCCACGAGCAAATTTGGCTAGGGTAAATAAAATGAGAGAGTGAAATGCGTGGCTCAAAGACTGGTGTGGGAGAAATGGGTTTTGCTTCCTGGGACCAGTACTGGGACAGGAGAGAGCTGTTCCGTTGGGACGGACTTCACTTGGCCAGTGCTGGGACTAGAGTCCTGGCGAATCAAATAACTAGGGCTGTAGAGAGGGCTTTAAACTAATTAGTGGGGGGGAGGTTTCAAGAGAGCAAAAAATAAAAATGTCAGCGGAGAAGGCAATAGAGCAAAGTAGCAGTGGGGTAATTAAAAACCAGAGCGTGTCAGGAAGGGACAGAATATATAAAGATAAAGGTAAAGTAGTAAAGGGGGTAAAAGCAGGAATAAATTGTCACAAAACATATTTAAAAGTTCTTTATCTGAATGCACGCAGCATTCGTAACAAAATAGATGAGTTGACGGTACTAATAACTACGTATGGGTATGATCTTGTGGCCATTACAGAAACATGGCTGCAGGGTGACAACGACTGGGAATTAAATATGCCAGGGTATTTAACAATCAGGAAGGACAGGCAGGAAGGAAGAGGAGGTGGGGTAGCTATGTTAATAAAGGAAGGAATCACTGTATTACAGAGAAATGATATTGGGTCAAAGGATCAGGATAATGAAACAGTTTGGGTGGAGATAAGGAATAATAAAGGGAAAAAAACACTAGTGGGAGTAGTATATAGGCCTCCTAATAGTTGCAACTCTGCTGGAAGAAGTATTAATCAGGAAATAGTTGGGGCATGTAATAAGGGAACAGCTATAATTATGGGGGATTTTAACTATCATATTAACTGGACAAATCAAATTGGGCAGGGCAGCCTTGAGGAAGAGTTTATTGAGTGTATTAGGGATGGATTTCTTGAGCAGTATGTAACTGATCCTACAAGGGGGCAAGCAACCTTGGACCTGGTCCTGTGTAATGAGTCAGGATTAATTAATAATGTCCTAGTTAAGGATCCCCTTGGAATGAGTGACCATAACATGGTTGAATTCCATGTCCAATTAGAGGGTGAGAAGGTTGGTTCTCAGACAAGCGTACTGAGCTTGAATAAAGGAGACTATGATGGTATGAGAGCGGAATTGATTAAAGTGGACTGGGAAAATAGATTAAAGGGTAAGACGGTACATGAGCAGTGGTGTTCATTTAAGGAGTTATTTTACAACTTTCAAAAAATATATATTCCACTGAGGAAAAAAGGGTGTAAAAGAAATGACAGCCATCCGTGGCTAAGTAAAGAAATTAAGGATAGTATTCAACTAATAACAAGGACATATAAGGTAGCCAAACTTAGTGGGAGGATAGAAGATTGGGAAGTCTTCAAAAGATAGCAAAAAGTAACTAAAGGATTGATTAAGAAAGGGAAGATAGATTTTGAAAATAAATTAGCAAAAAATATAAAAACAGATAGCAAGAGTTTCTATAGTTATATAAAAAGAAAAAGGGTGGCTAAGGCAGTAGGTCCCTTAGAGGATGAGACCGGGAAATTAATGGTGGGAAACATGGAGATGGCAAAAATGCTGAACAAATATTTTGTTTCAGTCTTTACGGTAGAGGACACTAAGAATATCCCAACACTGGACAAACAGGGGGCTCTAGGGGGGGAGGAGCTAAATACGATTAAAATCACTAAGGAATTGGTACTCAGTAAAATAATGGGACTCAAGGCGGATAAATCCCCTGGACCTGATGGCTTACATCCTAGGGTCTTGAGGGAAGTGGCAGTAGGGATTGTGGATGCTTTGGTAATAATTTTCCAAAATTCCCTGGACTCAGCAAAGGTCCCGGCAGATTGGAAAACTGCTAATGTAACACCCTTATTTAAAAAGGGTAGTAGGCAGAAGGCTGGAAATTATAGACCAGTTAGTCTAACATCTGTGGTGGGTAAAATTTTGGAGTCTATTATTAAGGAGACAGTAACGGAACATTTAGATAAACATAATTTAATAGGACATAGTCAGCATGGCTTTATGAAGGGGAAGTCATGTCTGACAAATTTGCTTGAGTTCTTTGAGGACATAACGTACAGGGTGGATAAAGGGGAACCAATGGACGTAGTGTATTTAGACTTCCAGAAGGCATTCGACAAGGTGCCACATAAAAGATTATTGCTCAAGATAAAAAATCACTGGATTGGGGGGAATATTCTGGCATGGGTGGAGGATTGGTTATCTAACAGGAAGCAGAGAGTTGGGATAAATGGTTCATTCTCGGACTGGCAACCAGTAGCCAGTGGTGTTCCGCAGGGGTCGGTGCTGACTCCCCAACTCTTTACAATCTATATTAACGATTTGGAGGAGGGGACAGAGTGTAACATATCAAAGTTTGCAGATGATACAAAGATGGGAGGGAAAGTAGAAAGTGAGGAGGACATAAAAAACCTACAAGGGGATATAGACAAGCTGGGTGAATGGGCGGAGATTTGGCAGATGCAATACAATATTGGAAAATGTGAGGTTATGCACTTTGGCAGGAAAAATCAGAGAGCAAGTTATTATCTTAATGGCGAGAAACTGGAAAGTACTGCAGTACAAAGGGATCTGGGGGTCCTAGTGCAAGAAAATCAAAAAGTTAGTACGCAGGTGCAGCAGGTGATCAAGAAGGCCAACGGAATGTTGGCTTTTATTGCTAGGGGGATAGATTATAAAAACAGGGAGGTATTGCTGCAGTAATATAAGGTATTGGTGAGACCACATCTGGAATACTGCATACAGTTTTGGTGTCCATACTTAAGAAAAGACATACTTGCTCTCGAGGCAGTGCAAAGAAGGTTCACTCGGTTGGTCCCCGGGATGAGGGGGTTGACATATGAGGAGAGGTTGAGTAGATTGGGACTCTACTCATTGGAGTTCAGAAGAGTGAGAGGCGATCTTATTGAAACATATAAGATTGTGAAAGGGCTTGATCGGGTGGATGCGGTAAGGATGTTCCCAAGGATGGGTGAAACTAGAACTAGGGGGCATAATCTTAGAATAAAGGGCTGCTCTTTCAAAACTGAGATGAGGAGAAACTTCTTCACTCAGAGGGTAGTAGGTCTGTGGAATTTGCTGCCCCAGGAAGCTGTGGAAGCTACTTCATTAAATAAATTTAAAACAGAAATAGACAGTTTCCTAGAAGTAAAGGGAATTAGGGGTTACGGGGAGCGGGCAGGAAATTGGACATGAGGCTGAGTTCGGATCGGTCGAGGCCCTGTAGGTGGCGTTGCGGGCCCAGGGGCTGAGTGGCCGGGTCCTGCTCCTACTTCTTGTGTTCTTTAGATTTGAGGTGAGGATCAGATCAGCCATGATCTTATTGAATGGCGGAGCAGGCTCGAGGGGCCGATTGGCCTACTCCTGCTCCTATTTCTTATGTTCTTATACAATTGATCTCAGCATCCCTGAACTAAGGAGGGGGAACTATGCATGGCTCCTGCTCCAAGCCACTGCCCAGTGACGCCTCCTGCAGTATGCATGCCAGGGGAGGACAGGATTGGATCTAGTTGTGATGTCCTATTTGGTGAACTCACTGTCCAGGCTTACACCTGAAGAATGGCCACTTGGCTGAAGTACAGAAGGGTCACCAGTGCCTGTGGAACTGTAATACACATTAGTTCAGAAAAGTTAGGAGTAGCTTATCAGAATGAAACTGGAGAAGGAAATATCTAGTGCATATATTAATAAAATCATTTTATATATGGTAACCATTTGTGTACCCACAAGCAGAAGAGAAGGTGGACAGTTAGATTCACATACACTAATAGAACCATAGACTTTACTGCACAGGAGGAGTCCATTCATCCCATCATGCCTGTGCTGGTGCTAGCTCTTAAACTGGAACTGTCCAGTCTAATAACATTCCCTCTCCTTTTCTAATCTCCCTTTTCAAATATGTATCCAGTTCCCATTTAAATTATGTTACAGTCTCTGCTTCAATAGCCACTTATAGTAAAGGATTCCATGTTCTAATAATCTTAGATATGGGAGTGGTGCCAGAGGATTGGAGGATTGCAAATGTTACACCACTTGTTCAAAAAAGGGGAGAGGGATAAACCCAGCAACTACATGCCAGTCAGCTTAACATCAGAGGTGGGGAAACTTTTAATTACTTTTAGAGACAATAATCTGGGACAAAATTAATTGGCATTTGGGAAAATGAAAGTCAGCACAGATTTGTTAAAAACAAAGTGCTTGACTAACTTGATTGAGTTCTTTGATGAAGTAATGGAAAGGGTTGATAAGGGTAGTGCGGTTGATGCTGTGTATTTGGACTTTCAAAAGGTGTTTGATAAAGTTCCTCATAATAGACCTGTTAACAAAATTGAAGCCCATAGGATTAAAGGGGCAGTGGCTGCTTGGGTCCTAAATTAGCTAAAGGACAGAAAGCAGAGAGTAGTGGTGAACGGTTGTTTTTCAGACTGGAGGGAAGTGTACAGTGGTATTTCCCAGGGGTTGGTATTGGGACCACTACTCTATTTGATATATATTAATGACCTGGATTTGGGTATACAGGGAATAATTTCAAAGTTTTCAGATAACATAAAACTCGGAAATGTAGTAACAGTGAGGAGGATAGTAACAGACTTCAGGAGGACATAGACAGACTGGTAAAATGGGCTGACACATGGCAGATGATATTTAACACAGAGAAGTGTGAAGTGATGCATTTCTGAAGGAAAATTAAGGAGAGGCAATATGAACTGAATGGTACAATTTTAAAAGGGGTTCAGGAACACAGAGACCTGTGGGTTGGCGTACAGAAATCTTTGACGGAGCCCGGACAAGTTGATAAGGCTGTTAAAAAAGCACACGGGATCCTTGGCTTTATAAATTGCGGCATAGAGTACAAAAGCAAGGAAGATATGGTAAACCTTTATAAACGCTGGTTAGGCCACAACTGAAGTATTGTATCCAATTCTGGGCACCACACTTTAGGAAGGATGTCAAGACCTTGGAGAGGGTGCAGAGGAGATTTACTAGAATGGTACCAGGGATGGTTAAGGGGAGATTAAATAGAGGTGTTCAAAGTCATGAAGGGCTTTGATAAGAGTAAATGAGGAGAAACTGTTTCCAGTGGCAGAAGGGTCGGTAACCAGAGGACACAGATTTAAGGTAATTGGCAAAAGAGCCAGAGGTGAAATAAGGAGAAATCTTTTTACGCAGCGAGTTATTATGATCTGGAATGCACTCCCTGAAAGGGTGGTGGAAGCAGATTCAACAGTAACTTTGAAAAGGGAATTGGATAAATACTTGAAAAGGAAAATAATACTGGGCTAAGAGGAAAGAGCAGGGGAGTGGGACTAATTGGATAGCTCTTTCAAAGAGCTGGTACAGGCACAATGAGCTGAATGGCCTCCTTCTGTACTGTATCATTCTATGATTCTATGAACATAGTAAAACATCCCATAGTGTTTCACAGGAGTGTAATCAGACAAAAATTGAAACCGAGCCAAAGAAAGAGACATTAGGACAGGTGACCAAAAGTTTGGTCAAAGAGGAAGGATTTAAGCAGCGTACTAAAGGAGAGGGACGTAGAGAGGTGGAGAGGTTTATAGAGGGAATTCCAGAACTTAGGGTCTAGGCCGTTGAAGGCACAGTCACCAATGGTGGGGTGAAGTAAGTGAGCATGCACAAGAAGCCAGAGTTAGAGGAGCGCAGAGATTTTGGAGGATTGTAGGGATGGAGGTGGTTACAGAGATAGGGAGGTGCGAGGCCATGGAGGGATTTAAACACAAGGATGAGAATTTTAAAATTGAGGCGTTGGTGGACCAGGAGCCAATGTAGGTCATCAAGGGTGAACGGGACTTGGTGCGAGTTAGGATACGGGGCACCAGGGTTTTGAATGAGCTCAAGTTTATGGAGGGTGGAAGATGGGAGGCCGGCCAGGAGAGCATTGGAATAGTTCAGTCTTGAGGTAACAAAAAGCATGGAAGAGGGTTTCAGCAGCGATGGGACCGAGATAGGGGCAGAGACGGACGATGTTAAGGAGGTGGAAGTAGGCAGTCTTTGTGATATACAGGATATGGAGTTGGAAGCTCAACTAAGGGTCCAATAGGACACCAAGGTTGTGAACAGTCTGGTTCAGCCTGAGACAGTGACAAGGAAGAGGGATGGAGTCGGTGGCTTGGGAACGAAGTTTGTGGCGGGGACCGAAGACAAAGGCTTCAGTCTTCCCGATGCTTATTGGAGGAAATTTCACCTCATCCAAGACCAGTCACACCTGTCCCTGAACTTGGACAACAGTTCGTCAATGCTCCATGCCGCCTCCACCCTACCGACATTAACTTTATCCCACCATGGGACCTCTGACGAGTTTTCCCAATGTCCATTCGCGTGCGTATTTTGGCTGCCGCTCCGGACCCAAGCCCATCACTTCTATTACTACTTTCTTCTCCCCATTTTTACTTCTTTTCTCTTTACCCCTTGTAGACCCCTCTCTCCTGTCATCATGCCTTCTTTCATTTCTCCCCTGTCGGGTACTCTGCCCTCCCAAATCCCTACCCCAACCCTTCAGCACTCCTTCACCTTCCTACTCTCCTGCCGCCGTCCTATGCTTGACTCCCTCTTAGATAAGCCTACAGATTCCCTTGGCATCCTCCGAAGGGCCCATCGAGGCACTCATCCCTACTCCTTACAAACAGCAACGCCAACTGCCCCATCCTACTCTCTCGCCAACCTTCCCGCCCAGCGCACCCACTGGGGACTAATCTTGCCAATCTCCTCCCCATCCAACTCACCCTTCCCGGTGCTGACCATGTGGATCAGCTATCACCGCTCCTCTCCGCATCCCCCTCCAGAATGTCTGTTCACTTGTGAACAAGGCCCTTGCCATCCATGAGCTTATTGTGGATGATAGCATCAACATCATGGCCTTGACGGAAACCTGGCTGAGGGGTGATGACAGTTTCCCCCTAAATGAAGCCTCCCCGCCTGGCTATACCCTTCACCACTTGCCTCGCCCAGACCATCGCGGTGGCGGTGTGGCTCTTATCACCAAATCACACCTTGGTCTGTCCCCCTACTCCTCTGGCACTTTCTCCTCCTTTGAGCATCTCATCTTGTTCCACCCCTCTCACCTCTCATTTAAAATCCTCATTCTCTACCGCCCACCCAAGTACCATAAAAATTTTCTCACTGAGATATCTTCACTGACTGAGATATCTTCATTGCTTTCCTCCCTCAGCCTCTACACCGAGCAACTTCTCATCCTCGGTGATTGCAACCTCCATCTTAATTCATCATGCTCTCTCTCCTCCCTCCAATCCTCCCTTAATCTCTCCCTCCATGTAAACTCCCCAACCCATATTCATGGCCCCCCCTTCACCTTGCCATCTCACGTGGCCTTGCTACTCCCATCGTGTCAATCACAGATAAGGCCATCTCTGATCACTTCCTTGTATCGCTCTCCACCCACATTCCCTTTCCCCCTCCCAACCCTACTTCCTTCTGTGTACTCCCAGGGAAAAAAATCTCTCCCAATTCACTTACAACTGCACTTTCAAAATCCCAACTGTCTAGCCTTTGGCCCTCCATTCACCATGACATTTCTGTAGCTACCAATCTGTTCACCACACCCTCACCTCCACCTTTGAGCCCCAGACCCTTTTAAAACCATTACTCTCTCTCACCCTGCCGTTCCCCCTGGTGCAGCTTCATCTCCACTCCCTTAAGCCCAAGGAATGCAGACTTGAATGGATATGGTGGACAACTGGTTTAGCCATTCACCGCCAGATCTGGCTGGACCACATAAAGCACTATCGAGTCCTGCTCTCGTCTGCCAAAACCGCTCACTATTCTAGGGTCATTCTGGAAAGCAAAGATAACTCCCAGCTTCTTTTCTCTACTGCAAACAGTCTTCTTAAATGCAGATAGTGTTTTGTGCAGAGGTAAGTCATTCACCAGGCAGTTATGTGCTTTCTTGGAGCTAGGGGTAAGGACACAGATAGCAGGCTGGATGCTTTGCTGAAGAGGGAATGCAAGATCTCTGTGATTGCTTTACATAAATAGCTACAAATGATATCGTAGGTAGTCTGTCCTGATTAGCATAGAACGCCCAGTAAATTTAAGAATGAAGGTCCAGAGATGTGCACCCCACGCCTCCCCCCTCCCAACCTCCTCCCGTCTGTCATGGTGGGGGTTAATATCTAGGCCATGGTCTCTGGTTTGTCAGAAAGGAAGAGCAGAATCATTGACTTCACTGACTGCCTGGAAGTTCTGAGTAAAAACGAGAACCTGGTGTTTATCGACAACCAGAGGATATTTGGTGAAGAATGCAAGCTTTTCAGGAGGGATGGGATTCATCTAAACTGGTTCAGGGCTGAAAGGTTGGCCCTGAATGTAGAAACCGGGATATATTTTATTGGGACTGGGCTCCTGCTGCTTTTGAACTCTCCTGGGTTTTGGCGCTCTCGCTCTGCTCCTGCTGCTTTTGAACTCTCCTGGGTTTTGGCGCTCTCGCTCTGCTCCTGCTGCTTTTGAACTCTCCTGGGTTTTGGCGCTCTCGCTCTGCTCCTGCTGCTGCTGCTTTTGAACTCTCCCGGGTTTAGCCCAGGCTGTGTTGCCTGCCCGGTGCCAGGGTTAAGGACATCTCCTCTGGGCTGGAGAGAAACTTGGAGTGGGAAGGGGAAGATCAAGTTGTCATGGTCCACGTAGGTACCAATGACATAGGTAGGACAAAGAAAGAGGTTCTGCTGAGAGAGTATGAGCAGCTAGGGGCTAAATTAAAAAGCAGAACCACAAAGGTAATAATCTCTGGATTACTACCTGAGCCATGAGTGAATTTGCATAGGGTAAATAAGATCAGAGAAATGAACGAGTGGCTCAAAGACTGGTGTGGGAGAAATGGGTTTCGATTTGTGGGGCACTGGCACCAGTACTGGGATAAGAGAGAGCTGTTCCGTTTGGACGGGCTTCACTTGAACCATGCTGGGGCTAGAGTCCTGGCAAATCGAATAACTAGGGCTGTAGAGAGGGCTTTAAACTAAATAGTGGGGGGGAGGATCCAGGTGAGCGGGAAAATAAAAAGTCAATGAGAAATGAGAAAGCAATAGAGCAGGCTAGAGATGGGGGAAATAATAACCAGAGTGTGACAGGAAGGGACAGAATGTTTAAAAATAAGAGTGTAACAGAAAAAAAGACCAAAACAAGGAGAAATGGTAAAAAGACAAAGTTAAAAGCTCTATATCTGAATGCACGCAGCATTCGTAACAAGATAAATGAGTTGACGGCACAAATAGATACAAATGGGTATGATCTGATCGCCATTACAGAGACGTGGTTGCAAGGCGACCAAGGCTGGGAACTGAATATTCCAGAGTATATGATAATTCGGAAGGATAGAAAGAAAGGAAAGGGAGGTGGGGTGGCTTTGTTGGTAAAAGATGGGATCAGTGCAGTGGTGAGAAGTGATATTGGCTCAGAAGACCAAGATGTAGAATCGGTTTGGGTGGAGATAAAAAATAAGGGACAAAAGTCTCTGGTGGGCATAGTCTACAGGGCCCCGAACAGTAGCAATGCTGTTGGACAGAGTATAAATCAACAAATAATGGAGGCCTGTAAAAAAGGTACGGTAATAATCATGGGTGATTTTAATCTCCATATTGATTGGACAAAAACAAGGGCATATAAGGTAGCGAAATCTAGTGGGAGGACAGAGGATTGGGAAAACTTTAAAAGGCAGCAAAAAATAACAAAAAGATTGATTAAGAAAGGGAAGATAGATTATGAAAGTAAATTAGCAAAAAATATAAAAACAGATAGTAAGAGTTTTTATAGTTATATAAAAAGAAAAAGGGTGGCTAAAGTAAATGTTGGTCCCTTAGAGGATGAGACCGGGAAATTAATGGTGGGAAATATGGAGATGGCAAAAACACTGAATGAATATTTTGTATCAGTCTTTACAGTAGAGGACACTAAGAATATCCCAACACTGGACAAACAGGGGGCTATAGGGGGAGAGGAGCTAAACACGATCAAAATCACTAAGGAAGTGATACTCGGTAAAATAATGGGACTCAAGGCGGATAAATCACCTGGACCTGATGGCTTACATCCTAGAGTCTTGAAGGAAGTGGCGGTAGGGATTGTAGATGCATTGGTAATAATTTTTCAAAACTCCCTGGATTCCGCTAAGGTCCCGGCAGACTGGAAAACTGCTAATGTAACACCCTTATTTAAAAAGGGCAGTAGACAGAAGGCTGGTAACTATAGACCGGTTAGCCTAACATCTGTGGTAGGTAAAATTTTGGAGTCCATTATTAAGGAAACAGTAACAGGACATTTGGATAATCATAATTTAATAGGACAAAGTCAGCATGGTTTTACGAAGGGGAAGTCATGTTTGACAAATTTGCTGGAGTTCTTTGAGGAAGTAACATATAGAGTGGATAAAGGGGAACCAGTGGACGTAGTGTATTTAGACTTCCAAAAGGCATTTGACAAGGTGCCACACAAAAGATTATTGCTTAAGGTAAAAAATCACGGGATTGGGGGTAATATTCTGGCATGGATAGAGGATTGGCTATCTAACAGAAAGCAAAGAGTTGGGATAAATGGTTCATTCTCAGACTGGCAATCAGTAACTAGTGGTGTTCCACAGGGGTCAGTGCTGGGTCCCCAACTCTTCACAATCTATATTAACGATTTGGAGGAAGGGACCAAGTGTAACATATCAAAATTTGCAGATGATACAAAGATGGGAGGGAAAGTAGTGAGTGAGGAGGACATAAAAACCTGCAAGGGGACATAGACAGGCTAAGTAAGTGGGCAGAGATTTGGCAGATGGAATACAACACTGGAAAGTGTGAGGTGATGCACTTTGGCAGGAAAAATCCTAGAGCAATTTATTATCTTAATGGCAAGAAACTGGAGAGTACTGAAGTGCAAAGGGATCTGGGGGTCCTGGTGCACGAAACTCAAAAGGTTAGTATGCAGGTGCAGCAAGTGATTAAGAAGGCAAATGGAATGTTGGCTTTCATTGCTAGGGGGATAGAATATAAAAATAGGGAGGTATTGCTTCAGTTGTACAAGGTATTGGTGAGACCGCACCTGGAATACTGCATACAGTTTTGGTGTCCTTACTTAAGGAAAGACATCCTTGCTCTCGAGGCAGTGCAAAAAAGGTTCACTCGGTTAATCCCGGGGATGAGGGGGTGGTCATATGAGGAGAGGTTGGGTAGATTGGGACTCTACTCATTGGAGTTCAGAAGAATGAGAGGCGATCTTATTGAAACATATAAGATTGTGAAGGGGTTGGATCGGGTGGATGCGGGGAGGATGTTCCCGATGACGGGTGAGACGAGAACTAGGGGACATAGTCTTAGAATAAGGGGCTGCTCTTTCAAAACTGAGATGAGGAGGAACTACTTCACTCAGAGGGTGGTAGGTCCATGGAATATGCTGCCACAAAAAGCTGTAGAAGCTACAACATTAATTAAATTTAAAACAGAAATAGACAGTTTCCTAGAAGTAAAGGGCATTAAGGGTTACGGGGAGCGGGCAGGAATTTGGACATGAGTCTAGGTTCGGATCGGTCATGGCCCTGTGGGTAGTGGAGCGGGCCCAGGGACTGTGTAGCCTGATTCTGCTCCTATTTCGTGTGTGCAATTCTGTTAGATGCAGGAGATGGTTCTGTGATAGATAGTAGATTGGCGGTTAGGATCAGATCAGCCATGATCTTATTGAATGGCGGAGCAGGCTCGAGGGGCCGATTGGCCTACTCCTGCTCCTATTTCTTATGTTCTTATGTTCTTATGATAGCCTGGAGGAGGAGTTCATAGAGTGCATCTGGGATGTTTTCCTAGAACAGTATGTAATGGAACCAACCAGGGAGCAGGCTATCTTGGATCTGGTACTATGTAATGAGACAGAATTAATAAATGATCACACAGTAAAGGATCCTCCAGGAAAGAGTGATCGTAGCATGGTTGAATTTCAAATTCAATTGGAGGGTGAGAAAGTTGTATCCCAAACCAGTGTCCTGATCTTAAACAAAGGCAATTATAATGGCATGAGGGCAGAACTGGCTAAAGTGGACTGGAAAAACAAATTAAAGGGTAAGGAAGTTGAAATGCAGTGGCAGGCATTTAAGGAGATATTTCATAACTCTCAACAAAAATATATCCCAGTGAGAAAGAAAGATTTTAAGAGAAGGGAGCACCATCCGTGGCTAACTAAGGAAGTAAAGAATGGTATCAAATTGAAAACGATGGCATACAATGTTGCCAAGATTGGTGGGAGACCAGAGGATTGGGAAATTTTTAAAAACCAGCAACGGATGACTAAAAAAATAATAAAGAGAGGAAGATGAATTATGAGAGTAAGCTGGCAAGAAACATTAAAACAGATAGTAAGAGCTTCTACAGGTATATAAAAAGGAAGAGGGTAGCTAAAGTAAACATTGGTCCCTTAGAGGATGAGACTGGGGAATTAATAATGGGGAACGGGGAAATGGCAGAGACTCTGAACAAATATTTTGCATCTGTCTTCACTGTAGAAGACACTAGCAACATCCCAATAATGGATAATCAAGGGGCCACAGGGAGTGGGGAACTAAAGACAATCACTATCACTAAGGAAATAGTACTCGGTAAAATAATGGGACTAAAAGACGACAAGTCCCCTGGACCAGATGGCCTGCATCCCAGGGTCTTAAAAGAAGTGGCTGCAGAGATAGTGGATGCATTGGTTGCAATATACCAAAATTCCCTGGACTCTGGAGAGGTCCCAGCGGATTGGAAAACCGCAAATGTAACACCCCTATTTAAGAAAGGAGGGAGCCAGAAAGCAGGAAACTATAGACCAGTTAGCCTAACATCTGTCGTTGGGAAAATGCTGGAGTCCTTCATTAAGGAAGCAGTAGCAGGGCAGAAAAACATACTGCAATCAAACAGAGTCAGCATGGTTTTAGGAAAGGGAAATCATGTTTAACAAATTTGCTGGAGTTCTTTGAGGATGTAACAAGCAGAGTGGACAAGGGTGAGCCAGTGGATGTGGTGTATTTGGATTTCCAGAAGGCATTCGATAAGGTGCCACATAAAAGGTTACTGCATAAGATAAGAGCTCACAGAATTGGGGGGTAATATATTAGCATGGATAGAGAATTGGCTAACTAACAGAAAGCAGAGAGTCGGGATAAATGGGTCATTTTCCAGTTGCCAAACGGTAACTAGTGGGGTGCCACAAGGATCGGTGCTGGGGCCCCAATTATTTACAATCTACATTAATGACTTGGATGAAGGGATCGAGTGTAATGTAGCCAAGTTTGCGGATGATACAAAGATGGGTGGGAAAGCAAGTTGTGCAGAGGACTCAAAGAATCTGCAAAGGGATATAAACAGGCTAGGTGAGTGGGCAAACATTTGGCAGATGGAGTATAATGTAGAAAAGTGCGAGGTTATACACTTTGGCAGGAAAAATAAAAAAGCAAACTATTATTTAAATGGAGAGAGATTACAAAATGATACAGTTCAGAGGGACCTGGGGGTCCTTGTGCATGAAACACAAAAAGTTAGCATGCAGGTACAGCAAGTAATCAAAAAGGCAAATGGAATGTTGGCCTTTATTTCAAGGGGGTTGGAGTATAAAAGCAGGGAAGTCCTGCTACAACTGTACAGGGTATTGGTGAGACCACACCTTGAGTACTGCATACAGTTTTGGTCTCCTTATTTAAGGAAGAATATACTTGCATTGGAGGCAGTTCAGAGACGATTCACTAGGTTAATTCCAGAGATGAGGGGGTTGACTTATGAGGAAAGGTTGAGCAGGCTGGGCCTATACTCATTGGAATTTAGAAGAATGAGAGGTGATCTTATCAAAACATATAAGATACTGAGGGGGCTCAACAGGGCAACACGGTGGCATAGTGGTTAGCACTGTTGCCTCACAGCGCCAGGGACCCGGGTTCGAATCCGGCCTCGGGTGACTGTCTGTGTGGGATTTGCACATTCTCCCCGTGTCTGCGTGGGTTTCCTCCTGGTGCTCCGGTTTCCTCCCACAGTCCAAAGATGTGCGGGTTAGGTTGATTTGGTTATGATAAATTGACCCTTAGTGTTAGGGGGATTAAATACGTGGGGTTGGTGGGATATGTGTCGGTGCAGGCTCGATGGGCTGAAATGGCCTCTATCTGCATTGTGGGGATTCTGTGATTCTGTGACATGGTAGATACAGAGAGGATGTTTACCCTCATGGGGAAATCTAGAACTCGGGGACACAGTCTCAGAATAAAGAGTCACCCTTTTAGAACTGGGATGAGGAGGAACTTCTTCTCTCAGAGGGTCGTAAATTTGTGGAATTCTCTGCCCAGAGAGCTGTGGAGGCTGGGTCATTAAATACATTTAAAGTGGAGATAGACAAATTTTTGCAAGTGAAGGGTTATGGGGAGCGGGCTGGGAAGTGGCTTTGCGCCCTAGATCAGCCATGATCTTATTGAATGGCAGAGCAGGCTCGAGGGGCCAAGTGGCCTATTCCTGCTCCTATTTCTTATGTTCTGTGTTCTGTAGAATTGAGGACCAAAGTGCAGCTGCTAAAACTTATTACAAGGAACAAGGCAATTTCTGAAAGGAAACCTTGTGAGGCTTATAGGGAGGCCTAAAGTGTTTGTGTGTAAAAGCTATTAGTATTAGTGTTGGAATTGCGAGCATTTGCTTCTCTAGAGGATTTATATACAAGTATCTTTGAAACATGGTTGAATCTTAATGATCGTTCTAAAGTTCAGCTGAAAGTGCACAGAGGAATTTTGAAAGGATAGGGCAGGGGTCAACAGGTCACAGGGGTGGCGGTGGGGATGGATAGGCCAGAGACAGAAAAGAGAGTATGATAGAATAATTATATATGAGCTCTGGATGGAACAAATGGTTGATTCTCACACTGGCCTTTGTTTTGATGCATGTTCCCAGCAATAGGACACAGGAGTGGGTGAGCATTTAAAGAATGGGGAAAACCCAAGTATACATCCTTATTTTTTATTGTTAGGGTCTGGCCTCAAGAAAAGAAGAACTTTGGACCTGGACCTTGCTCCCGGTTCAGATACTGTAACATTTGATGAAGTTATGATGATTGCAGATGCTCCAGGGCACCATGGAGTTCGGGTGTAGGATCACACCTTAATCTGCCACAACATCCCATTCTTCATCCCTGTTTCAACTTTTTATAATAACAAAGCTGCCTACTGGAAAAATCATTGCAGATTTACTAAGATCTAAGAAAAAAAGCTGATAATTTTACTTGAGAACTCTTCATGTCCTTCCAACTTGTTGTTGTTGTTGTTGCTGTTATTCCCAACACTGAATTCCGCTACAACTAAAACAGAAAAGTTCTTTTACTATTTATTTTCCATAATCTCAATCAAAAGTTAACACAGTTAAATAATATATAAAATCTCACAGTAAAAACATAAAATGACAGCAGAGTAGGAGCTAATATGACCATTCGGCCTATGTAGGTGCCAGCTCTTCAACTGCAACTGCATGTTGGCGGTCTGCACAGAGCGGGATTGAACAGAGTGAACTTGAACAGAGTGCTTTGTTTGGGAATTTGGAAAGAGTGGGAATTCGGAGAAGAGAGGGAAGGAGTTGTTGCTTTTTGCCTACACTACTTGTCGTGCTTTGTGTTACAGGTAAATATTTAATTTCAGTACCTTAACTTAATCTAGATCAAGTAAGTAGTCAGGAAACTACACTGTAAACTAAGTTACCTAATTACAAATTTAATTAAATTTAATTTAAAAAATCAAGGTCATATAGGGATGGCAGTGCAGGTGGTGTGCCGAAACTGCAGCATGTGGGAGTTTGTGGAGAGCATTGTGATCCCGGACAACCACGTTTGCAGTAAGTGCCTGCATCTTGAGGAACTTCAGCTCAGAGTTTTTGAGCTGGACTCTGAGTTGCAGACATTGCGGGGCATCAGGGATGGGGAGAGTTACCTGGACAATTTGATCCAGGAGGCAGTCACACCCCTTAGGTTAGGTAGTGGTACAGGTCTGGTTAGTGGTCAGGAACAGGAGGGTGTGACTGCAACTCAGGAAGGTAGGGGACCCCAGGTGCAGTGCTGGAGGAGCCTCAGCCTTTGCCCTTGTCCAACAGGTATGAGGTTCTTGCTGCCTGTGTGGATGAGGGAAAAGCCTGCAGGATGAATGAGCAGGCTGGCCATGGCACCATGGTGCAGGAGGCCATTCAAGTAGGGGGAGTGAAAGGGAATGTAGTTCTGGTAGGGGACAGTATAGTCAGCGGGTAGATACTGTTCTCTGCAGTCGCGACCGAGAGTTCTGAAGGTTGTGTTGCCTGCCCGGTGCCAGGGTTAAAGACATCTCCTCACGGCTGGAGAAGAACTTGGAGTGGGAGGGGGAGGGGGAGGATCCAGTTGTCGTGGTCCACGTCGGAACCAACGACATAGGTAGAACTAGGAATGAGGTTCTGCTGAGGGAGTTTGAGGAGCTAGGATCTAAATTAAAAAGCAGAACCTCAAAAGTAATAATCTCTGGATTGTTACCTGAGCCACGTGCAAATTGGCATAGGGACAAACAGATTAGAGGTTTAAATGCGTGGCTCAAAGAGTGGTATGGGAGGAAGGGGTTTCGGTTCATGGGGCACTGGCACCAGACTGGGGAAAGAGGGAGCTGATTCGTTGGGACGGGTTCCACTTAAACCGGGCTGGGACCAGTGTCCTGGCGAATCGAATAACTAGGGCAGTAGACCGGGCTTTAAACTAATGAAAGGGGGGGGCGGGAGGATTCAGGAAAAAGTAATTTTAAAAGCAGCAAGAGAAATGTCAAGGCTCAAGAGCAGAGTAGAGTTTTGGGTAAAAATAAGCAGAGTGGGTCAGGAAGGGACAGAGAGAGTAACAAAGGTAATAAGGCATCAGTGACTGAGGTGACATCAGGGAAAAAGAGAAGTAAGTCAAAGCTAAAGGCACTATGTCTGAATGCGCAAAGCATTCGCAACAAAATAGATGGATTAAAAGCGCAGATAGAAATTAACAGGTTTGATCTAATAAACATACGGAGACGTGTTTGCAAAGTGGCCAAGGTTGGGAACTAAATATTCCAGGATACATAACTTTTAGAAGGGATAGGCAAAATGGAAAAGGAGGAGGGGTAGCCCTGATAATAAAGGATGGGATAAAGACAGTAAAGAGAAAGGATCTTAGCTCCGAAAATCAAGAAGTAGAATCAGTTTGGGTGGAGCTAAGAAACAGCAAGGGGCAGAAGACATTGGTGAGAGTTGTTTATAGACCCCTAGTTGTAATGTAGGGCAGAGTATAAATCAGGAAATTAGAGGCGCAAGTAACAAGGGTAATATAGTAATCATGGGGGACTTTAATCTACATATAGACTGGGCAAACCAAATTTGCAGTAATAGTCACAGGGGGAAAAATTCAGTTGGTTTGCGCCACCCGTTAGCGCCTTAAGAGGGCGCTAATGGGCGCAAAGCAACTAGTGCCCGGGCGTGGCAATGTTTGCGGCACTCACGAAATTAACTAGACATTTTGTGGCGGTGCTAAACACTACCGCCACGATCTCCTGCGCCGGCAGATCGTGACGTCAGTCGAGTGTGCAACGTCCCAGACCGGATATTGAGTGGCGCCCCCTGCCTTACCGCCTGCCGCTAGCAACGACAGGTTGAGGGGAGCGTTTTGCAGTCAGGGAGGGACTGGGGGAGCGCTATTTAAAGGCGAACGCTTCCTGCCTTTTTTTGTTGGTGACATTTTTGCACCACGCATTCTGAGAGAGAGAGAGAGACTTCTGGAGAGATTCAACGCTGTGTGAAGGAGTTTTGGGTACTGAGCAGCTACTTTGCAGGTTCATTTTTATTTGCCCTTCCTTGTATCGATTTAGAAGAGACTGTGGGGGCTGCACTCTGAGCTCTTTCTCTGGTTCTCTCCATTGTTCTTTCCAGCAGATTTGATGTACAGGTCTCTCCAGGCCGAGATTCAAGGCTGCAATGAGCAGGATGTGGATGGAGAGCAAGATCAACCCTCCCCTTTAAGAACTGGCCGGCGCCAGTGTGTCTGTGTTCCATTGCTGACTGACATCACATGAGCTTCGCCAGCGCTCTGAGGTAGCGCCTCACTCCTCGGCCTTTGCGCCTTAAGACAGGTGTGACGCGCCTGATTTAGCACTCCAATCACCTCCAGGGGCAATAAAAGCCAAGTTTGCAGTCAGAGGCGATAATTAGCGCAGGCGCTAAACTTTGCGCCCAGCCGATAATCGCGCCCCAAATGGGGCAAGACTGAATTTTTCCCCCCTAGAGATAGAGTTATACAGCACAGAAAGAGGCCCTTCGGCTCATCGTGTCTGCGCCGGCCATCAAGCCCTATCTATTCTAATCCCATTTTCCAGCACTTGGTCCGTAGCCTTGTATGCTATGGCGTTTCAAGTGCTCATCTAAATGCTTCTTGAATGTTGTGAGGGTTCCTGCCTCTACCACCCTTTCAGGCAGTGAGCTCCAGATTCCAACCATCCTCTGGGTGAAAAAGTTTTTCCTCAAATCCCCTCTAAACCTCCTGCCCCTTACCTTGAAACTATGCCCCCTGGTTATTGACCCCTCTACTGAGGGGAAAAGTTCCTTTCTATCTACCCTATCTATGCCCCTCATAATTTTGTACACCTCAATCAGGTCCCCCCTCAGCTTTCTCTGCTCTAAGGAAAACAACCCCAGCCTGTCCAGTCTCTCTTTATAGCTGAAACGCTCCAGCCCAGGTAACATCCTGGTGAATCTCTCCAATGCAATCACATCTTCCTGTAGTGTGGCGACCAGAACTGCACACAGTATTCCAGCTGTGGCCTAACTAGCGTTTTGTACAGCTCCATCATAACCTCCCTGCTCTTATATTCTATGCCTCGGCTAATGAAGGCAAGTATCCCATATGCCTTCATACCCACCTTATCTACCTGTCCTGCTGCCTTCAGGGATCTATGTACATAGTGTGGAGGACGAATTCATGTATTTTATGCAAGATAGTTTTCTAGATCAGTCTTACCTTTCGGTGCGAGTTGGGAGCGGGTCACCTGCCTTCCGGGTTCCGATCCCGCCCCCAACGACGCCCGACACACAGACGTAATTTTATGTCAATTGGCCTTGTTACGCCCGCCCTGCGGGCTTGCCAGCCAATTAAGAGAAAGCCGGTGTCAGATGACGTCAGTTGATGACGCGTCATCTGCTGGTTTTCTTAAAGGGGACACGCACATTTTTTTTGACAGATGATTTTTCAGTGTTTGACAGCGTTGAGGTGCTGCAAACACTGACAATCACTGTACAATGGTGAGCCCTTGCACCCAGACTCTCCAGTAACTCTCTCCTTAGGATAAAACAGATGTCAGCTACAGGTGAGGTTACAGAAGTGATCTGTCGCTGGTGAGAGGGGTTCTCCCAATGAGGTGGGACTACACAAACACTTCAAACCTTGTTACCTACAGAAAACTCTAAATACATTAAAAATGATCCCAACATTTTCATACCTCTGAAATTCACCAGTGTACCACTGCATCCTTCACACCACTTCTGCAGCTATTATCAATGCACAAACCTTACAGTAGACCCACAGCACGCCACACTTACCCTGGCGTGGTGTCCGGACGTCGGGAAGCCCGCAGTCGACCTGTCAAAATTGAAAAAAGCCTCTTAACTGCCTGTTAACTACCTGTTAACAGTCAGTTAAGTGCCTATAATCCTCTTCCCGCCGCTAGGTGTCAGGTCCCTGCGCAAATTGGGGACCTGACACTTGGGGAGATTGTATGGAGGCGGGTTGACAGCGGGTTCGGGACCCGTTGTCAATCTATGCAATTTTGCCAGCAGTCCCTGACGTAAGAAAACTACTAGGAACTTGGTCTAAGTGTTAAACAAAGCTTTAATCAACTGTTTTTCAACATGGAGATCTAGTTGTGTCCTTCACTAGTTCCTGTTGAGGAATGTCCTAAGCAAGCTGGGCCCATGCCCGAGTATTTATACACTCCCTGGACAGCGCCACCAGCAGGCCGCCCAGTATTACTTCATACATGAATGACAAGATTCATGTCAGTCCCGCCTCCAAACCCGCCCCGAGCGCCGGCAAAATTCCCCCCTTTGTGTCTGTCTTCACGGAAGACGCAAAAAACTTCCCGGAAATAGTGGAGAACCAAGGGTCCAGCGAGAATGAGGAACTGAAAGAAATTAGTATTAGTAAAAAAGTAGTACTGGAGAAACTAATGGGACTGAAAGCCGATAAATCCCCTGGACCTGATGGCCTACATCCTAGGGTTTTGAAAGAGTTGGCTATAGAGATGGTGGATGCATTGGTTGTCATTTTCCAAAACTCCATAGATTCTGGAACGGTTCCCACGGATTGAAAGGTAGCAAATGTAACCCCACTATTTAAGAAAGGAGGGAGAGAGAAAACAGGAAACTACAGACCAGTTAGCCTGACATCAGCAGTAGAGAAAATGCTAGAATCTATTATTAAGGACGTGGTAACAGGGCACTTATAAAATACTAATATGATTGGGCAGAGTCAACACGGATTTATGAAAGGGAAATCGTGTTTGACAAATCTGTCAGAGTTTTTTGAGGTTGTAACTAGCAGAATAGACAAGGGAGAACCAGTGGATGTAGTGTATTTGGATTTTCAGAAGGCATTCGATAAGGTGCCAGACAAGAGGTTTTTAAACAAAATTAGGGCTCATGGGATTGGGGTAATATATTAGCATGGATTATGGATTGGTTAACGGACAGAAAACAGAGAGTAGGAATAAACGGGTCATTTTCGGGTTGGCAGGCTGTAACTAGTGGGGTACCGCAAGGATCAGTGCTTGGGCCTCAGCTATTCACAATCTACATCAATGTTTCGGATGAGGGGACCAAATGTAATATACCCAAGTCTGCTGATGATACAAAGCTGGGTGGGAATGTAAGTTTTGAGGAGGATGCAAGGAGGCTTCAAGGGGGTATAGATAGGCTAAGTGAGTGGGCAAGAACATGGCAAATGGAATATAATGTGGAGAAATGTGAAGTTATCCACTTTGGTAGGAAAAATAGAGAAGCTGACTTTTTTTTAATGGTGAGAGATTGGGAAATGTTGGTGTTCAGAGGGACCTGGGTGTCCTTGTACACGAATCACTGAAAGTTAACATGCAGGTACAGCAAGCAATTAGGAGAGCAAATGGTATGTTGGCCTTTATTACAAGAGGATTTGAGTATAAGAGTAAAGACGTCTTACTGCAATTACCTCACCTGAAGTATTGTGTACAGTTTTGGTCTCCTTACCTAAGTAAGGATATACTTGCCATAGAGGGAGTGCAACGAAGGTTCACCAGACTGGTTCCTGGGATGGGGGGATTGTCCTATGAGGAGAGATTGAGTAGACTAGGCCTATATTCTCTAGCGTTTAGAAGAATGAGAGGTCATCTCATTGAAACATACAAAATTCTTACATGGCTTGGCAGGGTAGATGCAGGGAGGATGTTTTCCCTGGCTGGGGAGTCTAGAACCAGAGGTCACAGTCTCAGAATAAGGGGTCAGCCATTTAGGACTGAGATGAGGAGAAATTTCTTCACTCAGAGGGTGGTGAATCTTTGGAATTCTCCACCCCAGAGGGCTGTGAAGGCTCAGTCGTTGAGTATATTCAAGATAGAGATCGATAGATTTTTGAATATTAAGGGAATTAAGGGATATGGGGATACTGCAGGAAAGTGGGGATGAGGTTGAAGATCAGCCATGATCTTATTAAATGGCGCAGCAGGCTCGAAGGGCCAAATAGCCTACTCCTGCTCCTATTTCTTATGTTCTTATGCAGCTACCTGCTCTAATCCGATTTCGCTCTTCTCACTAGAACAGAGAAGGTTGAGAGGAGATCAGAATAGAGGTGTTCGAAACTTTGAGGGGCATTCATGAGGTAAATAGAGCAAATGTATTTCCACTCATTGTTGAGTCAGTAACTAGAGAACATAAATTTAATCATCACCAAAAGAATAAAGGGAGAGGTTAGGAGAGTTGCTAGGAGATGGAATACCCTGCTAGAAACAGAAACAGTAGTGGAACATAAGAACATAAGCAGGAGTAGGCCATTTGGCCCCCTCGAGCCTGCTCCGTGTCATTCAATAAGATCATGGCTGATCTTCTACCTCATCTCCATTTTCCTGCACTATCCCTATATCCCTTGATTTCCTTAATATCCAAGCAAACCCAGAAGCACTCTTAAAAGGGAAGTGGATAAATATTTGAAAGAAAAATGTAAAAAAGGTATGAGGAAAGGGCAGAGGAATGGGAATAAGCACTTTTAGAAAGAGGGCATAGATGCAATGGGCTAAATGGCCTCATGTGCTGAAAACTTCTATAATTCTGTAATTTAGCTGATGTGTTTTCTGTCAAGACTACATCAGTCCTTCCATTCTAGCTCTCCTACTTTAACTCTAATGCATTGCATATTCACATATAAACACTGGGTCCTGCCTCTTTTACACTCCTCAGCACCCTTTTCCCTTCTATGTCTTCTTATTCTTTCTTTCGCTATAGTTCTCCTTACCTTCTCTCCTATTTACCCTGAGATATGCCTCTATTTTAGCCCTGCCAGAGCTAACTACCTTAGACTGCTCATACTCCCTTTGTAGAACCTACATTCTGCTCTTTGCTATGTCATTAGTTCTAATATGAACCACACTTCAGGCTGTTGTATCTTCCTTTCCAGAATCATCCTCCATTCCATTCTGTCCATTACCCTGGTACCTGATAGAGGGAGATAAACTGAGAATATGGTAAATCTGATAAAACCAAATATGGTGGAAATGCACCAGGGCAATCGTTATCTGAAAGGTAATTTTTTTTAATTTATTCACAGGATGTGGGCGTCACTGACAAGGCCAGAATTTATTGCCCATTCATAAATGCCCTCGAGTAGGTGGTGGTGAGCCGCCTTCTTGAACCGCTGCAGTCCGTGCGGTGAAGGTACTCCCACAGTGCTGTTAGGGAGGGAGTTCCAAAATTTTGACCCAGCAACGATGAAGGATCAGCGATATACTTCCAAGTCAGAATGGTGTGTGACTTGGAGGGGAACTTGGAGGTGGTGGTGTTCCCATGTGCCTGCTGCCCTTTTCCTTCTAGGTGGTGGAGGTCGTGGGCTTGGGAGGTGCTGCCAAAAAAGCCTTGGCGAGTTGCTGCAGTGCATCTTGTAGATGGTACACACTGCAGCCACGGTGTGCTGGTGGTGGAGGGAGTGAATGTTTAAGGTGGTGGATGGGGTGCCAATCAAGTGTGCTGCTTTGCCCTGGATGGAGTCGAGCTTCTTGAGTGTTGTTGGAGCTGCACTCATCCAGGCAAGTGGAGAATATTCCATCACACTCCTTACTTGTGCCTTGTAGATGGTGGAAAGGCTTTGGGGAGTCAGGAGGTGAGTCACTCGCGCAGAATACCCAGCCTCTGACCTGCTCTAGTAGCCACAGTATTTATGTGGCTGGTTCAGTTAAGTTTCTGGTCAGTGGTGGCCCCAGGATGTTGATGGTGGGGGATTTGATGATGGTAATGCCATTGAATGACAAGGGGAGGTGGTTAGACTCTCTCTTATTGGAGATAGTCATTGCCTGGCACTTGTATGGCGTGAATGTTACCTGCCACTTATCAACCCAAGCCTGAATGTTGCCAAGGTCTTGCTGCATGCGGGCACGGACTGCTCCATTATCTGAGGAGTTCCAAATGGAACTGAACACTGTGCAGTCATCAGCGAACATCTCCACCTCTGCTCTTATGATGGAGGGAAGGTCATTGATGAAGCAGCTGAAGATGGTTGGGCCTAGGTCACTGCCCTGAAGAACTCCTGCAGCGATTGTCAAAAGATCCAGAGGTGACAAGAGGGGAAAAAAAATAACTCAGCGAGTTATTATGATCTGGAATGCACTGCTTGAAAGGGTGGTGGAAGCAGATTCAAAAGGGAATTGGATAAATACTTGAAAAGGAAAATTTTACAGGGTTATGGGGAAAGAGTAGGGGAGTGGGACTAATTGGATAGCTCTTTCAAAGAGCCGGCACAGGTTCGATGGCCCGAATGGCCTCCTTTTGTGCTGTATCATTCTATGATTCTATGAAAGAGGGAGAAATAGACTAACAAATGGGATGGAACTCTTCACGTGAGCTCCTGTTCCAGGGGATGTGTAAGTGGTTCAGTACCTGAGCTCCTGGTCGAGAGGGTGTGCAAGTGGTTCAGTTTGACTCTGATGTTTCCCCTCCCCCCTGATCCTTCCATACAATGGCAAGGCTGAGAACGCTGACTCTCCAACACAAAGCCCTGTAACACTCTCCTTGTCACATAGTCATTGGGACACTTAGTGACACTCTCCCTTTCTCAGTGCCTGTCGAAGTTCTATGTGGCTTCCGGGGCATCAAGAAAGTAATTTATTGGCACAGCCCACACATTCCCTACCACCTTGCAATTGGCCTAGAATGAGAAAAATCTGTTTGGTTCAAGAATCTAATTCATCCAGAAATCTTGCAGAATTCTCCAAATGTGGTCTCCAATTCACTCATTAATCTCCCAAGGGAAGACTCCACATAACCACTTCTGACTCCCCAAAGCAATCAAGCAAAACTTCAGATTATCCATCCATCCCCATTCAGGGTTTTTCAGAAGTCAACTAATAGTCAAGAGAGTCCAGGACCTTTTGAGTATAATCATTAATCAATATATAAGAGAGATAGGAACTGAACTGATTTATACACACCCAACGAGGCAGGTTCAAAAGAATATTTTTCTTGTAGCTCTGAAGATAGGACCGTGCAGATTCCATTCAAATCTTCGCTATTCTTTTGAGGTCGTTTCCGGTGTTGCCGACACAGCTGTAACATTATTATACTTGTTAACTCTCATGGTCATTGGTTCTAAAGCCACAATAAAGTCCATTTTATAATGTTCTACAGTAAGTGTTGCCAAAATGTGTAGAGTGCTGTCAGCTAACCTTAAGAATGGGGCTGAGGAGGAGTAATAGAAAATATAAATTCAAAATCATACAATCATAGAATGATATAGCACAGAAGGAGACCATTCAGCCTATCGTGTCTGTGCCAGCTCTTTGGTAGAGCTCTCCAATTAATTCCAGTCCCCTGCTCTTCACCCATAGCCCTGTAATTTTTTTCCCTTCAAGCACACAGAGATAAACATAGAATATACAGCACAGGCCATTTGGCCCAACCAGTCCATGCCGGTGTTTATGCTCCACTCAAGCTTCCTCATCTAACTCTATCAGCATAACCCTCAATTCCCTTCTCCCTCATGTGCTTATGTAACCGCCCCTTAAATGCATCTATACTATTCGCCTCAACCACTCCCTGTGGTAGCGAGTTCCACATTCTCACCACTCTTTGGGTAAAGAAGTTTCTTCTGAATTCCCTATTTGATTTCTTGGTGACTATCTTATATTAATGGCCTCTAGTTTTGCTCTTTCCCACAAGTGGAAACACTCTCTCTGTATCTGCTCTATCAAAACCTTTCAGAATTTTAAAGACCTCTATTAGGTCACCCCTCAGCCTTCTCTTTTCAAGAGAAAAGGGGCCCAGCCTGTTCATCCTTTCCTGATAACCTCGCATTTCTGGTATCATCCTTGTAAATCCTTTTTGCAGTCTCTCCAGTGGCTCTATATACTTTTTATAATATGGCGACCAGAACTGTACACAGCACTCCAAGTGTGGTCTAAATCAAGGTTCGATACAGGTTTAGCATAACTTCTCTACTTTTCAATTCTATCCCTCTAGAAATAAACCCAAGTGCTTGGTTTACTTTTTTATGGCCTTATCAACCTGTGTTGCTACGTTTAGTGATTTGTGTATTTGTGTTAGGGTTAGCACTGGTGCCTCACAGCGCCAGAGACCCGGGTTCGAATCTGACCTCGGGTGACTGTCTGTGTGGAGTTTGCACATTCTCCCCGTGTCTGCGTGGGTTTCCTCCGGGTGCTCCGGTTTCCTCCCACAGTCCAAAAATGTGTGGGTTAGGTTGATTTGGCTATGATAAATTGACCCTTAGTGTTAGGGGGGGATTAAATATGTGGGGTTATGGGGATAGGATGGGATATGTTAGGGGGGAATTAAATACGTGGGGTTACGGGGGTAGGGTGGGATATGTGTACTGTGGGGATTAAAGCAGGGACAGGGTACTGGATTTGGATGATCAGCCATGATCGTATTGAATGGCGGAGCAGGCTCGACGGGCCGAATGGCCTACTCCTGCTCCTAGATTCTATGTTTCTATGTACTCCGAGATCCCTTTGCTCCTCTACTCCATTTAGATTCTTATTTTCCAAGTAATATGTGACCTCCTTATTTTTCTTACCAAAATGTAATACCTCACACTTATCTGTGTTGAAATTCATTTACCAATTATATGCACATTCTGCAAGTTTATTAGTATCTTCTTGTAATTTGTTGCAGTCCTCCTCAGTATTGACTATCGCCCCCAATTTGGTGTTATCCATAACTTTAGAAATTGTGTTTTTGAATCCAAAGTCTAAATCGTTAAAAAAAAAATTGTGAACAACATTGGTCGCAGCACACATACTTGTGGGACCCCACTTCCCACCTTTTGCCACTCTGAATAACTACCTTTTACCCCTACTCTCTGCATTCTGTCTTGCAGCCAGCTACCTATCCATTCTGCTACTTGTCCCCTGACTCCGCATGCTCTGATCTTATTCATTGGTCTATTATCTGGCACTTTATCAAAGGCCTTTTGGAAATCTAGATAAATTATATCTACTGCATTACCCTTGTCCACTGTTACGGCTTCAAAGAATTCAATGAGATTGGTCAAGCAAGACTTTCCCTTTTGGAATCCATGCTGACTATTCATTATTTTTTGGGTTTCTAGATGTTTTCCTTTAGTAGGGATTCCATTAGTTTTCCTACATATACCCCCAGGTCACTCTGTTCCTGCACCCCTTTTAAAATTGTACCATTTAGTGCATATTGCCTCTCCTCATTCTTCATACCAAAATTGCCTCTCCTCATTCTTCACACTTCACTGCGTTAAATTTTATCTGCTATGTCTGTCCATTTCACCAGTCTGTCTAGGTCATCCTGAAGTCTGTTACTATCCACCTCATTGTTTACTACATTTCCGAGTTTTGTATTATCTGCAAACTTTGAAATTATGCCCTGTATACACAAGTACAGGTCATTAATATATATCAAAAAGAGCAGATGTCCTAATACTGACCCCTGGGGAACACCACTGCACACTTCCATCCAGTCTGAAAAACAACTATTCAACACTACTCCGCTTTCTGTCCCTTAGCCAATTTTGCATCCAGGCTGCCGCTGTCCCTTTAATCCCATGGGCTTTCATTTTGCTAACAACTCTATTATGTGGTACTTTGTCAAACGCCTTTTGAAAGTCTATGTTCACAACATCAACTGCATTACCCTCTTCAACCGTCTCCGTTACTTCATCAAAAACTCGATCAAGTTAGTCAAACACGACTTGCCTTTAACAAATCCGTGCTGACTTTCATTTAATAGCCCATACTTTTCTAAATGTCAATTAATTTTGTCCCGGATTATTGTCTCTAAAAATTTCCCCACTGCCTACGTTAGGCTGACTGACCTGTAGTTGCCGGGTTTATCCCTCTCCCCTTTTTTAAACAAAAATATTTATATTTATTTTACCATAGCTTCCAGTAACTGCTTACAATTGCGATGACTGGTTGATTTCACTGAACCTTTGCCACCATCTTAAAAGGGACTATCAGAAAGATAAGATGCAGCAGCAGAGTATTAGAATCACAAAGTTCATTACAACACTTCCCAAATCCAAATGTGCATTTGTACATAAGGAATGAACAGGGATGAAATAGCACCAGTACATACAGGCCGAGAAATTCGTCTTGGGCGGTGGCGCAAAGCAGGCGGTATCAGATCGGCTGCCCGTTATACGCAGCGCCTGATATTCAGTTCCATGATACCGCCCGCTTTGCGCCACCACCCAAGACGAATTTCTAGACCTGTGCATCTGAACTTTTCAACTGAAAAATGCTGTATTGAAACATCGAGTAAGCTTCTGTTCTGGTCACTATGTGCAGCAATACTATACACGCATTCATGAAGATTTTTTTTGATTGGTATATCTAGTGATATCATAAACTTTTAGAATGTGTTTATGATGTCACTACAAATACTGACCAGAGGAAATCTTCAGGAAGACATTTATGAAGCAATTCCGCCCTAGTGTTTGAATACTTGTCCAGGTCAGAGCAGAAAGGCGATTACCCTTACTACACCAATAGGAGGCACCGAAGTGTAATCGGCACCTGTCTGATCATAGAATCATAGAAATTTACAGCACAGAAGGAGGCCATTCGGCCCATCTTGTCCATGCCGGCCGACAAAGAGCTATCCACCCTAATCCCACTTTACAGCACTTGGTCCGTAGCCCTGTAGGTTACGGCACTTCAAGTGCATATCCAAGTACTTTTTAAATGTGATGAGGGTCTCCTCCTCTACCACCCTTTCAGGCAGTGAGTTCCAGTCCCCCACCACCCTCTGGGTGAAAAAATTTCTCCTCAAATCCCCTCTAAACCTCCGACCAATTACTTTAAATCTATATCCCCTGGTTATTGACCCTTCTGCTAAGGGAAATAGGTCCTTCCTATCCACTCTATCTAGGCCCCTAGTAATTTTATACACCTCAATTAGGTCTCCCCTCAGCCTCCACTGTTCCAAAGAAAACAACCCCAGCCTATCCAATCATTCCTCATAGCTAAAATTCCCCAGCCCAGGCAACATCCTCGTAAATCTCCTCTGCACCCTCTCTAGTGCAATCACATCCTTCCTGTAATGCGGTGACCAGAACTGCACGCAGTACTCTAGCTGCGGCCTAACTAGTGTTTTATACAGTTCAAGCATAATCTCCCTGCTCTTATATTCTATGCCTCAGCTAATAAAGGCAAGTATCCCGTCTTCTTAACCACCTTATCTACCTGTCCTGCTACCTGCAGGGATCTGTGGACATGCACTCCAAGGTCCCTCTGATCTTCTGCACTTCTTAGTGTCCTACCATTTAATGTGTATTCCCTTGCCTTGTTAGCCCTCCCCAAATGCATTACCTCACACTTCTCCAGATTGAATTCCATTTGCCACTGTTCTGCCCACCTGACCAGTCCATTGATATCTTCCTGCAGTCTGCAGCTTTCTTCTTCATTATCACACGGCCAATTTTTGTAGCATCTGCAAACTTCTTAGGGGGAAAAATTCGGTTGCTTTGCACCTCCCGTTAGCGCTAAGAGGGCGCTAACGGGATGCAAAGCAACTAGCGCCCGGGCGCGGCGCCACCCGCGAAATTCAGTGGGAGGTTAGCGGCGGCGGTAACTATTATTGCCCCGCGGTGCTGCGCCGCTGGCGATGATGTCATTGCCGTGAACAGCACCCCGCTCACGCACCGGCCACGATCTTCGGTAGCGCCCCCTGACTTACCGCCGGACGCTATGTCCGACGGGGTCAGGGGGGCTTACCTGCGGCCGGGGCAGCGCGATTTAAAGGCGAGGTGCCGGGTGGCCATTTTTGTTGCTGGCCACCTGCCAGCACCTGCCTCCACTGCCATCCCTGGCCATCTGAGCACCGCCCCCCCCCCCCCCCCCCCCCCCCCGCCCCGCGGAGTGCCGGCTGCACTCCATGAGCCCGGCACTTCTCTTGAGTGCCGGGCTCTTTTGCCGGCACTCTGATCCCGGTGGCCCAGCTGGGCCCTGGGTCACGCAGCGCAAGACCCCTCCCCTTTAAGAAGGGGAGGAAGGCCTGCAATACCGCGGTGCGACGTGTCGCAGCACGTGGCACTGTGGCATGCAGTGCCGCGATATTCCCTCGCAGCGCCCCAAGAGGGAGGCGGGGCGCTTCCAGTAGCGCCCCACTTCCCCCTTGGGGCGCTACCATTCAATTTCGGCTGCGGGGGCGCTAATTTTTTCGGGGCACGACTCAATTTTTCCCCCTTAATCTTACTTCCTACATTCAAATCCAAATCATTGATATATACCACAAAAAGCAAAGGGCCCAGTACTGAGCCCTGCGGAACCCCACTGGAAACAGCCTTCCAGTCACAAAAACACCTGTCGACCATTACCCTTTGTTTCCTGCCTCTGAGCCAATTTTGAACCAACTTGCCACTTTGCCTTGGATCCCATGGGCTTTTACTTTTGTGACCAGTCTGCCATGTGGGACTTTATCAAAAGCCTTGCTAAAATCCATATAGACTACATCAAACGCACTACCCTCATCGACCCCCCTTGTTACCTCCTCAAAAAATTCAATCAAGTTAGTCAGACACGACCTTCCCTAAACAAAACCATGCTGACTGTCCCTGATTAATCCGTGTCTTTCTAAATGAAGATTTATCCTGTCCTTCAGAATTTTTTCCAATAATTTTCTCACCACCGAGGTTAGGCTGACTGGCCTGTAATTACTCGGTCTATCCCTTTCTCCCTGTTTAAATAACGGTACCACGTTAGCAGTCCTCCAGCACCACACCTGTAGCCAGAGAGGATTGGAAAATGATGGTCAGAGCCTCTGCTATTTCCTCTCTTACTTCTCTTAACAGTCTGGGATACATTTCATCCAGGCCTGGGGATTTATCCACTTTCAACGATGCTAAACCCCTTAATACTTCCTCTTTCACTATATTTATTTCATCTAATATTTCACACTCCTCCTCCCTGATTGCAATGTTTGCATCATCCCTCTCTTTTGTGAAAACAGACGCAAAGTATTCATTAAGAACCATACCCATATCTTCCGCTTCCACACACAGGTCACCTTTATGGTCCTTAATAGGCCCATCTCTTACTTTAGTTATCCTCTTGCTCTTAATAAGAACATAAGAACAATCGGCCCCTCGAGCCTGCTCCGCCATTCAATAAGATCATGGCTGATCTGATCCTAACCGCCAATCTACTATCTATCACAGAACCATCTCCTGCATCTAACAGAATTGCACACACGAAATAGGAGCAGAATCAGGCTACACAGTCCCTGGGCCCGCTCCACTACCCACAGGGCCATGACCGATCCGAACCTAGACTCATGTCCAAATTCCTGCCCGCTCCCCGTAACCCTTAATGCCCTTTACTTCTAGGAAACTGTCTATTTCTGTTTTAAATTTAATTAATGTTGTAGCTTCTACAGCTTTTTGTGGCAGCATATTCCATGGACCTACCACCCTCTGAGTGAAGTAGTTCCTCCTCATCTCAGTTTTGAAAGAGCAGCCCCTTATTCTAAGACTATGTCCCCTAGTTCTCGTCTCACCCGTCATCGGGAACATCCTCCCCGCATCCACCCGATCCAACCCCTTCACAATCTTATATGTTTCAATAAGATCGCCTCTCATTCTTCTGAACTCCAATGAGTAGAGTCCCAATCTACCCAACCTCTCCTCATATGACCACCCCCTCATCCCCGGGATTAACCGAGTGAACCTTTTTTGCACTGCCTCGAGAGCAAGGATGTCTTTCCTTAAGTAAGGACACCAAAACTGTATGCAGTATTCCAGGTGCGGTCTCACCAATACCTTGTACAACTGAAGCAATACCTCCCTATTTTTATATTCTATCCCCTAGCAATGAAAGCCAACATTCCATTTGCCTTCTTAATCACTTGCTGCACCTGCATACTAACCTTTTGAGTTTCGTGCACCAGGACCCCCAGATCCCTTTGCACTTCAGTACTCTCCAGTTTCTTGCCATTAAGATAATAAATTGCTCTAGGATTTTTCCTGCCAAAGTGCATCACCTCACACTTTCCAGTGTTGTATTCCATCTGCCAAATCTCTGCCCACTTACTTAGCCTGTCTATGTCCCCTTGCAGGTTTTTTATGTCCTCCTCACTCACTACTTTCCCTCCCATCTTTGTATCATCTGCAAATTTTGATATGTTACACTTGGTCCCTTCCTCCAAATCGTTAATATAGATTGTGAAGAGTTGGGGACCCAGCACTGACCCCTGTGGAACACCACTAGTTACTGATTGCCAGTCTGAGAATGAACCATTTATCCCAACTCTTTGCTTTCTGTTAGATAGCCAATCCTCTATCCATGCCAGAATATTACCCCCAATCCCGTGATTTTTTACCTTAAGCAATAATCTTTTGTGTGGCACCTTGTCAAATGCCTTTTGGAAGTCTAAATACACTATGTCCACTGGTTCCCCTTTATCTACTCTATATGTTACTTCCTCAAAGAACTCCAGCAAATTTGTCAAACATGACTTCCCCTTCGTAAAACCATGCTGACTTTGTCCTATTAAATTATGATTATCCAAATGTCCTGTTACTGTTTCCTTAATAATGGACTCCAAAATTTTACCTACCACAGATGTTAGGCTAACCGATCTATAGTTACCAGCCTTCTGTCTACTGCCCTTTTTAAATAAGGGTGTTACATTAGCAGTTTTCCAGTCTGCCGGGACCTTAGCGGAATCCAGGGAGTTTTGAAAAATTACCAATGCATCTACAATCCCTACCGCCACTTCCTTCAAGACTCTAGGATGTAAGCCATCAGGTCCAGGTGATTTATCCGCCTTGAGTCCCATTATTTTACCGAGTACCACTTCCTTAGTGATTTTGATCGTGTTTAGCTCCTCTCCCCCTATAGCCCCCTGTTTGTCCAGTGTTGGGATATTCTTAGTGTCCTCTACTGTAAAGACTGATACAAAATATTCATTCAGTGTTTTTGCCATCTCCATATTTCCCACCATTAATTTCCCGGTCTCATCCTCTAAGGGACCAACATTTACTTTAGCCACCCTTTTTCTTTTTATATAACTATAAAAACTCTTACTATCTGTTTTTATATTTTTTGCTAATTTACTTTCATAATCTATCTTCCCTTTCTTAATCAATCTTTTTGTTATTTTTTGCTGCCTTTTAAAGTTTTCCCAATCCTCTGTCCTCCCACTAGATTTCGCTACCTTATATGCCCTTGTTTTTAGTCGAATACTATCCTTAATTTCTTTACTTAGCCACGGATGACTGTCCTTTCTTTTACACCCTTTTCTTTTCAGTGGAATATATTTTTTTTGGAAGTTGTAAAATAACTCCTTGAATGTACACCACTGATCATGTGTCGTCTTACCCTTTAATCTATTTTCCCAATCCACTCTACTCAATTCCGCTCGCATACCTTCATAGTCTCCTTTATTCAAGCTTAGCACGCTTGTTTGAGATCCAACCTTCTCACCCTCTAATTGAATATGGAATTCAACCATGTTATGGTCACTCATTCCAAGGGGATCCTTTACTAGGACATTTTTAATTAATCCTGTCTCGTTACACAGGACCAGATCTAAGGTTGCTTGCCCCCTGGTCGGTTCAGTTACATACTGCTCAAGAAACCCATCCCTAATACACTCAATGAACTCATCCTCAAGGCAGCCCTGCCCCATTTGATTTGTCCAATTAATATGATAGTTAAAATCCCCCATAATTATAGATGTTCCCTTATTACATGCCTCAACTATTTCCTGATTGATACTCCGTCCAACAGAGTTGCAACTGTTCGGAGGCCTATAGACTACGCCCACTAGTGTTTTTTTCCCCTTATTATTCCTTATCTCCACCCAAACTGTTTCATTATCATGATTTTTTGACCCAATATCATTACTCTGTATTACAGTGATTCCTTCCTTTATTAATATATTTATAAAACATCTTTGGGTTTTCCTTAATTTTACTTGCCAATATTTTTTCATGCCCTCTCTTTGCTTTCCTAATTTCCTTTTTAATTTCACCCCTGCACTTTCTATACTTCTCTCGGTTTTCTGCAGTATTGAATCCTCGGTATCTGTCATGAGCTTCCCTTTTTTTCTTTATCCTTCCCTGTATGCCCCTTGACATCCAGGGAGCTCTAGATTTGTTAGTCCCACCCTTTTTCTTTAAGGGCACATACTTGCTCTGAACCCTCACTATCTCCTCCTTGAATGTCTCCCACTGCTCTGACACTGATTTAGCTTCAAGTTTCTGTCTCCAGTCCACTTTGGCTAAATCACCTCTCAGCTTAGTAAAATTAGCTTTTCCCTCTCTTATGACATTGAATTCCTGACCTGTGCCGTGTCCTTTTATAGAGACATCACCTTGCAAAGGAGGACGGAAGATTACCAGAGAGCTGTGACAACATCAGCCTTGCACACCTTCTAACAGTCACTCGGTGCCACGGCAAAGCCCTAGCAACAACTTCCTACCCTCAGATACAAGCAATGGCCCTGGGGAGAGCAGAAAGGGGATTGGGGGGGGCAGGGGAGCAGAGTTAAAGAGTAACATTATCTCACAAAAAAGGTTCATACAATCTCATCTCAAAAGTGCAATGATCACTTAATTGGTCAGTGCTAGGATTTGATCTATTAACACAGAGATATGAGTTTAATTTAAAAAGAACATAAGTCATTACCAAGATATGAGAGTGTAATAAGCCGAGAGCCATGGTGAAGCCAGGCCTGATATGTGATTTCTCAGCTTCTGAAAAACATAAACAAGAGACTGTCATTTCACAAAATAAACATGCCCAAAAGAGATGGTCATTTTTCTATTCTTTCCTACTTTCCTACTATTGTCCACAGATTATTTTATTGTTGCTTATCTTGAAGTCTATCGCTTGCTGCTAAACCAGAAGACGAGTGCACATGGCACAGACTCATCCCGCCCTGGGCTTTAAAGCTCCAAGAAGATGGCCACTTTTTAAAGTTGGAGTTTTCTTGCTGAGGTTCACCAAAGATATCTTGCGTAAAAGGCAGCCCTCAAACCACAAGTCCAATCGTCTGACATCTAGACCAGTCTGTTTGTGATGGGCCAAGGTCATGGCCCAAAGCTTTTTACATGTATTGGATAGACATCAGCAGCTGAATGATGTAAGATGTTCAGCTGCTTATGGATCGGTTAGTAAGAGCTCTAGCGAGCAGGTGCAGACAAATGTTATCAGCCCATAGTACCGAGACTACACTGGTCAAAGTCACAAAGGACCTCCTGTGCGCCTTTGACCATGGCTTCCCATCTCTTCTGATCCTCCATTACTCTGCTACCTCTGACACCATTGACAATGTCATCTTACTCCAGCGTCTTTCCTCTGCAGTTCACCTCTACAGCACTGAGCTCTCATGCAGGACTATATTGCTGCCAATGGTTTCTCCTTCTCTGCTCTCACGTGTCACTTCTAGTGCACCCTAAAGGTTCACTTGTGGCACCCTCCTCTGTATTATTTACTTGCTACCCTCCAGGCCAGAATAATATTAATGAAAGCTAGGATTCCCTCCTGACATTACTACCTTTGAGGTCCTAATCTGTAATCTGTCTCCTAATTCTTGAAACACCTTTTGCAACTCTATTTCTTCCTGTGTCATTAGTTGCAACTTGAACTACGACTTCTGTTTCCCTTCCCTTTTGAAAATCTTTTGCACTCACTCCGTTACATCCCATACCATCTGGGACTCTTGGTTGCAGCTACAGAAGTGCCTGTCTACTCCTCTAATTGTGACATCCCCTAACACTACTGCTTTACTGTGCTTAACTCACCCCCTGCCAGTAACTGCCAGTGACTGCAGCTGTTCAAGAGTGCGGCTCACCACCACCTTCTCAAGGGCAATTAGGAATGGACAATAAATGCTGGCCTTGCCAGCGATACCCACATCCTGTGAATGAATTTTTTAAAAACTTGCCTAATGGTGCGGTGGTATTGCTCATGGCTGCCCTCCTCTGAATTGTTGCTATTGTTAATTCAAGTCTTAAAGATCCAAGCACTGCACTCCCGACACATCCTCCTATCCTGATGGTTACCCACTTCCCTTCCTCACTAACTGTGCCTGCAGGATGATCTCATCTGAGAATTCGTATTCCTACATGTGATGACTGTATGCCTCCTGCTCCTTAAGCTCAGAATCGTGAGCTGAAGCACAAAGTGACATTTTCCACACGTGTGGCCATCACAAATCGCACAAATACCACAAATCATGGGCTTCAGCTGTTCTCCCATAATTAAGCTAAACTGTTTTCTCTTAAAAGTTTCATGAAATCAAATACAACAACCTATAAATTTAACTCTTGGAATTTAATTTTAGGCCAACTAAATGTTAGCTTGGCTCAGTGGTAGCACTCTCTCCTTTGAGTCACAAAGTCACGGGCTCAAGCCCCACTCCAGAGACTTGAGCACACAATCTAGGTTGACACTTCAGTGCAGTAGTGAGGGAGGGTTGCATTGTCAGAGATGCAGTTGTTTGCATGAGATATTAAAACACGGACATGTCTGCTTAGTCAGGTGGATGAAAAAGATCCCACGGTATTATTCAAAGACAAGCAGAGGAGTTCTCCCAGTGCCCTGACCAACATTTATCCCACAACCTACAGTACCAACTGTTCATTTATCACATTGCTGTTTGTGTGACTGTGCTTTGTGTAAATTAGATGCCACGTTTGCCCACATAACCGTGACTACACTTCAAAATAATTAATCGGCTGTGAAGCACTTTGAGAGGACATAATAAGTTGCTATATAAATAAGTTCCTTCTTTTCTAAGTGCACCTCAAGGTTGCACTCACTCTGAGGCTGAACTCTACATTGATCGGACAGTGTGTGTTCCACAGGCCACTCACTGCACAAGACATTCACAAATTGCCTGTCTGATCTGGATGAGCCAAACCTTCCTCCATCTGAATGTTGGCAAGACTAAGGCTATTCCCTTTGGCTTCCATCAGCACTTTCATGCCTCCAGCTTCAATCCTATCAATCACCCTGGCTACCACTTCAAGCT
The DNA here is from genome assembly GCA_030390025.1 of Squalus acanthias. Classification (NCBI taxonomy): domain Eukaryota; kingdom Metazoa; phylum Chordata; class Chondrichthyes; order Squaliformes; family Squalidae; genus Squalus; species Squalus acanthias. Next base: position 409,410 of record CM059448.1, read on the forward strand.
GAGTCAGGAAGTGTGTAACCTTGGTGTCCTGCCGAACCCTGAGCTCAGCTTCTTCCACCACATCCACTCTATTACCAAAGCTGCTTTCTTCCATCTCTGCATTATTGCTACCTCTGTCCTGTCTCTCCGCTTCTGTTGACAAAACCTTAGTCAGTGGCTTCATCACTTCCAGGCTTGACTTTCCAATGCCTTTCTATCGAGCCTCCCAGTGCCCTTCTATCAGGCCTCCCAGTGCCCTTCTATCAGGCCTCCCAGTGCCCTTCTATCAAGCCTCCCAGTGCCCTTCTATCAGGCCTCCCAGTGCCCTTCTATCAGGCCTCCCAGTGCCCTTCTATCAGGCCTCCCAGTGCCCTTCTATCAGGCCTCCCAGTGCCCTTCTATCAGGCCTCCCAGTGCCCTTCTATCAGGCCTCCCAGTGCCCTTCTATCAGGCCTCCCAGTGCCCTTCTATCAGGCCTCCCAGTGCCCTTCTATCGAGCCTCCCAGTGCCCTTCTATCAGGCCTCCCAGTGCCCTTCTATCAGGCCTCCCAGTGCCCTTCTATCAGGCCTCCCAGTGCCCTTCTATCAGGCCTCCCAGTGCCCTTCTATCAGGCCTCCCAGTGCCCTTCTATCAGGCCTCCCAGTGCCCTTCTATCAGGCCTCCCAGTGCCCTTCTATCAGGCCTCCCAGTGCCCTTCTATCGAGCCTCCCAGTGCCCTTCTATCGCGCCTCCCAGTGCCATTCTATCAGGCCTCCCAGTGCCCTGCTATCAGGCCTCCCAGTGCCCTTCTATCACGCCTCCCAGTCCCCTTCTATCAGGCCTCCCAGTGCCCTGCTATCAGGCCTCCCAGTGCCCTTCTATCGCGCCTCCCAGTGCCCTTCTATCAGGCCTCCCAGTGTCCTTCTATTAGGCCTCCCAGTGCTCTTCTATCGAGCCTCCCAGTGCCCTTCTATCGAGCCTCCCAGTGCCCTTCTATCAAGCCTCCCAGTGCCCTTCTATCAGGCCTCCCAGTGCCCTTCTATCGCGCCTCCCAGTGCCCTTCTATCAGGCCTCCCAGTGTCCTTCTATCAGGCCTCCCAGTGCCCTTCTATCGAGCCTCCCAGTGCCCTTCTATCGAGCCTCCCAATGCCCTTCTATCGAGCCTCCCAGTGCCCTTCTATCGAGCCTCCCAGTGCCCTTCTATCAGGCCTCCCAGTGCCCTTCTATCAGGCCTCCCAGTGCCCTTCTATCAGGCCTCCCAGTGCCCTTCTATCAGGCCTCCCAGTGTCCTTCTATCAGGCCTCCCAGTGCCCTTCTATCGAGCCTCCCAGTGCCCTTCTATCAGGCCTCCCAGTGCCCTTCTATCGAGCCTCCCAGTGCCCTTCTATCAGGCCTCCCAGTGCCCTTCTATCGAGCCTCCCAATGCTACCATCACCCAAGCTCCAATGGCTCCCCTTGTCCTCGTGTGTTGATTTCAAAATTCTTGCCCTGTTTTCAAATCTCTCCTCCTTCATGATTTCATCCTGTCCTGCATCCCTGCAGGAAACTTCAGATCCTCTAAAACAGGACTTCTATTCAACCTTTAATCCATCACTAATAGCGGCTCATTCATGCAGTACACTCCTGCCCTCTGGAATTCTCTACCCAGTTTCCTTTGTCTGGCACCTTCTCTCCCTGCTATCAAAAACCTTCTATTAACCGTGCTTTTATTTTCCCACTCAAGCCTCTCCATTTTCCTCCCCTGTCCCCATTATCAGTCTCCACCGTTTCTTTCCTCATTGTAAACACTCTGAGAAATCTTCCAGTACATGAGGAGCACTATATTAATTCAAGTTGTTGTTGTACTCTTATTTTAGACTCACAAAGGCCTTGCAACATTAGTAAGCTTTTGAAACCATTCCAAAATCCCTAAACACATAACTTAATAACAGTAAACTGTAAACGTGCCCTGATAGAGATTACCTGTGAGTTTGATAGGTTCACATAGTTTTCTTTTTAGGTCGCACTTCTCTATTCTCCCGTAGTGTCTGTTGTCATTGGTATACAGGGGAGAGCTGACCAAAATCCTAATAATAAAAACACAAATATGTAAATAAGATGCTAAGTTTCAGAATGCCCTCGGTAAAACAAACCACAATTATTCCCTCATATTGTGCCAGTAATTACTTTACATATTGGAGCTCACAAGTGACAATCTTCATATTCTGCACCCATGATGTTCCACTCTACAAAAGAAATGATTGCATGAATTGCCATCTTCAAAGATCATTTCTACGCAAGGACAGCGTGCAAAATACTGATATCTGTTAGGAGAGGCTATAAGACACTATGTGGAGGGTCTGTAAGACACTGTTGTCTGTTCAGAGTGAATGTGGGATACTGATGTCTGTAATACTCTCCTGATATACCCCAGAGCGCAGGAGAAACCTCTTCACATAGAGTTGTGAGGCTGTGGAATTCACTTCCCAAGTTAGTGGTTGAGGCAGAAACTATGTCAACATTCAAGATTGGATTGGATAGGTGGCTGAAAGTCCATATATACATCTACTAATAAAAAGAAAGAGCGTTTAAAAAAAATTTAACTTTCAAAAGGCATTTGACAAAGTACTACATAGTAGACTTGTAAGCAACCCGGGAAACTCGGCCTGCCATTTAAAATGGTGGTTAAATGTGAGGCTCCCAGCCTCACTGTAATATTTAATTTGCCAACCCACCTCCTATGAGTGGGTTGGTTGCCTGCCCCCCTAACCACTTCCGTTAAAACCGGAAGTGGGCGGGATGGAGGCTGGTTGGGGTCGGGATTCAGATTTTTAACATTTTAATATCCCACCTGACCCCAATGCCCCTGTTTTTGGAGGTTAAAATTCCCCACTCTGTGTCTACTCTATCATAACCTTTCATAATTTGAAGACCTCTATTAGGTCACCCCTCAGCCAGACAGAGATCCAGCCTGTTCATCTTTTCCTGATAGGTATAACCTCGCAGTTCTGGTATCATCTTTGTAAATCTTTTTTGCACACTCTCCAGTGCCTCTATATCCTTTTTATAATATGGTGACCAGAATTGCACACAATATTCCAAGTGTGGTCTAACCAAGGTTCGATACAAGTTTAGCATAACTTCTCTACTTTTCAATTCTATCTCTCTAGAAATAAACCTTAGTGCTTGATTTGCTTTTTTATGGCCTTGTTAACCTGTGTCACTACTTTTAGTGATTTGTGCATTTGTACTCCCAGATCCCTTTGCTCCTCGACCCCATTTAGATTCTTATTCTCTAAGTAATATGTGACTTCCTTAATTATCTTACCAAAATGTAATACCTCACGCTTATCTATGTTGAAATTCCTTTGCCAATTGTATGCCCATTCTGCAAGTTTATTAACGTCTTCTTGTAATTTGTTGCAGTCCTCCTTAGTGTTGACTATCCCTCCCAATTTGGTGTCGCCCGCAAATTTAGAAATTTTGTTTTTGATTCCAAAGTATAAATCGTGAATATAAATTGTGAACAACAGTGGTCCCAGCACTGATCCTTGTGGGATCCTACTTCCCACCTTCTGCCACTCTGAATAGCTACCCTTTACCCCTACTCTCTGCTATTGTCTTTCAGCCAGCCAGCTATCCATTCTGCTACTTGTCCCCTAACTCCACATGCTCTGACCTTATTCAATAGTCTATTATCTGGTACCTTATCGAAGGCCTTCTGGAAATCTAGATCACATGACATGATGGCTCCTATCCTGCTGGAGCAATGGAGGGAGCTGGCTGGGGTCAAATAGTGAAGATGTGGGAATGGATGATGACCTTTCAGGATCAGTGAGTAGTGATGCCGATCCTTCCCTCAGGAGCCTCAATAAATGGAGTAGAGTGCAGAATGACATAGACTAACAGGGTATGTGGATGGAGTGCACATGATGGGCCTAATGGCCTTTCTATTCTATGTTCTCACACGTCAAGCAACCCAAACCCTGCTTCCACTCCTCTCAGTGGCCACTTAATACTGAATTAGGAGAATCCTTGGAATAAATCACCTGTCTGCTGACCTGATAAGTAGGACAGAGTGCCAGGGCTTTAAAAGATGAGAACAAAAACATAAGGCAAAACAAAAATCATTACAAAGTGCAGAATAAGAGTTATGTTAAAAATACTACCAGATTAAATAATTAACTACACTCCTTCAAAGCCTGTGCAAAGTTTTACTAATAGAATCTGAATAAATCCTCTTACCCATTATTACCTCCAAGACTGTACTGAACAACATTTGTCCAAACAGGACGTTGCTATTGTTTTGAAAGTGCACCTTTACTTTGGTACCAATGTTGAAGGTGTCTGATGCATTCAGGGCTGCAGAGACAGAATAAATTCATGCTATAAGAGGAACGATAATCAGAATTCTGTCATACATAATGTGTTACATTTGAAAGGACCGAGTATGGACAAGCCATTAGTGGAGATCAGTCTGTTTCAATTGGACAACAGACCCCACTGCTGAAGTAAGTGATTATTCCATGTGTTTAAACTCAGAAATATCAAGATTTAGGTCATTGCATGTTTCAGTGAAATTGCATATCCGAAGCTGTGAACATCAAGGAAATGTTACAATTAAGACTTGTGATAACAAGGAAAAGGACAGATTACAAACCTTTTTAAATAAAAGGAACCATGTTTATCCATGACAGGCAGTAAAACAAGCTCCTATGACTGCAGTTCTTATGCTAATTCCATTCTTTTATACCATGCATATTCCTTGCGAATTTGAAATACACAGAAACAGGCCATGTTCAGACAATGTGATGAAGCAATTTTAAAATGCTCACAAAATGCAAGGATCTGTAGCTAGAGCAATAGAGTACTAGGCTACAGCTTGTATGCACTAGCTATACAATGCAATGCTCAGCCCACAGTACGTGATTAACTCTAGAATTCACTCCATAAAAAAAACATTTACAAGCATCGGAGAGACGACAGAGAAAAGCAACAACAACTTGCATTTATATAGCGCCTTTAATGTAGTAAAATGTCCCAAAGCGATTTAGAAACACATCTTCCACATCAGTTGTCAAATGCAACAATGCAGAGTTAAATTTCGTGGATGCAGGTTTAAATCTCTGTAATTAAAAGTCTGGTATTAAACATGTGTCTGCCTGTCACATTTCTCAAAGGCATCACACATCTGTAGGACAGAAAAGTCATAATTGGTCAAAATAACCACTATCTTTTGTTACCCTTGGTAATTGGCTCCATTTTCTGATTGATTAAATATGAATTAATCAAAAGAGGCTTCTTTCATTGTATAGGTAGCTACTAATCAGTAACCAGTGCAAAATCAGCCAATAAAATCCTTCAATTCTTTTTCAAACCACATTTCATGAGTCAGCAACTGCTACAAACCAACCAGATTTGAGTTGTGATTTTTTATTATTTTATCTGCTTCAGGGATTAGATAAAAGATGTTCTACTGTAAATATATAACTATTAGATTATTTGCTTGTTTATTATTTGTATAAGAAATTTTCTTTATATTTTAAACTTTAAGTGAAGTTGACTGTGGTAATACATTGCTTCTGAAGACTAAAGTGGAACTTCATGGAGGCATACAGCAATCCAGTTCCTTAAAGCAATTACCAGAATTTGAAATAAAAACGTGTCTGACTCTTAACTACCCTCCCCATGTGCGAAAAACACGATATCCAGTTCAGATCACAAGTGGGTCCCATTATTACACTATCATGTAATTAGATGCTAGGCAGTAGAGACACACTCCTAAACACAAGATACTCAGACCGCTTCTGGGAGTAACCAGCACCGCTATACCCAAAAGCTTGTGCCGGAAACTTGCATTATTCAGTGGCACATGAACAAAGTGACAGTTTAAGTCCTGCTTTATCAGCAGCATTGGAGAGTTGGGTACAAGCAAATCAAGATCAATTCAGCAACTGTCAGTCATGAAATTTTGTCCTTGTATTTCGGTCAAGAAAAAACTTTGACACATAACATAACCGTATCATTATTCTGCCAGTCTTTTTCATATTTTTTTTTAAAGTAAAATGAATCTGCCATCTCTCATCCCTGGTGGGGCTATTGTTTCAGATGGCCTCTCTGCCGTTTTCAGTCATATTTTATATTTGAGGAGCTGCATATTTTGGGGGTTGGATTGTATGTGGTGTTACTTCCCAGAAAAGAAAAATAATCGCAGTACAGAATTATATTTAAATATAATATTCATCCAGGGTCACTAAAATAAACTCAGCATCACTGAATAAAGTAGGTTTGACGTGGTGCGGCACTTGATCTTAGCACTTTTCTTAGTGTCAGCATACATTGCAAAACTAAAATCACAGCCATATAATAGTATCACAGCCATATAATAGTTTTAAGGCTACAGTTCATGTTCAGTCTCTTCTATAGAAAATATTCAGAACTAAGTGGGCTCATCTGTGATGAGTGGGGAAGTGGTTTGTTTGCAGCATAGCTTCAATCTAGCTGTACCAGCATTTGAGGTTAATGAGGTGGATTACACTAACAGACTGGAACCCAGCATTTCTGCTTTAGATTGTGTCACTACAAAGCTCACTTCTCTCAGTAGTTGCCATATTTGGTAACAGTGCATTTAGGGTTAGCTCCAGTTAGCAGTGTAATGTTACACAATCTTCAAAAGAAAACAATTAAATTATGTTCTCAGAATGTGAGGGCAGGAAACTGACAGTTGGAGTCCCTTCAGCACACTTATTGTTTTGTTTCAATCCCAGGTCTGTCTTTTTTAAATCGTAAGAGTAAGCCCTGCTCCTTTCAGCAGGCCCAACAGTAACTTTTCAATGCTTTCATTTATCTCAGACTATTGCATGTGAAGAAAACCACAAAAAGAAAAGATTAGAAATAACAGTCTGAGTTCCTTTAACCATTGAAAATTTCTGTTCCTACTTTCAGTTCTGCTATGAAATCAAACCTGCTTTATCCTATACCAGTGCAGGATGCCCTCCTACAATAACCAGCAAATCTGCAGTACGCTGAACACGGCTTCATATCCTACAAAGCAAGAAAGGAATCCATGCCACCTATAATGTACATACGATTAAAAAAGATTAATGAACAAAGCTTACAATATTATTCATAATAATTACCATAGAGTTTCCAAAGGAGTTTTTCCACTGTGAACATCTTCTCTATACTAACTTACAGTCTGGTGTTCCTAGTTGAATAATCCTGCTATACCAATTGATGTTTGGTTACACAGTAGTCACAAATATACATAACATTCAATAAACTACCCATAACCTCAGCTGTATAACTGCATAAGCCACGAGAAATACATGTGCTTTCATGCAGACTGAAAGGTAGGTTCTGGTTTCCTGAGAACGTTATAAACTTCAGTCCAGATGCACAGGCTACCTCAGACTCAGAATCTTTCATTGCTATGTGTTACAGCTGCTGAAGTGAGGTTAGCATAATCACCGGAAATAGTAAACAACTTTTAACATTCTGATTAAAAATTATTGGTAGACTCAAAAGGGGGTAACACCTTCAATTAGAACCCAGGACATTCCCTCACAAAAATCAACGCTGCAGTAAGAGCTTTTCTTGGGATAGTCAAGAATTTACCCTCTCCCATCTAATGGTTTGCCAGTAGGTTGCCCTAAATTAGAATATAGAGAGACGATTTCCTTCTTGCACTAGGTGTAGCAAAATTGTACATTTGCTCTTTATAAACGCATGTACAATTTTGTTACATCCATTGCACAGGGAAAGCCTTCCCCCATTGTGAGTATACAGAAACTATTTTCACTGTGTAGGGCTGCAATTAAACAATTTCTAGAAAATGCAAGGTTTCCAAAATTTGCAGATCCCCAAAACCTAAGGAAAAAGGACTTTGGAACTACCTCAGAGTGATAAAAATGCATTTGGGCCTAACATAAGGAATTTAAGACCAAAAACCAAGTTTGGGCATTTTAAAAACATGTCTGGGCCTGTAAAGGGAGAAAAGGTTGTGAAGGAAGTTGGGATCGACCTCTGTAAAAAGCAGTTTTGGGTATTGCAGTTAATTGCACTGTCTGGGGAACCGGGATGACCTCACTCAAAGCCCCAGCAAGCATTAACATTTTGACAATAGACCCTAGGAGAAGACAGTCCCACCCAAAACAACAGGTCCCATCAAATCGATTACAGGGCCCATCAGAAAACATGCATAATACAAATCACTCATAGAAAACCGAGTCCAGCCTAGAAACCCAAAACACGAAACCAATCACCAGTGATCAGCCAAGGAGATCGACAGGACGCAAGCCATCCCAAAAACCAGTTAACACGCTAGTAAAGTCGTTACTGTTAACGAGGTCTCACAATGACCGGGATTTGATTTGGGGTAGATAAGGCCACTTCAATTTAGTATAATTGAAGGCCCATCAAGCAGTTCAGCAGTTATAACAGTTCAAGTTAAGTTCAAGAGAAGGCAGTTCTGCAGTTTCGAGTTCAATTTGAAAGCCTGTTTTCAGCAGAAGTCAGTGCTGGAGTTACAGAGTTCAGGAAAAGCAAGTTGGGCAGTTAAAGAAGACAGTTCAGTAAGAAGGGAGTTCTCCAGTTCTCCAGCACAACAGTTACAGTTCTGCAAGAAGGCAGTTCCACAGCTCGGAAGAAGACAGTTTAAACAGAGGCAGAGTTCAACAGAAAGCAGTTCAACAAAGAAGGCCAACAGCTCCAGAAGCAGGCCGACACGCAAGAAGAAACCAGAGCAACAGTTCCAGTGACCATCGGACACCTCGCGGCAACAAGGGCCTTACGAAACCTTTTACTCAAAAGACTCTAAACCCTAATTTTCAACTGTCAAGGATTCATTTGGTGAGCATTATCCCTGGTTCTCTGGAGTCCAACCTAGCTAGAGAAGTGGGGTTGGGAGGGGTGAAGTATTCTTTTAATGTTATTTCCCTCGCTTGTACCGAAGTGTTCCCCACCTTTAGAGTGTTAAGAGTGTTTGTGTTGTGTTTTACTTTTCTTGAATAAAAATCAAAGTTCTTTCATCAAACTCAGTTGTCTGCTGCACCTTTGTATCACAACCCCCAAATAAGTCCAAGGTCTAGAACCAAGGGAGTGGGAGCGATTCGAAACGCTCAGAAGTCAGAGGTAAAGCTGACACAAAACACCACCCCCTACAAAAATAAATTTAAAATTTTGTAATAAAAGTTAAACGTTGAGACGTGTAGCTGTAGGTGTCTGTGGAGGTGATGCTGCCACACCTGGAATACTATGTTCAGTTTTGATCTCCATATTACAGGAGAGATGTAGAATTATTGCTGGGAGTCCAGAGGAGGCTATGAAGCTGATTTGTGAACTTAGAGAGCTGAGTTATGAGGTAAAACTATGAAGAAACCAATCTAGCCTTGGATTTTATTCTCTGGAGGAAGAGGAAGGAAGTGATAGAGAGATTTAGGATTTTCACAGGTATGGAGAATTTGAACCCAGTAAAGTTCTTCTGTCAGGCACAGGATTTGAGGATTGGCTGCCACAGATTAAAGTTTAAAGGTGTGAAAAGAAAACAGAAAACTTAGCTAACATTTTTTAGTAAGAGAATGATAGAATTGTGGAATCAAGTACCAGCAGGAATGGTGGAGCAGAAAACCAAGGCAGGTTTTAAAAAAGGAGTGGATGAATTCATAGAATCATAGAATGGTTACAGCACAGAAGGCGGTCATTCTGCCCGTCGAGCCCGTGCCGGCTCTCTGCAAGAGCACTTCAGCTGGTCCCACTCCCCGCCCTTTCCAATTATGAAAAGGGATACAGTGCTGTTAGTTCCAGGTTAGATGGGCCAATGGTGTTTTTCTGCCCAAAGCGATACTGGCTATGTATTTCTAACTATATTTCTACTAGAATGAGTGACTATCAGAGTGAAAAGGTTTAGGGGGTAATTCTGCAAGGCTTGGCACAGACCTTGCTAGCAGTGAGTGTAGGTCTAATAATCAGGACTACATGAAGCCTTATCTCTGCTCCTGAGCTTGCCGTTAGCACAATGACATTCCTCAACCATAAGTGTCTTGTGATTAGCAAGATTCCACACTAGGAGGGAGCCTCACAAAATTATCTACTTAAGGCAGATCTTAAATATTTGGCAGCCAATATTAAAATTAGCAATCCTAAGATGGTCATTTTATTTATTTTTTTAAAACTCAAGATAAAAACAAAGCTAGTCCAGTTCAGTATCAATGTCACTACTGTACAGTAAACTGCCTTATAATACATCAGTGTGTAACGTCAGACATAATTAAACCTTTCACCGATACAAAGAAATGTAAATGTACCTACCTAACAGCAAGAGAAATAGAGGTGCAATCATTTTCTTCATTTTAATATCAATAAAGCCTGTGACAGCGACAGAGTATAGTAATTTCCCACAGCAATCACAATTGAGAATGCATGTTCAAGTTAAACACATGCGCGTGGGTGGTAAAAGACTACAGATGAGCAAATACTCTATCTCATGGCGGTTTTACATATATTTTTCCCCATGGAGGTTGGACTATTTGAAAACCACAACAGTATCAGCCAACGTTAAAGGATGTGGTGTTAGTCATGTGAGCTGCTACAGATGCAGCCTCACAATTATCAAGTAACATGAAGTGCAGTTTGCAGCATGGAGCATTGCTCTGAACAAAATCAAACTGGAAAATTCAGCTACACTTTAAAGCCTCTCAGCCCTTATTAGGATAGGAAGAAATTAATTCACTCCAATCTGTGTTGATAGGTAAAAGCAAACAGTTTATTTAATATTCAGAGATCTCTGGGAGAAGCGTCATAGACCTTACCCGGCCGAGTGACCACGGCTTCTCGACCTCCCGTTGTCAATTACAACCTTTTATTTAAGAATTATCCAATCACATTGTTACAAAATATCACATGATTACAATTATGTCAATTCAAACTAAACCGGTTAATTCGTTATATTTCTTATCTTTGTCAGCTACAAACTAAAAACAATTCTGCAAGCAATATTTGTTGGGAATCACATTCTATGTTTTGCTGGGTGCTGGGTCTTATCTCATTCTCACACTTGTCCATTGTATTTCTCTACAGTTGCCCATTATATTCTGTCCTTGAATGAAGCTAGGCAGCCAATCCTTATCATCCACCTGGTTGCTTCTTATTCTATTTTGTACATAACTTCCATTCCCTTTACAGCTAAGAGAGGTTTAATTTAACATGAGTTCAAATTAACCCTTTCATTAGGAAACAGGCACCAATGAGTAAAGTTCCCTTTTATTTTTACCCAAAAGAACGTGTCAGGCAATGGTGGCATTTTAAACTAAAACAGAAAATGGTTGAAAAACACAGCAGGCCCATCTGATAAGGGAAAAAAAGATATTTATACAACAACTTGTATTTATATAGCGCCTTTAACGGAGTAAAACGTCCCAAGGCGCTGCACAGGAGTATTTTAAGTCAAAAAAATTTGACACCGATCCATATAAGGATAAATTAGGGCAGGTGACCAAAAGCTTGGTCAAAGAGGTAGGTTTTAAGGAGCGTCTTAAAAGGAGGAAAGAGAGGTAGCGAGGCGGACAGAAGGCACGGCCACCAAAGGTTGAGCGATTATAATCAGGGATCCTCAAGAGGGCAGAATTAGAGGAGCGCAGATATCTCGGGAGGGTTGTGGGGCTGGGGGAGGTTACAGAGATACGGAGGGGCAAGGCCATGGAGGGATTTGAAAACAAGGATGAGAATTTTGAAATCGAGGCGTTGCTTAACCGGAGCCAATGTAGGTCAGCAAGCACAGGAGTGATGGGCAAATGGGACTTGGTGCGAGTTAGGACACGTGCAGCCAAGTTTTGGATGACCTCAAGTTTACGTAGGGTGGAATGTGGGAGGCCAGCCAGGAGTGTGTTGGAATAGTCAAGTCTAGAAGTAACAAAGGCATGGATGAGGGTTTCAGCAGCAGATGAGCTGAGGCAAGGGCGGAGACGGGCGATGTTACGGAGGTGGAAGTAGGCGTTCTTTGTTATGCTGCGGATCTGTGGTTGGAAGCTCATTTCAGGGTCAAATATGACACCAAGGTTGCAAACAGTGTGGTTCAGCCTCAGACAGATGTTAGGGAGAGGGATGGAGTCAGTGGTGGGGAACGGAGTTTGTGGCGGGGACCAAAAACAACGGCTTCGGTTTTCCCAATATTTAATTGGAGAAAATTTTTTATCTGAAACATTAACCTGTCTTTTCAGACACTAATGCATATGTTGTACATTTCTTGTATTTTGTTTTATTTCAGAGTTTTTTAAATTATTTTTAGTTTTTACTTTTATCTCCACGGGAGCCAATACTAAAGGGTTGCCTACCGATTTTTCTTCTCAAGAGATGGTAAAACATCAAACTGTTCAGATTGTTTTTATATTCATTCTCAGGGTGTGGGCATCACCGGCAGGGCCAGCATTTATTGCCCATACTAAATTGCCCTTGAGAAGGTGGTGGTGGGCCTTCTTCTTGAACCACTGAAGTCCGTGTGGTGAAGGTACTCCCACAGTGCTGTTAGGTCGGCAGTTCCAGGATGAAGGAACGGTGATATATTTCCAAGTCAGGATGGTGTGTGACTTGGAGAACTTGGAGGTGGTGGTGTTTCCATGCACCTGCTGCTCTTATCCTTCTGGGTGGTGGAGGTCGCAGGTTTCGGAGGTCCTGCCTAAGAAGCCTTGGCAAGTTTCTGCAGTGCATCCTGTAGATAGTACACACTGCAGCCACAGTGCGCCGGTGGTGGAGGGAGTGAATGTTTAAGGTGCTGTATGGGCTACCAATCAAGCAGATTGCTTTGTCCTGGATGGTATCAACCTTCTCGAGTTTTGTTGCCACTGCACCTATCCAGCAAGTAGAAAGTGTTCCTTTTCCTTTGCAGGTGGTGGAGAGACTTTGGGGAGTCTGGAGATGAGCCACTCGCCGCAGAACATCCAGCCTCTGACTTGCTCTAGTAGCCTGTCATTAAAGTGGCTGGTCCAGTTGAATTTCTGGTCAATGGTGACCCCCAGGATGTTGATGGTGGGGGATTCAGTGCTGGTAATGCCATTGAATGTCATGGGAAGGCCGGTGTCGGGAGGAGCAGAGAGTGGCGGTTCAGTGAGTACTTAAACTCACTTTCGCGGGCTTTTTTTCAAAGGTTTACCAATCTCACAGACCGGTGACGGCGTTCCAGAGCCACGTCACAATTCAAAAAGTGACACGGGCAAGAGGAAGCAGCTGATTGGGTGAGTACGGCCAGGTGAGTATTTATACTACTCTATAGTTTGACAGTTAAGGTTAATAGTTTATAAAGTTTAGAAAGGTCTTATTTTGTGGTTATACTTTCTAAGGTCTCTGTTGTGTAGCGGGTAGTGCTAGTAAACAAGGGAACTTGAGTATAACATTTAATTGTAGTGTGATTGGTAGTATTGATTTGATTTAATTTAATTTAAATTAATTAAAGGGTAAGTCATGGCAGCACAGCTCAGCCCCGTGGTATGCTCCTCCTGCGCTATGTGGGAAATCAGGGACACTTCCTGTGTCCCTGACGACCATGTGTGCAGGAAGTGTATCCAGCTGCAGCTACTGGCAGACGGCATTGCGGCGCAGGAGCTGCGAATGGATGCATACTGGAGCATTCGCGATGCTGAGGACGTCGTGGATATCACGTTTAATGAGTTGGTCACACCGCAGGTAAAGGCTGCACTGGCAGGAAGGGAATGGTTGACCACCAGGCAGAGTAGTAGGCACAGGCAGGTAGTGCAGGGGTCCCCTGTGGCCATTCCCCTCTCAAACAGATATACCACTTTGGATATTGTTGAGGGGGATGGCTTATTGGGGAAGGCAGCAGCAACCAACTTCCTGGCACCATGGGTAGTTCTGCTGCACAGGAGGGGAGGAAAAAGAGCGGGAGAGCTATAGTGATAGGGGATTCTATTGTAAGGGGAATAGATAGGCGTTTCTGTGGCCGCAAACGAGACTCCAGGATGGTATGTTGCCTCCCTGGTGCAAGGGTCAAGGATGTCTCGGAGCGGCTGCAGGGCATTCTGGAGGGGGAGGGTGAACAGCCAGTTGTCGTGGTGCAGAAAGGTACCAACGATATAGGTAAAAAACGGGATGAAAAGCTAAAAGCTGAATATAGGGAGTTAGGAGGTAAATTAAAAAATAGGACCTCTAAGGTAGTAATCTCAGGATTGCTACCAGTGCCACGTACTTGTCAGAGTAGAAATAGAAGGATATTTCAGATGAATACATGGCTGGAAGAATGGTGCAAAGGGGAGGGATTCAAATTCCTGGGACATTGGAACCGGTTCTGGGGGAGGTGGGACCAGTACAAACTGGACGGTTTGCACCTGGGCAGGACCGGGACCGATGTCCCAGGGGGAGTGTTTGCTAGTGCTGTTGGGGAGGGTTTAAACTATAATGGCAGGAGGTTGGGAACCTGTGCAGGGAGCCAGAGGAAAGGGAAGCAAGGATAGAAACACAAGACAGGAAGGAGAAAAGCAAAAGTGGAAGGCAGAGAAATCAAGGGTGTAAATCAAACATGGCCACAGTAAACAATAATTCTAAATGGTCTAAGAGTGTTAAAAAAACAAGCCTGAGGCTCTGTGTCTTAATGCGAGGAGCATTCGTAATAAGGTGGATGAATTAGCTGTGCAAATAGATGTAAACGGATATGATATAATTGGGTTTACGGAGACATGGCTCCAGGGTGACCAAGGCTGGGAATTCAACATCCAGGGGTATTCAATATTCAGGAAGGACAGGCAAAAAGGAAAAGGAGGTGGGTAGCATTGCTGGTTAAAGAGGAGATTAACACAATAGTAAGGAAGGATATTAGCTCTGATGATGTGGAATCTGTATGGGTAGAGCTGAGAAATACCAAGGGACAGAAAACATTAGTGGGAGTTGTATACAAACCCCCAAACAGTAATGCTGAGGTTGGGGATGGCATTAAACGGGAAATTAGAGATGCGTGCAATAAGGGCACAGCAGTTATCATGGGTAACTTTAAACTACATATAGATTGGGCTAACCAAATTAGTAACAATACTGTGGAGGAGGAATTCCGAGAGTGTATACGGGATGGTTTCCTGGGCCAATATGTCGAAGAACCAACTGGAGATCAGGCCATCTTAGACTGGGTATTATGTAATGAGAAAGGATTAATTAGCAATCTTGTTGTGCGAGGCCCCTTGGGGAGGAGCGATCATAATATGATAGAATTCTTCATTAAGATGGAGAGTGAGTAGTTGACTCAGAGACTAGGGTCCTGAATTTAAATAAAGGAAACTACGATGGTATGAGGCGCGAGTTGGCTAGGATGGATTGGGGAACGTTACTTGAAGGGTTGATGGTTGATAGGCAATGGCAAACATTTAAAGACTGCATGGATGAACTACAGAATTTGTTCATCCCTGTTTGGCATAAAAATAAAACAAAAAAGGTGACTCAAACGTGGCTAACAAGGGAAATCAGGGATAGCATAAGATCCAAGGAGAGGACAGATAAATTGGCCAGAAAAAGCAGCAAACCTGAGGATTGGGAGCAGTTTAGGATTCAGCAAAGGAGGACAAAGGGATTAATTAAGAGGGGGAAAATAGAGTATGAGAGTAAGCTTGCAGGGAACATAAAAACTGACTGTAAAGGCTTCTATAGATATGTGAAGAGAAAAAGATTGGTGAAGTCAAGCGTAGGTCCCTTGCAGTCAGAATCAGGGGAATTTATAATGGGGAACAAAGAAATGGCAGACCAATTAAATACATACTTTGGTTCTGTCTTCACAAAGAAGGACACAAATAACCTCCCAGAGATGTCGGGGAACATAGGGTCGAATGAGAGGGAGGAACTGATAATCTATATCCTAGGGTACTTAAGGAAGTGGCCCGAGAAATAGTAGATGCATTGCTTGTCATCTTCCAAAATTCTATAGACTCTGGAACAGTTCCCATGGATTGGAGGGTAGCTAATATAACCCCACTATTTAAAAAAGGTGGTAGAGAGAAAATGGGGAATTATAGACCGGTAAGCCTGACATCGGTAGTGGGGAAAATGCTAGAGTCCATCATAAAAGATGTAATAGCAGAGCACTTGGAAAACAGTGACAGGATCGGACAAAGTCAACATGGATTTACAAAAGGTAAATCATGCTTGACTAATCTACTGGAATTTTTTGAGGATGTAACTGGTAGAATAGATAAGGGAGAACCAGTGGATGTGGTGTATTTGGACTTTCAGAAAGCTTTCGATAAGGTCCCGCATAAGAGATTAGCGTGCAAAGTTAAAGCACACGGGATTGGGGGTAAGGTACTGTCTTGGATAGAAACCTGGTTGGCAGACAGGAAGCAAAGAGTTGGAATAAACAGGTCTTTTTCCGAGTGGCAGGCAGTGACTAGTGGGGTACCGCAGGGATCGGTGCTAGGACCCCAGTTATTCACAATATATATTAATGATCTAGACGAGGGAACTAGATGTAATATCTCCAAGTTTGCAGACGACACAAAGCTGGGTGGGCGTGTGTGCTGTGAGGAGGATGCAGAGAAACTCCAGTATGATTTGGACAGGTTGGGTGATTGGGCAGATGCATGGGAGATGCAGTATAATGTGGATAAATGCGAGGTTATCCACTTTGGTGGCAAAAACAGAAAGGCAGACTATTATCTGAATGGCAATAGATTGGGAGAAGGGGAAGTGCAACGAGACCTGGGTGTCCTTGTGCACCAGTCGCTGAAGGTAAGCATGCAGGTGCAGCAGGCGGTTAAGAAGGCAAATGGTATGTTGGCCTTCATAGCGAGAGGATTCAAGTACAGGAGCAAGGATGTCTTGCTGCAGTTGTACAGGGCCTTGGTGAGATCACATCTTGAGTATTGTGTGCAGTTTTGGTCGCCTTATCTGAGGAAGGATGTTTTTGCCATGGAGCGAGTGCAGCGAAGATTCACCAGACTGATACCTGGGATGGCAGGAATGACGTATGAAGAGAGATTGGGTCGATTGGGCTTGTATTCGCTAGAGTTTAGAAGAATGAGAGGGGATCTCATTGAAACTTATAAAATTCTAACAGGACTAGACAGACTAGATGCAGGAAGGATGTTCCCGATGGTGGGGGAGTCCAGAACCAGGGGTCACAGTCTAAGGATAAGGGGTCATGCATTTAGGATTGAGATGAGGAGGAATTTCTTCACCCAGAGAGTGGTGAACCTGTGGAATTCTCTACCACAGAAGACAGTTGAGTCCAATTCATTGAATATATTCAAGAAGGAGTTAGATATATTTCTTAAGGCTAAGGGGATCAAGGGATATGGGGAGAAAGCAGGGACAGGGTACTGAATTTGGATGATCAGCCATGATCGCATTGAATAGCGGAGCAGGCTCGAGGGGCCGAATGGCCTACTACTGCTCCTATCTTCTATGTTTCTATGTCAGACTCTCTCTTGTTGGAGATGGTCATTGTCTGACACTTGTGTAGCGCAGATGTTACTTTCCACTTATCAGTCCAAGCCTGGTTGTTGTCCAGGTCTTGCTGCATTCATCCATGGACTGCTTCATTATCTGAGGAATTGCAAATAGAGCTGAACACTGTACAATCATCAACGAGCAGCCCCACTTCTGACCTTATGATGGAGGGAAAGACATTTTTACCATCATTCTATGAGTTCGCCGTGTGGATTTTCACCCAGAACGGAATCCGTCCAGCTGCCTAGTAGTCCTGCCTTGAGGCCTGGTCTATTTTTCTGCCCTTAGGGTCAACTTCTGCATTGCAATGACATCTCGCTCTACCTCTCCACCACCTGCCTTGGCCCCTCCACTGTACCTGTGCTCTTCAGATTGCTTGTCCAACATCCAGTTTTGGATGACTCTTCCAGTTCCTCATGTTTAACTTCCTCCAGTTAAATACTAGGAAGGCCAAAAGCTCCACAAAACTCCACTCTCTTGCCACTGACTCTATCCCCTCCCTGATCACTATCTCAAGGTGAAACAGACAGTAAAACATTAGTGCCCTGTTCAATCCCAGACATCATCAGCCTGATCCCCTACCTCAGAGCACGTGCCACTGAAATCCTCAGCCATGCCTTTGTCACCTCCAGACTTGATTATTCCAATACTCTTTTTACTGGTATCCACTCTCCATAAACTCCAGCTCCTTTAAAACTCTTCTGCCCTATCGAAGTTGCCCATCACCCCCATTCTTGCTGAGCTACATGGGGGTCCAGTCCCTCATGACTGAGATTTTAAATTTCTGTCTTTGTCTTTAAATCTCTTCATTAGTCCCCATCTCCATACCCTCCTCATTCTATAACCTCTTGTGCATTACCACCTCCCCTCCCTTTTCTCCACCATTGATGCCTGTGCTTTCAGCTGATTAGGTCCCTAGGCAGTAGAGTGGTGAAGAAGGGGAAGTGAGCTCCAGTTACATTCACACAGATTTTGATGAGTTTGACCAGCACAAATATATTTGATGCCTTAAACACTTGGAGTAAACCTTTATCTCTTAACCACAACAGTGACACCATGCAAAGGGGCTGAGGAGAGTCTATGGTCCATCTTCAACCTTTCCACTGTCTTTGATAGTCAACCACTCCTTCCTCCTTGAACTTCTCTCTTCCACAGTCCACCTCTGTGAGACTGCTCTCTCATGGTTCTGCTTCTATTTCATCGTATACACCACATCACCCACAATGGTTCCTCCTCCACATTATTTTTATCTTCATCTTAAGGGGGCTGGAATTTAAAGTGGAGGAAGTGATGCTTCAGTTGTATAGATCCTGGGTCAGACCCCATCTGGAGTACTGCGTTCAGTTCTGGGCACCGCACCTCAGGAAGGATATATTGGCCTTGGAGGGGGTGCAGCGCAAATTCACCAGAATGATACAGGACTGAGAGGGTTAAATTATGAGGTCAGGTTGCACAATCTTGGCTTGTATTCCCTTGAGTTTAGAAGGTTGAGGGGTGATCTAATTGAGGTGCTTAAACTGATAAAGGGATTTGATAGATAAAGAAAAATTATTTCCTCTGATGGGGAGTCCAGAACAAGGGGAATAATAAAATTAGAGCTAGGTCATTCAGGGGTGCAATCAGGAAGCATTTCTTCACATAAAGGGTAGTAGAAATCTGGAACTCTCTCCCCAAAAGGCTGTGGACGCTAGGACAATTGGAGCGTTTAAGGCTGAGGTCGAAAGATTTTTGTTAGGCAAGTGTATCAAGGGATATGGATCAAAGGTGGATAAATGGGGTTGAGGTACAGATCAGCCATGATCTAACTGTATGGCAAATAGGCTCGAGGGGCAGATTGGCCTACTCCTGTTCCTATTAGTTATCCTTCTGTGACAGCATCTGGAATGATAGGGTCAGCATTGCCAACAACACGCAGCTCTACCTCTCTGCCTCCTTCAATGACCCTGAGATTGTTTCTGTTGTCCAACTTCCCATCCAACATTAAAATCTGGATAAAGCTGCAATAAAGTCTCAGTCAGACCTTCTTTGAGTCTCTGGTCCTTGCCATTTGACAGGAATGTTAGGGCCACCTTGAGTGTCACTAATGTCAGCGGCTGACATGAGGAGGGTCCTTTTACTGATATCACCACTTCAAGCAGTCTGTAGTTTATCTAATTATATAATCAGTAACAAAATT
The DNA here is from genome assembly GCA_030390025.1 of Squalus acanthias. Classification (NCBI taxonomy): domain Eukaryota; kingdom Metazoa; phylum Chordata; class Chondrichthyes; order Squaliformes; family Squalidae; genus Squalus; species Squalus acanthias. The sequence continues at coordinate 428,957 of CM059448.1, forward strand.
AATTACTAACGTATTTACATCAAAATATGTTCATTCAACTTTTCACTGAATACTTGTTAATATGTCATTTTCATTTTGTGAGAAGCATGGCCTGCAAACAAACTTTAGTTCATGGATCGTGATGTGTATCACGCAAAACATTTCTGATCTGAGGAGCAGCTCCTCTGCATTATAGGTGCACACCCCACAGCCTCTGATCGATTGGAATGTAACCAACTCTAGGCAAGAGGGGAACCTCCTACAGAATTAATAACAATAATCAAATAAATCTCTTGAGATTAAACCTAGCAAAGATTCAGAATTACTGGAGAATTTTATAACTACCCATGTTGCCCTCCACTTTTATTTGGTCACATTTTATCTACAAACCCTCCAACTGGATTTAAAGAGTTCAGAATAGAGAGAGAAAAAGCACATTGATGCCCACCATCAGTCCAGTCGATCCTGCAGAGCCCTCCTTAATAACAATTGGTGGCCAAGTTGGGACAGCTTTACTCACGGAGTCTTATCTATCAGCCAGCATCTCAGACTCCTCCAGCAGCATCCCTGGGCATGTCCTGTCTCATTGGCAGGATAGACCCACCAGAGGCTGGACACAATCTGGTGCCTCATCCTTTCCCACATTCCTCCCCCTCTCTTCCGATTTGGACTGGCACACTCTGGTGCTCAGCATGGCGCTGTGGTTCCGTGACTACAGATCGCTATACACAGTAGGTAGGGATTGCTGATATCAGACAAAACCAGGCCATTGGGCCCATCAGGCTTGCGCCCCTGATTCTCTATGCATCAGTCTATCCCCACTCTCCTGCTCACTCCCCACACCCTATCTTATTCCTCCGTTTCAAGCATCTAGAATTCATGGATAAAAGGCAAAATTTGAAACGCAAACAGAAAACACTGGAACCTTCCAGTGAAGGGATAATTACTAGTCCAAGCCCCTTTAGGGCTACCCCGGATCAGGCGTATTTCTCAGACGTTCACTTTCAACTAAAGTTTGAGGTAGCCGAATCCTAAAGACGCTTAATTGGGTCTAAAGGTCCGGACTATCTCTCCCTAAAGGAAAGGAACAACCTGAAAATGAAAAAGCTCAGCATAAGCTCGAGGAACAGCACCTCGTCTTTCGTTTAGGCACTTTATAGCCTTCCGGACTCAATATCGAGTTCAACAATTTCAGATCATAACCTCGGACCCTACCACACATATATACATTTTATCCACCCTTTTGGTTCGTGCCTTTTTCCTTTTTTTGTCTCTCTCTCCCCCTACGGCAGCTGTCTCTCATTCTGCCAGCATTTCACACCTCACCTTTTGTTTCTTAACCTGTCCTATTACCATCTCGTCTTGCCTTGAGCATCTCTTAATGTCTCTACTTACCATAGACCACCCCTTTTGTTCTTTTATTCCTCCCCCCAGCCTCCCCCTTGCATTTTTATCTGTTTAATTTCCTGCTCTGTTCTCAGTTCCGATGAAGGGTTTCGACCTGAAACGTTAACTCTGTTTCTCTCTCCACGGATGTTGCCTGGCCTGCTGAGTTTTTCCAGCGTTTTCTGTTGTTAACCTGAAAATGTTACCGTCCTCCAGATAGCACTTTTAATAAGTTTAGCTAGACTGTAACGTTCCAGATATTATGAGGGTCCGGAAAACTCCCCCAGAATTCTGCAACTCCTCACCAAAGAGTGTACAGAGATTGAGTTTGCGAGTTTGATACAGAAGTCTTATGTGAGACAATTCTAAAAATATATAGATTTATTAAAGAACCGACATGCAGTTTACAGTTGGTGAGTCAATCGCAACATTAACAGTTCCAAAAAGAGAAAACTTACAATCCTATTATCAGAGAACCTTACTTTCAAATCTTAACTTCGCTACAGTTTTACCGTTCTTAAAGTTCTATTCAGGATATCCACCTAAATCAAATACCTTTGATCCCCGAGGTACAAAGAGTTGGAGACTTACAGAGCCGCCTCTGAAGCCGAGAATCGCTTTTCCCGATTAAAGCGAGTCTGTTATCCCATTTGAGAGTTCAATATTTATACCCTTTTCCAGTGGTATTTCCTTTAAGGTTTTCTGCTAATGTAAGCTAATTATCTCTAGTCATTTTTCTGCTGACCTCTACCAGACTCATGTCTCATCTCGAGGTGTTCTAAGTTTACCATATAAAAAACGGTGTGACAGCAGGTGTTTCTTACTTTGTCATCTTTATGAGGGCAGATGTTCCTTACTTTATGTGCTTCTTTACAAAGTGTAAATTAGAACACCTTATCCAAGGTGATCCATTGTTTCCTTCCCAAAGGTCAGCCTGTCAGGAGCCTTTAACCTTCTGTTTCAATAAGGTTATTTATTCAGGGTCAACAACTATCTTATCTCAATAGCCAGAATGCTTTCATAGCTATTTCATAGTTAGGTTTCTAAATTTCCAAACCCAGTTTGTCATGTTTTAATAAGGCCAGAATTCTTTCATGAGATAGTGTTTTTTTCTGAACAGGTTATATGGCTTATTCCTTCACACCAGCAGGTGTGTCAGCAGGGCGCAGGACCCGGGTGGAGGCAGGTTAAAGCTCAGGTGTAACCCTCTCTCCACAGGTGGCTTTGCCAAGCCCAGGAGACGATCCTCCGACTCGTTCGCACCTCCTGTTGGCTAAATGTGCCTATTTTAATAAACCAATAAAAGTGACACTTGCTCAGTGGGCGAGTGGTCAATCTATAGGACAGACTCCCTAGGAAGACGGTGGAATCAGTTAGTATTGATTCATTTCAGTGCAAATTAGATAGATTTCGTTCAGAATAAATATTTTGGGAAACAGTATATGAGTAATTTGAGCCATGATGTGGTGGAATCATGGAATGATAAAGCACAGAAGGAGGCCATTCAGCCCGCTGTGCCTGTGCCAGCTCTTTGAAAGAGCTGTCCAATTTAGCCCCAGCTTTTCCCCCCCATAACCCTGCAAATCAGTCCTCTTCAAGTACATATCCAACTGCCTTTTGAAAGTTCCTACAGAATCTGATACCCCCACATTTTCAGGCAATGCGTTCCAGATCTTAACAACTCTGTATGGAAAAATTTCTCATTTCCCTCTAGTTCTTTTGCCAATTATTTTAAATCTATGATCTCTGGTTACCTACCCACTTGCCAAAGGAAACAGTTTCACCCTACTTGCTCTATCAAAACCCTTCATGATTTTGAATACCTCTATTAGGTCTCCCCTTAACTTTATCTGCTCTAAGGAGAACAATCTCAGCTTCATAGAATATAGAAATTTACAGCACAGAAGGAGGCCATTCGGCCCATCTTGTCTGTGCCGGCCGACAAAGAACTATCCACCCTAATCCCACTTTCCAGCACTTGCTCCGTAGCCTTGTAGGTTATGGCACTTCAAGAGCATATCCAAGTACTTTTTAAATGTGATGAGGGTCTCTGCCTCTACCGTCGGGAGACCGAGAGGAGTGCACCTGGAGGGAGCACAGCGAGAGCGGAACAGTTAAAAGGAGTGGCAGCAACTCAACAGAGGCAGTTTTTGAAAAAGTGACTTCAGAGTAAAAAAAGTGACATCGGCACAAGGGAAGTAGCTGGTGGTGAGTAGCTGGTGGATGTATTTCTTTTAAGTTTATTTCTGCTAAGTTAGTTAATAGCCTATTAAATAGAGGGAAAGAGCCGATTGGTGAGTAGCTGGGGAGTGTTTTTTGTTAAGTTTTAAGTTTATTTCTGCTGGGTTAGTTCTTAGTCTATTAAATAGAGGCATGGCAGGGCAGCTCAGTCCCGTGGAGTGCACATCCTGTGCAATGTGGGAAGTCCTGAACGCTTCGCGTAGCCTGGACGACCACGTGCAGGAAGTGTCGCCAACTACAGCAACTCGAGCTCCGGTATCAGAGCTTGAGCGGCGGCTGGAGTCACTGCGGTGCATCCGTGAAGCTGAGAGTTACGTGGATAGCACGTTTCTAGAGGTAGTCGCCCCACAGCTTAAGAGTATACAGGCAGAGAGGGAATGGATGACTGCCAGACAGAAGAGGAGGACCAGGCAGGGAGTGCAGGAGTCCCCGGAGTGCATCGCGCTCTCCAACCAGTATTCTGTTCTATGTACTGGTGAGGACGATGGTTCCCCTGGGGAGTGCAGCCAGAGTCACGTCCACGGCACCACGGGTGGCTCAGCTGCACAGCGGAGGAGGAAAAAGAATGGAAGAGCAATAGTGGTAGGGGATTCGATAGTTAGGGGAGCAGACAGGCGTTTCTGTGGCCGTAGACACGACTCCAGGATGGTATGTTGCCTCCCTGGTGCCAGGGTCAAGGATGTCACTGAGCAGATGCAGGACACTCTGAGGGGGGAGGGTGAACAGCCAGAGGTCGTTGTCCATATCGGTACCAACAACATAGGCAGAAAGAGGGATGAGGTCCTGCAGCCAGAGTTTAGGGAGCTAGGAGAGAGATTAAAAAGCAGGACCTCAAAGGTAGTAATCTCCATATTACTCCCAGTGCCACGTGCTAGTGAGTACAGGAATAGGAGGATAGAACAGATGAATGCGTGGCTGGAGAGTTGGTGCAGGAGGGAGGGCTTTAGATTCCTGAGGCATTGGGACCGTTTCTGGGGAAGGCGGGACCTGTACAAGCCGGACGGGTTACACCTCAACAGAGCCGGGACCAATATTCTCGCGGGATGGTTTGTTAGTGCTGTTGGGGAGGGTTTAAACTAACTTGGCAGGGGGGTGGGCACCAGCATGTAGGAGTAGAAAAGAGGAATAAGGTGCATAAAAGAGTGAGTGTGTTGGATACTACTAGAGAAGATAGTACTAGAGGTGGTAGTAGTACCATATTAGATAGGAGCAGACTAAGAAAGACTACGAAAAATTAAAAAATGGGTTTAGAATGCATGTACGTAAATGCACAAAGTGTGGTGAATAAGGTTGGTGAGCTACAAGCACAATTAGCTGTGTGGCAATATGATGTTGTGGCAATAACGGAAACGTGGCTTAAAAACGGTGAGGACTGGGCACTTAATATTCAAGGTTACAAGGTGTTCAGAAAAGATAGGGAAGGAAAAAAGGGAGGTGGGGTGGCAGTGCTGATTAAGGAAGACATTGTAGTGTTGGAAAGGGAGGATGTTCTTGAGGGGACAAGGACAGAATCCATTTGGTTAGAGTTGAGGAGCAAAATGGGAATGATTATGCTATTGGGGGTATTCTATAGGCCTCCAAGTAGTGAGAGGGAGGTAGAGGAGCAAATCTGCAGGGAAATCGCAGAGATATGCAAGAGCTATAGAGTGGTAATATTGGGGGACTTTAATTACCCAAATATCGATTGGGATAATGCTAGGGTAAAGGGAAAGGAGGGGGAGGAATTTCTGAAATGTGTTCAGGAGAATTTCCTTGACCAGTATGTTCTTGACCCAACTAGGAAGGATGCATTGCTGGATCTGGTGCTGCGGAATGAGGTGGGCCAGATCGACCAAGTGTCTGTGGGAGAAACTTGGGTATGAGTGATCATCGTATCATAAGATTTAGATTAGCAATGGAGAGATTAGCAAGGAACAATCTAGAGTGGAACTTCTAAACTGGAATAGGGCTAACTTCAATGGGATGCGAAAGGATCTAGCCAGGGTAAAATGGAACCAAAGACTGTCAGGAAAAACTGTAACGGAACAATGGGTGATCTTTAAGGGGGAGATGTTCCAAGTACAGTTTAGGTACATTCCAACAAAAGGGAAGGGTAAGGGAACCAAAGCAAGGGCTCCTTGGATGACGAGGGAGATAGAGAAGACGATGAAACAAAAAAAGAGGGTGTATGATGCATGTCAGGTGAATTCTTCAAGGGAGAACCAGACCAAATACAATAAGTTGAGAGGGGATGTGAAGATGAAAATAAGATTGGCAAAGAGAGAATATGAGAGTAGAATGGCGGTTAACATAAAAGGGAACCCAAAAATCTTCTACCGACATGTAAACTGTAAGCGGGTAGTAAGAACCGGGGTGGGTCCTATTCGGGACAATGAAGGTGATATATGCTTAGAGGCGCAGGGCAAGGCTAGAATACTCAATGAGTACTTTGTATCGGTGTTTACTAAGGAGGTAGATGCTGACAAAATATCGGGAGAAGTGGAAAAGATAGAAGCAATGGAAGGGGTGAAAATTGATAGATAGGATATACTAGAAAGGCTGGATATGCTTAGAGTGGATAAGTCGCCTGGTCCAGATGGCTTGCATCCCATGTTGCTAAGGGAATTGGGGGAGGAGATAGCGGAAGGGCTTGCCAGAATTTTCCATGGTGATGACCTGGAACTCGCTGCCGACGGAAGTGGTGGAAGCGGAGACACTCAATGTTTTCAAGGGGAGACTGGATAGGCACTTGAGGGAAACAAACTTGCAGGGCTACGGGGATAGAGCGGGGGGAATGGGACTGACTGGATTGCTCTACAGAGAGCCGGCACGGACTCGATGGGCCGAATTGCCCCCTTCTGTGCCGTTATGACTCTAAGAAATACTTTGTGTCTGTCTTCACGGAAGACGCAAAAAACTTCCCGGAAATAGTAGAGAACCAAGGGTCTAGCGAGAATGAGGAACTGAAAGAAATTAGTATTAGTAAAAAAGTGGTACTGGAGAAATTAATGGGACTGAAAGCCAATAAATCCCTTGGACCTGATGGCCTACATCCATGGGTTTTGAAAGAGTTGGCGGATGCATTGGTTGTCATTTTCCAACATTCCATAGGGCCGAATGGCCTCCTCCTGTGCCGTTATGACTCTTTTTTGTCTAATACTTTTGTGAAGCACGTTGGGATATTTTACTATCTTAAAGGCGCTATATAAATACAAGTTGTAGTTGTTGTTGTTATGACTATGATTGAATTCTATTTGCTGGGCTGGGGGCCGCTCTCCGGCCCTGGTGTTTCTGGGCCAGGGGGAGACGAGGCCGGGCCGGGTTGTGGACTCACTGGGAGGTTGGGGTTGGGGGTGAGGGTGAGACTGGGGGACAGGGGGTGGCGGGGGACTGGGGGAGGGGGTGGACTGGGGGTGGCGGGGGACAGGGGGGGTGACGCCAGGGGCCCGTGAGACCGGGGGTGGGTCGGGCCGGGTTGTGGACTCACTGGGAGGGTGAGGGTGAGGCCGGGGGTGGGTCGGGTCGGGCCGGGTTGTGGACTCACTGGGAGGTTGGGGGTGGGGGTGGGGGTGAGGGTGGGACAGGGGGTACCGGGGGAGGTGACGCCAGGGGCCCGTGAGACCGGGGGTGGGTCGGGCCGGGTTGTGGACTCACTGGGAGGTTGGGGGTGGGGGTGAGGGTGGGACAGGGGGTACCGGGGGAGGTGACGCCAGGGGCCCGTGAGACCGGGGGTGGGTCGGGCCGGGTTGTGGATTCACTGGGAGGGTGAGGGTGGGACAGGGGGGACAGGGGGTGGGGGTGGACCGGGGGGTGAGGCCGGGGGTGGGTCGGGCCGGGTTGTGGACTCACTGGGAGGGTGGGGGTGGACCGGAGGGGTGGGTCGGGCCGGGTTGTGGACTCACTGGGAGGCCGGCTCACGGACCCCAGCAGCCTGTGAGCAGGAGGGCAGCAGGCGAGTGGCTGGACCTCGCCCCACAAGTCAGGAGGCGCCGGTAATGTAATAATTTAAACAGTTTAAGGACCTGAAGAAATCCGTAAATCACCGGTTATTGTTCGTGTTGATTCTCTGTCCGCAGTCGCTGACTGACCCGCCCGGGCTCTCACCATGGTAACCACCCCCCCGGGCGGGCTCTCACCATGGTAACCACCCCCCCGGGCGGGCTCTCACCATGGTAACCACCCCCCCCGGGCGGGCTCTCACCATGGTAACCACCCCCCCCGCCCGGGCTCTCACCATGGTAACCACCCCCCCCCGGGCGGGCTCTCACCATGGTAACCACCCCCCCGGGCGGGCTCTCACCATGGTAACCACCCCCCCGGGCGGGCTCTCACCATGGTAACCGCTTCCCCGGAGAACGCGACGATGGCGGGCGGGTGGCTCGCGGCGGCGGGACAGCAAGTTCGGCTCAGTGAGGTAACCGGAATTGGAGCAGGATTAACGCGATTAAACGAGACTGGACACGGTTTAACGCGATAAACCGGGAGTGGAGCCGGAATAACGCGATAAACCTGAGCAGGGAGACAGAGGAAAGGGAAACAAGGATAAAAGCAAAAGATAGGAAGGAGAAAAACAAAAGTGGCAGTCAGAGAAAACCGGTTTAAATCAAACATGGCCACAGTAAATACTAATTCTAATAGGTCTAAGAGCGTTAAAAAAACAAGCCTGAAGGCTTTGTGTCTTAATGCAAGGAGCATTCGGAACAAGGTGGATGAATTAGCTGCGCAAATAGAGGTAAATGAATATGATTTGATTGGGATTACAGAAACATGGCTCCAGGGTGGCCAAGGCTGGGAACTCAACATCCAGGGGTATTCAATATTCAGGAAAGATAGGCAAAAAGGAAAGGGAGGTGGGGCAGCATTGCTGGTTAAAGAGGGGATTAACACAATTGAAAGGAAGGATATTAGCTCTGATGATGTGGAATCTGTATGGGTAGAACTGAGAAATACCAAGGGGCAGAAAACGTTAGTGGGAGTGGTATACAGACCTCCAAACAGTAATACTGAGGTTGGGGATGGCATTAAAAGGGAAATTAGAGAAGCATGCAGTAAGGGCACAGCAGTCATCATGGGTGACTTTAATCTACATATAGATTGGGCTAACCAAATTAGTAACAATACTATGGAGGAGGAATTCCTGGAGTGTTTACGGGATGCTTTCCTGGACCAGTATGTCGAGGAACCAACCAGAGATCAGGCCATCTTAGACTGGGTATTATGCAATGAGAAAGGATTAATTAGCAATCTTGTTGTGCGAGGCCCCTTGGGTCAGAGTGATCATAATATGATAGAATTCTTCATTAGGATGGAGAGTGAAGTAGTTGAATCAGAGACTAGGGTCCTGAATTTAAATAAAGGAAACTACGATGGTATGAGGTGCGAGTTGGGTAGGATTGATTGGGGAATGTCACTCAAAGGGTTGACGGTGGATAGGCAATGGCAAACATTTAAAGATTGCATGGATGAACTACAGAATTTGTTCATCCCAGTTTGGCATAAGAATAAAACAAAAAGGTGACTCAACCGTGGCTAACAAGGGAAATTAGGGATAGCATAAGATCCAAGGAGAGGGCATATAAATTGGCCAGAAAAAGCAGTAACCCTGAGGATTGGGAGCAGTTTAAGATTCAACAAAGGAGGACAAAAGGATTAATTAAGAAGGGGAAAATAGAATACGAGAGTAAGCTTGCAGAGAACATAAAAACTAACTGTAAAAGCTTTTATAGATATGTGAAGAGAAAAAGATTAGTGAAATCAAGCATATGTCCCTTGCAGTCAGAATCAGGGGAACTTATATGGGGAACAAAGAAATGTCAGACCAATTAAATACATATTTTGGTTCTGTCTTCACAAAGGAGGACACAAATAACCTCCCAGAGATGTTGGGGAACATAGGATCTGATGAAAGGGAGGAACTGAAAGAAATCAGTATTGTTAGGGAAATTGAAGGCTGATAAATTCCCAGGGCCTGATAATCTACATCCTAGGGTACTTAAGGAAGTGGCCCTAGAAATAGTAGATGCATTGCTGATCATCTTCCAACATTCGATGGAATCTGGAACAGTACCTATGGATTGGAGGATAGCTAATGTTACCCCACTATTCAAAAAGGGTGGTAGAGAGAAAACGGGGAATTACAGACCGGTAAGCCTGACATCGGTAGTGGGGAAAATGCTAGAGTCCATTATAAAAGATGTAATAGCAGAGCACTTGGAAAACAGTGACAGGATCGGACAAAGTCAACATGGATTTACAAAAGGTAAATCATGCTTGACTAAGCTACTGGAATTTTTTGAGGATGTAACTGGTAAAATAGATAAGGGAGAACCAGTGGATGTGGTGTATTTGGACTTCCAAAAGGCTTTTGATAAGGTCCCGCATAAGAGATTAGCGTGTAAAGTTAAGGCACATGGGATTGGGGGCAAGGTATTGACTTGGATAGAGAACTGGTTGGCAGACAGAAAGCAAAGAGTTGGAATAAACGGGTCTTTTTCCGAGTGGCAGGCAGTGACTAGTGGGGTACCGCAGGGATCGGTCCTTGGACCCCAGCTATTCACAATATATATTAATGATCTAGACAAGGGAACTAGATGTAATATCTCCAAGTTTGCAGATGACACAAAACTGGGTGGGCGTGTGTGCTGTGAGGAGGATGCCGAGAAACTCCAAGATGATTTGGACAGGTTGGGTGATTGGGCAGAAGCGTGGCAGATGCAATATAACGTGGATAAATGCGAGGTTATCCACTTGGTGTCAAAAACAGAAAGGCAGATTATTATCTGAATGGCAATAGATTGGGAGAAGGGGAAGTGCAACGAGACCTGGGTGTCCTTGTGCACCAGTCGCTGAAGGTAAGCATGCAGGTGCAGCAGGCGGTTAAGAAGGCAAATGGTATGTTGGCCTTCATAGCGAGAGGGTTTGAGTACAGGAACAAGGATGTCTTGCTGCAGTTGCACAGGGCCTTGGTGAGACCACACCTTGAGTACTGTGTGCAGTTTTGGTCACCTTATCTGAGGAAGGATGTTCTTGCCATGGAAGGAGTGCAGCGAAGATTCACAAGGCTGATACCTGGGATGGTAGGAATGACGTATGAAGAGAGATTGGGTCGATTGGGCTTATACTCACTGGCGTTTAGAAGAATGAGAGGGGATCTCAATGAAACTTATAAAATTCTGACAGGACAGGACAAACTAGATGCAGGAAGGATGTTCCCGATGGTCGGGGAGTCCAGAACCAGGGGTCACATCTAAGGATAAGGGGTAAGCCATTTAGGACAGGAATGAGGAGGAATTTCTTCACCCAGAGAGTGGTGAACCTGTGGAATTCTCTGCCACAGAAGGCAGTAGAGGCCAATTCATTAAATAGATTCAAGAAGGAGTTGGATATATTTCTTAAGGCTAAAGGGATCAAGGGATATGGGGAGAAAGCAGGGACAGGGTACTGAATTTGGATGATCAGCCATGATCGCATTGAATGGCGGAGCAGGCTAGAGGGGCCAAATGGCCTACTCCTGCTCCTATCTTCTATGATTCTATGATTCTATGAAACCGGGATCGGACCAGGATTAACGCGATAAAGCGGGACTGGACCCGAAATAACGCGATAAACCGGGAGTGGACCCGGAATAATGCGATAAACCGGGATTGGACCAGGATTAACGCGATAAACCGGGATTGGACCAGGATTAACGCGATAAACTGGTACTGGACCCGGAATAACGGGATAAACCGGGAGTGGACCCGGAATAACGCGATAAACCGGGAGTGGACCCGGAATAACGCGATAAACCGGGACTGGACCCGGATGAACGCGATAAACCGGGAGTGGAGCCGGAATAATGCGATAAACCGGGAGTGGAGCCGGAATAACGCGATAAACCGGGAGTGGAGCCGGAATAACGCGATAAACCGGGAGTGGAGCCGGAATAACGCGATAAACCGGGAGTGGAGCCGGATTAACGCGATAAACCAGGACTGGACCCTAAATAACGCGATAAACCGGGAGTGGACCCTAAATAACGCGATAAACCGGGATTGGACCAGGATTAACGTGATAAACCGGGAGTGGACCCGGAATAATGCGATGAACCGGGACTGGACCCGGATTAACATGATAAACCGGGAGTGGAGCCGGAATAACACGATAAACCGGGATTGGACCAGGATGAACGCGATAAACTGGGAGTGGACCCGGAGTAACGCGATAAACCGGGACTGGACCCGTAATAACGCGATAAACCGGGACTGGATCCGGAATAACGCGATAAACCGGGACTGGATCCGGAATAACGCGATAAACCGGGGCTGGACCCGAAGTAACGCGATAAACTGGGACTGGACCCGGATTAACGTGATAAACCAGGAGTGGACCCGGAATAACGCGATAAACCGGGAGTGGACCCGGAATAATGCGATAAACCGGGATTGGACCAGGATTAACGCGATAAACCGGGATTGGACCAGGATTAACGCGATAAACTGGTACTGGACCCGGAATAACGGGATAAACTGGGAGTGGACCCGGAATAACGCGATAAACCGGGAGTGGACCCGGAATAACGCGATAAACCGGGACTGGACCCGGATGAACGCGATAAACCGGGAGTGGAGCCGGAATAATGCGATAAACCGGGAGTGGAGCCGGAATAACGCGATAAACCGGGAGTGGAGCCGGAATAACGCGATAAACCGGGAGTGGAGCCGGAATAACGCGATAAACCGGGAGTGGAGCCGGATTAACGCGATAAACCAGGACTGGACCCTAAATAACGCGATAAACCGGGAGTGGACCCTAAATAACGCGATAAACCGGGATTGGACCAGGATGAACGCGATAAACTGGGAGTGGACCCGGAGTAACGCGATAAACCGGGACTGGACCCGTAATAACGCGATAAACCGGGACTGGATCCGGAATAACGCGATAAACCGGGACTGGATCCGGAATAACGCGATAAACCGGGGCTGGACCCGAAGTAACGCGATAAACTGGGACTGGACCCGGATTAACGTGATAAACCAGGAGTGGACCCGGAATAACGCGATAAACTGGGATTGGACCCGGAATAACGCGATAAACCTGGATTGGACCCGGAATAACGCGATAAACCTGGATTGGACCAGGATTAATGCGATAAACCGGGAGTGACCCGGAATAACGCGATAAACCGGGAGTGGACCTGGATTAATGTCATCACCCGGGACTGGACCCGGATTAATGCAATAAACCGGGACTGGACCCGGGACCGGAGCTGAGAGCGGGAATAAAAGGAGCGCCGATCCGAAGCCCGAGATCACAGCGGGAGCGGACCAATAAGAGGCACAGACTCGGCGAGCGACTCAACACTGGAGTGACGTCAGAATTCAAAAGTGTCGCTGGCACAGGGGAGCTGAGAGGTGAGTATCGGGTGAGTATTTGTGGTAAGTTTTTTGTTCTGTTCTGAGTATATTTCTGCTAAGTAGTTCATAGCCTATCTAAGAGAGGGAAGTGCTGATTGGTGGATAGCTGTTGAGCGTTTCTTGTTAAATTTTAAGTTTATTAAGGGCAGCTCAGTCCTGTGAATTGTATATCCTGTGCCATGTGGGAAATCCTGGACGCTTCTTGCGGCCTGGACGACCACGTGTGCAGGAAGTGTCGCCAACTGCAGCAACTCGAGCTCCGGGTTTCGGAGCTTGAGCGGCAGCTGGAGTCACTACGGTGCATCCACGAGGCTGAGAAATACTTGGAAAGCACGTTTCTAGAGGTGGTCACCCCGCAGCCTCAGAATGTGCAGGCAGAGAGGTAATGGGTGACCGCCAGACAGAGAAGCTGGACCAGGCAGGTCGAGCAGGAATTCCCGGAGAGCATCTCGCTCGCTAACCGGTTCACAGTTCTGGAAACTGGTGGGGGTGATGGCTCCTCTGGGGAGAGCAGCCAGAGCCAAGGCCACGGCACCACGGGTAGCTCAGCTGCACAGGGGCGGAGGAAGAAGAGCGGAAGAGCAATAGTGATCGGGGATTCATTAGTTAGGGGAACAGATAGGTGTTTCTGTGGATGCAGACGTGACTCCAGGATGTCACTGATGTTGCCTCCTTGGTGCCAGGGTCAAGGCTGTCAACGACATCGGCAGAAAGAGGGATGAGGTCCGGCAGACTATACTGAGCTAGGACAGAGATAAAAAAGCAAGACCTCAAAGGTAGTAATCTCCGGATTACTCCCGGTGCCACGTGAGTACAGGAATAGGAGGATAGAACAGATGAATGCGTGGCTGGAGAGATGGTGCAGGAGGGAGGGCTTTAGATTCCTGAGGCATTGGACTGTTTCTGGGGAAGGTGGGACCTGTACAAGCCGGACAGGTTACACCTCAACAGAGCCGGGACCAATATTCTTGTGGGGGGGTTTGCAAGTGCTGTTGGGGAGGGTTCAAACTAGCTTGGCAGGGGGATGGGCACCAGCATATAGGAGTAGAAAAGAGCAATAAGGTGCATAAAAGAGCGAGAGTTGGATAGTACTAGAGAAGAAAGTAGTACTAGAGGCTAAGTAGCACCATATTAGATAGGAGCAGACTAAGAAAGACTACGAAAAATTCAAAAATAGGTTTAGAATACATGTACATAAATGCACAAAATGTGGTGAATAAGGTTGGTGAGCCACAAGCACAATTAGCCGTGTGGCAATATGATGTTGTGGCAATAACGGAAACATGGCTTAAAAACGGTGAGGACTGGGCACTTAATATTCAAGGGTACAAGATGTTCAGAAAGTATAGGGAAGGTAAAAAGGGAGGTGGGGTGGCAGTGCTGATTAAGGAAGACATTGTAGTGTTGGAAAGGGAGGATGTTCTTGAGGGGACAAGGACAGAATCCATATGGTTAGCGTTGAGGAGCAAAAAGGGTATAATCACGCTATTGGGGGTATTCTATAGGCCTCCAAATAGTGCGAGGGAGGTAGAGGAGCAAATCTGCAGGGAAATCGCAGAGATATGCAAGAGCTATAGAGTGGTGATATTGGGGGACTTTAATTACCCAAATATCGATTGGGATAATACTAGGGTAAAGGGAAAGGAGGGGGAGGAATTTCTGAAATGTGTTCAGGAGAATTTCCTTGACCAGTATGTTCTTGGCCCAACTAGGAAGGAGGCATTGCTGGATCTGGTGCTGGGGATTGAGGTGGGCCAGGTCGACCAAGTGTCTGTGGGAGAACACTTGGGTACGAGTGATCATCGTATCATAAGATTTAGATTAGCAATGGAGAGGAGCAAAGAACAATCTAGAGTGAAACTTCTAAACTGGAATAGGGCTAACTTCAATGGGATGCGAAAGGATCTAGCCAGAATAAAATGGAATCAAAGACTGACAGGAAAAACTGTAACAGTATAATGGGTGATCTTTAAGGAGGAGATGTTCCAAGTACAGGCTAGGTACATTCCAACAAGAGGGAAGGGTAAGGGAACTAAAGCAAGGGCTCCTTGGATGACGAGGGAGATAGAGAAGATGATGAAACAAAAAAAGAGGGTGTATGATGCATGTCAGGTGAATTCTTCAAGTGAGAACTAGACCAAATACAATAACTTGAGAGGGGTTGTGAAGATGAAAATAAGATTGGCAAAGAGAGAATATGAGAGTAGAATGGCGGTTAACATAAAAGGGAACCCAAAAATCTTCTACCGACATGTAAACTGTAAGCGGGTAGTAAGAGGCGAGGTGGGGCCTATTGTGGACAAAGAAGGTGATATCTGCTTAGGGGCGCAGGGCAAGGCTAGAATACTCAATGAGTACTTTGTATCGGTGTTTACTAAGGAGGTAGATGCTGACAACATATCGGTAGAAGTGGAAAAGGTAGATGCAATGGAAGGGGTGCAAATTGATAGACAGGATATACTAGAAAGGCTGGGTATGCTTAGAGTGGATAAGTCGCCTGGTCCAGATGGCTTGCATCTCAGGTTGCTAAGGGAAGTGGGGGAGAAGATAGCAGAAGGGCTTGCCATTATTTCCAATCTTCCCTAGATGCGGGAGAGGTGCCTGAGGATTGGAAAGTGGCAAATGTGACACCATTGTTCAAGAAAGGGTGTAAGGACAATCCTAGTAACTACAGGCCGGTCAGTTTAACATCAGTGGTGGGTAAAGTTTTAGAAACAATAATCAAGGAAAAAATTAACGGGCACTTGGAGAGGTTTAAGCTAATTAAGGAGAGCCAACACGGATTTGTAAAAGGCAGATCGTGTTTGACTAATCTAATTGAATTTTTTTGTGAAGTAACGGAGGATTGATGAAGGGAATGCAATGGATGTTGTCTACATGGATTTTAGGAAGGCGTTTGACAAAGTACCACATGGAAGGCTGGTTAACGAAATTGAGGCTCATGGAATAGGTGGGTCAGTGGCAGCTTGGATAAGGAATTGGCTTAAGGACAGAAAACAGCGAGTTGTGGTAAATGGGCGTTTTTCAGATTGGAGGATGGTAGACAGTGGTGTTCTCCAAGAGTCAGTGCTGGGGCCACTGCTTTTTTTGATATATATATAAATGACTTGGATATTGGAATACAGCGTAGAATTGCTAAATTTGCCGATGACACCAAACTTGGGGGTGTGGCAAACAGTGAAGATGATACCAATCGACTGCAACAGGACATGGATAGGCTAGCAGAATGGGCAGACAAGTGGCAGATGGAATTTAATACAAAGAAGTGTGAGGTGATGCATTTTGGCAGAAGGGACAGGGAGAGGCAATATACATTTAATGGCACAGTTTTAAAGAGTGTGCAGGGACAGAGGGACCTGGGAGTTAATGTGCATAGGTCCCTGAAGGTGACAGGACATATTGAGAGAATAGTTAGCAAAGCATATGGGATCTTGGGCTTCATAAATAGAGGTATTGAGTACAAAAGCAGAGAAGTTATGCTGAACCTTTATAAAGCGCTGGTTAGGCCACAATTGGAGTATTGCGTCCAGTTCTGGTCACCACACTTTAGGAAGGATGTTAAGGCACTTGAGAGGGTGCAGAGGAGATTTACCAGAATGGTTCTGGGGATGGGGGATCTTAGCTACAAGGACAGGTTGGAGAAGCTGGATTTGTTTGGATTTGTTTTCATTAGAGCAAAGGAGGTTGAGGGGTGATTTGATAGAGGTGTACAAGATTATGACGAGTTTGGATAGGCTAGACGGGGAAAGGCTGTTCCCACTAGTTGATGGTGCAAGGATTAGGGGACACAGATTTAAGGTTTTGGGCAAGAGATACAGGGGGGATGTGAGGAAAAACGTTTTTACGTAGTGGTGAGGACCTGGAACTCGCTGCCGACGGAAGTTGTGGAAGCGGAGACACTCAATGTTTTCAAGGGGAGACTGGATAGGCGCTTGAGGGAAATAAACTTGCAGGGCGACGGGGATAGAGCAGGGGAATGGGACTGACTGGATTGCTCTACAGAGAGCCGGCGCGGACTCGATGGGCCGAATGGCCTCCTTCTGTGCCGTTATGACTCTGAGTAATACGATAAACCGAGACTGGACCCAGATTAATGTCATCAACCGGGACTGGACCCGGATTAATGCGATAAACTGAAACTGGACCTGGATTAATAAGAGTGATTGGGATCCGGGTATCAATGCCCTAGTGAGGGGGAAGCGGGTTTTGTTATCTCGTTATTGTTTTTATCCCAGTTCGTGACATGGCACAAGCTGCTCTAAAGGGGAATCACTTTTTAATGATTATTGCTGATTGTGACCTGTGCATTGTTTCTCATGTAGGATTGGCAAGAGTTTAGCAGAGAACTATTTGATGTTGTGCTCCAGCAGTTGGCAGAAAGCCATGTTGATTTCTTCACTGATTTGTCTGCATCTGAAAAAGCACTCTTTGTAGAGCGAGCTGCCAAAGCGATGGATGGAGGTGAGATTGAGAGTCACAAATTAAGGTGACAGGACACAGTGGGTGTCCTGTACAAGCCACACTGTGCACAACTCAATGTTGAATAGATGTGGATGAATAATTTTCAGCCGCCAGCAGCAAGCTATATTTATCATGGATTACAAGCGACTGCCAAGTGACATTAATATACTGTAGTCGTCTCTCTCTTTCCCTGTCTGTCTTATTTTCACTTTGTCACTCGCTATTTCTCTTACTTTTTATTGTTTTCTTTTCACAGACTGACTGTGGGATTTCTGAGTTATTTTTCTTGCTTTTTCTGATAGGCAAGTGAGAGAAAGCAAAAAAAGAACTACGGAAAACCCCTTATTAAAATTATACGGGGTGATTTTAACCCTTCCCGCTTGGCGAAACCGGGCAGGCCAGCCGTTAAAATCGGCCGTGGGCCTCTCCTGCCGACGTCCCTTGGTTCTGATTGTAACCTGTACTTCTGAGCAGGCAAGCGGGCCCTTCTTTAAATATGCAGCTTGGGCTCCGATTACATTTTTGGGACGAGACGGCTAATTTAACCAGAGGCCTGTGCGAGACAGCTAATTTAACCAGAGGCCTGTGTGGGGAAGCTATCGTGGCTTTAAGGCCGGACCAACCTAGCGGGAAGCGGAGTTGGGGGTCAGTAGAGGCCCAAAAAGGTCAGTGTTTTTACTTCTTTTACTTTCCTTGTGGGGCCAGGAAGAGCAGGAGTGTTCCTCCACACCCCACAAGGAAAGTGGCTTCCCCTGCCTGGGATTCCCCCCCTGCCCCCCCCCCCGATCGCAAGGCCCTCCCGAACACCCTCCCCGGTGGCTGCCAAGTGCTGCTTCCCACAGGTTTCGGGTGGAAGACTGACTGAGGCTATGCAGATGAGGCCCGGGCTTCACACTGCTGAGGTCAGGACAGTTTGCCGCCCGCCTTGGCCTGAACTCCTGCCCCGAGTTAAAATCGGGGCTGTAACATCTATAATTATGAGAAGTCGCACAACACCAGGTTATAGTCCAACAGATTTATTTAATTTTACAAGCTTTCGGAGCGGTTCGCTCCTTCCTCAGGTAGGGTAGCAGTGAGAGAATCTCCCAGAATTCACAATATAAACACAGAGAAAATCTATTCAAATCTTTCCCTACATCAAAGACACACTAAGAGCACAGCCAAGACAATGAGATGTGTCCCAGGGGGTCCAACGTGTCAAAACACCTGCTGGCTGCATATCCTGTCAATTTGTGTTGGTTCTTGTGTTAGTCTTTTTAAAAAAAAACACCTGGAAAGACCGGCCGTGATGTCAAGTCACGTTCTGTATCGTGACATGAACCCGATATCGCGATTGAGGCCATCCTCATGAGTGCGGAACTTGGCTATCAGTTTCTGCTCTATGATTTTGCGCTGTCGTGTATCCCGAAGGCCGCCTTGGAGAACGCTTACCCGCAGATCCGAGGCTGAATGCCCCTGGCTGCTGAAGTGTTCTTTTTTCCATGTCACGATACAGAACGTGACTTGACATCACGGCCGGTCTTTCCAGGTGTTTTTTTTTAAAAGACTAACACAAGAACCAACACAAATTGACAGGATATGCAGCCAGCAGGTGTTTTGACACGTTGGACCCCCTGGGACACATCTCATTGTCTTGGCTGTGCTCTTAGTGTGTCTTTGATGTAGGGAAAGATTTGAATAAATTTTCTCTGTGTTTATATTGTGAATTCTGGGAGATTCTCTCACTGCTACCCTACCTGAGGAAGGAGCGAACCGCTCCGAAAGCTTGTAAAATAAAATAAATCTGTTGGACTATAACCTGGTGTTGTGCGACTTCTCATTTTTGTCCACCCCAGTCCAACGCCGGCATCTCCACATCATGATCTATAATTATAATAGAGGATGTTCACTGGTGCTAAACAGAAGGTAAATTACTCACATTGTCATTCAGTAAAATAGCTCCACTCTAATTAACTGTCATTCTTTCCTGTGATGTCTGGTAATTATACAAGCGCAAGGTTTTCTTCTCGTTTGAAGCCTGTATTCGGGTTTGAAGCCTGTATTCGGGCACTATCAGCTTTTGAACAAAATTCTAGAGATCTGAGTGAAAAGGCAGCCTGTGTGTTGATGTACCTTCAGCCTAGAATAGGAAGTGAGTTCACAGGCCTGATTCCATGCATGGTAAGTTCTTCACAGCCAAATTGTCAGACAGGCTCGCGGGGCTAAATGGCCTACTCCTGCTCTTATGTTCCTATGACAGGTGCTAAGCAGAGGGGCAGCAGGTGCTTGAGTCACTTCTATCATTTTTGCACCTTGTCAGTAGCTGGTAATAGTACAGTGTGATACTTGAGAAGAAGCTGATGCCCAACTCTTAGCTTGAAAATGGAGAAAATAACTAAAGAATTGTAATTAAAGTGAAAGAGAAAACAGATTAGTCTGATGTAGTGTTTGTAACATGCTGCCGTTTTTCCCACAGTAGTCTAAAACTGAAAAAGATCATTCACGATGGCTACACTTTCCACTTCATCAGGCTGGTAATTCTAGACAATATTTGATTTCTAGGATTATGGACAGGAGAGGCAAGAGAGAGGCATTGCTCCCAACCACTTCCCCACACACCAGCATGCTTTGGCGCCCTTCCCCCTACCCAAGTAAGGTCTGAGGTCTTTGATCTCAGACTCCAGCCACACAATGTGGGGGAGGGGAAGAGAAAAGGTCAGATGGGATGTCTCCACAAGTCACACCCGTACAACAGGCAGGCAGCCATCAGCAGCATTGAAGTGAGAAGTCGCACAACACCAGGTTATAGTCCAACAGCTTTATTTGAAATCACAAGCTTTCGGAGCGCTGCTCCTTCGTCAGGTGAAGTGAAGAAATACATCAGCAGCATTGGCAGTGGTCTAGGAGCAGGCTGCCTATCGCTCATGTACAGGAGCTGCGTGCCTGAGGCAGGGATCCAGCGATGGAGGCTGAGGGAATCCAGTAAGGAGGGAAAAAAGAGGGTACCCTCATAAATGAGCACGTGCCCTGCAGGCTCCAATTTCACTCCAAGCATTGTCATTACCCTTGAGAAACTTGCTTAGTACCAATCACTATTTGGGTCTTGCACAAGGTTTATTTTACTCGAGAACTACTTTTGGAGTTAGACATGATTATTCACGACTAATGTTTTCCTTACCCTCTACAGGAAACGCCTACAGAGCACTCGTGAGACGGATAAACTCTTCCTTGGAGGAACAGATTGGCAGCCACCTCACTGGCAAAATACAGGAAAGTGGAACACTACAAACTAAAAGTGAGACAATTCTGAGTCACATCCAGGATGGAGCGGTGAGTTTGTTTCCTTTAACAATCTGGGTGATGTGCACCATGCAAGCATCCAGATATTAACAATTTCATACAAGAACATTCTTGGTGCTACACTGAATTTTGTAAATAGTTACCTGATGTAGTCCATTAATTACCAGGCTCAGGCCTAGAAATTCGTTACGGGCGGGATCTGATCGGCTGCCCATTATACACAGCGCCTGATATTCAATTCCATTCTTAAAATAAAATTTTTTTACAGCCCAGCTACATGTTGCATTGATTATCTAAATATAAATTAATAGGAGTTGTATTCAAACTAGACACAAAGGAAAAGGCTCATATTACAGCTGCCAGGATAGCTCAGTGGAGTAGGACAGGAGCTTTATAAGGAAACACTAGTAGGTTTAATTTTTGATAAAGATTTCTTTCACCTGACAAAAATTTGTTTTTCCTTTTTAGGTGACTTTATTACAGAAGTGGCCAGACATGAAATCCAAACTGCACATTTTGTTCAACCACACTTTGCCACCAGACTTGAGAAAGCTCACCTGGAGTCTTTATCTGTCTAACACAAAAGGTAACAAAAATGAGAAGTCGCACAACACCAGGTTATAGTCCAACAGTTTTATTTGAAATTACGAGCTTTCGGAGCTCTGCTCCTTCGTCAGGTACACACCGGCATCTCCGCATCATGACAAAAGGTAACAGTTGAGGGAAGATAGTCCTATTTAAGGGAATGATTTGCAGTAGTTAATTAATACAGAAGTTCAATGAGATTATCCACTGAAGACCTCGGGGCATTTATACAACAATAGTAAAAGTTTCTGGTCTCTATGGGGTAGAAATTAGGTCGCGCCCCATTTGGGGTGCAAATATCGTCTGGATGCAAATATTAGCACCTGGCGCTAATTATCGGCACTGACTGGAAACTTCACTTTTACCGCCCCGGGAGGTGAGTGGAGCGCTAAAGCAGGCGCTGCACACCTGTCTTAAGGCGCAAAGGCCAAGGAGTGAGGCGCTAACTCAGCGCGCGAGCGCAGCGCAGCTGCTGCCAGTTAGCGAGGGAACACAGACACACTGGCGCCGGCCACTTCTTAAAGCGGGGGGGGCCACTTGCTCCCCAGCCACACCCTGCTCATTGCAGCCTTGAATCTCGGCCTGGAGAGACCTGTGAATCCATTTTGCTGCCAAGCATGGAGAGGGTGAGAGAACGCGCTCATCGCTTCACCGAGCGGGCCTTGGATGCTCTGGTTGGCGCGGTGGAGCGCAGACGATGTATGCTCTTCCCTGAGAGTGGCAGGAGGCCTTTGCCACGCGAGTTCAGAAGAGTGTGGAGGGAGGTGGCTCAGAGCGTCTCCTCCAGGAGCATGGTGCCCAGGACCCATACTCAATGCCGCAAAAAGTTCAACGACCTCACTCGGGTCGTCAGGGTGAGTGGCTTTTTCTCAATACCTCTCCATCCCTCCATCTCAACCTCACTCTATGGCCAGAGGGTCTTAAAACCCCAATGTACAACACTCATCCAACACCTATGGCCCTTTCATGAAACACACACACACATTCCACACTTTGCATACAGTAAGGGCTATTCACCTATGGGAGGCACATCAGGCAAGACCATGGCTGCATACAGTAAGGGCTATTCACCTATGGGAGGCACATCAGGCAAGACCATGGCTGTATATTTACTCAGATGCTGTCCTTTTTCTTGCAGGCCAAGCTGGCTCATAATAGGAGACAGCAGCAACGGACAGGTGGAGGGCGGCCTCAGCTGCAACCCCTCCGCGATCTTGAGGAGCGCGTCCACAGGATTGTGGCAAGCCGGGTGATCGGTCCCGTCGCCACTGGAGACGCCGACCCCGTTCTGGACAGCAATGGTAAGGTCATCACCTTTTTGTCCTCTGTCCTTCCACTTGTCCCTCACAACACCAGCCTTTGACACTTTCAATCCAACTTGCTAACTCGCTGCACTTATTCCTCCCTTACTGCCACCCTGTCCTCACGCTAAAGCCACTCTTGTACCTCCCTGCTTTCAGATGGTGATTCACCAGCTGAGGAGACGGGCCCTGAAGCTGCCACTGGGAGTGATGCTGCAGCTGAGGAGGAAGAGGAAGCCGGAGCATCAGTGCCACCCTCTCCCGAGGAAGCCCATGCCCACACTGGGAACACGCCTTCCCTGGAGGGGAGCAGGGGGGAAGGGTCTGATGAGGGTGAAGCTCCAGGACCCAGCGGGCTGCAGCAACGCCATGGGGGGGGTAGGGAAGAACGGGGGCCTTCTCCCCAGAGGGAGAGTATGCCAGACACTCCTACTGCAATGGATGCAGAGGAGGAGCGGCTGATCGCAGAAATGAACACCCAGGCGGTGGGCATGCACACTGAGCTCATGGGTGCAGTGGGAAGGGTGCCCGAATGCATTGAGTCACTGGCAAGGAGTGTGGAGCACTTCGCTGTAGCACAGGCGGATGCCACACTAACGCTTAGTGCTGCAATTCAGTCACTGGCTGCCATGATCCCATCTCTGACTGCTCTCATACAGACTCAGATTGAGGCCACGCGAGCACAGACTGCTGTCAACCTCGATGGTTCGTGCACATGTCCCCGAGGCTGTCACCGCGCCGCAGCAGGCCAGCAATCTGTTCTCCGGCAGATTGCTCCGGATGCTGAAGTGCTGCCCCGTGGGAGTGCCAGTGTGTCGGGCGAGCAGGGAGTTGCTGTCCTCTCTCACGATGACAGCATTCCTGCTGCCAACACTGTCACTTCTCCACTGCACTTGCCACCGCCTGTAGGACAGACTGCTGCCGCCCATGCAGAGTTGGTGCAGTCTGCAGCCGGGCCCTCCAGGCCCAGAACTGGTCGAGGCCGTCCTTCAGGGGCATCTGCAGTGTCAGGGTCTGACGAGCAGCAGCCTTCCACCAGCCTTGCTGCAGCCACTGAGGTCCCCTTACGGAGGAGCAGTAGGGTTAGAAGGGGGGAAGTGCGCAAGGGAAGGAGATCACCCTCGAAGGGCAAAAAGTAGGAGGTGTGACAAAATGCTGGTCATTTTTTTATTAAAGGTCGAGGATCGTGGTCCAACTTTTGTTTAGTGTTTTGGACATTATCTCCAGGTTGTGAGAACCAGTTATGTTATTGACTGTTTTTTTGTGTTTATTTCTATGAGTTTGTCATGAGGAATTGACACACACAGAGTTTGTAAAATAAATAAGTTTCTGTATTCAAAATATACATGGTTGGTGGTTGGAATTATTGGTGCCTTGGCCGGCTTAGGGGTTGCGTGCTGGGTTCATTAATGTTGGTAGCAATGGCAGGGGCCCTAGAAGCGGCTTGCTATTAGCCGTTGACGGACGGCCCTTGCAGTTTGACCATTGTGGGCCGCCCTCCTGCCTTGGTGCTGCTGATGATCATCGTCCTCGTCCTCTTCCTCCTCTTCCTCCTCCTCCTCTGGTGGTGCTCAAAGGCCTGGTGGCATTGGCTGGGTCCTGAGGATTGCCATGTTATGCAACATGCAGCACACGACTACGAAGTTCGATACTCGCTCAGGCGAGTACTGCAGGGCTCCTCCGGAATGGTCCAGACAGCGGAACCGTTGCTTCAGCACGCCGATTGTGCGCTCAATAATGTTCCTGGTTGCTTGATGGCTCTCATTGTACCGCAGCTCAGCAGGGGTGTTGGGCGTACGGAGCGGTGTCATCCGCCAGGTGCTCAATGCATACCCCTTGTCCCCGAGAAGCCAACCAACTGGCTGATGCGGTGCCTCGAAAAGTTCTGCCACAGTAGTCTGGCGCAGGATAAAAGCATCGTGGCAGCTGCCAGGATACTGGGCATTGACAGCGAGTATCAGCTGTCTGTGGTCACAGACCAACTGGACATTCAAGGAATGGAACCCCTTTCTGTTCCTGAATTCCTCAGCATTCTCACGCGGAGCACGCAAAGCCACATGCGTGCAGTCAATGGCGCCCTGCACCATGGGGAAGCCCGCTACCCTCGCAAAGCCCAGAGCACGGTCACGCTGCTTGTCTGGGGTCATGGGGAAAGAGATGAACTCTCGTCTCCTTCTGAAGAGGGCATTTGTGACCTGCCGGATGCAGCAATGCACCGCGAACTGGGAGATATTGGCGAGGTCCCCAGCAGCAGCTTGAAATGAGCCAGTAGCGTAAAAGTTCAAAGCCACTGTGACCTTCACTGCCACCGACAGAGACGTCCTGGACCTCAGTTGAGGCTGCAGATCTGGCTGCAGCAGGTGGCAGAGCTCAGTGACCACCTCCTTGCTGAATCGCAGCCTTCGCAAACACAGCTCCTCGGACATATGGATGTAAGAGAGCTGTTCACGATATACCCTGGGAGGGTAAGCTCTCCTGTACATACGCCTGATGGCCCTCCTCCGTCTGGCCATCATTGCCACTCTCTCTCTGCGTCTCTGTATCCTCCGATTCAGCTGGAGCAGGACGACGCCCCCAATCAGTGCAGCCCCCATATTGTCTTTGCAAGCAAAGTAATGAAGGACAGCAACTAAAGTAGCAGCAAAGTTAGGATCAATAGGCAAAACTACCTCACAAAGCGTTGAGTCAATGTAGAAGTCTCTCTTTCTCTCTCTCCGAATCTCTCTCTCTCTCTCTCTCTCTCAGAACGAGTGGTGCATAAATGTCGACCACAGAAAAAGACAGGAAGAGGCCCCCTTTAAATAGCGCCCCCCCCAGCCCCACAGCGATTGATAGCGTTCCAGTCTTCCGGTCGTTGGAAGCGCCAGGCAGTAAGGCAGGGGGCGCCACTCAATTTCCGCTCCGGGGCGCCACAAGGGCGTTGCACCATGGAATGACGTCACAATCTGCGCGCGCAGGTGGTCGCAGCGCTAAGTTTTAGCGCCGCCGCACAATGTCAAGTTAAGTTCCCGAGCGGCGCAAACATCGCTGCGCCCGGGCGTTAGCGGCTTTGCGCCCCATTAGCGCCCTCTTAAAGCGCTAACGGGAGGCGCAACCAACTGAATTTTTACCCCTATGTGTTTTAACAAAGTATCTCTGATCTATATCACAGTTCTTGCAACGTAAAAAAAGCCATAAAAAAGCAAACCAAGCACTAGGGTTTGTTTATAGAGGGATAAAATTGAAAAGTAGAGAAGTTATGCTAAACTTGTATTGAACTTTGGTTAGACCACACTTGGAGTACTGCGTACAATTCTGGTTGCCATATTATAAAAATGATATAGAGACACTGGAGAAGGGTGCAAAAATGATTGACAAAGATGATACCAGAAATGCGAGGATATATCTATCAGGAAAGGATGAACAGGCTGGGTCTCTTTTCTCTTGAAAAAAGAAGGCTGAGGGATGACCAAGTTCTATTCGCATCCCCTCAAAATCAGCTTTTCTCAAATCTATTAACCTGGTATTCATCATCCTTATGTCCTTCTCAATTATCATCTTAAAGCGTATTATATTATGGTCACTGTCCCCCATTATTATTATTCTATGTTTTTTACTCATTTCCCTAATTTGTCTGCATATTGTTTGTAGACTATGCCTATTAGTATGATTGATCCTTTATTATATATTTTTTTATTCATTCATGGGATGTGGGCATTGCTGGCAAAGCCAGCATTTATTGCCCATCCCTAATTGCCCTCGAGAAGGTGGTGGTGAGCCGCCGCCTTGAACCGCTGCAGTCCGTGTGGTGAAGGTACTCCCACAGTGATGTTGGGAGGGAGTTCCACGATTTTGACCCAGCGAAGATGAAGGAACGGCGACATACTTCCAAGTTAGAATGGTGTGTGACTTGGAGGGGAACTTGGAGGTGATGGTGTTCCCATGCGCCTGCTGCCCTTATCCTTCTAGGTGGTAGAGGTCGCGGGTTTGGGAGGTGCTGCTGAACACCCTTGGCGAGTTGCTGCAGTGCATCTTGTAGATGGTACATACTGCAGCCACGGTGGTGGAGGGGGTGAATGTTTAAGGTGGTGGATGGGGTGCCAATCAAGCAGGTTGCTTTGTCTTGGATGGTGTCGAGCTTCTTGAGTGTTGTTGGAGCTGCACTCATCCAGGCAAGTGGAGAGTATTCTATGACACTCCTGATTTGTGCCTTGTAGATGGTGGAAAGGCTTAGGGGAGTCAGGAGGTGAGACACCCGCCACAGAATACCCAGCCTCTGACCTGCTCTTGTTGCCACAGTATTTATGTGGCTGGTCCAGTTAAGTTTCTGGTCAATGGTGACCCCTCAGGATATTGATGGTGGGGGATTCGGTGATAGTAATGCTGTTGAATGTCAAGGGGCAGTGGTTAGACGCTCACTTGTTGGAGATAGTCATTGCCTGGCACCTGTGTGGCGCAAATGTTACCTGCCACTTATCAGCCCAAGCCTGAATGTCGTCCAGGTCTTGCTGCATGCGGGCATGGACTGCTTCATTATTTGAGGAGTTGCGAATGGCACTGAACACTGCAGTCATCAGCGAACATCCCCACTTCTGACCTTATGATGGAGGGAAGGTCATTGATGAAGCAGCTGAAGATGGTTGGGCCTAGGACACTGCCCTGAGGAACTCCTGCAGCAATGTCCTGGGGCTGTGATGATTGACCTCCAACCACCACAATCATTTTCCTTTGTGCTAGGTGTGACTCCAGCCAGTGGAGAGTTTTCCCCCCGATTCCCATTGACTTCAGTTTTACTAGGGCTCCTTGATGCCACACTCGGTCAAATGCTGCCTTGATGTCAAGGGCAGTCACTCTCACCTCACCTCTGGAATTCAGCTCTTTCATCCATGTTTGGACCAAGGCTGTAATGAGGTCTGGAGCCAAGTGGTCCTGGTAGAACCCAAACTGGGCATCAGTGAGCAGGTTATTGGTGAGTAACTGCTGCTTGATAGCACTGTCGACGACACCTTCAATCACTGATGATTAAGAGTAGACTGATGGGGCGGTAATTGGCTGGATTGGATTTGTCCTGCTTTTTGTGGACAGGACATACCTGGGCAGTTTTCCACATTGTTGAATAGATGCCAGTGTTATAGCTGTACTGGAACAGCTTGGCTAGAGGCGCAGCTAGTTCTGGAGCACAAGTCTTCAGCATGACAGGCCGGATGTTGTCAGGGCCCACAGCCTTTGCTGTATCCAGTACGCTCAGCCGTTTCTTGATATCACGTGGAGTGAATCGAATTTGCTGAAGACTGGCTTCTGTGGTGGTGGCAACCTCAGGAGGAGGCCGATATGGATCATCCACTCGGCACTTCTGGCTGAAGATGGTTGCAAACGCTTCAGCCTTGTCTTTTGCACTCACGTGCTGCTCTCCACCATCATTGAAGATGGAAATATTCATGGAGCCTCCTCCTCCCGTTAGTTGTTTAATGGTCCACCACCATTCACGACTGGATGTGGTAAGACTGCAGAGCTTTGATCTGATCCATTGATTGTGGGATCGCTTAGCTCTTTCTATAGCATGCTGCTTCCGCTTTTTAGCATGCATATAGCTTCCCCAGGTTGGCACCACATTTTTAGGTATGCCTGGTGCTGTTCCTGGCATGCTCTTCTACACCTTATTGAACCAGGGTTGGTCCCCTGGCTTGATGGTAATGGTAGAGTGAAGGATATGCCAGGCCATGAGGTTACAGATTGTGGTGGAATACAATTCTGCTGCTGCTGATGGCCCACAGCGCCTCATGGATGCCCAGTTTTGAGCTACTAGATCTGTTCTGAATCTATCCCGTTTCTTCTCTTCTTAGGCAGTCCCTCGGAACCGAGGATGACTTGCTTCCACACTACAAATGATAGCTGCGTCACTTTTTTCTACTGCCATTATGTTATCCCTAATAAGTACAGCTACTCCACCTTCCCTTTTTCCCTCTCTATCTTTTCTAAATATGTTATAAACATGAGGGAGAAAGGAATAGAGGGCTATGCTGATAGAGTTAGATGAGGAAAGATGGGAGGAGGCTCGAGTGGAGCATAAACGCCAGCATGGACTGGTTGGGCCCAATGGCCTGTTTCTGTGCTGTATATTCTATGTAATTCTTAGTAATAAAGCAAGGAATTGGAATAGGCCTATCAAGCACAATCCTTCCATGGGCTATGTGTATCTCTCTTTTGGACTCTACTACCGAGGTGAGAGTGACTGCCTTGACATCAAGGCAGTATTCGACTGAGTGTGGCACCAAGGAGCCCTAGTAAAACTGAAGTTAATGGGGATCAGGGGAAAACTCTCCAGTGGCTGGAATCATACCTAGCACAAAGGAAGATGGTTGTGGTTGTTGGAGGCCAATCATCCCAGCCCCAGGACATCGATATAGGAGTTCTGCAGGGCAGTATTCTAAGGCCAACTACCTTCAGCTATTTCATCAATAACCTTCCCTCTATGATAAGGTCAGAAGTGGGGATGTTCACTTATGATTGCACAGTGTTCAGTTCCATTGGAAATTCCTCAAATAATGAAGCAGTCCATGCCCGCATACAGCCAAGATCTGGACAACATCCAGGCTTGGGCTGATAAGTGGCACACAAATGCTAGGCAATAACCATCTCCAACAAGAGTGAGTCCAGCCACCTCCTCTTGACATTCAACGGGATTACCATCACCGAATTCTCTACCATCAATATCCCAGTGATTACCATTGACCGGAAACTCAACTGGACCAGCCACATAAATGCCGTGGCTACTAGAGCAGGTCAGAGGCTGGGTATTCTGCAGTGATTGGCTCACCTCCTGACTCCTCATAGCCTCTCTACCACCTACAAGGCACAAGTCAGGAGTGTTATGAAATACTTCCCACTTGCCTGGATGGGTGCAGCTGCAACAACACTCAAGATGCCCAAACACCATCCAGGACAAAACAATCTGCTTGATCGGCACCCCATCCACCAGTTTAAACATCCACTCCTTCTACCATCGGCGTACCGTGGCTGCCGTATGTACAATCTACAGGATGCACTGCAGCAACTCGCCAAGTCTTCTTCAACAGCACCTCCCAAACCCACGACCAGCAGGTGCATGGGATCTTCATCACCTTCAGGTTCCCCCTCCGAGTCACACACCATCCTGACTTGGACATATATTGCTGTTCCTTCATTATCACTGGGTGAAAAAATCCTGGAACCCCAACCTAACAGCACTATGAGAGCACCTAGCAGGACCTCCCTGCGTGCTCTCACTGCTTCCACCAGAATATGCAGGGATGCGTCACTAAATCTGGGTGCAGCCCTCTGCCTTTGTGTATCCATCATTTAACGTTTGGGACTGTACTCAGATATTTCTATTTCACCTTGCACACTCCTTTAGCAACCTTCCAATGAGATGTGTGCAAGGCTGCTTTAAATATTGGTGCTGGAAACGAGTCATCGATGACTTCATCAGACCCGCTCCATTTAATTGGGCTGGGAAACGCGCATGACTGCTTTAAGTGGGGCCAACCCAACTCCAAGGTAAAAATTCTGGCTAAAAAGATTGTGAAGGGTGACAGATAAGCTGTTGAGGGGGTGAGAGAGAGAGACTGTTGGGTGAAAGGAAAAGTGGGAGAGAGACTTGACTTAAGGGGAGAAAGAGAGAGAACTTCAAATTTCCACCCCTCCCTCGCCTTCACACGGGCCATCTCCGACTCTTCCCTTCCCTTCCTTGATTTATCTATCTCCATTTCTGGGGATAGGCTATTGACCAACATCCACTATAAGCCCACTGACTCCCACAGCTACCTTGATTACACTTCCTCCTACCCACTTCCTGTAAAGACTCTATTCCATTCTCCCAGTTTCTCTGTCTCCATCGCATCTGTTCTGACGATACCACCTTCCAAACCAGTGCTTCCGATATGTCTTCCTTTTTCCTCAGCCAAAGATTCCTCTCCACCATGGTTGACCGGGAACTCAACCGTGTCCGTCCCATTTCCCACACTTCTCCCCTCACCCTTCCCTTCCTCCCAGAACTACGATAGGGTTCTCCTTGTCCTCACCTTCCACCCCACCAGCCTCCACATTCAATGGATCATCCTCCGCCATTTCTGCCACTTCCAGCGTGATGCCACCACCAAACACATCTTCCCTCCCCTCCCCTCTCCTTTCAGCAATCTGAAGGGACCGTTTCCTCCGCGACACCCTGGTCCACTCTTCCATCACCCCCAACACCCACTTCCCTTCCCACGGCACACTCCCATGCAAGCACAGGAAATGCAACACCTCCCCTTTCACCTCCTCCCTTCCCACCGTCCAGAGCCCCAAACACTCCTTCCAGGTGAAACAGTGATTTACTTGTACCTTTTTCAATTTAGTAAACTGTATTCGCTGCTCACAATGCAGCCTCCTCTAAATTTGGGAGACCAAACGCAGATTGGGTAATCACTTTGCTGAACACCTCCGTTCAGTCCGCAAGCGTGACCCTGAGCTTCTGGTCGCTTGCCACTTTAACTCTCCATCCCACTCCCACTCTGACCGCTCTGTCCTCGGCCTCCTACACTGTTTCAGTGAAGCTCGAGGAACAGCACCTCATCTTTCGAATAGGCACTTTACAAAAGCCTTTCAGACTCAACATCGAGTTCAACAATTTCAGATCATAACCTCTGCCCCCATTTTTTCAGATGGCAGGTGCTGGTAATGATTCTGCTGTTCATTTAATCACTCCTGCCTTCCACCCTATCACAGACCTTCCTTTTTGTTCTTTCCTCCCGTCCCTTCCCCCTTTCTCTGCCTCTGTGCTTGTTTAAAACCTGTTACATCTCTAACTTTTTCCAGTTCTGAAGAAAGATCACAGACCTTAAATGTTGGGGGGAATTTTAATCCCAAAAAACGGGTGGGTTGGGGTCAGGTGGGAGGTTAAAGAGTTAAAAAAACGGAATCCTGACCCCAACTTGCCCACTTCTGGTTTTAACGGAGGCGAGACGGAGGGCGGGCAGCCAACCTGCTCCCAGGAGGCGGGTTGCCCATTTAAACATTATAATGTGGCTCCGTGCCTCATGGTGATCCACCATTTCAAATTTAACTGTGGGTGGCCAAGTTTCCCAGGGCTCGGGGAACCTGCTAGCTAAAGGGAGCCGAGAACGCTGGATCCAGGAGGTAAATGCCTTTCCACTTACCTGCTGGATCCAGCATCCCTGCCTCACCAACCCCCGTGATTGGACACCCACCTGACCCTTCCGATCTGCCCCCCAAGACCTCGGACCCTCCCCCCCCCCCCCCCACGAGGCCTCTGATCTGCCCCCGACCCTTCCAATCTCCCCCTGACTACCTCCCCCCGAGGCCTCCTACACTCCCCTCCAGGGCTTTGACACCCCCACCCCCCACCACGAGGCCTCCAATCTCCAATACTCCCTCCAGCCTTCGATCTTCAGCCCCCGATTTCCCCCCTCCTGCATCGCCCCCGACCCCGATTCTTCTCCGGCCCTGATCACCTCCCCCATCCCTCCCTCCCTTCTCTCTGCAGCCTAGTGCCGGTGGCCTACCCGCCCGCCCGCCAGCCAGCCAACCTCTCCATCTAGCTGGCTGAGGGTGCGACGCAGAGATTGAAAATGCTAATCAGGCCTTGCCATTAAATTCGGCAGGACCTGCGGGAAACCCGTTCTCCAGGGTTTCCCAACCGCTTTCCAATCCAACCCCCCCCCCTCCCCCCACTGCTTAACTCTGTTTCTCTCTCCACAGATGCTGTCTGGACTGCTGAGTGTTTCCAGCATTTTCTGTTTATATTTCAGATTTCCAGTATCTGCAATATTTTGCCTTTGTAAGAGAGAGGGAGAGAGAAGCTATTAAGAGAAAAAGATATGTTGGGAGCAAGAGAATGAGAAACATGGGGAAGAGAGAAAAAGATGAAATTTGAGGGGAGAAACAGAAAACTATTGCGAGGAAAGAAAGAAAGAGAAACTTATTGTGCAAGAGAGAGAAAAACTTGTGGGGTAAGAAAATGGAATTGCTGAATAGATAAACAGACAGAAAGAAACTATTGAAGGGAAGAGAGAAACTGCTGCGGGAGGAGAGAGCGGAAAAAAACCATTGGCCCAGAAATTCCGATCGCAGGCCTCCCGCGGGCGGAAGGCTGCGATCTGGAAAAATCTGCGCCAAGACCGGAGGGCTCCCAGGAGTCGCAGAGTTCCGCTGCTGGGCCTCTTCAAACTGCCGGTGCACAGGGCCCACGTATCCAAGAGGCGCAGGCGGTTCGCAGCGTCCCTGGGATCACGTGGGCCATGGGGAGCCAATCAGAGAAGGGAATCTCCAGGCGCAAGAATTGTAAGGGGGAAAAATTCAGTGGCGCAATTATTGGCCGGGCGCAAAGATTAGCGCCTGGCGCTAATTATCGCCTCCGACTGCAAACTTGTCTTTTATCGCCCCTGGAGGTGATTGGAGCGCTAAATCAGGCGCAAAGGCTGAGGAGCGAGGCACTACCTCAGAGCGCTGGCGAAGCTCATGTGATGTCAGTCAGCAATGGAACACAGACACAATGGCGCCAGCCAGTTCTTAAAGGGGAGGGTTGATCTTGCTCTCCATCCACATCCTGCTCATTGCAGCCTTGAATCTCGGCCTGGAGCGACCTGTACATCAAATCTGCTGGAAAGAACAATGGAGAGAACCAGGGAAAGAGCTCAGAGTGCAGCTCCCACAGTCTCTTCTAAATCGATACAAGGAAGGGCAAATTAAAATGAACTTGCAAAGTGCTGCTCAGTACCCAAAACTACTTCACACAGCGTTGAATCTCACCAGAAATCTCTCTCTCTCTCTCTCAGAATGCGTGGTGCAAAAATGTCACCAACAAAAAAAGGTAGGAAGCGTTCGCCTTTAAATAGCGCTCCCCCAGTCCCTTCCTGACTGCAAAACGCTCCCCTCAACCTGTCGTTGCTAGCAGCAGGCGGTAAGGCAGGGGGCGCCACTCAAAATGCGGTCCGGGGCGCTACCGGGGCGTTGCGCACTTGACTGACGTCACGATCTGCTGGCACAGGAGATCATGGCGGTAGTATTTAGCGCCGCCGCAAAATGTCTAGTTAATTTCGTGAGTGGCGCAAACATCGCCGCGCCCGGGAGCTAGTTGCTTTGCGCCCTATTAGTGCCCTCTTAAGGCGCTAACGGGAGGCGCAAACCAACTGAATTTTTCCCCCTAAGTGTTTTCTGCGGGCAGAGGGTCTCCAAAAAACAGAACTCTCCACCCGCAGAGCCCTGCTCCAGGGCAGTCGGAGGATCTGTCAAGAGCTTTCTTGACAGATCGGAAATGCCGGTTTCCAGCGCATGCGCAGTGCATGCCTGAAACCGGCTTTTCCGATGTCCCCACGGGTGAGTACACAGCGTGTACACACCCGTAGGGATCGGAATTTCTGCACCATTGAGTGAGTGACAAATGGGACGAGATTGAGGAGAGAGAGAAAATGAAACTTGAGCAGAAGAGAGAAAAAACTTGGGGAAGGGGAAGAGAAAGGAAACCTGTTCAGTGGAGAGAGAGAGAGAGAGAGATAAAATGATGAGGTGTTGAAGGAGATAGAAGCTGTTTGGGGGAAGAGAGAAAATCTGGTGGGAAGAGGAGATACACACAATTGGAGAGAGAGAAAGAAGCTGTCAGGTGAGGGAGGGAGGCCATAAACTAGGTTTGTGGGTGGTAGGACTGGGCAGAGACTTCAACCCAATGTCAAATAGGTGAGGGAGGCACCAGTGCTTAGAGTTGGCAGGGTGCCTTTTGAAAATAATACAAGACTGATGTGTGGATGGGGTTTTTATGTAGTGTTAGATTGGGGGAAGATGCATGATTTTAAACCTGGAGTAACACCGTCCTAGTGATAGTCTCCAGTTGATGAGGTGCCTATCTTAAAGTAGGATAAATTGAATTCAAATAATGAGGTAGGCCAGAGGTATCTAAACTGTGGTCCATGAGCCGTATCCAACTGCAAGCACTGGCAATAAAACCCCCAAAGCTAGGCAACTCGGTTCTTATATTTCTTACATGCTGATTTCTCTGGTTTAAATTTTGTGAGCCTGGAGGTTTGGAAAGGGCTGTTCTTAGCACTGTTATCCCTTTGGTGGATAAATCTTAAAACAAAATGCTAAGATCTGTTAGCTTGAGATATGTGCAAATTAATGGGAACATTAATTTAAACTTTACATATGAGATGAAGCAGCGATTGATGAAGACAGAAAGCTCCAATCTGAGCACACATCAGATAATGTTACTATTTTGGTATTTTCTTTCCCAAATTCCTAGGTTTTAGGACATGCACATGTACAATCCTGATAATTTCCCATGTGATTTTATTTTGTGGGGTTGCTGATAGTGAATGCTATGTACATGGTCAGATTCAGTCATAATCTTGGATAGAATTCGAATAGTTGTGCTTTTATTATGCTTAACATTGTCTTTTGTCCTTCCCTGTAGCACGGATGGACTATCTTTCCAGGCTCTCAGGAAGCCTTGCCCAGTCCAGCAATATGGAGATTTCCCTGAAATGTGAATCTCTGCTGTTTTCAGAGCCAACCTTCAAAACTCTCAGTGAGTCAAAATGTAAGCAACTCTGAGATTGAAGGCAGTTATTTTTGCAGCAATATAAAGACACAGAATTATCCGAGATTTATAAATCAGAATCTCCTGTTTATGAGCTCCCAGATATGCCGTGCTGTTTACTGCCATAATACCTTGTAAAAATATAACTCACTCTTTGTTCATTTGGGCCTTTCTTTCTTCCCATTTCTGCTATCTTTCCAAGATTTACAAATAGGAACCATTGTTTCAATTTGCATTAATCCTACCCAATTCATCTCCTCTCATTTGACTCCATTCTTTCTCCCCTTGCCCAGTCTCTGCCAACCTACATCTGTAGCTCTTGTTCATGACCACTTAAGTACCTCTCCTTTCCCCAATTGTTGCCAATGTCATAAATGGCTTCCTTTGCACAGGCACCATTTCCCTCCTGTTTAAAACTGCTGTCATCACTCCTTCCTCAGAAAACCTACCTTCAACTTCTCTGTCGTCTTCAACTACTACTATTTAACCTCCCTTTCTTCTGCAATGTCCTTGAACATGTCATTGCCACATGGCTCTATGCTCACCTCTCCCAAAATTCCCTTCAGTCTAGCTTCTAGCTTGCCCATTTACCTGAGACCACCCTAAGCATCGGCACCAGTGATAACTTCTATGAGTGCAACCATAGCGAGTTATCCTTCCTTGTCCTCCTCAACTTCTTCATGTGGCACTGTTAACCACTCTATCCTCCTTCATTGTCTGTCTGAGGATTGCCCTCTCTTGGTTCGACACCTATCTATCCAAATATAACTAGCACAACCCCAGCAGTGGCTTCTTCTCCCACTTGCACATGGTTACTCCTGGAGTACGCCAAGATTCCATCCTTGGATCCCTCCTTTGCCTCAATTACATGCTGCCCCTCGGCGATGTTATCTGTAGACATGGGATCAGTTAACAGAACCATTTCTAATGACATCCAGCTCTAACTCTCCATTGCCACTCTTGATTCTGTGTTGTTAGAATCTGGAATCAAGTCATGTCTGAGCCAGAACTTTCTCCAATTGAACATTGGGAAAACAAAAGCAATCTTACTCAGCTCCTGACAAAAACTCCGCCCCTTGCTCCCAACTCCATCTCCCTCACTGATTGTTTGCGCAAGCTGAACCAAATGGTGTCCTGTTTGACCCTGTGCTGAATTTCAAACCCTTATTCAATCCATCATAAAGCCCTCTTATTTCCATCTCCATATATTGCCTGCCTCCATGCCTACGACGTCCTTACTGAAACTCTTACACTTTTGTCACCTGAAGATTGAATTTCTCTGAAGTCCTTGCTGGCCTCCTGAGCTCCACTCTACACAAACTCCTACTCATCTAAAACTCTGCTGCCCACATCCAGCCTTGCACTTGCCCAGCACCCCTGTCTTTGCAGACTTCCATTGGCATCCAGTTCCATAACCCACTGAATTCAAATCTTTGCTGTTGTTCATAGATCACTCCAAGGCTTTTTCTGAAGCTCACTTCTACAACCTATACTTGCCTTGGAGGCGGTGCAATGAAGGTTCATTAGATTGATTCCTGGGATGAGAGGGCTGTCCTATGATGAGATTGTGTAGAATGGGCCTATACTCTCTGGAGTTTAGAAGAATGAGAGGTGATCTCATTGAAATATACAAGATTCTGAAGGAGATTGACAGGGTAGATGCTGAGAGGTTGTTTCCCCTGGCTGGAACTAGGGGGCATAGTCTCAGGATAAGACGTAGGCCATTTAAGACTGAGATGAGGAAGAATTTCTTCACTCAGAGGGTTGTGAATCTTTGGAATTCTCTGCCCAGAGGGCTGTGGATGCTGAGTCTTTGAGTATATTCAAGACTGAGATAGATAGATTTTTGGACTCTAGGGGAATCAAGGGATATGGAGATCGGGCGGGAAAGTGGACTTGAGGTGGATGATCAGCCATGATCTTATTGAATGGCGGAGCAGGCTCGAGGGGCAGTATGGCCGACTCCTGCTCCTACTTCTTATGTTCTTAACCTCAGTCTGCCTTACACCCCAACCCATGCTCTTGGTCTTCTGTCACTCCTCGTTCAGTGTCAGAGCCATCAACTGTCTTCGCCATACCCTCTGGAGCTCCCTTCTGTCTTTAAAAACTCTCCCAAAACCTATTCTTTCAATTGTGCTTTCGGTCATTTCTTCTAACTCTTCAAATACAGCTGAGTTTCCATTCTCTACCATGTGAAGCGCCTTGACATGTTTTATTAAGGTAAAGGCACTATATAAATGAAAGTTGTTCCAATCTTTTAAGCCTGTTAGCAGCTCCTCGTTGTGCCAGTATTTAGCAGACTGGCAACTTTTACCTGATCTTCTCCCTTCCTTGTTTTGGCCAGTCCTATAAAGGAGCTCACCGAGCTCCCTTTCCAATTCTAACGAAGCATCTCTCTTTCAGATGCCGATAGATCTACGATTTATTTCCAACAGTTTCTGTTTTAATTTCAGATTTTCAGCATTGACATTTTTTTTCTCTAATGGATCATTGATGTCTAGTAATTCAACTAAATAGCCTATGATCAGACTGGCTGCTCAATCCACTGTTGTGTTAAGATGTTATAGGTTGTAGCAATCATCTATGCACTCCACCACAGTGCATAAAACAACCTATTTTAAATTATTTTCCCTGCCCACAGTCTGAGGCTGAAGCAGACTGTTTGCAGCCTCGACATACTATTTGACCCTGAGCTGAGCTTCTGAGTGGACAGGGGAATGTCTATGGATGTTATTTGTATGGACTTCCAGAAGGTATTTGATAAAGTCCCACATAAGAGACTGTTATCTAAGGTAGAAGCCCATGGAATTGAGGGCAAATTATTGACCTGGTTAGGATATTGGCTGAGCGAGAGTAGGGATAAATGGGTAGGTACTCAAAATTGGCAGGATGTGACTAGTGGTATCCCGCAGGGATCTGTGTTGGGGGCTCAACTATTCACAATATTTATTAACGACTTAGATGATGGCATAGAAAGTCATATATCCAAATTTGCCGATGACACAAAGATAGGCGGCATTGTAGGCAGTGTAGATGAAAGCATAAAATTACAGAGGGATATTGATAGATTAAGTGAATGGGCAAAACTGTGGCAAATGGATTTCAATGTAAGCAAATGTGAGGTTATCCACTTTGGACCTAAAAAGGATAGAACAGGGTACTTTCTAAATGGTGAAAAGCCAAAAACAGTGGATGTCCAAAGAGACTTGGGGGTTCAGGTACATAGATCATTAAAATGTCATGAACAGGTACAGAAAATAATCAAAAAGTCTAATGGAATGCTGGCCTTTATATCCAGAAGACTAGAATACAAGGGGGTAGAAGTTATGCTGTAGCTGTACAAAACCCTGGTTAGACCACACCTGGAGCACTGTGAGCAGTTCTGGGCACCACACCTTAGGAAGGATATATTGGCCTTGGAGGGAGTGCAGCGTAGGTTTACCAGAATGATACCCGGACCTCAAGGGTTAAGTTATGAGGAGAGATTACACAAATTAGGGTTGTATTCCCTAGAATTTAGAAGGTTAAGGGGTGATCTGATCGAAGTTTTCAAGATATTAAGGGGACTGATGGGGTAGATAGAGAGAAACTATTTCCACTGGTTGGGGATTCTAGGACTAGGGGGCATAGTCTAAAAATTAGAGCCAGACCTTTCAGGAGTGAAATTAGGAAACACTTCTACACACAAAGGGTGATAGAAGTTTGGAACTCTCTTCCGCAAACGGCAATTGATGCTAGATCAGTTGTTAATTTTAAATCGGAGATTGATAGCTTTGTGTTAACCAAAGGTATTAAGGGATATGGACCAAAGGTGGGTATATGGAGTTAGATCGCAGATCAGCCATGATCTCATTGAATGGTGGAACAGGCTCGAGGGGCTGAATGGCCTACTCCTGTTCCTATAACCTTTCCATCACCAAGACTGCCTACTTCC
This sequence comes from Squalus acanthias, assembly GCA_030390025.1. Taxonomy (NCBI): domain Eukaryota; kingdom Metazoa; phylum Chordata; class Chondrichthyes; order Squaliformes; family Squalidae; genus Squalus; species Squalus acanthias. Next base: position 468,050 of record CM059448.1, read on the forward strand.
ACCTCCGTAACATCGCCCGTCTCCGCCCCTGCCTCAGCCTATCTACTGTTGAAACCCTCATCCATGCCTTTGTTACCTCTAGACTCGATTATTCCAATGCTCTCCTGACCAGCCTCCTACCTTCCACCAATGAACTTGAGCTAATCCAAAACTCTGCTGCCCATATCCTAACTCGCACCAAGTCCCGTTCACCCATCACCACTGTGCTCACTGACCTGCATTGGCTCCTGGTCCACCAACACCTTGATTTTAAAATTCTCATCCTTGTGTCTCAAATCCCTCCATGGCCTCGCCCCTCCCTATCTCTGTAACCCCCCAATTCTGGCCTCTTGCGCGTTCCCAATTTTAATCGCTCCACCATTGGCGGCCGTGCCTTCAGCTGCCTGGGCTCTAAGCTTTGGAATTCCCTCCCTAAACCTCTCCACTTCTCTCTCCTCCTTTAAGACGCTCCTTAAAGCCTACCTTTTTGACCAAGCTTTTGATCACCTGTCCTAATATGTCTTTATGTGGCTTGATGCCAAATTTTGTTTGATTACGCTCCTGTGAAGCGCCTTGGGATGTTTTACCACTTTAAAGGCACTATATAGATGCATTATTGTTGTTTTTGAAGTATACTAGGTGTGTGCCAGTCATTAGTCCTCATATCATAGTTTCTTCTTAGTTGGCCACAGCCTATAAATCCCTGCATACTTGTTACAGACTCATGAATGTGCTTACAGATGCGGCCAAAGCCATGAGGAATGTCCTGTCTTACTACCAGAAGATTCAACCCTCCAACAGCTGTCTTTCAGACACAAACTATCTCCTGCTGGTTCCATTGGTGCAGGTCTCCATAGCAACAGCCACTCAGAACACAACACTCAGTTTGCTTAGCACCCTATTGGTTGAAGAATATTTAACCTTCATGGAGCGGTGGCCATGGTTTACAAGGCTACAGGCTAATCGGGTAAGTTGAAGGGAAGGGAAGGGATTTACAAAGTCAAATTACAGTGGATTATCTTTCGAGCTGAAAGCAAGTAAAACCAATTAGTGATGTCTTTGGTTAGGAATATCATGATGTCACCATGTGTTCAGCCATTTAATAACAAGAAACAGGATCAAGGTAATGAAGTTTTTGGATAAGAACACACTCTCATATTGCAGCCTTTTTTGGCACTGCAGTACTGTAGTGATTAAAATGCTTACTTCACACCTCCTGCAATCATATTGCAACTTTGATCCTTCACCCAAATCCAACGTCCCAGCTCTTCGTAATTTCATAACTGAGATTTAGTGCCTGCCATGGAATTTCTACTCTGCCATTTTTTACATAGGAACAGGAGTCAGCCATTCAGCCCCTCGAGCCTGTTCCTCCATTCAGTTAGTTATGGCTAATCTGTACAACAACAACAACTTGCATTTATATAGTGCCTTTAACATAGTAAAACGTCTCAAGGTGCTTCACAGGAGCTTATCAGACAAAAATTGAAACTGAGCTAAAGAAGCAGACATTAGGAGAGGTCAAAGCTTGGTCTGGATCACATCAAGTACTGTCAGGCCTCACTCACCTCTGCCAACATCACCCATTCAACCAGGATCATCCTGGAGAACAAAGATAACCCCTGTCTGCTAACCTTTAACTGTTTCCTTGAGCCCCATTCCCCCGTCCCGTCCACTCTCACCTCCAAGTCCAAGGAGCTTCTTTGACACTAAGATTGAGACCATCTGTTCAGCTAACTCTGCTGCTTGCCCATTTTCTTTTGCCCACCACAGCAAGCCTCCCCCCAGTCCCCCCTCCACTCTAACCCTGTATGTTTCTCTAGTTTCTGCCCCATTTCCCCTCATGCTCTTTAAAAGCTCATTTTGTCCATGAGGCCCACCTGCTGCTCCCTTGACTTCATCCCCACCAAACTGCTGATCACCCAACTTCCCTGCCTGGCCCCTATGCTGGCTGACATGACTGGTTCCCTCTCCTGAGGTACTGCCCCCCTCCCTTTCAAAACTGTTGTCATCACCCCCTCCTCAAACAAAAAACAATGGTCAACCCCTCTGTCCTTGCAAACTACTGCTCCATCTCCATCCTTCCTTTCCTTTCCAAGGTCTTTGAACATGTTATTGCCTCCCAAATCCGTGCCTATTTTCCCCACAATTCCATTCTTGAATCTCTCCAATCAGGTTTCCACCACTGTTCCCCCAATCTGCACGGCTGCCGCGCACCAGGTGTTGCAGGCCGTGCAGTCCCACTGGAGCGTGCTCCAGCGTGCAGGCGTTTTTAATCGCGTCCCACAGGCTCATTCTTTAAGCCCGCAGGAGCAGGCTTTGGCGCCTGCGCGCTGGACCCATTTCAGCGCCTGCACGCTGGAGCCCACTCCAGGCCTGACGCTGAGCCCTGAGGTACTGCCTGTAAACGCTGATTATCCACACCGCCATTCCTGCGGCCTTCTGCGCATGCATGCGGTAAGCTGAGCCACGCATGTGCATTACCCAACAGTTGCGGCTTTGCAGTGTGGTCACATTTTCTTCAGCTCCGTGGGCAAACTAGATTCGCTGGTGGCTGGGGGGAGAGAGAGGATCGAAAGGGAGGAGAAAGAGAGAGACGGGGAGAGAAAAAGAGACGGGGCGAGAGAGAGAGAGAGACGGGGGGGAGAGAGAGAGAGAGACGGGGGGGAGAGAGAGAGAGAGACTGGGGGGGAGAGAGAGAGAGAGAGAGAGAGACTGGGGGGGAGAGAGAGAGAGAGACTGGGGGAGAGAGAGAGAGAGAGACGGGGGAGAGAGAGAGAGACGGGGGGAGAGAGAGAGAGAGACGGGGGAGAGAGAGAGAGACTGGTGGGGAGAGAGAGAGAGACGGGGGGGAGAGAGAGAGAGAGACTGGGGAGAGAGAGAGAGAGACTGGGGGGGAGAGAGAGAGAGAGAGAGACTGGGGGGGGAGAGAGAGAGAGAGAGAGACTGGGGGGGAGAGAGAGAGAGAGACTGGGGAGAGAGAGAGAGAGCGAGAGAGAGCGCGAGAAGGGCAAGGGTCCAGGCAGGCGCGTGTAGTCCGTTCTCGGGGACTGAGCAGCGGCCACACTTTGGAACAACACAGATGGAGGCACAGCACATGTACAATGGCCGCTGGAAGGAGGCTAATGCGAGGAATTTTTAGGCCCACAGTGAAATTTTAAAAAAAATACGGGAAAGTGATGTTGAATGTCCCGCGGTAAGTTCCAGTTAAATTTTGCCAGGCATTGTCCCCTTTTTGAAACAGTTTATCAGGGTTATTTAAATCATGTTGTGAAAGAGGGGAAACAGTTTGTGCTCCCGTTTGTACCTCAGAGTCTGTGAGAGACGGAGGGAACGGGAGCAGAAAAAGAGGAAACAACTTCTCCAAAACTGATCCCAACTCATCGCCAAGTCTGGGGATCGATAACCTCACCGCCTTCTTAGGAAGTTTAATCACTTTATTCACTTTCTCATTTGAGCTCCGTTTGGAATTAGAGTTTATTTTATTATTTTTTGTTGTATGTTTAACGACAGCGTTGAAGAGGGAAACAGAAACTGGGAGCAACTTCTGTCAAAGCTGCAATGAGACATAGAATCATAGGAATTTACAGCACAGAAGGAGACCATTCGACCCATCTTGTCCGTGCCGGCCGACAAAGAGCTATCCACCCTAATCCCACTTTCCAGCACTTGGTCCGTAGCCTTGTAGGTTATGGCACTTCAACTACATATCCAAGTACTTTTTAAATGTGATGAGGGTCTCTGCCTCTACCACCCTTTCAGGCAGTGAGTTCCAGACTCCCACCACCCTCTGGGTGAAAAAAAATTCTCCTCAAATCCCCTCTAAACTTGCATAAGAAACAGGAGCAGGTGCAGGCCATTCGGCCCCTCGAGCCTGCTCCGCCATTTAATGAGATCATGGCTGGTCCATCACAGAAGCCAGTCTTCAGCCAATTCGATTCACTCCACGTGATATCTGCCCTTGACTTCAAGGCAGCATTTGACCGAGTGTGGCATGAAGGAGCCCTAGTAAAACTGAAGTCAATGGGAATAGGGGGGAAGATGGTTGTGGTGATTGAAGGTCAATCATCACAGCCCCAGGACATCGCTGCAGGAGTTCCTCAGGGCAGTGTCCTAGGCCCAACCATCTTCAGCTGCTTCATCAATGACCTTCCCTCAAACATAAGGTCAGAAATAGGGATGTTCACTGATGACTGCACAGTGTTCAGTGCCATTCACAACTCCTCAGATAATGAAGCAGTCCATGCCTGCATGCAACAAGACCTGGACGACATTCAGACTTGGGCTGATAAGTGGCAGGTAACATTCGCGCCACAGAAGTGCCAGGCAATGACTATCTCCAACAAGCGAGAGTTTAACCACCGCCCCTTGATATTCAATGGCATTACCATCGCCGAATCCCCTACCATCAACATCCTGGGGGTCACCATTGACCAGAAACTTAACTGGACCAGCCACGTAAATACTGTGGCAACAAGAGCAGGTCAGAGGCTAGGTATTCTGCGGCGAGTGTCTCACCTCTTGACTCCCCAAAGCCTTTCTACTATCTACAAGGCACAAGTAAGGAGTGTGATGGAATACTCTCTACTTGCCTGGATGAGTGCAGCTCCAACAACACTCAAGAAGCTCGACACCATCCAGGAGAAAGCAGCCCGCTTGATTGTCACCCCATCTACCACCTTAAACATCCACTCCCTCCACCACCGGCGTACCGTGGCTGCAGTGTGTACCATCTACAAGATGCACTGCAGCAACTCACCAAGGCTTCTTCGGCAGCACCTCCCAAACCCACGACCTCTTCCACCTAGAAGGACAAGGGCAGTAGGCGCATGGGAACACCACCACCTCTAAGTTCCCCTCCAAGTCACATACCATCCTGACTTAGAAGTATATCGCCGATCCTTCATCATCGCTGGGTCAAAATCCTGGAACTCCCTACATAACAGCACTGTGGGAGTACCTTCACCACACGGACTGCAGCGGTTCAAGAAAGCAGCTCACCACCACCTTCTCAAGGGCAATTAGGGATGGGCAATAAATGCTGGCCTTGCCAGCGACGTCCACATCCCATAAACAAATTAAAAAAAATGATAATGTACAATTTCGATTTGGTATAAATGTTTGAAATAGGAAATTAAAAATTGAGAGTACAATGAAGTTTGTTCCTGCTGCTTGTGCAACCATTGCTATCGTGACATGAGGGATGGGCTAACACGTTGAAAACTTTAAAATTAATACTAATTGATAGAATAGATATGCCTCTTTCAGCTCACCTTGGGTTTTTGGATTGTTTGTCGATGCATAACTGTGTAACTAAGTGACGTTTCTGAAGTGTTAATTCATTATTATGCAGTTCTTTTATACCCCAATCATTTCTGACAAGTAATTAAAAAAAAATAGAGTTTGTACATGACGAACTAAAAGTTTTTAATTAATTCTACCATAAACAAACTTGCAGAATGGGCATGTAAATGACACATGAATTTCAATATAGACAAGTGTCAGGTGGTGCATTTTGGTAGGAGGAATAAGGAGGCTACCTACTCCTTGGAAAATAAGAATCTAAATGGGGTAGAGGTGCAAAGGGATCTAGGGGTATCGATTCACAAATCATTAAAAGTAGCAACACAGCTTTAAAAAGCCATAGAAGTACAAATAAAGCACTGGGGTTCATTTCTAGAGGAATAGAATTCAAAAGCAGAGAAGTTATATTAAACCTGTGTCGAACCTTGTCTGATTGTCTCATGATTTGAGATGGTGGGGTGACAATATGGCATTACTGTATATATGCTTTTAAGCGGTTGCTGTTGTAAAAGTTGCCCACGGACAAAAAGGTTGCGCTCAAAGGCGTTCATGGCCCGCTCAGTACAAAAAAAAATTAGAGGTAACATTGGTTTCCACCCCTGCCACAGCATTGAAACAGCCCAAATCAAAGTCACAAATGACATCCTGTGTGACTGTGATCACGGTGCACTATCCCTCATCAACCTCTCTGCAGCCTTTGACGCGGTCGACCAAACCATCTTCCTCCAACGCCTCTCCTCTCTTTTCCAGTTTGGTGGGTCTGCCCTCACATAGTTCCACTCTTACATATCTGATCATAGCCAGAGCATCTCCGCCAAAGCCATTTTATAGATCATTGCCGATCTGTACCTCAACTCCACTTATTCGCCTTTGATCCATATCCATCGATACTCTTAACTAACAAAAATATATCGATATCAGTCTTGAAAATTTCAATTGACCCCCCTCCCCCCCAAGCATCCACAGCCTTTTGGGGGAGAGAGATATAGATTTCTACTACCCTTTATGTGGAAAAGTGCTTCCTGGTTGCAGTCCTGAACAGCCTAGCTCTAACTGTAAGATTATTCCCCTTTGTTCTAGATTCCCCCACCAGAGGAAATAGTTTTTCCTTATCTACTCTATTGAATCCCTTTATCAGCTTAAACACCTCGATTAGATTACCCCTCAACCGTCTAAACTCAAGGGAATATAAGCCAAGTTTATGTGGGTGGGAATCAAACAGTAATGGGGTGGTAAATCGGGACGTTGCAATTTTAACTCAGCTACCACCCTATCCCACCCGAGTTACAATCGTTCCTAGAGTGAATCACACTATATAGCAAGCCGAGTACAGACTGGCAGTAGAATGAATCACCATGATATGAACTGTCTGTAACTGACGGCTGATCCCAGAGTCCTGTTCACACCTGGGTGGCCGATGCTGGAAGATCTATCTCAGTCGTGACAGTCACCCCAAAACAGAGCTTGACTGGTGCATCTGGGAGGGGACACTCAGCTGAGCATTCATGACCAGGGTTCAAATCCTTACTCTAATCGCAGGGTTAGAAACGGGTATCGCAGAGCTGGATCTCAAAGTCTCCCTGAGCTAGGATAAAAATACTTGCCAGGGTATCTTTCAAGTTTTTTGAGCAAGCCTGGCACATTAAAATCATGAGTAGATGAATATTATTGACCAGCTTTGTGGGTGTCAGTGGGTAGAAAAGTTGAATGGCACTTTGAGCAGATTTGAAAACCAGTTGCTTATATAAACTAGCAACCAAAAGTAAGTGAAAAATGGATAAAATTAAGATTCAGAATCTGAAACACTCAGAAAATCTGGAAAGCCTGAAAGTATTGGTGGCAACCAGGTGTTGTCAGATTTTAATCATATATATATTTGTAGTAATTGTACTCTTCCACAAAGACTTCTTCAGATTCTATGGGGGGATTTCCAGTCTCATGCTTTATGAAAGGAGTGTAGAGGTTTAATCCTCTCTAGGCGCTGTTTTAATGCAGCCGACAGGAAACCGCTATCATATAACTGGCTTGATATTCGGGGACCTGATGATATCATAGACCCACAAAATGTGCTGGTGGGTTAAGGAAGCCAGTTCCAGTTTTGGTAAACATGGGCACCTGGTCCCCATATTTACACTCTCTTCAGCAATTTGATTTTTACACTGCTGAGCACGACTAGCACCTGATTGAAAGTAAAAGGGGAGAGGGACTCAAATAGGCAGTGTAAAGGCATTTTTCAACCTCTGCTAGTTTCTCCTTGGTAGGTTAACTTTGTTCTTCATGAACTTAGCTTCAGATGGTAATTTACAGTTTTAACTGTCAAATGTGTCTGGCACTTGCCATTATATTATTGCAAAGTGAGTATTTCTCACGAAGCAAACAGGATGTGAAGAAGGAAGTGGTGAAAATACTTAGCTGAACTTTCCAGACAGCAGAAACAGCAAACTGCAGAATTATTTCTGTTTTTATTTATTCAGGGGATTAGTATGTAAAATGTTTGTGGATGTCTCTGCATTTTAGAGTTTACAGAAATTTGGGGACATTTTGTTAGATAAGGAACAGGTTTCAGTGTTAATTCAGTGAATTTCATTGCCACTTCCACAAGCAATGCAAAACAGCACGGTTTTTTCAGATACATACGTGAGGCATTAAATAGTTGTGCTCATTGATTGAAGGCTGTGCATCCTGGAAATGAAAATTTTTCTACCTTTACACCCTGTGTAAACATGCTGCGCGCTCAACATTATTTGAGAGTATTCATTATTGTTTCCATTTCCATACCAGTTGTCTTTGTGGTCTCTTGAGTGCGCCCTGACAAATTAGTGTGAAATCTGTACTCTTCCAATGTCTTGATGGGTAAATGAACTATATGGTAATGAGTCATGCAGGTCTAGAGGCCCAGATTCCATTCCTAATCTGATATCAGCCGAAGAGAAGAGCTTGTTCTTGGATCAGGCTTTGCATTGTTCTTAGTTTTCATAATGTATGATCAGTACTGAAAATGTCAGAGGGAATTCTACATGGAGCAGAATTGGCTCAGTTGCAGGCATTATGGAGTTGTTCTGTAGTAGATTCAGTGCCAGTTTAGATTGAGCGCATAGGCATGGAATCACCACAGCACACACCCGGTACCTCTAAAGATCACAGTATATTTGAATTTCTTCACAAGTTCTGAAATGTGATTTACTTAAAGCCCCAGTTCCATCTGTTCATATTGTAAGTATGGACTGCGTGCATCAGACGTTGAGGGACATTCCAGTGAAGGGGACAGATAGGCCAGCAATGTCACTGCATTCAACAGGTCCTGGAAGCGTTCTATTAGTGAGAGATAGATTCAGCCGCACTCCTTCACATTTTGATGTACTGAGGTTCATGATACTGCTGGGTCAGTTAGTCAGCTGCTACTGAGCAGTTTGCCAGAACCTGATGCACAATACCACCCTATATTTGATATGCTGCCAGGATCTGATGCACGCCTTGTTTCACAAGTATTAGGACCTGATGTACATCTTATTTATAGACATGGCCGACGGATCCTAAACAGGTGCATGAGCTGTCTGGTATAATCTTCCGTTATGTGCCGCAGGTCTCTAGCAGTTCAGTAGATGAGGATTGTTTTGAAGAAGTGGTAAACCTGCTTGACGAAAAGGACAAAGATGTATCAGAAACAATCCAAAAAATCTATGCTCAGCAAGCAGGTATTGGCAAACACACATGATTCATGCAACATATTTTCCCACTTTTCTCCCTTCCTCTCCTGAAGCTGCTGGGTTATATTTCCATAGGTGCTGCCTCCGATAACTCTCCCAAATGACAATTCCTTATCTGTGAGTTTAGACAGTACATTATCAGCAGAATATTTGACTGCAAAGGGCATCGTAACTGGGCCTGATCCTGTCATTACCTGATGTCCACTTATGCCCAGTTTCCAGCAGAGGTCACAGGAGGGTGATCAAGAGCAGAAACCCTGGATGATTTTCTCCACCAAGGGTGTTGAGGCAGATCTACTCAGCTGTCGCACGCCCAAGTAAACACAGACCTGTACCGTAGTCTGCCCAAGTAGGAACAGTGCTGACACAGACCTGGACCCTGAATCTCCTGAATAGGAACCGCACTAACACAAACTATAACATTAAGGGGTAAAAATTGGGTAGCACTAATTTTAGCGCCCCAAAAAAGTTAGCGCCCCCGCGGCCGATTTTCCCAGATAGCGCCCCGAAAGGGAGGAGGGGCGCTACTGGAAGCGCTCTGCGTCCCTCTTGGGACGCTGCGAGCCAATATCACGGCACTACGTGCCGCGGTACTGCAGGCCTTCCTCCCCTTATTAAAGGGGAGGGGCCTTGCGCAGCGCGTCCCAGCACCTAGCTGGGCCACCAGGGATCGGGAGTGCCGGCAAACGAGCCCGGCACTCGAGAGAAGTGCCATGCTCACGGAGAGCAGCCGGCACCCCGCGGGGGGGGGGGGGCTTCACTGGGGCCGGGGACAGCAGCGGGGGCAGGTGCTGGTAGGCAGCCAGCAACAAAAATGGCCGCCCGCCACCTCCCCTTTAACTAGCGCCGCCCCGGCCGCAGGTAGACTCCCCTGACCCTGGTGAACATAGGTAAGTCGGGGGCGCTACCCAGTATTACAGCCGTTAGCGCCAATCAACCAAATTTAGCTCCCTAAGTCTTCCCAAATTGAAGGGCACTTTAGTCAAGCACGACTTCCATAACTTAATTTCAGGATTTTCGCTCCCTCTTCCTGCACTTCAAGCTGGTTTGACAACTGCCCCCAGAATATAATTTGCTTAGAGCATGCACCCATATTCTTATTGGTATCTCTCAGCCATGATGTCAGCTGTGGCTCAGTTGGTAGCACACTTGCCTCTGAGTCAGAAGGTTGTGGGTTCAAGTCCCACTCCAGGGACTTGAGCACATAAAGCTAGGCTGACACTGCAGTGCAGTGCTGAGGGAGTGCTGCACTGTCGGAGGTGCCGTCTTTTGGATGAGACGTTAAACTGAGGTCCCATCTGCTCTCTCAAGTGGATATAAAAGATCCCATGGCACTATTTCAAAGAACAGCAGGGAGTTCTCCCCGGTGTCCTGGCCAATATTTATTCCTCAACCAACATAACAAAAACAGATTATCTGGTCATTATCACATTGCTGTTTGTGGGAGCTTGCTCTGCGCAAATTGGCTGCCGCGTTTCCTACATTACAACAGTGACTACACTCCAAAAAGTACTTCATTGGCTGTAAAGCGCTTTGAGACGTCCGGTGGTCGTGAAAGGCGCTATATAAATGCAAGTCTTTCTTTCTTTATGATACCTTTTCCTATTGGTTTCTTTCTATTTCCCAGCCAAACGTGTCAGTGCTGTTTACTGTTTTCTTGCCCCATCCACACTGTACCCAACCTGGGCAGGCCTTGAACCACGAATCTTAGAATCACTGGGTTAGAGGGCTGCGATGATACCAATGTGATTCCATAACTCTATAGGACTGAGCCTCCTGGAAGCAGCCAAGCCCAGCCCAGGATAACAATCCATGCCAGGAGCAGACACATCTATGTGACTCCCTCAGTTGAATATCTCCTGACACTGTCTATGTCCACTCACTTGGGTAAAGTACCAAAGAGCAAGTGTCACCCATGTAACTAGCTCAGCAAAAATCAGGACCTTTAGTCGAGGAGGGGAGCAAATTAAGGGGAAAAAACAAAATGTAGTTTCAGCAGTTTAAGCAATTCTGACTTTTTTGTTTTGTTTTTCTGTTTAGATAACCGATCCCGGGAAGACTTACTGAGAGGACTGCAAAGCATTCTCCGTCCAGTGATCAGTACTCTCTTTGTAGGTAAGCCCAGGGGGCTGGGTGATGTCTCATTAATGCTTTACATTTTTTGTGAGCACACTTGCAGTAAGCAACAGTCCTGCTTCCTCTGACTGTCCAGTGGGTACATATACTGCTTGCTGTGATATTCAAAAATACAGACCAGCAACATTTGTGATTTAATCACTTGTGTGTACTGAGATGGCTGATATCCAGTGCAAAGATGGAATGTGTAATTGGCTTAAGCACCCTGTGCTGGGGAAGGGGAAACCCAGGTATATTCTCAGTCCTGATTGCTAACTGGTAACCCCTGCTGGAACTGAGAATACGGTGAGGGCAGATGGCGTATCTGTGAACCATACCCCAAAAAGGATTCAGCACTCTCAGGAGCGGGAGAAAGTTGAAGAGAATTGACAAGAGCGTAAAAAGTGAAAAGAGGAATTGTTCTTGTGCTGAATGTGATTTCTCTGGTTGTGTATTTCGCACAGACAGTGGTTGGAGCTGAAATAATGAGTGTCTTCCAGCTTGCATAATTGGAAGCAGAGTAGCGCTGTGATGATGTAACGTGGCAGTTTTGTAACATTACCCTTATTAATTCAGCTGTCTCACACTTCCATTTCCTCTATCTCAGCACTTAATTAAAATTAAAAACAAAAATAAGTTTAAAGCTAATCTTTATTTTCTCTCCCATTCTATCCCATTTCTAATGTACCTCTTGTTCTCCCTTCTAAAGATTTCCTCATGAGGGCATTTGTGCACTATGCTAGTAATCCCATTCACATTTTTGTATGAAATTAAATCCTGACCCATCTCTCAGGACCGAGTGTCTCTAAGCCTTGCCATTTACAGCTGTGTTGCAGCATGTCTGATATGCATCTGTCTCACCCTAAGTTGGAACAAGAAATAGATTTGGCACAATTTATGAATCATTGTCCATCATAAGTATTGTACAATAATTTTTTTTACAGTAAATGTTCTGTTTTTCCTTAAACTTGCTTTACTTCAGCTGGTGCACATTCAGTAACCAATATAAATAAGGTGAAACTGGAGCTATGAGAACAGGAGCAGGTGACACAAGAACATAAGAAATAGGAGCAGGAATAGACCACTTGGCCCCTCGAGCCTGCTCCGCCATTCAATAAGATCATGGCTGATCTAGGGCTCAAAGCCACTTCCCAGCCCGCTCCCCATAACCCTTCACTCCCTTATCTTGCAAAAATTTGTCTATCTCCACTTTAAATGTATTTAATGACCCAGCCTCCACAGCTCTCTGGGGCAGAGAATTCCACAAATTTACGACCCTCTGAGAGAAGAAGTTCCTCCTCATCTCAGTTCTAAAAGGGCGACCTTTTATTCTGAGACTGTGTCCCCAAGTTCTAGATTTCCCCATGAGGGGAAACATCCTCTCTGCATCTACCCTGTCGAGCCCCCTCAGTATCTTATATGTTTCGATAAGATCACCTCTCATTCTTCTAAATTCCAATGAGTATAGGCCCAGCCTGCTCAACCTTTCCTCATAAGTCAAACCCCTCATCTCTGGAATTAACCTAGTGAATCGTCTCTGAACTGCCTCCAATGCAAGTATATCCTTCCTTAAATAAGGAGACCAAAACTGTACGCAGTACTCAAGGTGTGGTCTCACCAATACTTTGTACAGTTGTAGCAGGACTTCCCTGCTTTTATACTCCAACCCGCTTGAAATAAATGCCAACATTCCACTTTCCTTTTTGATTACTTGCTGTACCTGCATGCTAACTTTTTGTGTTTCATGCTGCACAAGGACCCCCAGGTCCCTCTGAACTGTAGCATTTTGTAATCTCTCTCCATTTAAATAATAATTTGCTTCTGCCAAATGTTTGCCCACTCACCTAGCCTGTCTATATACCTTTGCAGATTCTTTGAGACCTCTGCACAACTTGCTTTCCCACCCATCTTTGTATCATCCACAAACTTGGCTGCATTACACTCGATCCCTTCATCCAAGTCATTAATGTAGATTGTAAATAGTTGGGGCCCCAGCACCGATCCTTGTTACCCCACTAGTATACCGTTTGCCAATCAGAAAATGACCCATTTGTCCCGACTCTCTGCTTTCTGTTAGTTAGGCAATTCCCTGTCCATGCTAATATATTACCCCCAACTCCGTGAGCTCTTATCTTATGCAGTAACCTTTTATGTGGCACCTTATCGAATGCCTTCTGGAAATCCAAATACACCACATCCACTGGCTCACCCTTATCCACCCTGCTTGTTACATCCTCTAAGAACTCCAGCAAATTTGTTAAACATGATTTCCCTTTCCTAAAACCATGCTGACTCTGTTTGACTGTAGTATGTTTTTCTAAATGCCCTGCTACTGCTTCCTTAATGAAAGACTCCAGCATTTTCCCAACGACAGATGTTAGGCTAACTGGTCTATAGTTTCCTGCTTTCTGGCTCCCTCCTTTCTTAAATAGGGGTGTTACATTAGTGGTTTTCCAATCCGCTGGGACCTCTCCAGAGTCCACGGAATTTTGGTATATTGCAACCAATGCATCCACTATCTCTGCAGCCATTTCTTTTAAGACCCTGGGATGCAGGCCATCTGGTCCAGGGGACTTGTCGTCTTTTAGTCCCATTATTTTACCGAGTACTATTTCCTTAGTGATAGTGATTGTCTTTAATATTTGTTCAGAGTCTTAGCCATTTCCCCATTCCCCATTATTAATTCCCCAGTCTCATCCTCTAAGGGACCAACATTTACTTTAGCTACCCTCTTCCTTTTTATATACCTGTAGAAGCTCTTACTATCTATTTTAATGTTTCTTGCCAGTTTACTCTCATAATTCATCTTCTCTCTCTTTATTATTTTTTTAGTCATCCTTTGCTGGTTTTTAAAAATTTCCCAATCCTCTGGTCTCCCACCAATCTTGGCAACATTGTATGCCTTCGTTTTCAATTTGATACCATTCTTTACTTCCTTAGTTAGCCACGGATGGTGCTCCCTTCTCTTAAAATCTTTCTTTCTCACTGGGATATATTTTTGTTGAGAGTTATGAAATATCTCCTTTAATGTCCGCCACTGCATTTCAACTTTCTTACCCTTTAATTTGTTTTTCCAGTCCACTTGAGCCAGTTCTGCCCTCATGCCATTATAGTTGCCTTTGTTTAAGATCAGGACACTGGTTTGGGATACAACTTTCTCACCCTCCAACTGAATTTGAAATTCAACCATGCTACGATCACTCTTTTCTGGAGGATCCTTTACTATGAGATCATTTATTAATTCTGTCTCATTACATAGTACCAGATCCAAGATAGCCTGCTCCCTGGTTGGTTCCATTACATACTGTTCCAGGAAAACATCCCGGATGCACTCTATGAACTCCTCCTCCAGGCTACCATGGCCAATTTGATTTATAGAAACATAGAAACATAGAAGATAGGAGCAGGAGTAGGCCATTCGGCCCCTCGAGCCTGCTCCGCCATTCAATGCGATCATGGCTGATCATCCAAATTCAGTACCCTGTCCCTGTTTTCTCCCCATATCCCTTGATCCCCTTAGCCTTAAGAAATATATCTAACTCCTTCTTGAATATATTTAATGAATTGGCCTCAACTGCCTTCTGTGGTAGAGAATTCCACAGGTTCGCCACTCTCTGGGTGAAGAAATTCCTCCTCATCTCAGTCCTAAATGGCTTACCCCTTATCCTTAGACTGTGACCCCTGGTTCTGGACTCCCCCACCATCGGGAACATCCTTCCTGCATCTAGTCTGTCTAGTCCTGTTAGAATTTTATAAGTTTCAATGAGATCCCCTCTCATTCTTCTAAACTCTAGCGAATATAAGCCTAATCGACCCAATCTCTCTTCATACGTCATTCCTGCCATCCCAGGTGTCAGTCTGGTGAATCTTCGCTGCACTCCCTCCATGGCAAGAACATCCTTCCTCAGATAAGGCAACCAAAACTGCACACAATACTCAAGATGTGGTCTCACCAAGGCCCTGTACAACTGCAGCAAGACATCCTTGCTCCTGTACTCGAATCCTCTCACTATGAAGGCCAACATTCCATTTGCCTTCTTAACCGCCTGCTGCACCTGCATGCTTACCTTCAGCGACTGGTGCACAAGGACACCCAGGTCTCGTTGCACTTCCCCTTTTCCCAATCTACTGCCGTTCAGATAATAATCTGCCTTTCTGTTTTTGACACCAAAGTGGATAACCTCGCATTTATCCACATTACAGTGCATCTGCCATGCATCTGCCCAATCACCCAACCTGTCCAAATCATACTGGAGTTTCTCTGCATCCTCCTCACAGCACACATGCCCACCCAGCTTTGTGTCGTCTGCAAACTTAGAGATATTACATCTAGTTACCTCGTCTAGATCATTAATATATATTGTGAATAACTGGGGTCCTAGCACCGATCCCTGCGGTACCCCACTAGTCACTGCCTGCCACTCGGAAAAAGACCCGTTTATTCCAACTCTTTGCTTCCTGTCTGCCAACCAGTTTTTTATCCAAGTCAGTACCTTACCCCTAATCCCATGTGCTTTAACTTTGCACGCTAATCTCTTATGCGGGACCTTATCGAAAGCCTTCTGAAAGTCCAAATACACCACATCCGCTGGTTCTCCCTTATCTATTCTACCAGTTACATCCTCAAAAAATTCTAGTAGATTAGTCAAGCATGATTTAGCTTTTGTAAATCCATGTTGACTTTGTCAGATCCTGTCACTGTTTTCCAAGTGCTCTGCTATTACATCTTTTATAAAGGACTCTAGCATTTTCCCCACTACCAATGTCAGGCTTACCGGTCTATAATTCCCTGTTTTCTCTCTACCACATTAGCTACCCTCCAATCCATGGGAACTGTTCCAGAGTCTATAGAATTTTGGAAGATGACCAGCAATGCATCTACTATTTCTAGGGCCACTTCCTTAAGTTCCCTAGGATGTAGATTATCAGGCCCTGGGGATTTATCGGCCTTCAATCCCGTCAATTTCCCTAACACCATTTCCCTACAAATACTGATTTAATTCAGTTCCTCCCTCTCATTAGACCCTATGTTCCCCGACATCTCTGGGAGTTTATTTGTGTCCTCCTTTGTGAAGACAGAACCAAAGTATGTATTTAATTGGTCTGCCATTTCTTTGTTCCCCATTATAAATTCCCCTGATTCTGACTGCAAGGGACCTACGCTTGACTTCACCAATCTTTTTCTCTTCACATATCTATAGAAGCTTTTACAGTCAGTTTTTATGTTCCCTGCAAGCTTACTCTCATACTCTATTTTCCCCCTCTTAATTAATCCCTTTGTCCTCCTTTGCTGAATCCTAAACTGCTCCCAATCCTGAGGTTTACTGCTTTTTCTGGCCAATTTATATGTCGTCTCCTTGGATCTTATGCTATCCCTAATTTCCCTAATTTGTCCAATCAATATGGAGACTAAAATCACCCATGATTATTACCGTACCTTTTTTACAGGCCTCCATTATTTGTTGATTTATACTCTGTCCAACAGCATTGCTACTGTTCGGGGGCCTGTAGACTACACCCACCAGAGACTTTTTCCCCTTATTATTTTTTATCTCCACCCAAACTGATTCTACATCTTGGTCTTATGAGCCAATATCACTTCTCACCACTGCACTGATCCCAGCTTTTACCAACAAAGCCACCCCACCTCCCTTTCCTTTCTTTCTATCCTTCTGAATTATCATATACCCTGGAATATTCCGTTCCCAGCCCTGGTCGCTTTGCAACCACGTCTCTGTAATGGCAATCAGATCATACCCGTTTGTATCTATTTGTGCCGTCAACTCATTTATCTTGTTACTAATGCTGCGTGCATTCAGATATAGAGCTTTTAACTTTGTCTTTTTACCATTTTTCCTTGTTTTGGCCTTTTTTTCCTGTTACACTCTTATTTTTAAACATTCTGGAGGAAAAATTCAGTTGGTTGCGCCTCCCGTTAGCGCCTTAAGAGGGCGCTAATGGGGCGCAAAGCATCTAGCTCCCAGGCGCGGCGAAGTTTGCGCCGCTCGCAAAATTAACTAGACATTTTGCGGCGGCGCTAAACACTACCGCCACGATCTCCTGCACCGGCAGATCGTGACGTCAGTTGAGTGCGCAACGCCCCGGTATCGCCCCGGAGCGGATATTGAGTGGCGCCCCCTGCCTTACCGCCTGACGCTAGCAACAACAGGTTGAGGGGCGCGTTCTGCAGTCATGAAGGGAAAGGGGGAGCGCTATTTAAAGGTGACCGCTTCCTGCCTTTTATTGTTGGTGCCATTTTTGAACTACGCATTCTGAGAGAGAGAGAGAGAGAGAGACTTCTGGAGAGATTCAACGTTGTGTGAAGGAGTTTTGGGTACTGAGCAGCACTTTTCAGGTTCATTTTGATTTGCCATTCCTTGTATCGATTTAGAAGAGACTGTGGGGGCTGCACTCTGAGCTCTTTGCCTGGTACTCTCCATTTGATGTGCAGGTCTCTCCAGGCCGAGATTCAAGGCTGCAATGAGCAGGATGTGGATGGAAAGCAAGATTAACCATCCCCTTTAAGAACTGGCCCGTGCCATTGTGTGTGTGTTCCATTGCTGACTGACATTACATGAGCTTCGCCAGCGCTCTGAGGTAGCGCCTCGCTCCTCAGCCTTTGCGCCTTAAGACAGGTGTGAAGCACCTGATTTAGCGCTTCAATCACCTCCAGGGGCGATAAAAGTCAAGTTTGCAGTCGGTGGCGATAATTAGCGCCAGGCGCTAATCTTTGCGCCCGGCCGATAATTGCGCCCCAAATGGGGCGATACTGAATTTCTCCCCCTCTGTCCCTTCCTGTCACATTCTGGTTATTATTTCCCCCATCTCTAGCCTGCTCTATTGCTTTCTCATTTCTCATTGACTTTTTATTTTTCCGCTCACCTGGATCCTCCCCCCCACTATTTAGTTTAAAGCCCTCTCTACAGCCCTAGTTATTCGATTTGCCAGGACTCTAGCCCCAGCATGGTTCAAGTGAAGCCCGTCCAAACGGAACAGCTCCCTCTTATCCCAGTACTGGTGCCAGTGCCCCACAAATCGAAACCCATTTCTCCCACACCAGTCTTTGAGCCACTCATTCATTTCACTGATCTTATTTACCCTATGCAAATTCACTCATGGCTCAGGTAGTAATCCAGAGATTATTACCTTTGTGGTTCTGCTTTTTAAATTAGCCCCTAGCTGCTCATACTCTCTCAGCAGAACCTCTTTCTTTGTCCTACCTATATCATTGGTACCTATGTGGACCATGACAACTGGATCTTCCCCCTCCCACTCCAAGTTTCTCTCCAGCCCAGGGAGATGTCCTTAACCCTGGCACCGGGCAGGCAACACAGCCTTCAGGACTCACGCTCTCAGCTGCAGAGAACAGTATCTATCCCCCTCACTATACTGTCCCCAATCACTACAACATTTCTTTTTGCTCCCCCCACTTGAATGGCTCCCTGTACCATGGTGCTGTGGTCAGTTTGCTAATCCTCCCTGTAGTCCCTGGCCTCGTCCACACAGGGAGCAAGAATCTCGTACCTGTTGGACAAGGCCAAGGGCTGAGGCTCCTCCATCACTACCCCCGGGATCCCAATACCTGCCTCGCTTGTAGTCACACCCTCCTGTCCCTGACCATGGGCCAAATTGGAAGTAATTATTCTAGTGGGTGTGACTGCCTCCTGGAACATAGTGTCCAGGTAACGCTCCCCCTCCCTAATGTGTCGCAGTGTCTGAAGCTCGGACTCCAGCTCATCAACTCTGAGCCGAAGTTCCTCGAGCAGCCAACATTTGCTGCAGATGTGGTCGCCCTGGACCTCAATGGTGTCCACCAGCTCCCACATGCAACAACAACAACACATTGCCTGGTCTCCCATCTCAATTAATTAATTTAGTTTTAAAATTTGGAACACTTATATCTTTTAATCTACACCAAGGCACTTAAATTTAGACACTCAAGTTTGGGAAAAAAAGCAAGAAATAGAGAAATACTCACCAACCAATCACTTACCTGCTTTCTGGTGATGTCACACTTTGATTACTTTTTACTTCTTTACACTCACCGGTCCTTTGTATCTCAGCGTCTCCCGGGTTTTGAACTCTCTCGGGTTTTGGCGCTCTCGCTCTGCTCCCGCTGCTTTTGAACTCTCCCGGCCATGCTTTGAAATAATTGGGCTTGAGAGTGTGATTTGCTACCTGTTCATCGGCTGTGGAGGCCCTTAGGAGTGAAATTGCCAGAGAGGGGCTATTAGGAGGTGTGACCAAAAGCTTGGTCCAAGAGGTAGGTTTTAAAGAGGATGTAAAAGGAGGAGAGAGAGGCGGAAAGGTGGAGCAGTTTAGGGAGGGAATTCCAGAGTGTGGGCACAGCTGCCAATGGTGAGGTAAAACGTGCACCACTGATTTGACGCCAGTGCTGCCATTTTGGAGCTCCACACTCCAGCTGACGCCCACTCTTAACCTTGTACAACTAAACACACATTAAGGAGCATGAAGGATCATCAACTACTTTCAGGTTAGTTGCTGGTTTATTTCTTCTGGTTGATGCTACAATTCTACACATTTTTGGTGCTTTCCATAGTAGTTTCAAGTTTCAAAAAGTCTACTGGGAGTGATATGGCAGGTGCTGAAGTACTTTTTGCTGACTTCAAGGCTTCCGCACAAACCAGTTGCTCCCAGACATGGGTGGCCCAGTAGGCCTTCCTCTTGGAATGGAGCATGACTGGGAGAATGAATAAAGGCCACGCAGAGCAGGACAAGCTGCTAGAAGAGGGAGGAGGAGGGGGAGAAGGGCTCTCAGCAGGAGGCCATATCCGCCCAGGGTGTTCAGGGAGCAATTCTCCTACCTGAACATCAGCGTCGACCAATGTTTGAGATATCTGTGCTTCACTAAGGAGGTCGTCACTGAAATCTGGCAACTGCTGCAGCCACAACTCCAACCTCAGAGCAGGGCAAGGACCGCATTGCCAGTGGCTGTGAAGGTGACCGTGGCTATGAACTTTAATGTGTCTGGCTCCTTCCAGGCTGGTGCTGGAGATATTAGCAACATCTTGCAGTGCACTGTTGCATAAGGGAGGTCACTGATGCTCTCTATTCAAAGAGAGATAATTTTATTTCATTCCCTCTTGCCAGAGAGAAGCAAGCGGAGCGAGCACGAGACTTTGCAAGGATTGCAGGCTTCCCCATGGTGCAGGGTGCCATTGACTGCATGCACATTGCTTTGCGGGTGCCATACGTCAACTCTACCATATACCGGAACCCATACGGATTCCACTCCCTCAACGTGCAGCTGGTGTGTGACCATAGGCAGCGCATCATGCAGGTCAATGCCTGGTATCTTGGCAGCAGTCATGATGCGTTCATTCTGTGGCAGTCCGCTGTGCCAGCTGAATTTCAGCATCACGGGAAACCAAAGGGTGGCTACTAGGTGATAAGGACTGTCCACTGACGACATGGCTCATGATTCCAGTTTGCAATCATAGAGTCATAACGGCACAGAAGGAGGCCATTCGGCCCATCGAGTCCGTGCCGGCTCTCTGTAGAGCAATCCAGTCAGTCCCATTCCCCCGCTCTATCCCCGTAGCCCTGCAAGTTTATTTCCTTCAAGTGCCTATCCAGTCTCCCCTTGAAAACATTGAGGGGGAGAAATTTGGTATTGCCCCATTTGGGGCGCAATTATCGGCCGGGCGTAAAGTTTAGCGCCTGGCACTAATTATCACCTCCAACTGCAAACTTGGCTTCTATCGCCCCTGGAGGTGATTGGAGCGCTAAATCAGGCGCTACACATCTCTCTTAAGGCGCTAACGCTGAGGAGCGAGGTGCTACCTCAGAGCGCTGGCGAAGCTCATGTGATGTCAGTCAGCAATGGAACACAGACACACTGGCGCCGGCCAGTTCTTAAAGGGGAGGGTCGATCTTGCTCTCCATCCACACCCTGCTCATTGCAGCCTTGAATCTCGGCCTGGAGAGACCTGTACATCAATTCTGCTGGAAAGAACAATGGAGAGGCTCAGGGAAAGAGCTCAGAGTGCAGCCCCCACAGTCTCTTCTAAATCGATGCAAGGAAGGTCAAATCAAAATGAACCTGCAACGTGCTGTTCAGTACCCAAAACTCCTTCACACAGCATTGAATCTCTCCAGAAGTCTCTCTCTTTCTCAGAATGCGTGGTGCAAAAATATCGCCGACAAAAAAAAGGCAGGAAGCAGCCGCCTTTAAATAGCGCTCCCCCAGTCCCTTCCCGACTGCAAAGCTTTCCCCTCAACCTGTCGTTGCTAGCGGCAGGCGGAATGGCAGGGGGGCGCCACTCAATATCCGGTCCGGGGTGCTACCGGGGTGTTGCACGCTCGACTGACGTCCTGATCTGCGGGCGTAGGAGATCGTGGCGGTAGAGTTTAGCACCGCCGCAAAATGACTGGTCAATTTCGCGAGCGGCGCAAACATCGTCGCGCCCGGGTGCTAACTGGAGGCGCAAAGCAACCAAATTTCCCCACCTCTCCCCCCCACCACCGCCCCCCCCCCCAGCACTGACCCTTGGGGAACACCACTGTCTACCATCCTCCAGTCTGAAAAACAGTCATTTACCACAACTCGCTGTTTTCTGTCTTTAAGCCAATTCCTTATCCAAGCTGCCACTGACGCACCTATTGTATGAGCCTCAATTTTGTTAACCAGCCTTCTATGTGGTACTTTGTCAAACGCATTCCGAAATTCCACGTAGACAACATCCATTGCATTCCCTTCATCAAAAA
The DNA here is from genome assembly GCA_030390025.1 of Squalus acanthias. Lineage (NCBI taxonomy): Eukaryota > Metazoa > Chordata > Chondrichthyes > Squaliformes > Squalidae > Squalus > Squalus acanthias. Next base: position 489,883 of record CM059448.1, read on the forward strand.
ATTCAATTAGATTAGTCAAACACGATCTGCCTTTTACAAATCCATGTTGGTTCTCCTTAATTAGCTTAAACCTCTCCAAGTGCCCGTTAATTGTTTCCTTGATTATTGTTTCTAAAACTTTACCCACCACTGATCTTAAACTGACCGGCCTGTAGTTACTAGGATTGTCCTTACACCCTTTCTTGAACAATGGTGCCACATTTGCCACTTTCCAATCCTCAAGCACCACCCCCGTATCTAGGGAAGATTGGAAAATTATGGCAAGCCCTTCCGCTATCTCCTTCCCCAATTCCCTTAGCAACCTGGGATGCAAGCCATCTGGACCAGGCGACTTATCCACTCTAAGCATACCCAGCCTTTCTAGTACATCCTGTCTATCAATTTTCACCCCTTCCATTGCTTCTACCTTTTCCATTTCTACCGATATTTTGTCAGCATCCACCTCCTTAGTAATCACCGATACAAAGTACTCATTGAGTATTCTAGCCTTGCCCTGTGCCTCTAAGCATATATCACCTTCTTTGTCGCTAATAGCCCCCAGCCCGCCTCTTAATACCCGCTTACTGTTTACATGCCTATGGAAGATTTTTGGGTTCCCTTTTATGTTAACCGCCATTCTACTCCCATATTCTCTCTTTGCTAATCTTATTTTCATCTTCACTTCCCCTCTCAACTTATTGTATTTGGTCTGGTTCTCCCATGAAGAATTCACCTGACATGCATCATACACCCTCTTTTTTTGTTTCATCATCTTCTCTATCTCCCTCGTCATCCTAGGAGCCCTTGCTTTAGTTCCCTTACCTTTCCCTCTTGATGGAATGTACCTAGCCTGTACTTGGAACATCTTCTCCTTAAAGATCACCCATTGTTCCGTTACAGTTTTTCCTGTCAGCCTTTGGTTCCATTTTACCCTGGCTAGATCCTTTCACATCCCATTGAAGTTAGCCCTATTCCAGTTTAGAAGTTCCACTCTAGATTGTTCCTTGCTCCTCTCCATTGCTAATCTAAATCTTATGATACGATGATCACTCGTACCCAAGTGTTCTCCCACAGACACTTGGTCGACCTGGCCCACCTCATTCCCCAGCACCAGATCCAGCAATGCATCCTTCCTAGTTGGGCCAAGAACATACTGGTCAAGGAAATTCTCCTGAACACATTTCAGAAATTCCTCCCCCTCCTTTCCCTTTCCCCTAGCATTATCCCAATTGATATTTGGGTAATTAAAGTCCCCCATTATCACCACTCTATTGCTCTTGCATATCTCTGCGATTTCCCTGCAGATTTGTTCCTCTACCTCCCTCTCACTATTTGGAGGCCTATAGAATACCCCCAATAGCGTGATCATACCCTTTTTGCTCCTCAACTCTAACCAAATGGATTCTGTCCTTCTCCCCTTGTTAGATGATAATTTATCAGCTACTCATTTGTTTTAATTCAGACTTTTTATTGTTGCTTTGCAAATTAGATACAGGTAGGGCCAACATGCTGATGCTATATTTTCCATGTCCAATTTTATGATCTCCTGAAGATTATTTATTCTTGAGTACAGTTTCAATGGCTCCGGTCGCCTCAGAGGTCATTCTTCAATTGTGAGCTGAGACAGTGACTGTCAGCAGACTATTCCACAATATCACAGGGTTATCACAGTGAGCCCTAATGTCATTCAATACATTTCCTACATTACAACAGTGACCACACGTCAAAAAGTACTTCAGTGGCTGTAAAGCACTCGGGGACATCCTGAGATCGTGAAAGGCGCTGTATATATTTGAGTCACAACGGGTGTTGCTAAATTTGTTATAGTTCTGGTCTATATGGTTCAGTATCACATCACATGATGTATTTATACACTGAGCTTTCAGGAGATGCTGCTGTTATAATTACTTTACAGTGCGCGTCCTATCTCCTTGGGTCTATATGCCACATTTCTACCGGCCAGATTAATAATGTGACATACATCACACTGGCAGTGGTGCTGCTCCAAGAGTCTCCAGTCTCAATCGCCAGTATTACTGGGGCCACAAAAGTTATACTTAGTTCTAACAGCACATTACATGTCAACCTCAGCCAAATATAACCCATCATGCATTCCAGGCATTACATAAACTCCTCCTGACAAACCGAAGCTGATACAAGAGTATTTCATTGCCAGATTGCCATCTTTGGCTTACTCCTGGACAGAGGTGAGAGCATTGTTGGACACTCATTTTTAGCACTGCATTTCCAATCAAACCATGTCCAGAGAATTTAATTTTCCGGAATTTGCACAAATATTGGCAATTTCTAGACTTTTTTTTAGATGTTCCACTGCAGTGTTAGCCCTCCTGCTAATGTGGTAGCTACTAGGGAGCAGACTGCAGTACATCAGAAGGAGAAAAACAGCAATTTAAGTTGTTGAAGCAGTAGTTCAGCACAGCATGAATACCAATGCACTGTGGCACGGAGAGGTCAACTCCATATTTTGAGTGCACAATCTCAGCCATCTTGCTCCATTGAGACACAAAGCAGAGGTCAGATACTTCCCCACCTTCAGGAGACGGAACGTCCCCCCAGGCCGCTCTCACACACCTGCTTACAACAGCGCTGGCAAAGACTTGGGAGCAGGTGCCCACATAACCAGGACACTTTGTAGCAGGAACACAACAAAGAGGGGGATAGGGGAAATAAAATGTAAAAACGTAAGTTCAAAACAAATAAAAACAGAAAATGCAGGCAGCATCTGTGGAGAGAGAAACAAAGTTAACGTTTCAGGTCAATGACCTTTCAACAAAACTGGAAAAAAAATTAGACCACGCACACGTGCGCAGCATGCATACAATTAGAGCCATGCTGTCACAAGAAATATGATATACCATTGACTCAGTTGGTAGCACCCTCGCCTCTGAGTCAGAAGGTTGTGGGTTCAAGTCCCGCTCCAGAGACTTGACCACAAAAATCTAAGCTGACACTCCAGTGCAGTACTGAGGGAATGCTGCGCTGTCGAAGGTGTCCGTCTTTCGGATGAGACGTTAAACCGTGGTCCCGTCTGCTCTCTCAGGTGGACTTAAAAGATCCCATGGCACTATTTCGGAGAAGAGCAGGGGAGTTCTCCCCGGTGTCCTGGCCAATATTTATCCCTCAGCCAACATCACTAAAACAGATTATCTGTTCATTATCACATGTTTGTGGGAGCTTGCTGTGCGCAAATTGGCTGCCGTGTTTCCTACTTTACAACAGTGACTACACTTCAAAAAGTACTTCATTGGCTGTAAAGCGTTTGGGACGTCTGGTGGTCGTGAAAGGCACTGTATAAATGCAAGTCTGTCTTTCTTTAAGAAATGCGATATAGCAGAATATTGGCGTGCTGAAGCAACAATTCTGCTGCCTGGACCGCTCTGGAGGAGACCTGCCGTACTCAGCTGAGCAGGTCTCAAGATTGTGGTGGTATGCTGTATACTGCACAACCTTGCCATCATGAGGAAACAGCCCTTGCCACCACCTATCGGGCAAGAAGCTGAAGCTGAAGAGGACGAGGAGGAGGAAGTGCAGGAGGCGGAATAGGAGGAAGAGGAAGGGAAACTGCAACCGAGACATCCCCTTTCTGCCCGGGCTGTACGTGAACTAATTCAAGTGCAATACCAGTAACCTTAACCCCAATTCCCCATTCACCAACAGTCTCACCCGCCTTACCTTCCCTATGTTACTGACCATCACATTGTCCTCTTGGCCACAATGCAAAAATAAAAGCCAACGCAAAATACACATTCCAAACCAAAATTATAAATTAAATCATGCCATATTGGATACAACCTTAATCCTCGTGCATTCCCTTAGTGCCTGTCTTCCATGTGCTACCCCAGGCTGGTGGAAAGCTGCTGACTTTCAGTGGGGGAGACTGCAGATGGCCTTGGAGGATGACCTTGAGCAGCTCTGGGCCTAAAAGGCCCGGCTTCAGACTGCACCATCTCGGCATGGGCGGCAGCAGTCTGGGCTGGCTGGCTGGTTGACAGGCAACAGCAAGGGCACTGGCGGAGTGGCAAATGTTGTCCTCCTGAGAGAGGACAGCAGATTCATGCTCCGGGGGCGCCACTACCACTCCCCCGGGGCGGTGCTTCAGCAATCCTACTAATCAGTTGGAGGATAGATTGCTGGATTGCTATGACACCCTACAAGCCCCTTTGAACCCTGGTATCCACAGCCATGATGGCAGCAGTCTGAGCTTGCGTGGCAGCAAGCTGACCTTGCATGACATCAGCCTGAGCTTCCACTACAGCACTCAGACTTTTGGTGGAAGCTGCTTGTGCTGCAATGGAAGCTGAGACATCGGCCATCAGATGCTGCATGATGGTTGGGTCCACAGGTGTGTTGATGGAGTTGCCCACCAGTTCCATGCCAAAGCCCTATGCCAAGTTGGTGCCGGACTCCTCCATGCTCTCTGCAGGCGTCGCAATGCACCAAGCATTTTGTTGTGTACACCCATCAGCCTTCTTCTGTAGCCTGGCGCATTGAATTCCTCATCTGAGTCCTCTGCAGCAGAACTCGTGTGCGACCTCGCCCTCCGGCATGCTGGTACCTGCGCTATCCTTGCCCCCTGCCCTGGCTGCAGCGCAATTGTGCCCGGTATCTCACCATGTGCAGATCCCGCCTCTATGCTTTCCTCTAAGATACGGGCAGTGTCAGTATCTGAGCTGGTGGCTGCAAGTGTGAAATCAAATGACGGTGTGTCTTCATCATCGCTATCATCTGGGTCTTCCTTCAGTGCCTGGGCAGGTTGCAGTTCTTGGGTATCTGAAAGGAAAAGGTGACAAGGGTAAGGTATTTGTGAGGGGAGAGGAGAAAGTAAGAGGTGCATGTTTACACCATCTGCAGCTTGTACGTCAGCAGAGATTGTGGGATGAGGGAGAATTGGGATGTGAGAAAGAGGACTAGGTATGAGGATACGGTCATCTTCAATAGATTCAGCCCCACCACTGGCCACGGCCTCAGCAATGACCCTTCCCATAATCGCCAACACCATCTCCTCCATGGGGATTAGAATATGCAGACGAGCCTCTCCCCCGCTGGTTAGCTCCTGCTGCCTCTGGTTGTGCGCCAACTTCTCCTGCAAGAGAGAGGGAAGTGTATCAGTGAGGGTCGTGCAATATGTTTGGGTGATGTGGCTGTCATGGTTGAATAGCTGACTGTGTGCAAGCTGTGAGTTGTAGGTGTGAGGTTTGCAACAGTGCTAAGTGTGTGCGGGTGAGGTGAAGCATATGAATTTAAGGTATAAGTCTTGATTGATAGAGACAGTTGGTATGTGTGTGATAGGGGTGTGGTGAATTGAGCAGTGGCTGAGGCTAGTGGTGCAGTTGGTAGGATATGGTATTTGAAGATGCATTCACTGACCTTGACCACTCGTGTGAGATCATTAAACGTCTTGCGGCACTGAATCCAGGTCCTCGGGGCTTAACTACTGGCATTTACCTCTGCGGCTATCTGGTCCCACTGCCTTCTCATCGTGTGTCTGGAGGGCCTCCTGCCCCCCTGTGGATACAGGACATCTCTCCTCCTTTCCACCTCCTCCACTAAGACCTCCAGAGCAGCATCGGAAAACCTTGGTGCACGCTCTCTCCCATGGTCAGCCATTGTTGTTTGTTGCACAGCACTATTCCGAATGATCTCAGCACCTCCAGCAGCCACAATGTACCTTCTCTTTAAGAGGTGCAGGCTACCTTTAAGTAGTGCTCGCAAGTAACAATATCGGGCCCCCTGCTGATGCGTGCAGGCCAATGAACAGCGCGGTTAGCGCTGGCTGCAGGCAGCTATCATTATAATAAGCAAGCAGCACGAAGATGGCGTGCTGCCTGCATTACATTGAACAGGCATGGGGTAATTGCGCATCGCGATCCCCGCGCTCGTTTACGGAGGCTATCCAATTTAGCCCCCATAGAATATAAAAGCAAGGAACTGGTTAGGCCTCAGCTGGAGTATTGTGTCCATTTCTGGGACCACACTTTAAGAAGGATGTCAAGACCTTAGAGAGGGTACAGAGGAGATTTACTAGAATGGTACCGGGGATGCGGGATTTCAGTTATGTGGAGAGACAAAAGAAGCTGGGATTGTTCCTCTTAGAGCAGAGCAGGTAAGGGAAGATTTAATAGAGGGGAGTTGGGGAGAGGTTTTTTTACACAGCGAGTTATTGGGCACAAGTCCACAACAGAAAATTAATTATCATTCAGCAATAATTGGTAGTAAATTATCTATCGTACTCGGACCTCAAGAATGGCTGCTGTGTGAAAAGAAAATAGAGTAATAGGGAGTGAGCGGACTACCTGCAAGGGAGACGGTCGGCAAGCGACACAACGAAGGAGTGACGTCAGAATTCAAAGGTGTCGCTGGCACAAGGGAGCCAAGAGGTGAGTATAGGGTGAGTATTTGTGGTAAGTTTTTTTTGTTCTGTTTTCAGTATATTTCTGCTAAGTAGTTCATAGCCTATCTAATAGAGGGAGGTGTTGATTGGTGGGTAGCTGTTGAGTGTTTCTTGTTAAGTTTATTTCTGCTAAATTACCTCCATAGTCTGGTAAATAGAGGCATGGCAGGGCAGCTCAGTCCCGTGATTTGGACATCCTGTGCCATGTGGGAAATCTTGGACGCTTCTTGCGGCCTGGACGACCATGTGTGCAGGAAGTGTCGCCAACTGCAGCAACTCGAACTCCGGGTTTCGGAGCTTAAGCGGCAGCTGGAGTCACTACGGTGCATCCACGAGGCTGAGAAATACTTGGAAAGCAAGTTTCTAGAAGTAGTCACCCCGCAGCCTCAGAATGTGCAGGCAGAGAGGGAATGGGTGACCACCAGACAGAGAAGGAGGACCAGGCAGGTAGGGCAGGAATCCCCAGAGTGCATCTCGCTCGCTAACTGGTTCACAGTTCTGGAAACTGGTGGGGGTGATGGCTCCTCTGGGGAGAGCAGCCAGAGCCAAGGCCACGGCACCAAGGGTGGCTCAGCTGCACAGGGGGGGAGGAAGAAGAGTGGAAGAGCAATAGTGATAGGGGATTCATTGGTTAGGGGAACAGATAGGCATTTCTGTGGACGCAGAAGTGACTCCAGGATGGTATGTTGCCTCCCTGGTGCCAGGGTCAAGGATGTCACTGAGCAGCTGCAGGACACTCTGAGGGGGGAGGGTGAACAGCCAGAGGTCGTTGTCCATATCGGTACCAATGACATAGGCAGAAAGAGGGATGAGGTCCTGCAGGCAGACAATAGGGAGCTAGGAAAGAGATTAAAAAGCAGGACCTCAAAGGTAGTAATATCCGGTGCCACGTGCTAGTGAGTACAGGAATAGGAGGATAGAACAGATTAATACGTGGCTGAAGAGATGGTGCAGGAGGGAGGGCTTTAGATTCCTGAGACATTGGGACCATTTCTGGGGAAGGTGGGACCTGTACAAGCCAGACGGGTTACACCTCAACAGAGCCGGGACCAATATTCTCGTGGGGAGGTTTGCTAGTACTGTTGGGGAGGGTTTAAACTAGCTTGGCAGGGGGATGGGCACCAGCATGTAGGAGTGGAGGGGAGGAATGGGGTGCATGGAAGAGTGAGTGTGTTGGATGGTACTGGAGGGGAAGGTAGTGCTGGAGGCGGTAGTATTACCATATTAGATAGGAGCAGACTAAGAAAGACTATGAAAAATTCAAAAATGGGTTTAGAATGCATGTATGTAAATGCACAAAGTGTGGTGAATAAGGTTGGTGAGCCACAAGCACAATTAGCCATGTGGCAATATGATGCTGTGGCAATAACGGAAATATGGCTTAAAAACGGTGAGGACTGGGCACTTAATATTCAAGGGTACAAGGTGTTTAGAAAAGATAGGGAAGGAAAAAAGGGAGGTGGGGTGGCAGTGCTGATTAAGGAAGACATTGTAGTGTTGGAAAGGGAGGATGTTCTTGAGGGGACAAGGACAGAATCCATTTGGTTGGAGTTGAGGAGCAAAAAGGGTATGATCATGCTATTGGGGGTATTCTATAGGCCTCCAAATAGTGAGAGGGAGGTAGAGGAGCAAATCTGCAGGGAAATCACAGAGATATGCAAGAGCTATAGAATGGTGATATTGGGGTCTTTAATACCCAAATATCGATTGGGATAATGCTAGGGTAAAGGGAAAGGAGGGGGAGGAATTTCTGAAATGTGTTCAGGAGAATTTCCTTGACCAGTATGTTCTTGGCCCAACTGGGAAGGAGGCATTGCTGGATCTGGTGCTGGGGAATGAGGTGGGCTAAGTGTCTGTGGGAGAACATTTGGGTACGAGTGATCATCGTATCATAAGATTTAGATTCGCAATGGAGAGGAGCAAGGAACAATCTAGAGTGTAACTTCTAAACTGGAATAGGGCTAACTTCAATGGGATGCGAATGGATCTAGCCAGGGTAAAATGGAACAATGGGTGATCTTTAAGGAGGAGATGTTACAAGTATAGGCTATGTACATTCCAACATAAGAACATAAGAAGTAGGAGCAGGAGTAGGCCATATGGCCCCTCGGGCCTGCTCCGCCATTCAATAGGATTATGGCTGATCCGAACCTAGACTCACGTCCACTTCCCTGCCCGCTCCCCATAACCCTTAATTCCCTTATCAGCTAGGAAACTGTCTATCTCCGTTTTAAATTTATTTAATGTCGCAGCTTCCACAGCTCTCTGAGGTAGCAAATTCCATAGATTTACTACCCTCTGAGTGAAGAAGTTTCTCCTCATCTCAGTTTTCAAACGACAGCCCCTTATTCTAAGATTATGTCCCCTAGTTCTAGTCTCACCCATCAGTGGAAACATCCTCCCCGCCTCCACCCGATCAAGCCCCCTCACAATCTTATATGTTTCGATAAGATCGCCTCTCATTCTTCTGAATTCCAATGAGTAGAGGCCCAACCTACTCAACCTTTCCTCATAAGTCAACCCCCTCATCTCCGGAATCAACCGAGTGAACCTTCTCTGAACTACCTCGAGAGCAAGTATATCTTTTCTTAAATATGGAAACCAAAACTGTACGCAGTATTCCAGGTGTGGCCTCACCAGTACCTTGTATAACTGAAGCAAGACTTCCCTGCTTTTATACTCCATCCCCCTTGCAATAAAAGCCAAGATTCCATTGGCCTTCCTGATCACCTGCTGTACCTGCATACTAACCTTGTGTTTCATGCACCAGGACCCCCAGATCCCTTTGTACTGTAGCACTTTGCAGTTTCTTTCCATTTAGATAATAACTTGCTCTTTGATTTTTTCTGCCAAAGTGCATAACCTCACACTTTCCAACATTATATTCCATCTGCCAAATTTCCGCCCACTCACTTAGCCTGTCTATGTCCTTTTGCAGGTTTTTTATGTCCTCCTCACTGCTTTTCCTCCCATCTTTGTATCGTCAGCAAAGGGAAGGGTAAGGGAACCAAAGCAAGGGCTCCTTGGATGATGAGGGAGATTGAGAAGATGATGAAACAAAAAAAGAGGGTGTATGATGAATGTCAGGTGAATTGTTCAAGGAAGAACCAAACCAAATACAATAAGTTGAGAGGGGAAGTGAAGATGAAAATAAGATTGGCAAAGAGAGAATATGAGAGTAGAATGGCGGTTAACATGAAAGGGAACCCAAAAATTTTGTACCGGCATATAAACAATAAGCAGGTAGTAAGAGGCGGGGTGGGGCCTATTCGGGACAAAGAAGGTGATATATGCTTAGAGGCGCAGGGCAAGGCTAGAATACTCAATGAGTACTTCGTATCGGTGTTTACTAAGGAGGTGGATGCTGACAAAATATCGGTAGAAGTGGAAAAGGTAGATGCAATGGAAGGGGTGCAAATTGATAGACAGGATATACTAGAAAGGCTGGGTATGCTTAGAGTGGATAAGTCGCCTGGTCCAGATGGCTTGCATCTCAGATTGCTAAGGGAATTGGGGGAGGAGATAGCAGAAGGGCTTGCCATAATTTTCCAATCTTCCCTAGATACGGGGGTGGTGTCTGAGGATTAGAAAGTGGCAAATGTGGCACCATTGTTCAAGAAAGGGTGTAAGGACAATCCTAGTAACTACAGGCCGGTCAGTTTAAGATCAGTGGTGGGTAAAGTTTTAGAAACAATAATCAAGGAAAAAATTAACGGGCACTTGGAGAGGTTTAAGCTAATTAAGGAGAGCCAACACGGATTTGTAAAAGGCAGATCGTGTTTGACTAATCTAATTGAATTTTTTTGTGAAGTAACAGGGAGGATTGATGAAGGGAATGCAATGGATGTTGTCTACATGGATTTTAGGAAGGCGTTTGACAAAGTACCACATGGAAGGCTGGTTAACAAAATTGAGGCTCATGGAATAGGTGGGTCAGTGGCAGCTTAGATAAGGAATTGGCTTAAGGACAGTAAACAGCGAGTTGTGGTAAATGGCTGTTTTTCAGACTGGAGGATGGTAGACAGTGGTGTTTCCCAAGGGTCAGTGCTGGGGCCACTGCTTTTTTTGATATATATAAATGACCTGGATATTGGAATACAAAGTAGAATTTCTAAATTTGCCAGTGATACCAAACTTGGGGGTGTGGCAAACAGTGAGGATGATACCAATCGACTGCAACAGGACATAGAAAGGATAGCAGAATGGGCAGACAAGTGGCAGATTGAATTTAATACAGAGAAGTGTGAGGTGATGCATTTTGGCAGAAGGAACAGGGAGAGGCAATATACACTTAATGGCACAGTTTTGAAGAGTGTGCAGGGACAGAGGGACCTCGGAGTTAATGTGCATAGGTCCCTGAAGGTGGCAGGACATATTGAGAGAGTGGTTAGCAAAGCATATGGGATCTTGGGCTTCATAAATAGAGGTATTGAGTACAAAAGTAGAGAAGTTATGCTGAACCTTTATAAAGCGCTGGTTAGGCCACAACTGGAGTATTGCGTCCAGTTCTGGTCACCACACTTTAGGAAGGATGTGAAGGCACTTGAGAGGGTGCAGAGGAGATTTACCAGAATGGTTCCGGGGATGGGGGATCTTAGCTACAAGGACAAGTTGGAGAAGCTGGATTTGTTTTCATTCGAGCAAAGGAGGTTGAGGGGTGATTTGACAGAGGTGTATAAGATTATGACGGGTTTGATAAGGCTAGACGGGGAAAGGCTGTTCCCACTAGTTGATGGTTCAAGGACTAGGAGACACAGATTTAAGGTTTTGGGCAAGAGATACAGGGGACATGAGGAAAAACTTTTTTACACAGCGAGTGGTGAGGACCTGGAACTCGCTGCCGACTGAAGTGGTGGAAGCGGAGACACTCAGGGCTGAATTTTGTGAATGTAGACGAGTTGCTGCTTGTCAGGTCTCAGTCCCGGCTCCATCATCTTCTGGCCAACCAGCGGGATTTTCCCCTGATTGACCTTGTTAAGTCCGCCCTGCGGGCTCAGCAGGCCAATTAGGGGGAAGTCACTGTCAGAGCACGTCAACGTCTGACGTGCCATCTGTCAAGATTTCTTGAAAGAAGAAATGTCAGCGTTTGACAGCTCTGTGAAGCTGTCAAACACTGACATTCTGTGTAGTTTGATGAGGCCTTGTGTTCAGGACTCATCAAACCTTTCTACTTTGTAGATTTCAGATGACTGTTGCTTCGGAGGATCCAACAGCCAGTCTGTGAAATCTACAAGGAATATTTCTGGACTCCCGATCCAGAGCGGATGAAGGCTGCAGGCAGAAACAAAGGTAAGTGAACATTTTTTAACACTTTACACTCACCTTACATACTTACTACTCCACACTTGCACCCATCACTCACCTCTACATCTCACTTTCAGACCCCTGCAGACCTCCTACTCGACACCTCCAACCCGGCGGGATTCTCCGAGGTCGGGAAGCCTGCAGTTGAAAAGGTAAAATGGGACTAATCCTATTTTCTGCCTGTTAACTACCTGTTAACAAGCAGTTAAAAGGATTTAATCCCTTTCCTGCCTTGAGGAGACGGGACCTGGATCAGGACGGCTTCCCACCTCCTGGCAAAAGGGCATGGAGGCGGGATGGGGCGGGTTTGCCAGCCGCCCCCACTTGCTGCAACTTTACCGGCAGTCCCGCCTCCATACCCTCTTCCTCGGGGCTGGCAAAATCCAGCCCTCAATGTTTTCAAGGGGAGACTGGATAGGCACTTGAGGGAAATAAACTTGCAGGGCTACGGGGATAGAGCGGAGGAATGGGACTGACTGGATTGCTCTACAGAAAGCCGGCACGGACTCGATGGGCCGAATGGCCTCCTGTGCTGTTATGATTCTATGACTAAAGGGCACTCATCTGTTATTATGGCATGTTGTAGCAATTTAACAGGAGCTTTACTTTACTTCTGATCCTTATTATACTTGTGGGAATGATACTGGATCCCCACAGTGAAGTGCTCTAACCCCAGCACTCACCTTATCTTGGTAAGCACAAAGTCACCAAATTTTGTTAAAAAATGAATTACATTTTTAATCACCGATTGCCAAGCTATATTCGCCAGTTAGAAACCGTCCCTAATTTTGTTTTTTGCCAGTGATCCTGCCCTCATTTCATGTCCATCAATCACAAACTGACCCTCATTTAGCCATTTCAGTAATAAAACATTCCAGTATTCACAGATCGAGGACTTCAGAGACTCTGTTGTGTTAACAGGATACCTGAACATGGAAACTGTGCTGTACGTCTGGGATCAATACATCATCGGCCTGGATCAACCTTCCTACAGCTGTATCCCAGCGTTCTGCGTGGCCTTTATTCATTTGCTACGAGAAGACCTACAAATTTGTAAAACGGTATGTAAGAGTTACCCTTTTGCTGCCCAGTTGCTACATAGTGATCTTCAGAACTTTACCATCTAAATGACATTGGTTGCAAAATGTCACCTTAACACAGCGGGCTGAGTATCGGTCTCATAAACACCGTGGGGTAAACTTTCCATAGGGCTCTCCCGATCTCCTACTGTAGCTCTGGCAGAGGATCAGCAGAAACCCCGAAGAAATGTACGTACAGCCATCTATGCAGTTTCTTCGGAGTTTCCGCCAATCTTCCACCGAAATTACACCGCGAGATCGGGTGAAGACCACGGAAATTGCAGGCACGTGTTTACTGCACTCACTATATATTTTATTTTGTTGATTATTGTTTCACAGCGATTTTCTCCCCTCTTCTGAAGATGCTGATTCTAGCTAGGGTACGGTTTCGGGGTTCTCAGTCGCTCTTCGGTACCTCACCTAAGTGGCCATTCTTCATTGTGAGCCTAGACATTGAGTGTTGACAGGCTATCCTCATCCTGTCTTCATTTGACTTACACACACATGGCTAAGATCAGGTAAGAACAAAGAAATAGGAGCAGGAATAGGCCACTTGGCCCCTCGAGCCTGCTCCGCCATTCAATAAGATCATGGCTGATCTTGGGCTCAAAGCTACTTCCCTGTCCGCTCCCCATAACCCTTCACTCCCTTATCTTGCAAAAATCTGTCTATCTCCACCTTAACTGTTTTTAATGACCCAGCCTCCACGGCTCTCTGGGGCAGAGAATTCCACAGATTTACAACCCTCTGAGAAAAGAAATTCCTCATCTCAGTTCTAAAAGGGCGACCCTTTATTCTGAAACTATGCCCCCGAGTTCTAGATTTCCCCACGAGGGGAAACATCCTCTCTGCATCTACCTTGTCGAGCCCCCCTCAGTATCTTGTATGTTTCAATCAGATCACCTCTCATTCTTCTAAATTCCAATGAGTATAGGCCAAACCTGCTCAACCTTTCTTCATAAGTCAACCCCCTCATCTCAGGAATCAACCGAGTGAATCGTCTCTGAACTGCCTCCAATGCAAGTATATCCTTCCTTAAATAAGGAGACCAAAACTGTACATAGTACTCAAGGTGTGGTCTCACCAATACCCTCTCCAGACCGAGGACTGAATCTTGGACCTTCTTGGATGAACTCACTAAGCCACTGGGAGAGTTGAAACACACTACAGTTATGAGGAATAGATTCAATGGCAGACACCAGGCAGGAGGTGGGAGGTGTGATTGTGCTGCCCACTCGATGACCTCAGTGTGAGGCCCGATCCAGTTTGAGGGCCATGCCTCATTTACATTTGAGCGAGGTGGACCGAAAATACGGGAAGTTTTATCTGCAGGGGGAGAGAGGCAATCATGGAGGGGTGTGCAGATGAACTGGCAGTGGGTGTCAAGATATTTGTGGGACAGAAGGAACATCCTGCAACAGGCCCTTTAAGGACCACTGGTTAGGCCAATCAATGCCTAGTACATGGGAACATAGGAACAGGAGTAGGCCATTCAGCCCCTCGCACCTGTTCCGCCATTCAATTGGATCATGGCTGGTACCAGTGGAAGGAGTGGGCACTCATTGGTCCCTCAATATTGCATTAGGGGTCTTTGTACGCCAGAGGACCCTGATTAGCAGATTAGAACTATGCTCCCGCCTGAAACAGGCAGGTGCCTGGGCCGCCCATGCGGAAGGCCCCAATAAAAAAGGCAGCGGGAGGAATTATTCCCAGCGGGCGGAAGGAATTGAAATCAACCCCATATACATTGAAATTGATTGAGAATACTGAATATTACTCACTTGAATGGAACAAAGATGAATGGGCTACGACCCTGGATTATAACCAGTTTCTCTCCCAGCCAGGTGAGGTGGATGCGGTGCTAAAATCCCGAGCTCCTGCACTGACAACTCAGCAGTTTCAGAAAGCGATCAAACAACATTTCTACACAAACCTCTATAAGAGATTAAACAAGCAGGACACTGAAGTATTTTCAGTACTGGACCCAACTCAAGGTGAGTTTTCATGGACCTTGTACAGTTTCGTTTGTCAAGAACCACCAATCAGCATAGAGCTTTGTTCTGTTGTGCTACAGAGAATTCCTGGATTCTACAGAGTTTCTAAACTTTCCAATCTGGACTATATCTTCAAAGCAGTTCTGTCGAGTAATTCGCATGCTATCAATTTGTATGTCAAGAGCTGCAACTTCCTTGTATAGTGCATTCATGGTGTGCCGGTACCTTGTACAGTACAGTCATGGTGTGCAGATTCCTTGTACAGTACAGTCATGGTGTGTAGGTACCTTGTACAGTACAGTCATGGTGTGCAGATTCCTTGTACAGTACAGACATGGTGTGCAGATTCCTTGTACAGTACAGTCATGGTGTGCAGATTCCTTGTACAGTACAGTCATGGTGTGTAGGTACCTTGTACAGTACAGTCATGGTGTGCAGATTCCTTGTACAGTACAGACATGGTGTGCAGATTCCTTGTACAGTACAGTCATGGTGTGCAGATTCCTTGTACAGTACAGACATGGTGTGCAGATTCCTTGTACAGTACAGACATGGTGTGCAGATTCCTTGTACAGTACAGACATGGTGTGCCAGTACCTTGTACAGTAGTCATGGTGTGTAGGTACCTTGTACAGTACAGTCATGGTGTGCAGATTCCTTGTACAGTAGTCATGGTGTGCAGATTCCTTGTACAGTACAGACATGGTGTGTAGGTACCTTGTACAGTACAGTCATGGTGTGCAGGTTCCTTGTACAGTACAGTCATGGTGTGCAGATTCCTTGTACAGTAGTCATGGTGTGCAGATTCCTTGTACAGTACAGTCATGGTGTGCAGATTCCTTGTACAGTACAGTCATGGTGTGCAGGTTCCTTGTACAGTACAGACATGGTGTGCAGATTCCTTGTACAGTACAGACATGGTGTGCAGATTCCTTGTACAGTACAGACATGGTGTGTAGGTACCTTGTACAGTAGTCATGGTGTGCAGATTCCTTGTACAGTACAGACATGGTGTGCAGATTCCTTGTACAGTACAGACATGGTGTGCAGATTCCTTGTACAGTACAGTCATGGTGTGCAGATTCCTTGTACAGTACAGACATGGTGTGCAGATTCCTTGTACAGTACAGACATGGTGTGCAGATTCCTTGTACAGTACAGACATGGTGTGCAGATTCCTTGTACAGTACAGACATGGTGTGCAGATTCCTTGTACAGTACAGTCATGGTGTGCAGATTCCTTGTACAGTACAGACATGGTGTGCCGGTACCTTGTACAGTACAGACATGGTGTGTAGGTACCTTGTACAGTACAGTCATGGTGTGCAGATTCCTTGTACAGTACAGACATGGTGTGTAGGTACCTTGTACAGTACAGTCATGGTGTGCAGGTTCCTTGTACAGTACAGTCATGGTGTGCAGATTCCTTGTACAGTACAGGCAGGAGGTGCAGGTACCTTATGTAGAGAGAAGAGGTGAACACAGATTTTGTTATAAGGCACTAATGATTGAACTAAAATGTTTCATACTGGCTTAGGTTTGAGATTAATAATCTCCCCCTGGAATCTACTCATTTTTGTCCATTTATTCAATAGATGTGTTTATTTTGACGCATACTGAATTTAATCCCTACAGAAAGCTTTGGGGAAAAAAACATTTTTTTAAACCTACTTCAAATTGCTGGAAGCAAGACTTTCAGCAGCCATGGGTAGTTCAAAGAATAGTGCACCTGCTCTCCGTAATCAGATTAAGGAACTGCATGGAATAGAAAACAGCCACATTGACAGTTTTAGGGCTGCAGGGAAACAGACTACATTTTATACCTGCCCTGAATGTATCAGGGAGGTTTTTCACACTGAACTTTGTTTTTTTGCAGTAGGATTTCCATCACCGTGGACTCACTTCTTCAGAGAACAATTAGCTAATCGAACCCGGCCGAAAGAGAGGCGACAGGCCAGGTAACGATACTGATAGTGTATGCACGTACCATCAGACCAAAAGAACCTGCATCTGCATGGTAATATAGTTCAGGGAGTTCCTCCATCACTACAGAGGCTACTCCAAGGGGAAACTGCTGAATTTAAGCAGCCAGTGAGGGAGACCACAAAGTTGTTCAGTGCAGGTCCATCTTAAAAGTGTAGTAATTTGCATACTTAATAGCTTGGCACTGAATTTTCTGCTTGTACTGCATGCACAATAATTATCTTAGATTTGCAATTGTATCAGTGCTTCTCCCAGATAGCACAGCAAGTTGAAGGAAGGCAGTGACTTCATACAGTTCCAGGTAGGCAGCATTCTGGACCCCCACAGCTGTTCTTTTTTTCTTCTTCCTCCTTTGTCTATTAATTTATTCCCCTTCTTTCTTGAAGATGGTAACTCTGAGGTACAGCTCCACGGTGCTAGTCGCCTTGTGGTATCTTGCTCAAGTGTCCACTATTCATAGAAATACACAGAGGTTACAACATGGAAACAGGCCATTCGGCCCAACCGGTCCATGTCAGTGTTTACGTTCCACGCGAGCGAATTGCCCTAATCACAGTTACCCGCTCTGTTCCCATATCCCTTCATCCAACTATATACCATTAACCCAAGAAGTAAATTCCACAGCCTCACAACTCTCTGTGTGAAGAGGATTCTCCTTCCCTCTGTTCTAAATCTCTTACATTTAATCTTGTATCTTTGGCCCCTTGTTCTAGACCCTCAATAACTGGAAACAGTCTGCTCTATCTCCCTTGTCCCATCCTCATAATTTTAAACATTTCTATTACATATCTGTGTTGTTCTAATGAATAAAGTCCAAATTTTTTAAGTCTTCATATTTGTATTTCCCCATTCCAGGCAGAATCCTAGTGAATCTGCACAGGACTCGCTCTAAAGCCTTAGGCCTAGAAATTTGTTTCCCCCGAAAACGGGAGAGGGGATCGCGATGCACTCGCGACCCGTGCCCGTTCGGAGGACTGCAGGAAGCACAGCGAATTTCGAACAACAGTGAACGTGCTTCTGAGTTGCTGAATGCTCAGCAGGGGGCCAAAGTTCCTACGATCTAGCACCAATTAAAGCTAACCTGCTCTACTTAAAGGCAGTCTGCACCTCTTAAAGGGGAGGTGCATTCTGCCTACAGATCATCATTCAACTGGCTGAGGAAGACAGTGCAAAAAATCAGTTCATGATGGCACAACAGGGGAGAGAGCTGGATGCAGTGCAGGAAGTTTAATGACCTCACATGCGTGGTCAAGGTCAGTGAATTCATCTTCAAATGCCATAACCCACCATCTGTACCACTAGCCTCACACAATGCTCAATGCATCACATCCCATCACTCACCTACCAACATTCCTCACATTCATAGCTTCACCTCACCCTCACACATTTACCACTGCTGCAAGCCTCACACCCACATCTCACGGCTTGCACATATTGCTAGCTATTCAACCATGACAGGCACATCACCCAAACACATTGCACCGCACTCAGTGACACACTTCCCTTTCTCTTGCAGGAAAAGGTGGCACATAACCAGCGCCAGCAGAACCTAACCGGCAGGGGACAGGCTCACCTACATCACCTCATCCCCTTGGAGGAGACGGTGCTGACCATTCTTGGGAGGGACATGGCTGAGCCCATGGCCAGCGGCAGGGCTGAAAGAGTACAAGATGCTGGTGTGCTCACACGTTCCACTTCCCCCTCATCCCACAATCTCTTCTGATATACAAGCTGCACATGGTGTAAGTCTGCACCTCTTACTTTCCTCCCTCCCCTCACCACAACCCTACCCTTGTGCCCTTCTCATTTCAGATACCCAAGAAATCGAACCTGCCCAACCTGTGGTGGTAGAAGAAGAAGGAGAGGAGAGTGATGAACATAAGAACTAGGAGCAGGAGTCGGCCATTTGGCTCCTCGAGTCTGCTCTGCCATTCAATAAGATCATAGCTGATCTTCTACCTCATCTCCACTTTCCTCAACTATCCCCATATCCCTTGATTCCCTTAATATTCAAAAATCTATCGATCTCTGTCTGGAATATACTCAACGACTGAGCCTCCACAACCCTCTGGGGTAGAGAATTCCAAAGATTCACCACCCTCTGAGTGAAGAAATTTCTCCTTATCTCAGTCCTAAATAGTCGACCCCTTATTCTGAGACTGTGACCCCTGGTTTTAGACTCCCCAGCCAGGGGGAAACATCTACCCTGTCAAGCCCTGTAAGAATTTTGTATGTTTCAATGAGATCACCTCTCATTCTTCTAAACTCTAGAGAATATAGGCCTTGTCTACTCAAGCTCTCTTCATAGGACAATCCCCCCATCCCAGGAACCAGTCTGGTGAACCTTCGTTGCACTCCCTCTATGTCAAGTATATCCTTCCTTGGGTAAGGAGACCAAAACTGTACACAATACTCCAGGTGTGGTCTCACCAAGGCCCTATATAATTGCAGTAAGACGTCTTTACTCTTATACTCAAATCCTCTTGTAATAAAGGCCAACATACCATTTGCTTTCCTAATTGCTTGCTGTACCTGCATGTTAACTTTCAGTGATTCGTGTACAAGGACACCCAGGTCCCTCTGAACACCAACATTTCCCAGTCTCTCACCATTAAAAAAATACTCTGCTTCTCTATTTTTCCTACCAAAGTGAATAACTTCACATTTCTCCACATTATATTCCATTTGCCATGTTCTTGCACACTCACTTAGCCTGTCTATATCCCCTTGAAGCCTCCTTGCATCCTCCTCACAACTTACATTCCCACCCAGCTTTGTATCATCAGCAAACTTGGATATATTACATTTGGTCCCCTCATCCAAATCATTGATGTAGATTATCAATAGCTGAGGCCCAAGCACTGATCCTTGCGGTACCCCATTAGTTACAGCCTGCCAACCCGAAAATGACCCGTTTATTCCTACTCTCTGTTTTCTGTCCGTTAACCAATCCTCAATCCATGCTAATATATTACCCCAATCCCATGAGCCCTAATTTTGTTTAAAAACCTCTTGTGTGGCACCTTATCGAATGCCTTCTGAAAATCCAAATACACTACATCCACTGGTTCTCCCTTATCTATTCTGCTAGTTACCACCTCAATAAAACTCTAACAGATTTGTCAAACATGATTTCCCTTTCATAAATCCGTGTTGACTCTGCCCAATCCTGTTATTATTTTCTAAGTGCCCTGTTACCACGTCCTTAATAATAGATTCTAGCATTTTCCCTACTACTGATGTCAGGCTAACTGGTCTGTAGTTTCCCGTTTTCTCTCTTCCCTCCTTTCTTAAATAGTGGGGTTACATTTGCTACCTTCCAATCCGCAGGAACCGTTCTAGAATCTATGGAATTTTGGAAAATGACAACCAATGCATCCACCATCTCTATAGCCAACTCTTTCAAAACCCTAGGATGTAGGCCATCAGGTCCAGGAGATTTATCGGTTTTCAGTCCCACTAGTTTCTCCAGTACTACCTTTTTACTAATACTAATTTCTTTCAGTTCCTCATTCTCGCCGGACCCTTGGTTCGCCACTATTTCCGGGAAGCTTTTTGCTTCTTCCGTGAAGACAGACACAAAGGGGGGAATTTTGCCGGCGCTCAGGGGGCGAGTTTGGAGGCGGGACTGCTGGCAAAATTGCAAAGATTGACAGCGGGTCCCGAACCCGCTGTCAACCCGCCTCCATACAATTTTCCCAAGTGTCGGGTCCCCAATTTGCGCAGGGACCCGACACCTAGCGGCGGGAAGAGGATTATAGGCACTTAACTGCCTGTTAACAGGTAGTTAACAGGCAGTTAAGAGGCTTTTTTCAATTTTGATAGGTCGACTGCGGGCTTCCCGATGTCCAGACACCACGCCAGGGTAACTGTGGCATGCTGTGGACCTACTGTAAGGTTTGTGCATTGATGACAGCTGCAGAAGTGGTGTGAAGGATCCAATTGTACACTGGTGAGTTTCAGAGGTAAGAAAATGTTGGAAAAATCATTTTTAATGTATTTAGACTTTTCTGTAGGTAACAAGGTTTGAAGTGTTTGTGTAGTCCCACCTCATTGGGAGAACCTCTCTCACCAGTCATCTGTCAAAAAAAAATGTGCGTGTCCCCTTTAAGAAAACCGGCAGATGACGCGTCATCAACTGACGTCATCTGACACCGATTTTCTCTTAATTGGCCGGCAAGCCCGCAGGGCGGGCGTAACAAAGCCAATTGACGTAAAATTACGTCTGTGCCTCGGGCGTCGGTCATCAGGTCCAGGGGATTTATCGGCTTTCAGTTCCATTAATTTTCTGGACTATTTTTTTACTAATACTAATTTCTTTCAGTTCCTCATTTTCGCTAGAGCCTTGGTTCTCCACTATTTCCGGGAAGTTTTTTGCGTCTTCTTCCGTGCAGACAGACACTAATGGCTCGATTTTGCCAGGCCCGAGGAGGCGGGATTGGAGGCGTGTGAGTTGTTAAAATCGCCAAAAATGGCGGGCGGGCCTGATCCCACTTCCATCCCGCCTCCGAGCAATTTTCCCAAAAGCGTGTTTTCTGACCCCCTTTTCATCCCGCCTCCAAGAGGCGGGATAGGCCCTTAAGGCCCTTAACAACCACTTAATAGCCTCTATAATCCCATTTTGAGAGGCCTTTCCGATTTTTAGTCATTCCCCCGATCCCTCACGCCTCCTCTGGAACACACCAGGCAATGCTGGCGGCCTCACAAGTGGATTGCTTACGAACAGCTGCAGCTCCACCATTACAAAGGAGTTTTCACCAATGATTATTTGCAGGTGGCAGAACTTTGTTGTTTCAGGTCTGGGGGAACTTTTAGCAGGCCTACTCAGTGTTGTGGAAGTTTGGAGCCTGACACCCATCTCCAGTGTGACCTCCTGGGAAATCCCTCTCCCCACCTTGACTAAGCGCTTCCTCAACTGAGGCATATATCAGAAGCATGGCGACCATTTAATTCCTTTCCTCCTGGACATCAGATTCGGATGAAGACCAGCCGCGGCAGCAGCAGAACCATGAGCAACAGCAGCACCAACAGCAGGAGCATCAACAGGAGCACCAAGCTGCTAGTCACCCACCTGAAAATGCACAGGCCAGAAGTCGCCAGAGCGCGACCATATTGCTGCCCGGGATGCAAGGGACGCACTCATGTTGGTCACATTTGCTTAACCTGTTTAATCAAACACTTTTGTCTCGCACCTTCTTACCAGAGCATCGACAATGGACAAGAACCTGCGGATTCCTATCACTCTGACCACCATACTGACAATTGCAAGTCGCTCTAAGCTATCAATGTGGAAGTCCCATTTGCGAAATGACTCAGGCCACAACTTCAACAGTTTGCCATCAGAATTTTTTATCACAACAAGCAACTGGTGGCATTTCAAAAATAAACACAACATAACACCCAAGTGACTACCCTTGTGACTACTTGTGCATTATCTTCCTCTTACGCGTGCTCCTACGTGGTGCTTCCCCTGTGGCTTCAGCAGATGTGGAGGCCCCTTGCTCACTTTCTTGCTGCTCCTGTCTCGACACCTTTGGCGGCCGTCCTCTGGGGTTGCGAACCTGTGAGGGCTCGGCAACAGTCTGCTGCTCCTGCAGCTGTGCAGGGGATGAGACACCCCCATCTCAGTTGGGTGAGGACTCTGGTGGGGCTCTGACCGAGGGCTTTGCAGTGGCATGGTCGTTTGAGCGCTTGGAGAGGAGCCCCCACTTCCTTGTTGTCTGCCACCAACATCCCTCTCATGGGTCAGCCCCACTTCAGAGCTAGCAAGTGGCTTGACAGCACCTTGCTGCACTTCAGGGAGGCCATGAGGACACGTTTCTGCACTGGAAGTCCTACTCCAGAGGACTTCCATGAAGGTCTGGTTTCTATGCTCAGTAGCTGACCATCGCTACTCAAGAGATGCCAGTCTATTCTGAACAATGACCATGTTTTCTACACTCTGGCGACTTAGCTCCTCCATGACCGTAGCCATCCTCTCCTCTACTGTAGCCATCCTTTCCACGGAGGTTGCCATCCTTTCCGTGGTGATGCGTTCATGCGCCAATGCCTGCACAAAGACTCTGCTCATGTTCGCGATGGACTCCTCCATTCGCTCGACACTCGCAGCGACCCTGGAGACAAAACCTGCCAGAGACTCCTGCACCTGTTCCTGGAGTTCCAGCACCACACTCGTTCTGGATGGACCCGGAGGCACAGGGTCGACATGCAGCTGAGCCGAGCTGGCAGAGTCCTGCGCCCTCCGACAAGGACTCTCCACTGCTGTCCCTGTCTCCACCATCTGCTGATTCTCACTTGTGAGCTGTGATGCACCAGGTGCCAACACTACTCTATCTCGCGAAGGTCCCACCGAGGTGTGAGTGTCTGCGCTGGTGCTGGGTGCGCTGAATTCTGCTGAGGCTGCGCCCTCAGAGGTTGCAGCTTCCTCTGAGGAGTCTGGAAGCTCAGGCTCTTCCTCCTGGACAGTGGGGATGGGGGCTTTCGATGGTCCTGTGAGGGAGTAAAGGAAAGACTTAGAGATGTGAGGAAAAGGTTACATTGTTGAGGCTGCCGCGAAACACGAATTAAGACTGAATCCATGTGTGGAAAACAAAGGCTTTTTAATACAGCTGCATGGTTCAAAATGGCTGAACAGACTGCTCCCAGAATTCTCTGGAAAAACTCTGAGGCCCCGCCCACTCCTTTTCTCCTGCCTTAAAGGCAAGGTGCCCGATATTTTGTCCACGGACGGAAAAGTAGATAATGCCCATTTAGGTGGCGATCCGCCACACAGCTCCCCCCAGAATCCGCTTAGGAGGTGTGGACGAGACGGTGCGGCGGTCTGATGGGCCGGCCGGAGCGGCTCTTGTCGGACGCCGGTGGATGTGGAACGGCCGGGCGTGGAGCAGCCGGGTGAACCGGCTTGAGGGCAGGTCGGCCGCGTGGTGGTGGATGAGCTACAGGGACCTGCTCACCGGGCTCCGAGTGTGCTGGCTTGAGTCGGTCAACCGACACTTTTTCGGTCCTGTCGCCCACTTGCAGGGTGAAAAATTTGTCCCCAGCCTGTAGCACCTTGTAGGGCCCGTCGTACGGGGGTTGAAGGGGTCCATGGTGGGCGTCGTGCCGGCCGAAAACGAACCGTGCCTGGTGCAGGCTTAGTGGGACGTGTGAGGTGGATTCGCCGTGTCGGGCAATGGGCACCGGGGCGAACTGCAGCGCCGGTGAGGCGAAGTTGTGGCGTTGCTGGTCGGCTGACCAGGGTGTTGTGGCGGTGGGCAGGAACTCGCCGGGTACGCGCAGCGGCTGACCGTACACGAGCTCTGCTGCCGATGCATGGAGGTCTTCTTTAACTGCGGTGCGCAGGCCGAGGAGGACCCACGGAAGTCGGTCGGTCCATGCGCCGTCCTGGAGGCTGGCTCGAAGAGATGCCTTCAAGGATCTGTGGAACCGCTCACACAGTCCGTTGGCTTGGGGGTGGTACGCTGTGTTGCGGTGAATGGTCACCCCGAGATTGCGTGCGACGGCGGTCCAGAGTTCAGAGGTAAATTGCGGACCTCTGTCCGACGTCATGTCGGAGGGGACGCCGAACCGTGCGACCCAGTTGCTGACGAAGGCTCTGGCGATGTCGGCGGTGGTGGTAGAGGTCAGTGGAATTGCCTCGGGCCAGCGCGTGGTGCGGTCAATAATCGTCAGCAAGTGCGTGTGGCCTTGCGACGGCGGCAGGGGCCCGACGATGTCCACGTGGATGTGGTCGAATCTACGCGAGGGGACGGTAAACTCCTCGAGGGGTGCTTTCGTGTGTTGCTGTACCTTGGCCCGTTGGCAGGCTTGGCAGGAGTTGGCCCAAGTACGCACATCCTTGCGAAGGCCGCGCCAGACAAAGCGGTTGGCTACCAATTTGATGGATGCGCGGGCGCCGGGGTGGGAGAGGTTGTGGAGAATGTCGAATACCCGGCGGCGCCAGGACGCTGGGACGACGGGCCGAGGTTGACATAGGGATATGTCGCACTTGACCGTGACTGCAGTCGGGCCACAGGCGACATCGGCCAGGCGTAGCCCTGGTAGGTTGGTAGGTGCGGAGAGCAGATCAGGGTCAGTGATCTGGTCTGCTGCGAGTTGAGCGTAGTCGACTGCCAGGTGTGTGGCGTGGATGGCGGGGCGGGAGAGGCAGTCGGCTACCACATTGTCTCGGCCGGAGACGTGTTGGATGTCCGTGGTGAACTCGGACACTGCCGCGAGCTGGCGCTGCTGCCTGGCGGACCAGGGGTCGGTTGTCTTTGCCATTGCGAATGTCAGGGGCTTGTGGTCGACAAACGCAGTGAAGGGGTGGCCCTCAAGCAAAAACCGAAAATGGCGGACCGCCAGGAACAGCGTGAGGAGCTCGCGGTCGAAGGTGCTGTACTTGACCTCTTGGGGGGCGTAGTTGGCGGCTGAAGAAGGCAAGTGGTTGCCAGGCGCCGTCGACCCACTGCTCATACACGGCGCCGACCGCATGGTCGGAGGCGTCCGTGGTGAGCGCTACCCTGGCATTGGGCCGTGGGTGCGCGAGCAGGATGGCGTTGGCGAGCGCGGTCTTGGTGGAGTCGAAGGCGACGGACGCGTCTGCCGTCCATTCGACCGCCATCTTGCCGCTCCTGCCCCGGAGGGCTTCATACAGGGGCCTCATGAGGGACGCCGCTTTGGGGATGAAGCGGTTATAGAAATTCACGATCCCGAGGAACTCCTGGAGGCCTTTGATGGTGGTGGGGCGGGGAAATTGTTGGACGGCCTGCACCTTGGTGGGCAGGGGAATGGCCCCAGCATGGGTGATGTGGTGGCCGAGGAAGTTGATCTTGTCCAGGCCGAACTGGCATTTGGCTGGGCTGAGGATGAGCCCGTGGTCGCTGAGGCGCCCGAAGAGGATGCGAAGGTGTTCGAGGTGTTCCTGCTTGGAGGAACTGGCTACCAGGATGTCGTCCAGGTAGACGAACAGGAACTTCAGGTCCCGAAGGACCGAGTCCATGAGCCGTTGGAATGCCTGGGCCGCGTTTTTGAGGCCGAAGGGCATCCGCAGGAACTCGAACAGGACGAAGGGGGTGATTACGGCCGTCTTGGTGGTAGCCGCGCACCAGGTCGACCTTGGAAAAGACTGAGCGGCCGGCCAGTCTAGCCGAGAAGTCCTGAATGTGCGGCACGGGGTACCGATCAGGGGTGGTGGCGTCGTTGAGGCGGCGGTAATCCCCGCAGGGGCGCCAACCCCCGCCTGGTTTGGGGGCGATGTGGAGTGGGGAGGCCCAGGGACTGTTGGAGCGGCGGATGATGCCGAGCTGTTCCATGGTGGCAAACTCGGTCCGCGCGATCTCCAGTTTGGCCGGGTCCAGCCTGCGGGCATGGGCGTACACTGGGGGGCCTGTGGTGGGGATGAAGTGTTCCACCCCGTGTTTGGCGGCCTCCGCGGAGACGGTCGGATTGGTAAGGGCCGGGAATTCGGCCAGGAGTGCCGAGTAGTCATCCGTGGCCCGGGCGTGGCACTGTGATGCCATGTCGGCGGGTTGACGGGGGGCCATGGCGCCCAGGATGGGGGACATGGTGTTCATGTCCATGAGGCGGTGACGAGAGATGTCTACCAGTAGGCCGTGGGCGCACAGGGAATCTGCGCCAATGAGAGGGGAGAGCACCTTGGCAGTGATGAACTCCCATCGGTAGCGGCGACTAGCGAGGTCGAGGGTGACTGTCCGGGTGCCGTACGTCCGGATTTCCGAGCCGTTAGCCGCAGCCAGCGCCGGTCCTCGTTCGCCCTTTTGGATGTCGAGGGAGGAGGCCGGGATGATGCTGTGCTGAGCTCCAGTGTCGCACAGGAACCGGCGGCCGGTTTTGTCATCCGTGATGTACAGCAGGGAGCCCGCGTGGCCCACGGCCATCGCGGGGGCTGGTACGGGAGCGGACTTGAGAGAGCAGGGAGGTGTGCACCGTTGTGCCCTGGCGCCGAACCGTGCGTGGTAGTAACAGTGGCCCGGGTTAGTGGGGCACGAAGGCCCCGTGGGCCTGGTGGCTGGTCCTTGTGACCGCGTGGTGGCCGGTGAGGGGCGCGCCCAGGCATTGGCTGCCAGGTCCGGAGTGACGTCGCGGCTGGAGTGAGCGGACAGCAGCTTGTTGGCCTCATCAGCCAGGGCTTCCAGGTTCGTGAGGCCGGACGCCACGATCGCTGGGCGGATGCTGAGAGGTAGCTGGCGGATGAACAGCGTGCGGAAGAGGGATCCGGGTGGGCTCTCGTCGGTGAGGGAGAGCATGTGGGAGAGGAGGTCTGACGGTGAGGCATCACCGAGGCCTGGAAGGTCGAGGAGGTGGCAGTTTTGCTGGTATGCCGAGGCCGTAAATTCTTTAAGGAGCGCTGCCTTAAGATGTGCATACTTGCCTTCCTCTGGTGGGTTCTGCAGCATTGTCCAAACCTTGAAACTGTGGCGCTACCGAGTGATGTGACGAGGTAGTCGTACTGCGTCCCATCTGTGGTGATGTTTCACAGCCGGAAGCGGGATTCAGCTTGGAGAAACCAGGCTTCGGGCTGGTTTTCCCAAAACTCCGGCAGTTTCACGGAAACTGCGTTTGTGTCCGCCATTGCAGTGCTCGGAATACGTTCTGAGCGTCGGGGTCACCCATGTTGAGGCTGCCGCGAAACACGAATGTGTGGAAAACAAAGGCTTTTTAATACAACTGCATGGTCCAAAATGGCTGAACAGATTGCTCCCAGAATTCTCTGGAAAAATCCTGAGGCCCCGCCCACTCCTTTTCTCCTGCCTTAAAGGCAAGGTGCCTGATATTTTGTCCACGGACGGAAAAGTGGATAATGCCCGTTTAGGTGGCGATCCGCCACAACATGAACATTGAATAGTGCAGATGATCATAAATCAATCTGTTAGAGCATCAGATTCATTATCAGTGACTCATGCAATGTCAATGAGAGAGATGCCAACTGTCCGTCCCCCACTTGGGAATCCTCCTCGATCCCGGCGATTTCCAGGGCCACCTCCTCCCAGGCGGTGAGCTGGGCTACTGAGGGTGGCCCTCCTCCTGTCATGGCTCTTTCCTCTTATTGTGGGCTCTCTTTTTCCTGCAATGAGGGACACAAGTGGAGTTTGAGTGAGAATGAAGGAGTGAGTGTAGATAATCCATAGCATAGATGCTTAGAAGGATACAAAGGACCATCCCTGTGTGTTGAAAGTTGTTGTTGTCATGGCATCACAGTGACAGGGAGTGTGAGGGCTGCATGGTCGAATAGTTAAGTGAATGTGACCTTCGAGAGAGAGGGAATGGGTAAGGGTGCAGGCATGTAAGTGTCAAGTGGCATGTGGAGGAAGAGGTTGGCAAAGCAGAGTGCTGGTGAGGAGAGGCGATGGGGATCAGATTGAGGGCGATGGGAATGTCATACTCACTTTTCCTGTGCGGAGAAGATCATGAAACCTCTTCCTGCATTGCAGCTAGGTTCTGCGGCTCAGCGAAATTGAGTTGACCTCCTGGGCCACTTGCAGCCACACAGCTTTAGTCTGCTGGGGTGGCTTTTTTCTCCCTGAGGAAGGGAACAGCACCTCCTTATTACATCTGGCTCCGTGCACCAGAGCTTGGAGGGAGGGCTCATCAAACCGAGGTGCACACTTTTGCTTGATCGTGGACATTGTCGGGAAATCAACACCTTCATACAATTTGCAGAGCCTTTGCAGTCTCCAGAGGAAGCAAGGCTGCTTGCAGGTCTTAAATCCAGCAGCATTGATGACGTCATCGGAGGTGACTTTCTGTATGAAAAGACTCATTGGGCCAGGTGTTCCCACACGCAGGAAATCAATTGCCCAATTAGGGGAAAATCCCACTTTTTCAACACTTCAATTCAGAGTCGGGGTCCTGACACAATTTCCACCTGACACGCCCCAGCCCGCCCACACTGACAAAATCCAGCCCAAAGTATTTGTTTAATTTTTCTACCATTTCCTTATTCCCCATTATAATTTCTCCAGTCTCAGCCTGTAAGGGACCCACATTTATTTCGCTAACCTTTACCTTTTTATATACCTATAGAAACTTTAACAGTCTGTTTTTATGTCTTTCGCTAGTTTACTCTCATATTCTATGTTCTCTTTCTTTATCAATTTCTTGGTCCTCCTTTGCTGAATTCTAAAATCCTCCCAATCCTCAGGCTTACTACTCTTTTTGGCAACATTATAAGCCTCTTCCTTTGATCTAATACTATCTTTAACTTCTCTTGTTAGCCACGGTTGGACCACTTTTCCTGTGGGATTTTTGTGCCTTAAAGGAATGTATATTTGTTGTAAATTATGTATTAATTCTTTAAATGCTAGCCATTGCTTGTCTACCGTCATACCTTTTAATGTAGTTTCCCAATCTACCTCAGCCAACTCGCCCCTCATACCTACATAGTTTGCTTTGTTTAGATTTAAGACCCTAGTTTCGGATTTAACTAAATCACTTTCAAACTCAATATAAAATTATATCATATTATGGTCACTCTTCCCTAAAGGCCCCTTTACTACAAGATTATTAATTAACCCTTTCTCATTGCACAATACTAGATCTAAAATAGCCTGTTCCCTAGTTGGTTCCTCAACATACTGATCTAGAAAACGATCTTGCATACATTCCATGAATTCGTCCTCCACACTATTACTGCAAGTTTGGTTTGCCCAGTCTATATGTAGATTAAAGTCCCCCATGATCACTGTATTACCCTTGTTACATGCGCCTCTAATTTCCTGATTTATACTCTGCCCTACATTACAACTACTGTTTGGGGGCCTATAAACAACTGGCACTGCATGGAGTTTAGAGGGTTGCTTAGTGGCGGGATCTGCATGTGGTGAGTCACCGGGCACGAGTCGGCTACAGCCAGGGCAGGGGGAAAGGATAGCGCAGGTGCCAGCTCCTCGGGGGCGGGGGGCGAGGTGGCACACGAGTTCTGCTGCAGAGGACTCAGATGAGGACATTCGATGGGGCGGCCTACAGAAGAACGCTGATCGGTATGCACAACAAAATGCTTGGTGCATTGGCAGGCCTGCCAGAAAGCCTGAGTGCAATGTCAAAGAGCATGGAGGAGTCCGGCACCATCCTTGCACAGGGCATTGTACAGAGGTTAGAGTCCATTCTTTCCAGCATAGAAGGGGTGGGCAGATCCATTAGCGCACTTGTGGACCCAACCAGGATGGCTGATGTCTTGGCTTCCATTGCAGCACAAGCATAAGCCGTCCTACGTCTGAGTGCTGCACTGGAAGCTCAGACTGAATCCATGCACGCTCAGACTGCTGACATCGTGGCTGGGTTTACCAGTGTGGAAAGGGGCTTGCAGGGTTTCCCAGCATTCCAGCAACCTGTCCTCCAACAGATGGCTAGGAATGCTGAGGTGCCGCCCTGGGGAGTGGTGGTGGCTCCAAGGAGGACGAACCTGCTGTCTTCCCTCAGGATGACAGCATTCATCCTCCCACCACTGCCATTCTGCCAGTGCCCTTGCTGTTGCCTGTCAGCCAGCCAGCCCAGACTGCTGCCGCCCATGCCAAGGGGGTGCAGTCCGCAATCGGGCCTTCTGGGTCCAGAGCTGCTCGAGGTCGTTCTCCAAGGCCATCTGCAGTCTCCTCCACTGAAAGTCAGTAGCCTTCCACCAGCCATGCTGCAGTCACTGGGGTAGCACTTCTTCAGACCACTAGGACAGGCAAAGGCACACTGAAGATATGATGTGTGCCTTTATTGACACCGCAAACTGCCGGCTCAAAGTGGAGAGAATCGCCAAGAAGATCGCGCATATTGACACAGACATCAAGTACCTGCAGAGATGCAAGAAAGCAGACAAGATTCCGAAAGGACTACAGATCACGAACCCACTCAAGTCGACATACAACACACACTGAAGATAGGCATGAAGGGAATGCACAAGGGTGATTAGTTGCCTTTGTTAGGTTATATTGGATGGATTGATGGATAAAGTTGGATTGGAATGCTTCTTTTGTGGTGGCTTTTATTTCAGCATAGTGGCCAAGAGGACGCTGTGATGGTCAATAACAGAGGGAAGGTAAGGTGTCGGACTATTGTTGAATGGGGAATTGGGGTTGCGTTCACTTGTACCGCAGTTGGATGAGTTGATCACAGACAGCCCAGGCGGAAATGGGCTGTCTGGGTTGCCTCCTACCTTCCTCTTCCTCCTCTTCAGCTGGTCGCCATATGCCTGGCGGCAAGGGCTGTGCCCTCATGATGGCGAGGTTGTGGAGCATGCAGCAGATCATGACGAATCTTGCGACCCGTTCTGGTGAGTACTGTAGGGCTCCTCCAGAGCAGTACAGGCAGCGGAAGTGTTGTTTAACGACGCCAATGGTCTGCTCTTATCAGATTCCGTGTGGCAGCATGGCTCTCGTTGTACACACGCTGCCCATGTGTGGTTGGATTGCGGAGCGAAGTCATGATCCAGGTGGTCAGCAATAGCCCTTGTCGCCAAGTAGCCACCCTCTGGTTTGTCGTGGTGGCTCAAAGACTGAGGGAACAGCAAACTGGCGCAGAATGAAAGCATCATGACTAATGCCAGGATACCGGGTATTCACCATCATGATGTGCTGAGCATGGTCGCACACAAACTGCACATTCAGCGAGTGGTAACTTTTGTGGTTGCGGTACATGTCAGCATTTAGATGCGGTACCTGCAAAGCCACGTGCGTACAGTCGATGGCGCCCTGCACCATGGGGAAACTCGCTCTCCTGGCAAAGCCACATGCGTGCAGTGCCTGCTTCTCTCTGGTCAGAGAGAAGACAATGACGTCCCCTCCCCTGGCATAAAGAGCGTCTGTCACCTCTCTTAAGCAGCAGTGGATGACAAACTGGGAGATGTTACAGATGTCGCCTGCTCCAGCCTGGAAGGATCCCGAGGCGAGGAAATTCAGGGCCACAGTCACCTTCACAGCCACTGGCAGTGCTGTCCTTGCCCTGGTGTGAGGCTGCAGGGTTGGTTGCAAGAGGTGGCAGAGTTCTGTGAGCATCTCCTTCATAAAGCGCAGACACCTCACACACTGCTCCTGGCTCAGCTTGAGGTAAGAGAATTGCTCTTGGAAGACCCTAGGCCTCCTGCTGAGAGCCCTTCTCCCCCTCCTCCTCCTCCCTCTGCGAGCAGCTTGTCCTCTTCTTTGCTGCCTCTGCTCCATCTCCCTGTCATGCTGCAGGCAAAGGTGGATGACAATAAGAGCACCCATGAGACTGGGAGCAAGTGGTCTGACCAGAACCCTTGAAGTCAGAACCAAGGCTTTCTCCACTTACAGCACCACTCCCTGTCACCGCACCAACTTTAAACAACTCTAGAAAGCTTCAAACACTTCCACAAACTTACACAGAGCCAGTAGAAATTAATCAGCAACTGACCTGAGAGTGGTTGAAGACCCTCTACCATTACAATCAAGCCAGGGGACCAACCCTGGTTCAATAAGGAGTGTAGAAGAGCATGCCAGGAGCAGCACCAGGCGTACCTTAAAAAATGCGGTGACAACCTAGGGAAGCTGCAAAACAGGACTACATGCATGCTAAAACGCAGAAGCAGCATGCTATAGACAGGGCTAAGCGATCCCACGATTAACGGATCAGATCAAAGCTCTGCAGTCCTGCCACATCCAGTCGTGAATGGTGGTGGACCATTAAACAACTAACGGGAGGAGGAGGCTCCATGAATATCCCCATCATCAATGATAGTGGAGCCCAGCACGTGAGTACAAAAGACAAGGCTGAAGCGTTTGCAACCATCTTCTGCCAGAAGTGCCGAGTGGATGATCCATATCGGCCTACTTCTAAGGTCCCCACCACCACAGAAGCCAGTCTTCAGCCAATTCGATTCACTCCACGTGATATCAAGAAACGGCTGAGCGCACCGGATACAGCAAAGGCTGTGGGCCCTGACAACGTCCCGGCTATCGTGCCGAAGACTTGTGCACCAGAATTGGCCGCACCTCTAGCCAAGCTGTTCCAGTACAGCTACAACACTGGCATCTATCCGACAATGTGGAAAACTGCCCAGGTATGTCCTGTCCACAAAAAGCAGGGCAAATCCAACCCGGCCAATTACTGCCTCATCAGTCTACTCTCAATCATCAGCAAAGTGATGCAAGGTGTCATCGAAAGTGCTATCAAGCGGCAGTTACTCACCAATAACCTGCTCACGGATGCCCAGTTTGGGTTCCGCCAAGACCACTCGGCTCCCGACCTCATTACAGCCTTGGTCCAAACATGGACAAAGGAGCTGACTGCCCTTGACATCAAGGCAGCATTTGACCAAGTGTGGCATCAAGGAGCCCTAGTAAAACTGAAGTCAATGGGAATCGGGGGGGAAAACGCTCCACTGGCTGGAGTCATACCTAGCACAAAATAAGATGGTTGTGGTGGTTGAAGGTGAATCATCACAGCCCCAGGACATCTCTGCAGGAGTTCTTCAGGGCAATGTCCTAGGCCCAACCATCTTCAGCTGCTTCATCAATGACCTTCCCTCCAACATAAGGTCAGAAATGGGGATGTTCGCTGATGACTGCACAGTGTTCAGCGCCATTTACAACTCCTCAGATAATGAAGCAGTCAATGCCCGCATGCAACAAGACCTGGACGACGTTCAGGCTTGGGCTGATAAGTGGCAGGTAACATTCGCGCCACAGAAGTGCCAGACAATGACTATCTCCAGCAAGCGAGAGTCTAACCACCTCCCCTTGACATTCAACGGTATTACCATCGCCGAATCCCCCACCATCAACATCCTGGGGGTCACCATTGACCAGAAACTTAACTGGACCAGCCACATAAATACTGTGGCAACAAGAGCAGGTCAGAGGCTAGGTATTCTGCGACGAGTGTCTCACCTCCTGACTCCCCAAAGCTTTCCACCATCTACAAGGCACAAGTAAGGAGTGTGACGGAATACTCTCCATTTGCCTGGATGAGTGCAGCTCCAACAACACTCAAGAAGCTTGACACCATCCAGGACAAAGCAGCCCGCTTGATTGGCACCCCATCCACCAACTTAAACATTCACTCCCTCCACCACCGGCGCACCGTGGCTGCAGTGTGTACCATCTACAAGATGCACTGCAGCAACTCACCAAGGCTTCTTCGACAGCACCTCCCAAACCCCCGACTTCTTCCACCTAGAAGGACAAGGGCAGCAGGCGCATGGGAACACCACCTCCTCCAAGTTCCCCTCCAAGTCACACACCATCCTGACTTAGAAGTTTATTGCCAATTCTTCATCGTCGCTGGGTCAAAATCCTGGAACTCCCTCCCTAACAGCACTGTGGGAGTACCTTCACCACATGGACTGCAGAGGTTCAAGAAGGCGGCTCACCACCACCTTCTCAAGGGCAATTAGGGATGGGCAATAAATGCTGGCCTTGCCAGCGACGCCCACATCCCATAAACGAATAAAAAAAATATATATCGCTGGTAGGTGGTCCTTGCAGCTGCAGAACGCATGCGCAGCTGTGTGAGGTTAACACAAGGCGTTACTTCCAGCGTTGAGGATGAAAATAGCAGTGCTGGTGTCAATGCATGCTGATTGACGTCACAATCTGCCTACTCTACATACCTCTGGCGCACGCCCATCACTGACACTAACGCCCTCACCAAGATGGTGTCCGGCGCGGCCTGCACCAGAATTGTGCGCACGCAGCTTGGACGCCATTTTCAACCCAAAATGGCAACCGTAGTGCCCAACCAATGGGTGCTACGTAATCGAATTTTTAGCCCTCAATATCCTTTATATAGTGTGGCGCTCAATACTGCACCCAGTACTCTGAGGTTTTATTAAGGTTTTATATTGTATTATATTCTATTATTTTTATATTATATTCTATACCTCTTGTGATAAAACCGAGAATTCCATTAGCTTTTTTACAGTTTTATCAACCGGAGGCGCTGCCTTTAATGTCCTGTGGACCTGAACCCCCAAATCCCACTGCTCTCCCACAACATCGAGCCTACTTCCATTCACAGTGTCATTACTGCTGTTATTCCTTTACCAAAATACTTCATCTCACACTCACTGAGATTGAATTCCATCTGCCACGTTTTAGCCCATTCCCCATCTTATCAAT
Organism: Squalus acanthias; assembly: GCA_030390025.1. Lineage (NCBI taxonomy): Eukaryota > Metazoa > Chordata > Chondrichthyes > Squaliformes > Squalidae > Squalus > Squalus acanthias. The sequence goes on from CM059448.1 coordinate 524,693, forward strand.
ATCGCTTTGCAGTTTCCGTTGGTCTTCTATTATACCACCTATTTTGGAGTCATCTGCAAATTTCAACACCACTCCCTCTAGACCTATATCCAAATCATTGATATATAATTAGAACTGACTCCTGTGGAACACCATTACCCATTTCGAAACTCACTGAAAAACTACCTTTAACTCATAATCTCTGTTTTCCCCCTTCTAACCAATTTTAAATCCAGTTTACTAGCCTCTGCCTAATTCCATACTCCTTAATCTTCCCTAGTAATCTTCCATGTGATACCCTGTCAAAGATTTTCCTAAAGTCCATCTATATTACACCCACTGCATTTCATTGAATTTATGTTAAAATGTTACTGAAACACCCTAGTTATTTTGGATTTGGACTTAATAGACCTGATCTAAAATTTCAAACTGGAATTACAGGGTTGAGGCACTGATCTCCTCTAAACATTTTATTCATTTATTTAAAATTGACCTTTATTAAATGTTGCAAAAGCAACTAATCAAAACTTGGTATTTACTATATACTAGCTTGATGCAAAAAAAAATGCCAATTAGTCATAGGACTTTGAAAAAACAATGTGGCAAAGAATTAACTGTGAGACTTTCTGAGCTTCAATTGTACTCAGCTCACTTCACTTGTATTGAAAAATTGCTTCAGTTTAAGTATGGTCACCAATATACTTTTAAGAAAGTTTGCACTTAAACTAATTTATGGTTTAACTTTCTACTTGTGTGAAACTCATAATTCATAGAAACATAGAAACACAGAATCTAGGAGCAGGAGTAGGCCATTCGGCCCGTCGAGCCTGCTCCACCATTCAATACGATCATGGCTGATCATCCAAATCCAGTACCCTGTCCCTGCTTTAATCCCCACAGTACACATATCCCACCCTACCCCCGTAACCCCACATATTTAATTCCCCCTAACATATCCCATCCTATCGCCATAACCCCACATATTTAATACCCCCCTAACACTAAGGGTCAATTTATCATAGCCAAATCAACCTAACCCGCACATTTTTGGACTGTGGGAGGAAACCGGAGCACCCGGAGGAAACCCACGCAGACACGGGGAGAATGTGCAAACTCCACACAGACAGGCACCCGAGGTCAGATTCGAATCCGGGTCCCTGGCGCTGTGAGGCACCAGTGCTAACCACTATGCCACCGTGTTGCCCTTCAACATTTCAATTTGTTCCCAGTACTACTGGTGATAGGTCTGTAACTATTAATACCTCCACTTGGTGTTAAATGCTCTCTTTTCTAGCTGCAACACAAATTCAGAAAGACAAAATTTATAACTGCACTTATGTGTGAGACTACACTGAGTGTCAGCAGGATATTCAAACCTGGAGCATCACAGCTGAGTCCAATCTTGTTCTCATCCAATGTCCACATAAACACATTGGGTCACTGAATGGTGATCAGGAGTGGGAGCCCGGGATGATTTCCCCCTCCCTAGTTCTAGGAGCTAAGGCCAATTGTAGCCCCTACTGCCACCCTGACTGAAATTATCTCAAAGTTAGATCGAAGTTGGGACCTTCATAACCTAAATAGCTCAGTTACTCATAAATGAAACTGTAGACCATCAGGGATCTCAGATATATATTCTAAATCAATAAACAAGAGATACAAGTTTCCAGAAGCTTTTCTATGTGCCTGACTGCCATGGGAGGGTGCGGTACTTATGGGTAGGTGCAGCAGTATTCAGAATGACTAAGCTATAATTAAAATGTTTCTCATCTTTGGTCTTGTCCCTTCAGTTGTCTTCCAATCCAGTATACATACCTGGTCCATTGTTTACTGCTGTAAGATAACCCTTGCACTGCGAAGCATTATGAGCTTGTGAAATCTGTCAGTTCTAGTCATAGCACACAGTTTTAAATCAAAATCTAAAGAAACACAAAACGCCTGTGTACTTTCATTAAACTGGCTGTGTATTTTATAGGGAGGAGCGAGAGGCTCAACGCATGCAGTATATGGAGAAAGTCAAACAAGAGGAAAGGCTGATAAGACTAAGGGAGGATGAAGAGCGAAGGTAAGATGAAGAACAGGTGTGCACTACATCTCCTGCTTCACTCTGCGATGTCCAATTTCCCAGAGGAGGCCTAAAACAGATGGGAGGCCCCTCATTTGCATATGTAAGGGCCAACACGTTTTAGGCAGCTGTTAGGGACACCTGAAAAATGGCCCAACCCGATATCAGGTCAGACGTCTTTCAGGCGTCCATTGGCTGTGAGATGTTGGTCCACACAATTGTCCTCATAAACCGGACACTACATGGTTCAATTTCTACCCCTAGCGGTCTGTGGAAGGCAGCAGTTAGTCTGAGGGTCCGTGGGGGGCTGCAGTAAATAGTGCGATCCCATGGAGGGCAGCAGTAATAAAAGGAATCCGTGTGTGGCCTTTACCGACACCAGCCCTAAAATGTTATCTTTCCTGAAATCTTCACTTTTATCTATGACTGCATCTGTGGTGTCTCTTTTTTAATATATTAAAAAAAGCCTCGATAAAACTGGCAATCCTTCGTAGCACAGGCCTGGAAAATAACAACTAGTCAAACTGTGTTGTACTGCAGGAGGGACGAAGAGCAGCTTCAAAGACTGCTGGAAGAGACCAAGAGAATTAATTTGGAACAGAAGTTTTCATTTGAAGAAAAACTTCAGCAGGTACTTTAGCAAAGTGAGATTAGTTGTAGAAACCCTTGGAACGTGCCATTGCTGTGGATGGTTTATTTCATGTGTGTGTTCTTTTTCAGGTTTACATTTTCTCTCATTACTCAGATGTCATTATTGTCAGTGGTTTGCATTACTCATGTGGTTTCATGAATACATGGGTTACATCATCCTGTTCTACCTCAGTTCATAGAATCATAGAATGGTTACAGCACAGAAGGAGGCCATTTGGCCCGTCGAGCCCGTGCCGGCTCTCTGCAAGAGCACTTTAGCTAGTCCCACTCCCCCGCCCCTTCCCTGTAGCCCTGCAAATTTCGTTCTTTCAGATACTTATACAATTCCCTTTTGAAAGCCACGATTGAATCTGCCTCCACCACCCTTTCAGGCAGTGCATTCCAGATCCTAACCACTCGCTGCGTAAAAAGTTTTTCCTCATGTCGCCTTTGGTTCTTCTTCCAATCACCGTAAATTATAGACTCTAGTAATTTCTTGACAATAGATGTTAGCGCCAATACAGGAGTTATTTCAAAACCAGAATAAACGGCAACAGTAAGTGTCCCAAATGGCCCATTACAACCCAACCAATGCATCCATTACTGAATAAATGCAACCAATGCATACGGTACCAAGTAACTCAATCACTGCATCCGTTACTGAATTAATCCAACCAGTGTTTGCAGTACCAAACAAGCCCAATAAATGCACACACTGGCAAGCAATCCTAACCAATTCTTGCATAACTGAACATGAGAACATAAGAAATAGGAGCAGGAGTAGGCCATACGGCCCATCGAGCCTGCTACGTCATTCAATAAGATCGTGGCTGAACTTCTACTCCAACTCCACTTTCGCGCCCTATCCCCATATCCCTTGATTTCCTTAGTGCCAAAAATCTATCGATCTCAGTCTTGAATATACTCATCGACTGAGCACCCACAGCCATCTGGGGCAGATAATTCCAAAGATTCACAACCGTCTTAGTACAGAAATTTCTCCTCATCTCAGTCCTAAATGGCCGATACCTTTATCCTGAGACTATGACCTCAGTTCTAGACTCTCCAGCCAGGGGAAACAGCCTCTCAGCATCGACTCTGTCAAACTCCCTCAGAATCTTATATGTTTCAATGAAATCACATCTCATTCTACTGAACTCCAAAGAATATAGGCCCATTCTACTCAATCTCTCCTCATAGGACAGCCCTCTCACCCCAGGAATTAATCTAGTGAACCTTCATTGCACCCCCTCTAAGGCAAGTATATCCTTCCTTAGGTAAGGAGATCAAAACTGTGCACAGTACTCCAGGTGTGCTCTCACTAAAGCCCTATATAATTGCAGCAAGACTTCCTTACTCTTATACTCCAACCCCCTTGCAATAAAGGCTAACATACCATTTGCCTTCCCAATTGCTTGCTGTACATGTATGTTAACTTTCAAAGAATATAAGAAATAGGAGCAGAAATATGCCATTCGGCCTCTCGAGCCTGCTCTGTCATTCAATAAGATCATGGCTGATCTGATCTTGACCTCAACTCCACTTTTCTGCCTGTTCCCCATAACCCTCGACTCCCCTGTAGTTCAAAATTCTGTCTATCTCAGCTTTGAATATATTCAATGACTCAACCTCTACAGCTCTCTGGGGTAGAGAATTCCAAAGATTCACGAACCTCTGAGAGAAAAAAATCCTCCTCATCTCCGTCTTAAATGGGCGAGCCCTTATTCTGAAACTATACCCCCTAGTCCTAGATTCCCCCATGAAGGGAAACATCCTCGCAGCATCTACCCTGTCCAACCCCCTCAGAATCTATGTTTCAATAAGATCACCTCTCATTCTTCTAAACTCCAATGAGTATAGGCCCAACCTGCTCAATCTCTCCTCATAAGACAACCCCTTCATCCCAGGAATCAAACTAGTGAACCTTCTCTGAACTGCCTCCAATGCAAGTATATCCCTCCTTAAATAAGGAGACCAAAACTGTACGCAGTACTCTAGGTGTGCTCTCACCAACACCCTGTACAGTTGTAGCAAGACTTCCCTACTTTTATACTCCATCCCCCTTGCAATGAAGGCCAACATTCCATTTGCCTTCCTAATTACTTGCTGTATCTGCATGCTAACTTTTTGTGTTTCATGTACGAGGACCCCCAGATCCCTCTGTACCGCAGCATTATGTACTCTCTCTCCATTTAAATAATATTTTGCTTTTTTATTCTTCTTACCAAAGTGGATAACCTCACATTTTCCCACATTATACTCCATCTGCCAAATTTTTGCCCACTCACTTAACATATCTATATCCCTTTGCAGATTCTTTGTGTCCTCCTCACAACTTGCTTTCACACTTATCTTTGCATCGTCAGCAAATTTGGCTACAGTACACTCGGTCCCTTCATCCAAGTCATTAATATAGATTGTAAATAGTTGAGGCCCCAGCACTGATCCCTGTGGCACCCCACTAGTTACAGTTTGCCAACCTGAAAATGACCCATTTATCCCAAGTTAGCTAGCCAATCCTCTATCCATGCTAATATATTACCCCCAACACCATGGGCTCTTGTGCAGTAACCTTTTAAGTGGCACCTTATCGAATGCCTTTTGGAAATCCAAATACACTACATCTACTGGTTTCCTTTATCCACCCTGCTCGTTACATCCTAGGGTTTTGAAAGAGGTGGCTATAGAGATAGTGGATGCGTTGGTTGTCATTTTCCAAAATTCCATAGATTCTAGAACGGTTCCTGCGGATTGGAAGGTAGCAAATGTAACCCCACTATTTAAGAAAGGAGGGAAGAGAGAAAACGGGAAACTACAGACCAGTTAGCCTGACATCAGTAGTAGGGAAAATGCTAGAATCTATTATTAAGGACGTGGTAACAGGGCACTTAGAAAATAATAACAGGATTGGGCAGAGTCAACACTGATTTATGAAAGGGAAATCGTGTTTGACAAATCTGTTAGAGTTTTTTGAGGTTGTAACTAGCAGAATAGATAAGGGGGAACCAGTCGATGTGGTGTATTTGGATTTTCAAAAGGCATTCGATAAGGTGCCACACAAGAGGTTTTTAAACAAAATTAGGGCTCGTGGGATTGGGCGTAATATACTAGCATGGATTGAGGATTGGTTAACGGACAGAAAACAGAGAGTGGGAATAAACGGATAATTTTCAAGATGGCAGGCTGTAACTAGTGGGGTACCGCAAGGATCAGTGCTTGGGCCTCAGCTATTCACAATTTACATCAATGATTTGGATGAGGGGATCAAATGTAATATATCCAAGTTTGCTGATGATCCAGTGGGACTGAAAGCCGATTAATGGGAATGTAAGTTGTGAGGAGTATGCAAAGAGGCTTCAAGAGGATACAGACAAGTTAAGTGAGTGGGCAAGAACATGGCAAATGGAATATAATGTGGAGAAATGTGAAGTTATCCACTTTGGTAGGAAAAATAGAAAAGCAGACTATTTTTTAAATGGTGAGAGATTGGGAAATGTTGGTGTTCAGAGGGACCAGGGTGTCCTTGTACACGAATCACTGAAAGTTAACATGCAGGTACAGCAAGCAATTAGGAAAGCAAATGGTATGTTGGCCTTTATTACAAGAGGATTTGAGTATAAGAGTAAAGACGTCTTACTGCAATTATATAGGGCCCTGGTGAGACAACACCTGGTGTACTTTGTACAGTTTTGGACTCCTTACGTAAGGAAGGATAAACGTGCCATAGAGGGAGTGCAACGAAGGTTCACCAGACTGGTTCCTGGGATGGGGGGATTGTCCTATGAGGAGAGATTGAGTAGACTAGGCCTATATTCTCTAGAGTTTAGAAGAATGAGAGGTGATCTCATTGAAGCATACAAAATTCTTACAGGGCTTGACAGGGTAGATGCAGGGAGGATGTTTTCCCCTGGCTGGGGAGACTAGAACCAGGGGTCACAGTCTCAGAATAAGGGGTCGGCCATTTAGGACTGAGATGAGCAGAAATGTCTTCACTCAGAGGGTGGTGAATCTTTGGAATTCTCTACCCCAGAGGGCTGTGGATGCTCCGTTGTTGAGTATATTCAAGATAGAGATCGATAGATTTTTGGATATTAAGGCAATAAAGGGATATGGGGATAGTGCAGGAAAGTGGAGTTGAGGTAGAAGATCAGCCATGATCTTATTGAATGGCGGAGCAGGCTCGAGGGGCCGAATGACCGACTCCTGCTCCTATTTCTTAAGTTCTTATGTTCCACTGGTTGGGGAGTCTAGTGGGGAGAAATTCGGTATTGGGGCGCCAGGCGCTAATTTTTTTCAACTTTTAAAAAATTCGGTTTTGCGCTCCAGGAAGGAAGCGGAGCACTATAAAACGCTCCACTTCCTTCCTGGAGCGCAACAGGCAGCAGGCAGGACAGTAGGTGTGTAGCACTGCACAATGGGCCGTGCTGCGCTGCCGCGTTGGAATGCTCCTTCCCTCCCTTAAAGGGAAGGGCCATCGCTGCAGGCTCTGCAAGGGGAAAACTTACCTGGTCCTCGATGGCAGCCGCGATCCGGCCCGATTAGCCCGATGCACTGCAGCAGAGTGCCGGGCTGATCGATCGCTGGGAAAGAAAAATGAAAAAAAATACAAAGACCATTTGAGAATTTTTCCCACTTACCTCGGCCATCTCGCCTTTAAGTATTGCCCCCGAAGCGCCCGGCCTCCCGACAAACGCCTCCTGCAGCTGCCGGTGTTTTCGCCTGGTGATGCTACAGGAGGCAGAACTGAAGTTTGGGTCTGGGGCGATGCGCACAGCGATGATGTCATGATCTCCGGGCAAAGTTGATCGGGGCGCAGCGCCATACAGCCGCTGCAAGCCTCCCGCCAAATATAGCAGGAGTCGATCTTCTCGCCGCACCCGGTCAGTAAGTAATTAGCGCCCCGTTATCGCCCCCGGAGCTAAGGTGCCCAATTTCTAGCCCTAGGACTAGGGAGCATAGTCTAAAAATTAGAGCCAGGCCTTTCAGGAGGAAACACTTCTACACACAAAGGGTGGTAGACGTTTGGAACTCTCGTCCGCAAATGGCAATTGATGCTAGATCAATTGTTAATTTTAAATTTGAGATTGATAGATTTTTGTTAACTAAATGTATTAAGGGATATGGGGCAAAGGTGAGTATATGGAGTTAGGTCACAGATCAGCCATGATCTCATTGAATGGCGGAAGAGACTTCAAGCGGCTAAATGGCCTCCTCCTGTTCCTATGTTCCTATGTTTCCACTTCCTTTCCCACCTAGCTTTGTATCGTCAGCAAACTTGGATATATTACACTCGGTCCCCTCATCTAAGTCATTGATATAGATTGTAAATGGCTGAGGCCCAACTAATCCAACCAACATACACACTGCTAAACTAAAGCAATTGAGACATTCACTACCAAACAACCTGTGATACCATAAGAAAAATACCCAAACTGGTGCTTGGTGTTGCTAGTTCTATGAGTGATTAGATTAAATTTACAAACAGAAAGGTTCTGATCTTCTTTACATTCATGCAGGAGCGGCACCTTCGATATGAGATGCAAAGGAAGGCAGAGGAACAGGTCAGCCAGTTACAGGTTGAAATGAGGCAGATGATGCAACAAAGACAGGTAACGAGAAGCTGGGAAGTGGCAGAGCTTTAAGACAAATGGTCTTCAATCTCTATTCATAGCACAAAACTGCTCTCATAGAGATATTGAATACTTCAGAAATCTTGGTCATCGGGATAGGAGGTGCAGAAAATACCCATATCAGATTGGTGCCATAAAGAGATGGTCACTGCTCAGGTCTGACTTCAGCTTCATCATCAGAACTGTATTAATGAGCTGTGCTAGCTTCTGAATACTTGATAGGGTCATGCAGAGCTAATGGCTAATTTATTATCTTGGACATTAGGGACACAATCAAATCCTACTATTCCATAGTGCAGAGCAGAGTGACTGGGCAGAATGACAGCAAGATGGCTATGACTTACAGAGTGGGGGACAGAATTGAGCATAATTTGTAGGGTGGAGGGTACAATGATGTGCTATCTGCACCCTGCATGGTAGAGGGCAGTGAGGAGACAGCAATGCCTTCTCTATCCCAGAAGATAAGGTCAGCCGTGGCTTAGTGGGTAGCTCTCTCGCCTCTGAGTCAGAAGGTTATGGGTTCCAGTCTCATTCCAAATTCTAGCTGACACTTCAGTATTGTACTGAGGGGGTGCTGTATTGTCAGAGGTGCCGTCTTTCATGTTAAACCGAGGCCCAGTCTGCCCTCTCAGGTGAACGTGGCACTATTTCGAAGAAAAGCAGGAGAGTTTTCTCCGGTGTCCTGGCCAATATTCATCCTTCAACCAATTGTTACAACAGATTATCTGGTCATTATCACATTGCTGTTTGTGAAAGCTTGCTGTGCACGTTTCCTACATTACAACAGCCCTTCAAAAGTACTTAATTGGCGCTGTGGGACATCCTGTGATCGTGAAAGGCACTATATAAACGTAAGTCTTTCTTTACTGTCTGGGAAGTGCTCTAGTGACATCTCCATGTGCTGGTTTAGTTCTGGGTAGCAGTTTGTTCTGTTGTCTCTAACATCAAATTTTTTTTAGTATATTTTGTTCACACCAGCCTCTAAAGACACTATTGTTCATTTTGCTTTTTAGCATTCCATTGATGCTTACTCTCTGAGAAGGTACGTGCATCAACAGCTGTACTTAGAAATTTTTACTGAATATAATCTATCCATTACTGTAATATATAGATATGTGTTGAGAGTACATTAGATGTTGTTTTATAAGTACAGGAGTATTATACCATGCACAGTGTATTATTCTGCTGGTAAGGCCTTAAAATCTAATTATTGCCAAGTAAACATGGTCAGGTCAATTAGAGATTAATTGTTGTTTGATCAGATAACTTTGATGATAACTCTTGAACATCCCTGATTATAATCGCTCAACCTTTGGTGGCCGTGCCTTCTGTTGCCTAGGCCCTAAGCTCTGGAATTTCCTGTCTCAACCTGTCTGCCTCATTACCTCTCTTTCCTCCTTTAAGATGCTCCTTTTGGTCACCTGCCCTAATTTATCCTTATGTGGATCGGTGTCAAATTTTTTATCTTAAAATACTCCTGTGCAGCGCCTTGGGACGTTTTACTACGTTAAAGGCACTATATAAATACAACTTGTTGTTGTTGATTGAAATATGCGCGTCAGTTTTAGGCTGCAGGTCAGAAGCACGCAATGGTGGCCATGGACCATGCCAAGGGCCGACCTGGAGGTCGGCCAAAAAAAATAAAATGGCGGTGCGGGTCGCGGCCGCACCTCCCTTTAATTAGCGCCCCGTGAGCGGAGGGTGGCCCAGCTTGCGACCCGCGAGGCTGGCGCTGACACCGTCCATGGCAGCCTCGCGGGGCGCAGCCGAATTTCTGCCGCGGGGCAGTAAGGGTCGCAGCGGGGCACTATCGGCTAGCGCCTTAGTAGCACCCCGCTGAATTTCCCGGGAGGCGCTGCGGCCCCGCCCGGACGATAAGTGCTAACGAAAGGCGCAAAGGAGCCGAATTTCACGGCCATTGTCCCTTCTCACGTTTATCCTTACTCACTGCAGCTGGATAAATAAGTACCTCGAACAACTGCAGAATGAAATATTTTTGTTTTCAAATTCTAAGTAAAATCAAAGCCCATACCTCACTGTCTCAAGCTTTAAAAACCTCACTGTTTGTTTTTATTGAAGTAGAAACTACTAACTGAAAACTTTTCTGTGTCCGAGGCGTGAGGTGATGAGGGAACACGAGCCCTGGGGCCCCCAATCTAGGAAACATACATTTACCACAACCCTCTGCTGAATGCCTTTATAATATCTCTCTGTTCATACCACCACTTGCCCTTGCATGCCTCAATTTCTTATGCAACACTTTTTCAAATGCTTTCTGGAAGTCCATATAGATTACATTTACCACATTCTCATCTCAAATCTTTCTTCTATTCTCTCAAAAAAATCAAACAGGTTAGTTAAACTTGACTTACCTTTCACAACTCTGTGTTGACTATCTCATAAGCCTACGTCCTCCTAAGTATTTGTTTCTCTAATTATGGTCTTTCCACCACAAGTATCTTCTTTGCCGAGTATCTGTACTAAGGACAGATAGCTGAAACTAGTTGCAGCAAACTGTTGGTACACTGCACCATAATCGGCATCAGCCACAAACCTTTTCAAATTTGTGTAAAGTTTTTAATCTGACATTCTAATTCATTCAATTGTCTTGTTTTTGCAGCTTTACAGCACCCCCACCATCGTTAGAATCAGGTAGTAGCAGTGGATTCCCCTTGTCCGAACGGGCTGTGGCTCCAGAAGGTAATATATACAGCACTCCACGCAGCTACTTTTCACATACACTACACTTCACTAGGAGATCAACAAATGGTTTCAGAGATCTTTTACTCTAAAACCCTTTGTTATATACCGATAAAATGTAGACCAAGACTGGATACAGGCCTGTAACAGCTGCTGTATTTCCAGCACCTGGATCTGTAACAGCAGCAACTTGTATTTATATAGTGCCTTTAATGTAGTAAAATGTCCCAAGGAACTTCACGGGAGCGATTATGAAACAAAATTTGACACCAAGCCACATAAAGAGATAGTAGGACAGATGACCAAAAGCTTGGTCAAAGAGGTAGGTTTTAAGGAGCTAAAGAGGAGAGAGAGGTAGAGAGCCAGAGAGGTTCAGGGAGGGAATTCCAGAACTTAGGGCCTAGGTAGCTGACGGCACGGACACCAATTGGGGAGCGATGGAAATCGGGGATGCGCAAGAGGCCAGAATTGGAGGAGCGCAGAGGCAGCGGTATTCCCAAAACCTGGACCTGTAATGGCAGTAATATGTCCAGCAATAATCCTGTACCTTGGCCTGAGAAATGAACAATCATGATACAGTTAATGTAAAAGAGCACATTAGAGGAAGGAAACATAAGAACATGAGGCCGTTCAGCCACTCAAGCCTGTTCCGCCATTTAATTAGGTCATGGCTGATCTGCATCTCAACTCCATTTACCCACCTTTGCTCCAAATCCTTTAATACCAATACCCAAATTTCAATTGACCCCCAGCATCCACAGCCTTTTGGGGGAGAGAGTTCCAGATTTCCACTACCCTTTGTGTGAAGAAGTGCTTCTTGATTTCATCCTGAACGGCCTGGCTCTAATTTTAAGATTGTGCCCCCTTGTTCTGGATTCCCCACCAGAGGAAATAGTTTCTCTGTATCGATCCTATCAAATCCTTTTAACATTTTAAAAACATTTTTATATCACCCCTCAACCTTCTAAACACAAGGGACTACAAGCCAAGTTTATGTAACTTAGCCTCGTAATTTAACTCTTTAAGCCCCGGTATCATTCTGGTGAATCTGCGCTGCACCCCCTCCATGGCCAATATATCCTTCCTGAGGTGCGGGGCCCAAAACTGAATGGTGGGGAAACTTTCATCCTGGTACTAAATCAGGGTAGATTTTAATGGAGTGGACTGGTCACATATGTAGATATTAATAATATCTCCTTTCCATCAGATTCAATAACCACAGCAGGCAGCATGACTATCCATCAGCACCTTAATACAAGGAAAGCAGAAAGTGTGACCCTTGACCTCATGCAGCACCTGATGCACACAGCTAATTCAAGTGAGTATATTATTTATTACACCAGCTGTTCACCTGTGGTGTTTGTTACTCACCATTAATCAAATGCTACAGTCCATCATTTACCTGCAGCTCAGGTCTCGTGTCTGGCCCTTCACCACCCCACTCAACTGCTCCTCCGACCTCACCCAGTCCTCCGAGCCCAACTGCTGCCCTCCACACCTGCCTGCACCTCCAACAGTGCGCCACTCCCTCAGTACTGCCCCTCCGACAGTGCAGCGCTCCCTCAGTACTGCCCCTCCAACAGTGCAGTGCTCCCTCAGTACTGCCCCTCCGACAGTGCAGCGCTCCCTCAGTACTGCCCCTCCGACAGTGCAGCGCTCCCTCAGTACTGCCCCTCCGACAGTGCAGTGCTCCCTCAGTACTGCCCCTCCGACAGTGCAGTGCTCCCTCAGTACTGCCCCTCCGACAGTGCGGCGCTCCCTCAGTACCGCCCCTCTGACAGTGCAGCGCTCCCTCAGTACTGCCCCTCTGACAGTGCGGCGCTCCCTCAGTACTGCCCCTCCGACAGTGCAGCGCTCCCCCAGTACTGCCCCTCCGACAGTGCAGCGCTCCCCCATTACTGCCCCTCCGACAGTGCAGTGCTCCCTCAGTACTGCCCCTCCGACAGTGCAGCGCTCCCTCAGTACTGCCCCTCTGACAGTGCGGCGCTCCCTCAGTACTGCCCCTCCGACAGTGCAGCGCTCCCCCATTACTGCCCCTCCGACAGTGCAGTGCTCCCTCAGTACTGCCCCTCCGACAGTGCAGCGCTCCCTCATTACTAGCCCTCTGACAGTGCGGCGCTCCCTCTGTACTGCCCCTCTGACAGTGCAGCGCTCCCCCAGTACTGCCCCTCCGACAGTGCGGCGCTCCCTCAGTACTGCCCCTCCGACAGTGCAACGCTCCCTCAGTACTGCCCCTCTGACAGTGCGGCGCTCCCTCAGTACTGCCCCTCCGACAGTGCGGCGCTCCCTCAGTACTGCCCCTCCGACAGCCCAGCGCTCCCTCAGTACTGCCTCTCTGACAGTGCGGCGCTCCCTCAGTACTGCCCCTCCGACAGCTCAGCGCTCCCTCAGTACTGCTCCTTCGACAGCTCAGCGCTCCCTCAGTACTGCCCCTCCAACAGTGCGGCGTTCCTCAGTACTGCCCCTCCAACAGCTCAGCGCTCCCTCAGTACTGCCCCTCTGACAGCTCAGCGCTCCCTCAGTACTGCCCCTTCGACAGATCAGCGCTCCCTCAGTACTGCCCCTTCGACAGCTCAGCACTCCCTTAGTACTGCCCCTCCGACAGTGCAGCGCTCCCCCATTACTGCCCCTCCGACAGTGCGGCGCTCACTCAGTACTGCCCCTCCGACAGTGCAGCGCTCCCTCAGTACTAGCCCTCCGACAGTGCAGCGCTCCCTCAGTACTGCCCTCCGACAGCTCAGCGCTCCCTCAGTAATGCCCCTCCAACAGCTCAGCGCTCCCTCAGTACTGCCCTTCCGACAGCTCAGCGCTCCCTCAGTACTGCCCCTCTGACAGTGCGGCGCTCCCTCAGTACTGCCCCTCCAACAGTGCGCCACTCCCTCAGTACTGCCCCTCCGACAGTGCAGCGCTCCCTCAGTACTGCCCCTCCAACAGTGCAGTGCTCCCTCAGTACTGCCCCTCCGACAGTGCAGCGCTCCCTCAGTACTGCCCCTCCGACAGTGCAGCGCTCCCTCAGTACTGCCCCTCCGACAGTGCAGTGCTCCCTCAGTACTGCCCCTCCGACAGTGCAGTGCTCCCTCAGTACTGCCCCTCCGACAGTGCGGCGCTCCCTCAGTACCGCCCCTCTGACAGTGCGGCGCTCCCTCAGTACTGCCCCTCTGACAGTGCGGCGCTCCCTCAGTACTGCCCCTCCGACAGTGCAGCGCTCCCCCAGTACTGCCCCTCCGACAGTGCAGCGCTCCCCCATTACTGCCCCTCCGACAGTGCAGTGCTCCCTCAGTACTGCCCCTCCGACAGTGCAGCGCTCCCTCAGTACTGCCCCTCTGACAGTGCGGCGCTCCCTCAGTACTGCCCCTCCGACAGTGCGGCGCTCCCCCAGTACTGCCCCTCCGACAGTGCAGCGCTCCCCCATTACTGCCCCTCCGACAGTGCAGTGCTCCCTCAGTACTGCCCCTCCGACAGTGCAGCGCTCCCTCATTACTAGCCCTCTGACAGTGCGGCGCTCCCACACTACTGCCACTCCGACAGCTCAGCGCTCCCTCAGTACTGCCCCTCCAACAGTGCGGCGCTCCCTCAGTACTGCCCCTCCAACAGCTCAGCGCTCCCTCAGTGCTGCTCCTCCGACAGCTCAGCGCTCCCTCAGTACTGCCCCTCCGACAGCTCAGCGCTCCCTCAGTACTGCCCCTTCGACAGCTCAGCGCTCCCTCAGTACTGCCCCTCCAACAGCTCAGCGCTCCCTCAGTACTGCCCCTCCAACAGTGCGGCGTTCCTCAGTACTGCCCCTCCAACAGCTCAGCGCCCCCTCAGTACTGCCCCTCCGACAGTGCGGCGCTCCCTTAGTACTGCCCCTCCAACAGTGCGGCGCTCCATCAGTACTGCCTCTCCGACAGTGCGGCGCTCCCTCTGTACTGCCCCTCTGACAGTGCGGCGCTCCCTCAGTACTGCCCCTCCGACAGTGCGGCGCTCCCTCAGTACTGCCCCTCCGACAGCCCAGCGCTCCCTCAGTACTGCCTCTCTGACAGTGCGGCGCTCCCTCAGTACTGCCCCTCCGACAGCTCAGCGCTCCCTCAGTACTGCTCCTTCGACAGCTCAGCGCTCCCTCAGTACTGCCCCTCCAACAGTGCGGCGTTCCTCAGTACTCCAACAGCTCAGCGCTCCCTCAGTACTGCCCCTCTGACAGCTCAGCGCTCCCTCAGTACTGCCCCTTCGACAGCTCAGCGCTCCCTCAGTACTGCCCCTTCGACAGCTCAGCACTCCCTTAGTACTGCCCCTCCGACAGTGCAGCGCTCCCCCATTACTGCCCCTCCGACAGTGCGGCGCTCACTCAGTACTGCCCCTCCGACAGTGCAGCGCTCCCTCAGTACTAGCCCTCCGACAGTGCAGCGCTCCCTCAGTACTGCCCTCCGACAGCTCAGCGCTCCCTCAGTAATGCCCCTCCAACAGCTCAGCGCTCCCTCAGTACTGCCCTTCCGACAGCTCAGCGCTCCCTCAGTACTGCCCCTCTGACAGTGCGGCGCTCCCTCAGTACTGCCCCTCCGACAGTGCGGCACTCCCTCAGTACTGCCCCTCCGACAGCTCAGCGCTCCCTCAGTACTGCCCCTCTGACAGTGCGGCGCTCCCTCTGACAGTGCGGCGCTCCCTCAGTACTGCCCCTCCAACAGCTCAGCGCTCCCTCAGTACTGCCCCTCCGACAGCTCAGCGCTCCCTCAGTACTGCCCCTCCGACAGCTGAGCGCTCCCTCAGTACTGCCCCTCTGACAGTGCGGCGCTCCCTCAGTACTGCCCCTCCAACAGCCCAGCGCTCCCTCAGTACTGCCTCTCTGACAGTGCGGCGCTCCCTCAGTACTGCCCCTGCGACAGTGCAACGCTCCCCCAGTACTGCCCCTCCGACAGTGCAGCACTCCCCCATTACTGCCCCTCCGACAGTGCGGCGCTCCCTCAGTACTAGCCCTCTGACAGTGCAGCGCTCCCTCAGTACTGCCCCTCCGACAGCTCAGCGCTCCCTCAGTACTACCCCTCCAACAGCTCAGCGCTCCCTCAGTACTGCCCCTCCGACAGCTCAGCGCTCCCTCAGTGCTGCTCCTCCGACAGCTCAGCGCTCCCTCAGTACTGCCCCTCTGACAGTGCGGCGTTCCTCAGTACTGCCCCTCCAACAGCTCAGCGCTCCCTCAGTACTGCCCC
Organism: Squalus acanthias; assembly: GCA_030390025.1. Lineage (NCBI taxonomy): Eukaryota > Metazoa > Chordata > Chondrichthyes > Squaliformes > Squalidae > Squalus > Squalus acanthias. The sequence goes on from CM059448.1 coordinate 540,877, forward strand.
TCCAACAGTGCGGCGATCCCTCAGTACTGCCCCTCCAACAGCACAGCGATCCCTCAGTACTGCCCCTCCGACAGCTCAGCGCTCCCTCAGTCCTGCCCCTCCGACGGCTCAGCGCTCCCTCAGTACTGCCCCTCCGACAGCTCAGCGCTCCCTCAGTACTGCCTCTCTGACAGTGCGACGTTCCCTCAGTACTGCCCATTCCGACAGTGCAGCGCTCCCTCAGTAATAGCGCTCCGAAAGTGCGGCGCTCCCTCAGTACTGCCCCTCCGACAGTGCGGCGCTCCCTAAGTACTGCCCATCCGACAGCTCAGCGCCCCCTCAGTACTGCCCCTCTGACAGCTCAGCGCTCCCTCAGTACTGCCCCTCCGACAGTGCAGCGCTCCCTCAGTACTAGCCCTCCGACAGTGCGGCGCTCCCTCAGTACTGCCCCTCCGACAGCTCAGCGCCCCCTCAGTACTGCCCCTCCAACAGTGCGGCGCTCCCTCAGTACTGCCCCTCCAACAGCTCAGCGCTCCCTCAGTACTGCCCCTTCGACAGCTCAGCGCTCCCTCAGTACTGCCCCTCCAACAGCTCAGCGCTCCCTCAGTACTGCCCCTCCAACAGTGCGGCGTTCCTCAGTACTGCCCCTCCAACAGTGCGGCGCTCCCTCAGTACCGCCCCTCCAACAGTGCGGCGCTCCATCAGTACTGCCCCTCCAACAGTGCGGCGCTCCCTCTGTACTGCCCCTCTGACAGTGCAGCGCTCCCCCAGTACTGCCCCTCCGACAGTGCGGCGCTCCCTCAGTACTGCCCCTCCGACAGTGCAACGCTCCCCAGTACTGCCCCTCCGACAGTGCAGCGCTCCCCCATTACTGCCCCTCCGACAGTGCAGCGCTCCCTCAGTACTGCCCCTCCGACAGCTCAGCGCTCCCTCAGTACTGCCCCTCCAACAGCTCAGCGCTCCCTCAGTACTGCCCCTCCGACAGCTCAGCGCTCCCTCAGTGCTGCTCCTCCGACAGCTCAACGCTCCCTCAGTACTGCCCCTCTGACAGTGCGGCGCTCCCTCAGTACTGCCCCTCCGACAGCCCAGCGCTCCCTCAGTCCTGCCTCTCTGACAGTGCGGCGCTCCCTCAGTACTGCCCCTCCGACAGCTCAGCGCTCCCTCAGTACTGCCCCTTCGACAGCTCAGCGCTCCCTCAGTACTGCCCCTCCAACAGTGCGGTGTTCCTCAGTACTGCCCCTCCAACAGCTCAGCGCTCCCTCTGTACTGCCCCTCTGACAGCTCAGCGCTCCTTCAGTACTGCCCCTTCGACAGCTCAGCGCTCCCTCAGTACTGCCCCTTCGACAGCTCAGCACTCCCTCAGTACTGCCCCTCCGACAGTGCAGCGCTCCCCCATTACTGCCCCTCCGACAGTGCGGCGCTCCCTCAGTACTGCCCCTCCGACAGTGCAGCGCTCCCTCAGTACTAGCCCTCCGACAGTGCAGCGCTCCCTCAGTACTGCCCCTCCGACAGCTCAGCGCTCCCTCAGTAATGCCCCTCCAACAGCTCAGCGCTCCCTCAGTACTGCCCCTCCGACAGCTCAGCGCCCCCTCAGTACTGCCCCTCTGACAGTGCGGCGCTCCCTCAGTACTGCCCCTCCGACAGTGCGGCACTCCCCCAGTACTGCCCCTCCGACAGCTCAGCGCTCCCTCAGTACTGCCCCTCCGACAGTGCGGCGTTCCCTCAGTACTGCCCCTCCGACAGCTCAGCGCTCCCTCAGTACTGCCCCTCCGACAGTGCAGCGCTCCCTCAGTACTGCCCCTCCGATGGCTCAGCGCTCCCTCAGTACTGCCCCGGCGACAGCTCAGCGCTCCCTCAGTACTGCCCCTCCAACAGTGCAGCGGTCCCTCAGTACTGCCACTCCGACGGCTCAGCGCTCCCTCAGTACTGCCCCGGCGACAGCTCAGCGCTCCCTCAGTACTGCCCCTCCAACAGTGCAGCGGTCCCTCAGTACTGCCCCTCCGACAGTGCAGTGCTCCCTCAGTACTGCCCCTCCGACTATGCGGCGCTCCCTCAGTACTACCCCTCCAACAGTGCGGCGCTCCCTCAGTACTGCCCCTCCTTCAGTGCTGCGCTCCCTCAGTACTGCCCCTCCGACAGTGCTGCGCTCCCTCAGTACTGCCCCTCCGACAGTGCAACACACCCTCAGTACTGCCCCTCCGACAGCTCAGCGCTCCCTCAGTACTGCCTCTCTGACAGTGCGACATTCCCTCAGTACTGCCCCTCCGACAGTGCGCCGCTCCCTCAGTACTGCCCCTCCGACAGTGCAGCGCTCCCTCAGTAATAGCGCTCCGAAAGTGCGGCGCTCCCTCAGTACTGCCCCTCCGACAGTGTGGCGCTCCCTCAGTACTGCCCATCCGACAGCTCAGCGCCCCCTCAGTACTGCCCCTCTGACAGCTCAGCGCTCCCTCAGTACTGCCCCTCCGACGGCTCAGCGCTCCCTCAATGCTGCCCCTCTGACAGTGCGTCGCTCCCTCAGTACTGCCCCTCCGACAGTGCAGCTGTCCCTCAGTACTGCCCCTCCGACAGTGCAGTGCTCCCTCAGTACTGCCCCTCCGACTATGCAGCGCTCCCTCAGTACTACCCCTCCAACAGTGCGGCGCTCCCTCAGTACTGCCCCTCCGACAGTGCTGCGCTGCCTCAGTACTGCCCCTCCGACAGTGATGCGCTCCCTCAGTACTGCCCCTCCGACAGTACGGCGCTCCCTCAGTACTGCCCATCCGACAGCTCAGCGCCGCCTCAGTACTGCCCCTCTGACAGCTCAGCGCTCCCTCAGTACTGCCCCTCCGACGGCTCAGCGCTCCCTCAGTACTGCCCCGGCGACAGCTCAGCGCTCCCTCAGTACTGCCCCTCCAACAGTGCAGCGGTCCCTCAGTATTGCCCCTCCGACAGTGCAGTGCTCCCTCAGTACTGCCCCTCCGACTATGCAGCGCTCCCTCAGTACTACCCCTCCAACAGTGCGGCGCTCCCTCAGTACTGCCCCTCCGACAGTGCTGCGCTGCCTCAGTACTGCCCCTCCGACAGTGCTGCGCTCCCTCAGTACTGCCCCTCCGACAGTGCAACACTCCCTCAGTACTGGCCCTCCGACAGTACGGCGCTCCCTCAGTACTGCCCATCCGACAGCTCAGCGCCCCCTCAGTACTGCCCCTCTGACAGCTCAGCGCTCCCTCAATGCTGCCCCTCTGACAGTGCGTCGCTCCCTCAGTACTGCCCCTCCGATGGCTCAGTTTCCCTCAGTACTGCCCCGGCGACAGCTCAGCGCTCCCTCAGTACTGCCCCTCCAACAGTGCAGCGGTCCCTCAGTATTGCCCCTCCGACAGTGCAGTGCTCCCTCAGTACTGCCCCTCCGACTATGCAGCGCTCCCTCAGTACTACCCCTCCAACAGTGCGGCACTCCCTCAGTACTGCCCCTCCGACAGTGCTGCGCTGCCTCAGTACTGCCCCTCCGACAGTGCTGCACTCCCTCAGTACTGCCCCTCCGACAGTGCACCACTTGCTCAGTACTGACCCTCCGACAGTGCGGCGCTCCCTCAGTACTGCCCCTCCGACAGTGCGACGTTCCCTCAGTACTGCCCCTCCGACAGTGCTGCGCTCCTCAGTACTGCCCCTCCGACAGTGCAACACTCCCTCAGTACTGACCCTCCGACAGTGCGGCGTTCCTCAGTACTGCCCCTCAAACAGCTCAGCGCTCCCTCAGTGCTGCTCCTCCGACAGCTCTGCGCTCCCTCAATGCTGCCCCTCTGACAGTGCGTCGATCCCTCAGTACTGCCCCTCCGACGGCTCAGCGCTCCCTCAGTACTGCCCCGGCGACAGCTCAGCGCTCCCTCAGTACTGCCTCTCCAACAGTGCAGCGGTCCCTCAGTACTGCCCCTCCGACGGCTCAGCGCTCCCTCAGTACTGCCCCGGCGACAGCTCAGCGCTCCCTCAGTACTGCCCCTCCAACAGTGCAGCGGTCCCTCAGTACTACCCCTCCGACTATGCGGCGCTCCCTCAGTACTACCCCTCCAACAGTGCGGCGCTCCCTCAGTACTGCCCCTCCGACAGTGCTGCGCTCCCTCAGTACTGCCCCTCCGACAGTGCTGCGCTCCCTCAGTACTGCCCCTCCGACAGTGCAACACACCCTCAGTACTGCCCCTCCGACAGCTCAGCGCTCCCTCAGTACTGCCTCTCTGACAGTGCGACGTTCCCTCAGTACTGCCCCTCCGACAGTGCGCCGCTCCCTCAGTACTGCCCCTCCGACAGTGCAGCGCTCCCTCAGTAATAGCCCTCCGAAAGTGCGGCGCTCCCTCAGTACTGCCCCTCCGACAGTGTGGCGCTCCCTCAGTACTGCCCATCCGACAGCTCAGCGCCCCCTCAGTACTGCCGCTCTGACAGCTCAGCGCTCCCTCAGTACTGCCTCTCCGACGGCTCAGCGCTCCCTCAATGCTGCCCCTCTGACAGTGTGTCGCTCCCTCAGTACTGCCCCTCCGACGGCTCAGTTTCCCTCAGTACTGCCCCGGCGACAGCTCAGCGCTCCCTCAGTACTGCCCCTCCAACAGTGCAGTGGTCCCTCAGTACTGCCCCTCCGACAGTGCAGTGCTCCCTCAGTACTGCCCCTCCGACTATGCAGCGCTCCCTCAGTACTACCCCTCCAACAGTGCGGCGATCCCTCACTACTGCCCCACCGACAGTGCTGCGCTGCCTCAGTACTGCCCATCCGACAGTGCTGCGCTCCCTCAGTACTGCCCCTCCGACAGTGCAACACTCCCTCTGTACTGACCCTCCGACAGTGCGGCGCTCCCTCAGTACTGCCCCTCCGACAGTGCGGTGCTCCCTCAGTACTGCCCATCCGACGGCTCAGCGCTCCCTCAGTACTGCCCCGGCGACAGCTCAGCGCTCCCTCAGTACTGCCCCTCCAACAGTGCAGCGGTCCCTCAGTATTGCCCCTCCGACAGTGCAGTGCTCCCTCAGTACTGCCCCTCCGACTATGCAGCGCTCCCTCAGTACTACCCCTCCAACAGTGCGGCGCTCCCTCAGTACTGCCCCTCCGACAGTGCTGCGCTGCCTCAGTACTGCCCCTCCGACAGTGCTGCGCTCCCTCAGTACTGCCCCTCCGACAGTGCAACACTCCCTCAGTACTGACCCTCCGACAGTACGGCGCTCCCTCAGTACTGCCCATCCGACAGCTCAGCGCCCCCTCAGTACTGCCCCTCTGACAGCTCAGCGCTCCCTCAATGCTGCCCCTCTGACAGTGCGTCGCTCCCTCAGTACTGCCCCTCCGATGGCTCAGTTTCCCTCAGTACTGCCCCGGCGACAGCTCAGCGCTCCCTCAGTACTGCCCCTCCAACAGTGCAGCGGTCCCTCAGTATTGCCCCTCCGACAGTGCAGTGCTCCCTCAGTACTGCCCCTCCGACTATGCAGCGCTCCCTCAGTACTACCCCTCCAACAGTGCGGCACTCCCTCAGTACTGCCCCTCCGACAGTGCTGCGCTGCCTCAGTACTGCCCCTCCGACAGTGCTGCACTCCCTCAGTACTGCCCCTCCGACAGTGCACCACTTGCTCAGTACTGACCCTCCGACAGTGCGGCGCTCCCTCAGTACTGCCCCTCCGACAGTGCTGCGCTCCCTCAGTACTGCCCTTCCGACAGTGCAACACTCCCTCAGTACTGACCCTCCGACAGTGCGGCGCTCCCTCAGTACTGCCCCTCCGACAGTGCGACGTTCCCTCAGTACTGCCCCTCCGACAGTGCTGCGCTCCCTCAGTACTGCCCCTCCGACAGTGCAACACTCCCTCAGTACTGACCCTCCGACAGTGCGGCGTTCCTCAGTACTGCCCCTCCAACAGCTCAGCGCTCCCTCAGTGCTGCTCCTCCGACAGCTCTGCGCTCCCTCAATGCTGCCCCTCTGACAGTGCGTCGCTCCCTCAGTACTGCCCCTCCAACTATGCGGCATACCCTCCATACTGCCCCTCTGACAGTGCAGCGCTCCCTTATTACTGCACTGAAGTGTCAGCTTGGATTATGGGGTCGAGTTTCCGCTTGTTTACACTAATAATATCAGCACAATCCGGGCGGAATCGGCCAAATAGCACAAAAGGTCGGGGAATTTTAAACGTGAGTTACGCTCAAAACCACTTGCGTTCATATTTCCCCCAATATTTTACGTTGGGTTAGATATCAATTCGTCCAAATCAGGCTCCGCCCACAAAACTGGCCACGTGCCCAGGTCGACATTGCGAGATCCGCTGATTGCGCTGGTTCAAGAAGGCCTTCAAATTGCGCTTAATATCTTGGGCGCACAGGCACTGGGGGCAAGTTTTAAAAGTTTTTTCACTTCAAAAAATATTTAATTTACTAAGAAACTGACTAGTGTACACCAATAAAACTATTAATTGGTTCAGTGCAGTTTTATAAAATCGTTTTCAGTGATTTTGAATCAGGTTACTCGCAGGTGGGGCACTGGACACTCTGATTAAAAATGCTGCTTTCTGCTGATAAACCCATTTTCAGCTGTATTAATCAAACTGTGCCGGGTTACCACTCTCAGAAACATCGAGGAATACCTTTTAATGGAAAGAAAAAAAAGAAACAATTACGTTCTGTAACGCTGCCAGATTGCGCTGGTACATTGAAGATTTTATGCTTATGAAAATGAGTTTGTCCTTATGCAATTGAAATTTATCAGAAACTTGAACTGTAGCCGAACCGGCGCATTTTGGGTACAATTTCCCAATTGCGCCCAAAGCAGTAACTCTACCCGATATATTCAAGTCTCGAGTGGGTTGGGAGTGCTTAGTTTTATTTTGACACATTCCAAACCTGGTACTTTGAGAAACTTTTTATTCCTACAGTGCAGGGCTAATATAATTTTCAATGTTTTCTGTAGTTGTTAATGGACAAGGCATTGGAGAGCAGAACTTGGTGAACAGGATAACACAGGAACAGCTTCGCAGTTACGAACAGGATGTCAGAAATGCAGAGGTAGCACTCCAATCTATTGTGTGGTTATGTGACTATTAATCGCCTGCTTTGGGGCTGTACAGTAGACAATAACCCCTCCATATACTGGAAAAATACCCATTCGCTTGCTCTATCATAGCAGTGAACCAGATACACAGGAGTAGCTATTCGTCTTCACTGCCTGAAATGAAAATCAGACAGGTTCTATAGAGGACGGGTGATCAGGCCCACCAGATTACCCCTCCCCCACATGATTACCCCACCCCGCCATATTACCCCACCTCCCCCGCCAGATTACCCCACCCCCGCCAGATTACTCCCCGCCAGATTACCCCACCCCCGCCAGATTACTCCCCGCCAGATTACCCCACCTCCCCCGCCTGATTACCCCACCCCCGCCAGATTACTCCCCGCCAGATTACCCCACCTCCCCCGCCTGACTACCCCACCCCCGCCTCATTACCCCACCCCCGCCAAATTACCCCACCTCCCCCGGCAGATTACCCCACCCCTGCCTGATTACCCCATCCCCGCCTGATTACCCCACCCCCTGCCTGATTACCCCACCCCCGCCAAATTACCCCACCTCCCCCGGCAGATTACCCCACCCCTGCCTGATTACCCCACCCCCGCCTGATTACCCCACCCCCGCCTGATTACCCCACCCCCGCCTGATTACCCCACCCCCGCCTGATTACCCCACCTCCCCCGCCTGATTACCCCACCCCGCCTGATTACCCCACCTCCCCGGCAGATTACCCCACCCCTGCCTGATTACCCCACCCCGCCAGATTACCCCACCCCCCGCCTGATTACCCCACCCCTGCCTGATTACCCCACCTGCCCCGGCAGATTACCCCACCCCCGCCTGATTACCCCACCTCCCCCGCCTGATTACCCCACACCCGCCAGATTACCCCACCCCCACCAGATTACCCCACTCACACCAGATTAGCCCATCCCCGCCTGATTACCCCACACCCGCCAGATTACCCCACCCCCACCAGATTACCCCACTCACACCAGATTAGCCCACCCACTCCTGAGCTGCTGAAGACAAAAATCTACTCTACGATCTTTAACAGTGCGAGCACGAGTTGATAACACTGTTAAAAAGCACATGGGATCCTTGTTTATATAAACAGGAGCATAGAGTACTAAAGCTAAAAAACAATGGAGTTAGAATATTGTGTGCGACTTTGGCCATCATACTCTAGGAAGGACAGAGTGCAGTAGAGATTCACTATTACAATGCCTGGGATGAGAGAAACATAGAAGATAGGAGCAGGAGTAGGCCATTCGGCCCCTCGAGCCTGCTCCGCCATTTAATGAGATCATGGCTGATCATCCAAATTCAGTACCCTGTCCCTGCTTTCTCCCCATATCCCTTGATCCCTTTAGCCTTAAGAACTATATCTAACTCCTTCTTGAATATATTTAATGAATTGGCCTCAACTGCCTTGTGTGGTAGAGAATTCCACAGGTTCACCACTCTCTGGGTGAAGAAATTCCTCCTCATCTCAGTCCTAAATGGCTTACCCCTTATCCTTAGACTGTGACCCCTGGTTCTGGACTCCCCGGCCATCGGAAACATCCTTCCTGCATCTAGTCTGTCTAGTCCTGTTAGAATTTTATAAGTTTCAATGAGATCCCCTCTCATTCTTCTAAACTCTAGCGAATACAAGCCCAATCGTCCCAATCTCTCTTCATACGTCATTCCTGCCATCCCAGGTATCAGTCTGGTGAATCTTCGCTGCACTCCCTCCATGGCAAGAACATCCTTCCTCAGATAAGGCAACCAAAACTGCACACAATGCTCAAGGTGTGGTCTCACCAAGGCCCTGTACAACTGCAGCAAGACATCCTTGCTCCTGTACTCGAATCCTCTCGCTATGAAGGCCAACATACCATTTGCCTTCTTAACCGCCTGCTGCACCTGCATGCTTACCTTCAACGACTGGTGCACAAGGACTCCCAGGTCTCGTTGCACTTCCCCTTTTCCCAATCTATTGCTATTCAGATAATAATCTGCCTTTCTGTTTTTGCCACCAAAGTGGATAACCTCGCATTTATCCACATTATACTGCATCTGCCATGCATCTGCCCAATCACCCAACTTGTCCAAATCATACTGGAGTTTCTCTGCATCCTCCTCACAACACACACGCCCACCCAGCTTTGTGTCATCTGCAAACTTGGAAATATTATATCTAGTTCCCTCGTCTAGATCATTAATATATATTGTGAATAACTGGGGTCCTAGCACCGATCCCTGCGGTACCCCACTAGTCACTGCCTGCCACTCTTATGCGGGACCTTATCGAAAGCCTTCTGAAAGTCCAAATACACCACATCCACTGGTTCTCCCTTATCTATTCTACCAGTTACATCCTCAAAAAATTCCAGTAGATTAGTCAAGCATGATTTACCTTTTGTAAATCCATGTTGACTTTGTCACTGTTTTCCAAGTGTTCTGCTATTACATCTTTTATAATGGACTCTAGCATTTTCCCCACTACCGATGTCAGGCTTACCGGTCTATAATTCCCCGTTTTCTCTCTCCCACCTTTTTTAAATAGTGGGGTTACATTAGCTACCCTCCAATCCATGGGAACTGCTCCAGAGTCTATAGAATTTTGGAAGATTACCAGCAATGCATCTACTATTTCTAGAGCCACTTCCTTAAGTACCCTAGGATGTAGATTATCAGGCCCTGGGGATTTATCGGCCTTCAATCCCGTCAATTTCCCTAACACCATTTCCCGACAAATACTGATTTCATTCAGTTCTTCCCTCTCATTAGACCCTATGTTCCCCGACATCTCTGGGAGGTTATTTGTGTCCTCCTTTGTGAAGACAGAACCAAAGTATGTATTTAATTGGTCTGCCATTTCTTTGTTCCCCATTATAAATTCCCCTGATTCTGACTGCAAGGGACCTACGCTTGACTGAGGCTGGTTACTGAGTTGGTAATTAGAGGGCATACGTTTAAGATCAAGTAAAGAAAAAGTTTTTAAATATTGGCACAGAGTGTTTTCTTTTATTTGTTCATGGGATGTGGGCATCGCTGGCAAGGCCAGCATTTATTCCCCATCCCTAATTGTCCTTGAGAAGGTGGTGGTGAGCCACCTTCTTGAACCGCTGCAGTCCGTGTGGTGATGGTACTCCCACAGTGCTGTTAGTGAGGGAGTTCCAGGATTTTGACCCAGCGACGATGAAGGAACGACGATATACTTCTAAGTCAGGATGGTATGTGACTTTGAGCGGAACTTGGAGGAGGTGGTGTTCCCATGCGCCTGCTGCCCTTGTCCTTCTAGGTGGAAGAGGTCGCGGGTTTGGGAGGTGCTGCCGAAGAAGCCTTGGCAAGTTGCTGCAGTGCATCTTATGGATGGTACACACTGCAGCCACGGTACGCCGGTGGTGGAGGGAGTGAATGTTTAAGGTGGTGGATGGGGAGCGAATCAACCGGGCTGCTTTGTCCTGGATGGTGTCGAGCTTCTTGAGTGTTGTTGGAGCTGCACTCATCCAGGCAAGTGGAGAGTATTCCATCACACTCCTTACTTGTGCCTTGTAGATGGTGGAAAGGCTTTGTGGAGTCAGGAGGTGAGACACTCGCCACAGAATACCTAGCCTCTGACCTGCTCTTGTTGCCACAGTATTTATGTGGCTGGTCCAGTTAAGTTTCTGGTCAATGGTGACCCCCAGGATGTTGATGGTGGGGGATTCGGCGATAGTAATGCCATTGAATGTCAAGGGGAGGTGGTTAGACGCTCGCTTGTTGGAGATAGTCATTGCCTGGCACTTCTGTGACGCGAATGTTACCTGCCACTTATCAGCCCAAGCGTGAACGTCGTCCAGGTCTTGTTGCATGCGGGCATGGACTGCTTCATTATCTGAGAAGTTGTGAATGGCGCTGAACACTCTACAGTCATCAGTGAACATCGCTATTTCTGACCTTATGTTGGAGGGAAGGTCATTGATGAAGCAGCTGAAGATGGTTGGGCCTAGGACACTGACCTGAGGAACTCCTACAGCGATGTCCTGGGGCTGTGATGATTGACCTTCAACCACCACAACCATCTTCCTTTGTGCTAGGTATGACTCCAGCCAGTGGAGCATTTTCCCCCTGATTCCCATTGACTTCAGTTTTACTCGGGCTCCTTGATGCCACACTCGGTCAAATGCTGCCTTGATGTCAAGGGCAGTCACTCTCACCTCACCTCTGGAATTCAGCTCCTTTGTCCATGTTTGGACCAAGGCTGTAATGAGGGTGGGAGCCGAGTTGTCTTGGCGGAGCCCAAACTGGGCATCAGTGAGCAGGTTATTGGTGAGTAAGTGCCGCTTGATAGCACCTTCGATGACACCTTGCTGATGATTGAGAGTAGACTGATGAGGCAGTAATTGTCCTGCTTTTTGTGGACAGGATGTAACATGGCCAGTTTTCCACATTGTCGGATAGATGCCAGTGTTGTAGCTGTACTGGAACAGTTTGGCTAGAGGTGTGGCTAGTTCTGGATCACAAGTCTTCAGGACGATAGCCGGGATGTTGTCAGGGCCCATAGCCTTTGCTGTATCCAGTGCGCTCAGCCATTTCTTGATATCACGTGGAGTGAATCGAATTTGCTGAAGACTGGCTTCTGTGATGGTGTGGACCTCGGGAGTAGGTCGATATGGATCATCCACTCGGCACTTCTGGCTGAAGATGGTTGCAAACGCTTCAGCCTTGTCTTTTGCACTCACGTGCTGGGCTCCACCGTCATTGAGGATGGGGATATTCATGGAGCCTCCTCCTCCCGTTAGTTGTTTAATGGTCCACCACCATTCACGACTGGATGTGGCAGGACTGCAGAGCTTTGATCTGATCCGTTAATTGTGGGATTGCTTAGCCCTGTCTATAGCATGCTGCTTCCGCGTTTTAGCATGCATGTAGTCCTGTTTTGCAGCTTCCCCAGGTTGTCACCGCATTTTTAGGCATGCCTGGTGCTGCTCCTGGCATGCTCTTCTACACTTCTTATTGAACCGGGGTTGGTCCCCTGGCTTGATGGTAATGGTAGAGTGAGGGATATGCCATGCCATGAGGTTACAGATTGTGGTGGAATACAATTCTGCTGCTGCTGATGGCCCACAGCGCCTCATGAATGCCCAGTTTTGAACTGCTAGATCGGTTCTGAATCTATCCCATTTAGCACGGTGGTAGAAACATAGAAACATAGAAAATAGGTGCAGGAGTAGACCATTCGGTCCTTCGAGCCTGCACCGCCATTCAATGCGTTCATGGTTGAACATGCTACCTCAGTACCCCATTCCTGCTTTCTCGCCATACCCCTTGATCCCCCTAGTTGTGAGTATTATATCTAACTCCCTTTTGAATATATTTAGCGAACTGGCCTCAACAACCTTCTGTGGTAGAGAATTCCACAGATTCACCACTCTCTGGGTGAAGAAGTTCCTCCTCATCTCAGTCTTAAATGGCTTCCCCTTTATCCTTAGACTGTGACCCCTGGTTTTAGTTTTCCCTAACATTGGAAACATTCTGCCCACATCTAATTTGTCTAAACCAGTCAGGATTTTAAACGTCTCTATAAGATCCCCCCTCATTCTTCTGAACTCCAGAGGATACAAGTTCAGTTGATCCAGTCTTTCTTGATATGTCAGTCTGGCCATCCCAGGAATCAATCTAGTGAACCTTCGTTGCACTCCCTCAATAGCAAGAATGTCCTTCCTCAAGTTAGGAGACCAAAACTGCACACAATACTCAGGTGTGGCCTCACCAAGGCCCTGTACAACTGTAGCATCACCTCCCTACTCCTGTACTCAAATCCCCTTGCTATGAAGGCCATCATGCCATTTGCTTTCTTGACTGCCTGCTGCACTTGCCTTCCCACCTTCAGTGACTGATGTACCATGACGCCCAGGTCTCGTTGCACCTCCCCTTTCCCTAATCTGCCACCATTCAGGTAATAGTCTGCCTCCCTATTTTTACCACCAAAGTGGATAACCTCACATTTATCCACATTGTACTTCATCTGCCATACATTTGCCCATTCACCCAACCTGTCCAAGTCACTCTGTAGCCTCCTAGCATCCTCCTCATTGTTCACACTGCCTCCCAATTTAGTGTCATCTGCAAATTTGGAGATATTACAATTAATCCCTTCGTCCAAATCATTAATATATAATGTAAACAGCTGGGGCCCAGCACCGAACCCTGCGGTACCCCGCTGGTCACTGCCTGCCATTCTGAAAAGTACCCATTTACTCCTACTCTTTGTTTCCTGTGTGCCAACCAGTTCTCAATCCACGTCAACACATTACCCCCAATCCCATGTGCTTTAACTTTGCACACCAATCTCTTGTGTGGGATCTTGTCGAAGGCCTTCTGAAAGTCCAAATACACCACATCTACTGGTTCCCCCCCGTCCACCCTATTGGAAACATCCTCAAAAAATTCCAGAAGATTTGTCAAGCATGATTTCCCTTTCACAAATCCATGCTGACTTGGACCTATCATGTCGCCACTTTCCAAATGGTCTGTTATGACATCTTTAATAATTGATTCCATCATTTTACCCACCACCGATGTCAGGCTGACCGGTCTATAATTCCCTGCTTTCTCCCTCCCTCCTTTTTTAAAAAGAGGGGTTACATTAGCCACCCTCCACTCCTTCGGAACTGATCCAGAGTCTAAGGAATGTTGGAAAATGATCGTCAATGCATCCACTATTTCCAAGGCCACCTCCTTAAGTACTCTGGGATGCAGACCATCAGGCCCTGGGGATTTATCAGCCTTCAGTCCCATCAATTTCCCCAACACCTTTTCCCGACTGATAAGGATTTCCCTCAGCTCCTCCCTCTTACCAGATCCTTTGATCTCTTTTATTTCCGGAAGGTTGTTTGTGTCCTCCACAGTAAACACCGAACCAAAGTACTTGTTCAATTGATCTGCCATTTCTTTGTTCCCCATTATGACTTCCCCTGTTTCTGACTGCAGGGGACCTACGTTTGTTTTTACTAACCTCTTTCTTTTTACATATTTATAGAAGCTTTTGCAGTCCGTTTTAATGTTCTCCGCAAGCTTCCTTTCATATTTTATTTTCCCTGCCCTAATCAAACCCTTCGTCCTCCTCTGCTGAGTTTTAAAGTTCTCCCAGTCCCCGGGTTTGCTGCTACTTCTGGCCAATTTGTATGCCACTTCCTTGCTTTTAATACTATCCCTGATTTCCCTTGTTAGCCATGGTTGAGCCACCTTCCCTTTTTTATTTTTACGCCAGACAGGGATGTACAATTGCTGTAGTTCATCCATGCGATCTCTAAATGTCTGCCATTGCCCTTCCACTGATAACCCCTTAAATATCGCTTGTCAATCTAACCTCGCCAATTCACGCCTCATACCCTCAAAGTTGCCCTTATTTAAGTTCTGGACCATGGTCTCTGAATTAACTGTTTCCTTCTCCATCCTAATGTAGAACTCCGCCATACTATGGTCACTCTTCCCCAAGGGGCCTCGCACCACAAGATTGCTGATTAGTCCTTCCTCATTACACAACACCCAGTCCAGGATGGCCTCCCCTCTAGTTGGTTCCTCAACATATTGGTTTAGGAAACCATCCCTTAAACACTCCAGGAAATCCTTCTCCACCGTATTGCTTCCAGTTTGAGTAGCCCAATCTATATGCATATTAAAGTCACCCATGATAACTGCTGCGCCTTTTTTGCATGCACCTCTGATTTCCTGTTTCATACCCTCCCCCACCTCACTACTACTGTTTGGAGGTCTGTACACAACCCCCACTAACGTTTTCTGCCCTTTGGTGTTCTGCAGCTCAACCCATATTGATTCCACATCCTCCAAGCTAATGTCCTTCCGAGCTATTGCATTAATCTCCTTTTTAACCAGCAATGCTACCCCACCCCCTTTTCCTTTTATTCTATCCTTCCTGAATGTTGAATACCCCTGGATATTCAGTTCCCAGCCTTGATTGTTCTGGAGCCACGTCTCTGTAATCCCAATCACATCATATCCGTTAACATCAATTTGCACAGTCAATTCATCCACCTTATTACGGATACTCCTTGCATTAAGACACAGAGCCTTTAGGCTTGTTTTATTAACACCCTTTGTCCTTTTAGACTTATGATTTAGTATGGCCCTTTGTGTTTCTTGCTTTTGTTTACTCGGATTTCCCTTATTGTTTCTCACCCTTCTAACATTTGTTTCTGACTGCATATTACTTCCCCCTGTTTCGCTACATAGGTTCCCATTCCCCTGCCATATTAGTTTAAATCCTCCCGAACTGCCTTAGCAAATATTACCCCGAGGACATCGGTTCCAGTCCTGCCCAAGTGCAGACCGTCCCTTTTGTACAGGTCCCACTTCCCCCAGAACTGGTTCCAATGCCTCAGGTATTTGAATCCCTCCCTCCTGCACCACTGCTCAAGCCACGTATTTAATCTCGCTATCCTGTTCATGCTACTCTGATTAGCACGTGGCACTGGTAGCAACCCAGAGATTACTACCTTTGAGGTCCTACTTTTCAACTTAGCTCCTAGCTCCCTAAATTCTGCTTGTAGGACCTCTTCCCGCTTTTTACCTATATCGTTGGTACCTACATGCACCACGACAGCTGGCTCTTCACCCTCCCTTTCCAGAATGTTCTGCAGCCGCTCCGAGACATCCTTGACCCTTGCACCAGGGAGGCAACATACCATCCTGGAATCTCGTTTGCAGCCACAGAAACTCCTGTCTATTCCCCTTACAATTGAGTCCCCTATCACTATAGCTCTACCACTCTTTTTCCCGCCCTGCTGTGCAGCAGAGCCAGCCATGGTGCCATGAACCTGGCTGCTGGTGCCTTCCCCTGGTAGGTCATTTCCCCCAACAGTATCCAAAACGGTATATCTGTTTTGGAGGGAGACGACCGCAGGGGACTCCTGCACTACCTTCCTGATATTGCCCTGCCTCTTGGTCACCCATTTACTGTCTGACCTAGCCTTTACCCGCTGTGTGTTCAACTCACTAAATGAGTAATCCACAAAGTTCTCGGCATCGTGGATGCTCCAGAGTGAGTCCATCCGCAGCTCCAGTGCCGCCATGCGGTCCGTCAGGAGCTGCAGCTGGACGCACTTCCTGCACACATAGTTGTCAGGGACACTGGAAGTGTCCCTGATTTCCCACATAGCACAGGAGGAGCACGACACGGTTCCGAGATTTCCTGCCATGACTTAACCCTTATATTACTTTATTAAGTTAAGTCCCTGAAAACAAAATATAAATCGAACCTACCTTTTAAATTCCCTCTACCCCTAAAGGTTAGAGGAGGTGGGAGGGTGGGAGACACTACTAGTGTAGTGTCTCGGGTTTAGCAACAGCTCCACCTATATACGGGTACCAATGAATTGGCCCCGCCCTCTGACTTTGACCCCTGCTGATTGATTAGAAAACTGGTTTCCACTGCCTGCTGTGCCAATTTACTGCTACTGCAGTGTAACCTTGTTTTACTCTTCTTCCTCTTTTGATGCAAACCAATTGAATATCTGTAACTCAGTAAAACTTTAAAGGAAACTTAACAAATCAAATTAAAATTTGGTAGTCCGGGGTGACGATGCACTCCAGTCCCCGCGGCGCCCACCGGTCGCGGAAAAACTCAAGCGTGCCGGCGGACACCGCGTGCTCCATCTCCAGGGCCACCCGGGCGCGAACATGGCCGCGGAAGAGAGGCAGGCAATCGGGCCGAACGACCCCCTCGACCGCCCGCTGCCTGGACCAATTAATGGCTTTCTTAGCCAGGCCCAGGAGCAGTCCCACGAGGAGGTCCTCCGACCCGCCCGCTCCCCTCCGCACCGGGTGACCGTAGATCAGGAGCGTGGGGCTGAAGTGCAACCAGAAATTGAGGAGCAGCCCCTTCAAGTAATGAAAGAGGGGCTGCAACCTCTCACACTCTAAGTATATGTGAAAAACGGACTCCTCCAGGCCGCAGAAATGGCAAGCGGCCTGGGAGTCCGTAAACCTATTTAACAACCTGTTGCACGGGACTGCTCCGTGCAACACCCTCCAGGCCAAGTCCCCAATATAACAAGGGAAGACTCCCGCATAGAGAGCCCTCCATTGGGGACCTTCGCCTCCGCCGGACGGCAAGATGGTACGCCAAGGCGTGTCCGGACGGCAGACGAAGATGTCAAAGTGGAGAGTGTGCAGGAGCAGCCCGTACAGGAAACGCCTCCGTGCGGATTGAAAGGGCACGGAGGGCATTTCTCCGAGAAGGCTCAAGTGGTGAGGCGGCGGCTCCCGAGGGAGGATTCGGGGCCGGGCGCCGATAAGGAATTCCGTCCGAACGGGGGTCAGCTCGGACGGGATCGCCCCACGTGCTTGAGCCTCATCGATACACCTAGTGGAGTCGGGGCCCAGTGCCACTTTTAGCGACTCGATGGCTTTGACCGCGAGCCGGACGTTGATCCAAGACATGCGCCTCGCCAACTCCTCCGGCGCCATCCAGCCCGCTCCTCCGCCATCGAGCAGGTCCCCGACTCTAGTCACCTTACCGGGCACAGCCCTGCCCTCCGCCAGCCGGCCGAACCCGCGGTCGTGGAGGTGCGGATTCCTGAGCAGCGGCTCCCGAAGGACTGCCGCCGCTCCTGACGGGGGAGAACTGCGCCTGGAGGCGACGCTGTTCCAAACCCATAGCAGTTCCTGGTAGAAGACAGGCAGCTCCCGCAGGCTGGCACGCGTGCCGCCCACTCTCACAAACAGGAGCTGCGTGTCGTAATTGAGGCCGTGCAGCTGGCGGAAGAAATACGTCGCCAGCGCACGCCACCTAGGAGGATTCTCCACGTACAGGTATCTCTGCAGCGTCTGAAGACGGAAAGTCGCCGCCTGGGTGCGAAGGCACACCAGCGCCTGACCGCCCTCCCTAAGCGGGAGACTCAGAACCGCGGCAGAGACCCAGTGCTTCCTTTTGTCCCAGAAGAAGTCGACGAGCTTCTTCTGCATCTTGGCGACAAACGCAGGGGGAGGGATCAAAGTGACCAACCGGTACCACAACATGGCGGCCACCAGCTGGTTTATGACCAGCGCTCGACCCCTGTAGGACAACACTCGGAGCAGTCCTGTCCAGCGCCCTAGGCGAGCGGTGACTTTGGCCTCCAGCTCTTGCCAGTTCGCCGGCCAGGCGTCCTCGGCCGGGCTGAGGTAGACTCCCAGGTAGAGGAGGTGCGTTGTGCTCCAGGCGAAGGGCCTGAACTCCTCCGGCAGGGAGTCCACCTGCCATGGGCCCACCAGGAGTCCAGAACATTTCTCCCAGTTGATCTTGGCGGAGGATGCGTCCGAGTAAATCTGCTGGCATTCTCGCATCCTCCGCAAGTCGACGGGATCCGTGACCGCGAGGAGCACGTCATCGGCGTAAGCCGAGAGGACCACCTCCACGCCCGGCCCTTGCAGAGCCAGTCCCGTCAACCTCTTCCGCAAGAGGCGCAGGAAAGGCTCCACGCAAACGGCGTATAACTGACCGGACATGGGGCATCCCTGACGCACCCCCCTCCCGAAGCGAAGGGGCGCCGTCAAAGACCCGTTAACTTTAATCAGACACTCCGCGGCGGCGTACAGAAGTCGGATCCGGGCGACGAAATGCGTCCCGAACCCGAATGCGCGCAGAGTCCCGAAAAGATACTCGTGATCCACCCTGTCGAACGCCTTCTCCTGATCCAGGGAAAGGAAGGCGACCGACAGACCAGCCCTCTGGGAATGGTGGACCAGGTCCCGGACCAGGTGGATGTTGTCGTGGATTGACCGGCCCGGGACCGTGTAGGACTGGTCGGGGTGGATCATGTGGGCCAGCACGGTGCCAAGGCGAGCAGACATAGCCCTGGCGAAAATTTTGTAGTCCGTGCTGAGGAGGGAGACCGGGCGCCAGTTCTTAAGAAGGCGGAGATCGCCCTTCTTGGGCAGCAGGACGATGACCGCCCTGCGCCAAGAGAGGGGCATCTCCCCGGTCGCCAGACTTTCCCCCAGGACCCGCGCGTAGTCGTCCCCCAAGACGTCCCAGAACGCCCTGTGGAACTCCACGGTCAGCCCGTCCAGCCCCGGGGACTTGCCCCTCGAGAGCTGGCGCAGGGCGCCGGTCAGCTCCGCCAGGCTTAGCGGAGCTTCTAAATTCTCGGCGCCCTCCGGGCCGACCTTCGGCAGGTCCTCCCACAAAACTCTGCGCGCATCCTCGCTGGACGGATCCGAAGAGAACAGAGCCCCGTAATAGGCCCGGGCCTCCGCGCTGATGCCCTCCGGATCCGAGACCAGAGATCCGTCGTCGGCCAGCAGCCCCAAGAGCTGCTTACGGACCCCCCGTCTTTTTTCCAGCGAGTAGAAGAAGGGGGAGCCGCGGTCCAGGTCCCGCAGGAACTGGATCCGCGACCTCACGTACGCGCCTCGGGACCCGACCAG
Organism: Squalus acanthias; assembly: GCA_030390025.1. NCBI lineage: Eukaryota > Metazoa > Chordata > Chondrichthyes > Squaliformes > Squalidae > Squalus > Squalus acanthias. The sequence continues at coordinate 560,262 of CM059448.1, forward strand.
CTGCAGGTCCTTCAGCGCGCCCTTCTTCTCTTCGTACACCTTCCGCAGGGCCGGGTCTTCGACGACTTGACCGAGACGGGACTCCAGGTCGAGCACTTCTTTCTCCAATCGCCCGACCCGGGCCTCCCGCCTCTTGGTCGACCCCTTCGCGTACTCCTGACAGAAGACGCGGACGTGAGCCTTGCCCACGTCCCACCATAGCCTCAAGGAGGGGAAGCCTCCCCGCTTCCTTCTCCAGTCGGCCCAGAACCGGCGAAACGAATCCCGGAACCGCGCGTCCTCCAGCAGCAGGTTGTTAAAATGCCAGTACGCGGACCCCCACCGCGCGCGCAGCGGAGCGAGCTCCACCCACACCAGGTGGTGGTCCGTGCATGGCACCGGCCGCATGGAAGCCGCCGGAACGCAGGAGACGTACGCCCAGTAAATGTAAAGGTGGTCGATTCTGGACCTTCCTCCTCTAGACCTCACGCTCGTGAAGGCGCTGGAGTCGGGATGGAGATTTCGCCAGACGTCCACCAAGTCGAAGGACCCGACCAGGTCCTGCAACTTCTCCATCGCCGCCGGGCTTCGCGGGGGACCCGACCGGTCCTGCGCCTCGAGGGTACAATTGAAATCCCCCCCGAGGATGACGCACTCGCCCACGTCGATGGAGCTCAGAAGAGCGGACACTTCTCCGAAGAAGCGCACTTGCTGCGCACCGGTCTGGGGGGCGTACACGTTCACTAAATGGAGCGGCACGCCTCCCAGGCGAACAGTGACCTGGAGCAAGCGGCCCGGCACGTGCTCCTTGACCCTCAAGATCTCCGGCTGAAAATGTGGGGCCAGCAAGACGGCCACCCCGCAGGAATTGTTGGAGAGGTGACTCATGCTGACCCCTCCTTGCCACTCCAGGAGCCACGTGGCCTCGTCTCCCGGAACGGTGTGGGTTTCTTGCAGGAAGCACACCGCATATTTCCCGTCCCGAAGGACCGAGAAGTTATTGAATCTACGGCGCGCCTCCCTGCTGCCGTTGATGTTGAGGCTGGCTATGGTTATCTTCATCTCAGAAGCATAGTGCAACCTCTACCTAACGGGGGGGCGGGGGGGGGGGGAGCGCGGTCACTGACGACCGCCACTCCCTCAGCAGCCCAGTGTGGAACATCCTGAGCCGACGCAGCTCGGGCCGGTTTACGTCCTTGTCCGCGCCCATGATTTTAACGGCGGCGCGGACGGACCACGACGAGCAGCGCCAGCTCCGACCACTTGTCGAGGGCCAGCCGGATCTTATTATGACGACCCCGGCACGTGGCCATAAAATCCCGGAGTTTCCCTACGGGGATGAGGGGAGAGTCGGTGAGGGGCACGAGGGCGTCCACCGTCTCACTGCCGATGGACTCCAAATCGTCCTCGGTGCCCAACACCGAGTCCCCGTCCTCCTCCGGGAGGTCGTCACCGGCGGCCGACCCGTCCGTCGCACGGGGTGCAGCGAACGGCTCGGCCGCACCAGCCGGCCCCGCCTCCGTCACGATCCCACCCCCAGGATCGGTGGCATGGAGTCCAGCCTGGGCTCCTTCAGGGGTGCCGGGCCGGGAGGCGGCGGCGGTTCGGGGCCCCCCTCCACCTCAGGCGCCGGAGCGACCGGAGAAACCGGAGAGAAAACAATTCCAAGTTCCTCCAGTACGTCCGGCGCCAACGTCAGAGACGGAGTCAGGGGGCTTTCTGTCTCCCCGCCACCAACCTCCGACCCAGCGGGCTGGGGATTATTGCATTCCTCCACCAGGTCGAGCAGTCCCTGGGAGATGTCTGGGTCGTAGTGGGCGGGCTCAGCTTCGGCCTCTTTGGCCTCGCCCGCCCCAGTCCCCAGGACGCCCGACCCGGCGCGGAGCAACGGTTCTGGCATTTCTTTGTTATTAATATTAATTTCCGCGGGTTGTTCCGCGGCCCCCCCCACGGGCAGGGTCTCTTCCCCATCCCCGGGAGTCACAGGCCGGACAGACTTGTCTGTCTCACCCTCCTGAGGGACAGGAGACCCCTGCCGATCGCGCGCGATGGTGACGGTGGTGGGGTGGGGCGCAGCACCCGCGGCGGGCGACGACTCCCCTTGTGCGGAGGGACCTTCCTCCTCGCAGTCCTCCTCCTGGGGGTCGTGCCTCCTTTTTAACGTGTTGGGGCCCAGAGAGGGGGAGGCCTCCATGTCTGCCGGGGCCTCCCTCTCCGTCCCCTCCCGATGACTGGGTTCCTTGGGCCCCTCGGGCCCGAGCCCGGCCGCAGGTCTTGATTTATCTGCCTCGGCAGTTGCGGTCACGGGCCCGGGCACGAGGCCCTCCCCAGCCTTGCGCGTCCCCGTCAACTCCGCGAGGAGCGCGGGCGTGAGTTCTGGTAGTTCGGTGGTGTCCTCCACGAGGGGACCCACCCTGAGGTGTTTTGTCTTTTTCAGCGCCTTCCTTCCCCTCGGACGCTCTCCCTCCCCCCCGCCGGAGGCCGTGATGGTGTTGGCCCCCGACGTCGACCGCGCATCTGTTGTCCTTGATGCGCGGACAGTATCAGGGGGAGGGGGGGCGGCGGCGCCAGCCCTGGCCGCACTGGATGTCGTGGCGGCCTTGGAGGCGGGGCAGTTTTTCCGGGCGTGCCCCACCTCCTTACAGGCGTAGCACCGCACGCCGTCCGAGGTCCAGAAGACGCGATGATCGGTCCCCCCATGGAGCACCGTGAACGCGCCGTCCGTGTCCTCCTCCCGCGCCAGCCGGACGAAAAGCTGGCGCCGGAAGGAGAAGACGTGCCGGAGGCTGGCTTCCCGGAAGCCGAGCGGGATGGGTGTGATCCCCGACCTCACCTCCCCCAGTTGACGTAGGTGGGGGAGGAGGAGCTCACCCGGAACAAAGGGCGGGACGTTGGAGATAACAATTCTCTGCGCGGTGGCCTCAAGGGGGTCCACCGGCAGGAAGGTCCCGCCCACGGTGAGCCCCTTTTCAATGGCCAGGGACACCGCCCGCTCCGACCCCAGGAAGAACACAGCCTTGCCGTACATTTTAGAGGCGGCGACGATGGCTGAAGGGCCGACAACCCCAGCCATGGCTTTCACGCACGCCTCTATCGTCATGTTGGGGTGAGTGTAGCTCTTGACCCCATTCTTCCTCGTAAGGAGTGAAAAAGGTGACGGGGTAACAGGAGGACCCGTGGCTGCGGCCGTGGCCGCGGCTACCACGCTCGCGTAGGTCCTCGCTGCCCCTGCCACCGGCGAAGATGTGGTCGCCATAATGGGTGGGTCTTTAAGGGCTACACTCACCCCAAGTCACAGGCCCGAAGATGTTAATGGCCTCGGTAGTTTGTTGTTTTCCCCTGAGCAGAGGGAGCTGTTAAATTGAAGGCACACCTCTCCCTTTATTTGAATGGATTAGGAGAGGGGCCTTCTCCCCTCTGATCAATGGGTAATTAATTAAAAGATTAATGAGGTGCCTCTCTGATAGAGAGAGAGACAAAGAGAGAGAGAGAGGGGGTGGGAAGGAGGGAAGCCGCAAGGGCATGGTCGCCACTCAGGATGGTGGGTGGGTGGGTGTTGGAAGGGGGTGCACTCTCCGATGTAAAATAAAGTCCTTTTCGGTGGTCTTCTGGTGGGGGGAGAAGATGTCTTCACCTGGGAAAGTAGGAGATGCCCAGGCTCAGTCCTGCACCAGGTCTTAACGATGCCCCAATAAGATAAATTTAATTGGGGGACTTCACCTAGGCAGCTCCAGCTGTCCCAGGTCAGGCAATGGGAAGGGGTGTTTAGTATGGTGTGTGCGGCCTAGTTTTAACAAAAGCCACACACACACACACACCCCTTGGATGTTCCGGCCCTCTTCTATTCTTCTTTCCTCCCCCCACCTACAAAACAAAGTCTCTGGGAGAGTGCACCAGAATCACACCCACCTGTAGATGAAGTTGAAGTTTCTCCCTCCTTCCAAACAGATGATGGTTGTAGTGCTGTTTTCTCCCCTCTCTCCCTCTCCTAAAATGGAGGCCAATTGGGGAGGCCGTATGGAAAGGCCTCTCCTCCTCTGATGTTGATCTCCTTCTCCTCTCCTGTCCTCTCTCTCCAGGCACCTCAGTTGTATTGCTTGTGTTGGTGGTGGTCTGCAGTCTGGTTCTTCCTCCTCCTCTCCCTGGTCAATGAGACCACCACTCTGCTGCTGCTCTCCTCACTCTCCTTCTGCTGGCTGATGAGGCACCCAAACTCAGCACTCTCTGCTGATTTGCACTCAGTGCTGGCTCGCACTCACACTGGTGCCACACAACACGATGGAGGGTGTCCTCAGTGTGAAGACAGGACTTCGTCTCCACAATAACTGTGCGGTGGTCACTGCTACCAATACGGTCATGGACAGATGCATATGCGACAGGTAGATTGGTGAGGACGAGGTCAAGTAGGTTTTTTCCTCGTGTTGGTTCTCTCATCACCTGTCGCAGGCCCAGACTAGCAGTTATGTCCTTCAGGACTCTGCCAGCTCGGTCAGTAGTGGTTTTACACCTGAGTGGCTTGCTAGGCCATTTCAGAGGGCAGTTAAGAGTCAACCACATTGCTGTGGGTCTGGAATCACATATAGGCCAGACCAGGTAAGGATGGCAGATCTTGAGTTGGAATAAAGGACATTAGTGAAGCAGATGGGTTTTTACAACAATCCGATAGTTTCATGGTCACCATTACTGATAGTAGCTTTTTATCCCAGATTTATTTCATTAACTGAATTTAAATTCCCCAGCTGCCGTGGATGTGAACTCACGTCTCCTGATCATTAGTCCAGGCCTCTGGATTACTAGTCCAGTAACATAACCACTATGCTACCGTTCCTGTCATAGGTCATAGATCTGGATTTGGAATAAATCTGAGTTTACAAACGATACTAAACTCAGAGGTACAGGGAATTCTGAAGAAGAGAGTGAAAGTTTGTAAAAAGATCTAGCTTAAACGAATGGACAGAATGATCGCAGATGCAGTTTAATACAACAGAGTGTGAGGTATTGGACTTTGTACAAATAGCAGGTGGGAGTATTGTCTAAATGGTGAAATAGTGCAGGGGACGAATGAATTTCGGAGACATTCAAAGCTAGCTTGGGTGCAGGAAATATTCAAAAAGGCTGATGGAAATCTGGGCTTCATCAAAAAAGATCAGAATATAAAACAAAGGAAGTACTACTAAATTTATACAGAGTGCTGGGCAGGGCTCACTGGCAACGTTCCCCCCTATTTTATTTGCGTGCGCGGCCCCTTTAGGGGCTGCACAGCCCATTCACCGTTTCGCGCATGCAAGAAACTTAACATTGAAAAATCCGAGAGAGCTGCACGGCCGCACAGCTTAGAGGGAATGTTGCTCATTGGTAATAATTGTGTTTAGTTTTGGGCACCTAACCTTAGGAAGGATATATTGGCCTTGGAAGGGGTGCAACGCAGTTTCACCAGGATGATACCAGGAGGCTTAAAGGTTAAATTATGAGGACAGGTTGGATAAACTTGTTTTGTATTCCTTTAAGTCTAGACGGTTGAGGGGTGATGTAATTGAGGTATTTAAAGGCAAATGCAGAAAAATCTTTCACACAAAGAACAATGAAATTGTGAAACAGATTGCCCCAGACCACAGGTGCAAATAAACTGTTTAAAAGGGAGATAGATATGCCTGACTCTTTGCCCCATTAGTGCTGTTCCTCCTCTTTGTCCATGAAAATGGCAATAGAGGGTATGCCCAGAGAGAATGTCATACCTGCTCCTGCAAAACCCTCACTGAGGGTGGAGAGGGTAAAACTATCCCAGTGGTCTCACACTGCCAGAAGCAGTGAGAAGAGTCTAGCAGGGGGGAAATTGGGTCGCGCCCCCTTTGGGATGCTAACTTCGCTGGGGCGCTACTTTTAAATGTTAGCACCCCCATGCCCGAAATTGAATGGTAGCGCCCCAAGCATGAGGCGGGGCGCTACTGGAAGGGCTCCCCCTCCCTCTTGGGGCGCTCCCATTGAATATTGCGGCGCTACGTGCAACAGCGCTACCCGCATCGACACGTAGCACCGCGGTACTACAGGCTTCCCTCCCCTCATTAAAGGGGAGGGGCCTAGTGCAGCGCGCACCGGGGCTCTGCTGGACCACTGGGAAGTGGGTGCCGGCAAAAGAGGAGGAGGCGAGAGGGGGCAGGTGCAGGCAGGCCGCCCAAAAAAAATGGCTACCCGGCACCTGCCCTTTAATTATCGCCGCCCCGGCAGCAGACACGGCAGCCTGACCCTGTCGGACAAAGCGTCCAGCGGCAGGTCAGGGGGCGCGAGCCAAGTTTGCCGCCAGGGCGCTGCGCATGCCGATGATGTCATTGCCGGAGGCTACCGCCGCCGCTAACCTCCCGCTGAATTTCACGGGAGGTGTTAGCGGCACCGCGCCCGGGCGCTAGGTGCCTTGCGCCCCATTAGTGGAAAGCAACCGAATTTTTCCCCCTAGGTGTGTGTGGACAAAAAGCCATTGCCAAGCTGACTCTCCAAGCTCTCACACTCCTTACTTCTAGCTGTCTGACCTGATTGTGGGAGCTGCACCTCAGTCCAACTTACCCCTGTGTTGTGAGTGTGAAAGCAACAAACGTGGAGCAGCAATGCCACTGGGCCTGATTATAAATTCTGGAAATGAGAGGTCACTCGGGACCCAGCAGGTGATTGCAGGAAGGGCCAAAAAATTGCGAGGGAATTCGGGGGATGAATTTTGGGATCCACCATGTTGGGATTTGCCAATAATGCTGCAAATGGCATGGAAATTCTCCCCATCCAGTCGTTGTTCCTGTAGCGCTGATTTTGTGCCAGCAGATGGTGGTGTTGCCCGTGTAAATCTTGTTTTGAAATTGTTTTGTGTGGTCTTGCACTGCTAGCTAAAGACACTTGCGTGGTTTAACAGTGGGAACCAGTGTTATTTCTTCCACTTATTTTATGATAAATCTAATAAACTGGTAAAAAGTGAAAAAGCAGGAACTAAGTGCCACAAAGCATATTTGAAAGTTCTCTATCTGAATGCACGTAGCATTCGTAACAAAATAGACGAGTTAATGGCACAAATAACTACATATGGTTATGATATTGTGGCCATTACAGAAACATGGCTGCAGGGTGACAATGCCTGGGAATTAAACATACCAGGTTATTTAACGATCAGGAAGGACAGGCAGGAAGGAAGGGGAGGTGGGGTGGCTATGTTAATAAAGGAAGGAATCACTGTAATACAGAGTAATGATATTGGGTCAAAAAATCATGATAATGAAACAGTTTGGGTGGAGATAAGGAATAATAAGGGGAAAAAAACATTAGTGGGCGTAGTCTATAGGCCTCCGAACAGTTGCAACTCTATTGGACGGAGTATCAATCAGGAAATAGTTGAGGCATGTAATAAGGGAACATCTATAATTATGGGGGATTTTAACTATCATATTAATTGGACAAATCAAATGGGGCAGGGCTGCCTTGAGGATGAGTTCATTGAGTGTATTAGGGATGGGTTTCTTGAGCAGTATGTAACTGAACCGACCAGGGGGCAAGCAACCTTAGATCTGGTCCTGTGTAACGAGACAGGATTAATTAAAAATGTCCTAGTAAAGGATCCCCTTGGAATGAGTGACCATAACATGGTTGAATTCCATATTCAATTAGAGGGTGAGAAGGTTGGATCTCAAACAAGCGTGCTAAGCTTGAATAAAGGAGACTATGAAGGTATGCGAGCGGAATTGAGTAGAGTGGATTGGGAAAATAGATTAAAGGGTAAGACGACACATGATCAGTGGTGTACATTCAAGGAGTTATTTTACAACTTCCAAAAAAAATATATTCCACTGAAAAGAAAAGGGTGTAAAAGAAAGGACAGTCATCCGTGGCTAAGTAAAGAAATTAAGGATAGTATTCGACTAAAAACAAGGGCATATAAGGTAGCGAAATCTAGTGGGAGGACAGAGGATTGGGAAAACTTTAAAAGGCAGCAAAAAATAACAAAAAGATTGATTAAGAAAGGGAAGATAGATTATGAAAGTAAATTAGCAAAAAATATAAAAACAGATAGTAAGAGTTTTTATAGTTATATAAAAAGAAAAAGGGTGGCTAAAGTAAATGTTGGTCCCTTAGAGGATGAGACCGGGAAATTAATGGTGGGAAATATGGAGATGGCAAAAACACTGAATGAATATTTTGTATCAGTCTTTACAGTAGAGGACACTAAGAATATCCCAACACTGGACAAACAGGGGGCTATAGGGGGAGAGGAGCTAAACACGATCAAAATCACTAAGGAAGTGGTACTCGGTAAAATAATGGGACTCAAGGCGGATAAATCACCTGGACCTGATGGCTTACATCCTAGAGTCTTGAAGGAAGTGGCGGTAGGGATTGTAGATGCATTGGTAATAATTTTTCAAAACTCCCTGGATTCCGCTAAGGTCCCGGCAGACTGGAAAACTGCTAATGTAACACCCTTATTTAAAAAGGGCAGTAGACAGAAGGCTGGTAACTATAGACCGGTTAGCCTAACATCTGTGGTAGGTAAAATTTTGGAGTCCATTATTAAGGAAACAGTAACAGGACATTTGGATAATCATAATTTAATAGGACAAAGTCAGCATGGTTTTACGAAGGGGAAGTCATGTTTGACAAATTTGCTGGAGTTCTTTGAGGAAGTAACATATAGAGTGGATAAAGGGGAACCAGTGGACGTAGTGTATTTAGACTTCCAAAAGGCATTTGACAAGGTGCCACACAAAAGGTTATTGCTTAAGGTAAAAAATCACGGGATTGGGGGTAATATTCTGGCATGGATAGAGGATTGGCTATCTAACAGAAAGCAAAGAGTTGGGATAAATGGTTCATTCTCAGACTGGCAATCAGTAACTAGTGGTGTTCCACAGGGGTCAGTGCTGGGTCCCCAACTCTTCACAATCTATATTAACGATTTGGAGGAAGGGACCAAGTGTAACATATCAAAATTTGCAGATGATACAAAGATGGGAGGGAAAGTAGTGAGTGAGGAGGACATAAAAAACCTGCAAGGGGACATAGACAGGCTAAGTAAGTGGGCAGAGATTTGGCAGATGGAATACAACACTGGAAAGTGTGAGGTGATGCACTTTGGCAGGAAAAATCCTAGAGCAATTTATTATCTTAATGGCAAGAAACTGGAGAGTACTGAAGTGCAAAGGGATCTGGGGGTCCTGGTGCACGAAACTCAAAAGGTTAGTATGCAGGTGCAGCAAGTGATTAAGAAGGCAAATGGAATGTTGGCTTTCATTGCTAGGGGGATAGAATATAAAAATAGGGAGGTATTGCTTCAGTTGTACAAGGTATTGGTGAGACCGCACCTGGAATACTGCATACAGTTTTGGTGTCCTTACTTAAGGAAAGACATCCTTGCTCTCGAGGCAGTGCAAAAAAGGTTCACTCGGTTAATCCCGGGGATGAGGGGGTGGTCATATGAGGAGAGGTTGGGTAGATTGGGACTCTACTCATTGGAGTTCAGAAGAATGAGAGGCGATCTTATTGAAACATATAAGATTGTGAAGGGGTTGGATCGGGTGGATGCGGGGAGGATGTTCCCGATGACGGGTGAGACGAGAACTAGGGGACATAGTCTTAGAATAAGGGGCTGCTCTTTCAAAACTGAGATGAGGAGGAACTACTTCACTCAGAGGGTGGTAGGTCCATGGAATATGCTGCCACAAAAAGCTGTAGAAGCTACAACATTAATTAAATTTAAAACAGAAATAGACAGTTTCCTAGAAGTAAAGGGCATTAAGGGTTACGGGGAGCGGGCAGGAATTTGGACATGAGTCTAGGTTCGGATCGGTCATGGCCCTGTGGGTAGTGGAGCGGGCCCAGGGACTGTGTAGCCTGATTCTGCTCCTATTTCGTGTGTGCAATTCTGTTAGATGCAGGAGATGGTTCTGTGATAGATAGTAGATTGGCGGTTAGGATCAGATCAGCCATGATCTTATTGAATGGCGGAGCAGGCTCGAGGGGCCGATTGGCCTACTCCTGCTCCTATTTCTTATGTTCTTATGTTCTTATGTTCTTATAATATACCAAAAATAGAAATATGTTTAAAAATGTTAACACTGTGTACCATATATGTAGCTAAACTCTGACTATACTTACACTAGTACAGATTTATAATAGTTCATATAATTACAGTGGCATGAGGGCAGAACTGGCTAAAGTGGACTGGAAAAATAAATTAAAGGGTAAGACAGTTGAAATAGCAGTGGCGGACATTTAAGGAGATATTTTATAACTCTCAACAAAAATATATTCCTTTGAGAAAGAAAGATTTTAAGAGAAGGGAGCACCATCCGTGGCTAACTAAGGAAGTAAAGGATGGTATCAAATTGAAAACGAAGGCATACAATGTTGACGAGATTGGTGGGAGACCAGAGGATTGGGAAATTTTTTAAACCAGCAAAGGATGACTAAAAAAATAATAAAGAGAGAGAAGATGAATTATGAGAGTAAACTGGCAAGAAACATTAAAATAGATAGTAAGAGCTTCTACAGGTATATAAAAAGGAAGAGGGTAGCTAAAGTAAATGTTGGTCCCTTAGAGGATGAGACTGGGGAATTAATAATGGGGAATGGGGAAATGGCAGAGACTCTGAACAAATATTTTGTATCTGTCTTCATGGTAGAAGACACTAACAACATCCCAATAATGGATAATCAAGGGGCCACAGGGAGGGGGAAACTAAAGACAATCACTATCACTAAGGAAATAAATGAGAAGTCGCACAACACCAGGTTATAGTCCAACAGTTTTATTTGAAATCACGAGCTTTCGGAGCGCTGCTCCTTCGTCAGGTAAAGTGAGGGAATACAAATCAGCAAAGCATATATAGACAGAGAACAATGTGTTTCTGACTGCCCTCCATCACACCTCGGCAGAGATACAATCAGTCAGATGTGATTTCCAGTTTTTAAAAAAAGTAAAAAGCTTAACTGCAGACTGCAGCATTTGACACGTTGGACCCCCTGTGACCCTACCTCATTGACTTAGCTGTATTTTGCTGTGTCTTTGATGTAATGCATTCCTGACTGATTGTATCTCTGCCGAGGTGTGATGGAGGGCAGTCAGAAACACATTGTTCTCTGCCTATATATGCTTTGCTGATTTGTATTCCCTCACTTTACCTGACGAAGGAGCAGCGCTCCGAAAGCTCGTGATTTCAAATAAAACTGTTGGACTATAACCTGGTGTTGTGCGACTTCTCATTTTTGTCCACCCCAGTCCAACACCGGCATCTCCGCACTAAGGAAATAGTACTCGGTAAAATAATGGGACTAAAAGATGACAAATCCCCTGGACCAGATGGCCTGCATCCCAGGGTTGTAAAAGAAGTGGCTGCAGAGATAGTGGATGCATTGGTTGCAATATACCAAAATTCCCTGGACTCTGGAGAGGTCCCAGCGGATTGGAAAACCGCAAATGTAACACCCCTATTTAAGAAAGGAGGGAGACAGAAAGCAGGAAACTATAGACCAGTTAGCTTAACATCTGTCGTTGGGAAAATGCTGGAGTCCTTCATTAAGGAAGCAGTAGCAGGGTGTTAGGGAGAAATTATTTCACTCCAGTCTGTTGATAGGTAAAAGCAAAAACAGTTTATTTAATATTCAGATATCCCTGGGAGAAGCGTCACAGACCTTGCACGGCCTGGTGACCACGGCTTCTCGACCTCCCGTTGTCAATGACAACCTTTTATTGAAGAGTTGTCCAATCACATAGTTACAAAATATCACATGATTACAATTATGTCAATTCAAACTAAACAATTAATTTGTTATATTCTAAACAATTTATGTCAGTTCAAACTAAATCATTAATTCGTTATATTTCAATTCAAACTAAACAATTCTGTCGATTCAAACTAAACCATTAATTCGTTATATTCTTATCTTTGTCAGCGACAAACTAAAAGCAATTCAATGACGTATATATGCTGCTGTGAAGGGGCCCTGTTTGGTTCTCACAGTTGTTCTATTGTATTTTGGCCTTGGATGTTGCTCAGTATCACAACTCTCAACCAGGCCTTATCTTCCACCTGGGCTCGTTATTCTATTTCATACAGAAACGAGAAATTATTTATTTTAATTTAACATGAGTTCAAATTAACTCCTTCACTCACCTTCACAACATGAGTTCAAATTAACTCCTTCACTCCCCTTCACTCCCTCCTTTCGGTCCCGTACCAAATTAAAAATTCTGGTCAGGGATACCGACTTCTTTCCCGCATTTATCATCCCCGGATTATATCTGTGTTGATAAATTCGCCTCTCCCTTCTATCTATCTTTGGTGTCGGGTGTCTGTATGAAAAGAAAAGAGCTTTACATATAGATATCCTGTAGTGGCTGTTCATTGCTTGGTTCAATATTGACTACAGCAACCGGCATCATTCTGGCCATAGCTGCCTTACAACATGCATTTAAAATCATCAATGTAACACAGAATGCTATTCCAATTACAAGAATAATTATCAGTCCATGCATCAAATATGAACCCCATGATCCCCCAAACAACCATTCCCACCAGTTTGCCCCTGCGGTTTCGTGTAACTTCCGAACTTCCCTCTGTATGTGCTCAGCCAAATCAGTTATATTTTCTGAACTGTCAGGAATGTATGTACAGCACTCTGTCCCAATCAATGCACATGATCCCCCTTTTTCTGCTAGGAGGTAATCAAGTGCCATTCGGTTCTGTAGCGTCACTGTCCTTATCGCTACCATCTCGGCGTTAATGTCTATTAGAGCTTCTGCTGTATCATTCCCAACCTGTTCTAAAACCTCTGCCAACAACCGTTTCTCTTTAATAGCTCTCGCGACTCCGTATGGGGGTAGATAGATCGCGAAGTATCTTTCAGCCTCATTAATTTCTCGTTTATAACGATAGGCTGGGTGTTCCTTGAGGTTTAGGCAGTGATGTACAAAAGGTACGACATACCCCAGATAACAAGACCCCGTCCAATTGTAAGGGAGCCACGGGTAAGCTTTATGTCCACATATGAAGTAAGTGTTATTATAGGCTTCAAACCTACTCCATACGTTTTTCATCATCATGATTTTACCCTTCCATGGCCCCCCACTGGTTATGTTTGGAATTGTGCCGAGATTCCACATCCCATACGTGAAGGTTGCACCACCGTACCCACTCCTGGTCACCTTTAATTCATATTTCTGCTCGCATTTACTCCAACCCAATGTGAAGCAAATCAGAATGATGCATAATGCCCAGACCAATCCCCTTACCAGGGGCCATTCCCATTCTGTATACGGTATCCACTCTTCCTCACTCCTTATACCCGGTATTTGTTTTGTTGCGTCCATTTCTACACTGGTGAAGGGTTATAGGTCTTTAGCTGGGTCCAGTGTTTCCACCTTCCCATTCCCTTTATATCAATACAGGCACACGTGTCTCCACTGATAAGGGCTTGATAAGGACCGGACCACCTTGGGGCAAACCCCTGCTTTGCAGGCAGGACCTTAACCATTACTTTCGTTCCTGCAGAGGGAACGTTTGTTAACGCAGTCAAGTCTAAATTTTTATCCTTTTCTTCCTGTCTTTCTCTAACCTGCTGTCTCATTTCTTTTAACTGCTTGCTTAATTCAAGGACATACCGGCGGATCCTGTCCTGTAAGGGTCCTAGTTCCTCTCCTCCCGTTATAATTCCATAAGGGAGTTGCATTGCTCGCCCTGTCATTAATTCATAGGGAGATAAGCCTGTCGTTCGATTAGGGATAGCTCGTAATTTCATCAGGACTGCGGGCATTGGTAGGGGTCCCGTAAAGTCTATTTGTATCTTTTCCCAGGGACCCCTTGGTCTTGGCTGATGGGCCATCTGTATTTTTACCGGCCGTCCTGGATTGTATTGTGCACACGTTAGGCACCTCTGACAGTGTTTCGCTACATCCCTCCCTACACCTGGCCACCACCATTCTTGTTCTATTAAATGAATCATTGCCCCCCTTCCAGTGTGGTCACTGCCGTGGTGTAAGTTCAAGAGCGTTTGCCGAATGCAAACGGGGGCTATTACTTTCCCGTTTCTTCGCCAAATCCCTTCTTCATCTTCTCTGCCTCCTACACGATACCATTCCTGCTTTTCTCCAGGCGGGGTGTCTTTATGTAATTTTTGAATATCCACCTCCTCTATATTGCTTCGGATCTTCTCTTTCGGTGTGCTCAATTAATTTGTTGGTGCTGGTTAGTCATAGGCATGAGTACCCAATTGGCTTATGTATCTTACTACATAGGTTACATATATCAAATACACTATCATTATAAGTTGGAGAACTACCAGAGCGTGTGAAATAATACAAATCCAAGGGTGTGCTGATATATTAAGCCCAATATCCCACCAGTGTGAGCTGTCCTCCATGCTGTCAATTTCAATATCTATTCTCGAGTTGTCTTCCTCCAAAACATAAAAATGCTTTAGGGAGGAGTTCAGTCGCATCATGAGCTCACTGGTACCCTTAGACAACAGGGGAATGTAGTATCCGAATTGTGCCACATAATTGTGTAGCTCATACTTAAAAACGTGTTGGTTGATGGGACAGGTCCTGTTAGACCCATAAAGCATGGTAATTGCGGTAGTGGTGACACAGGAGGCACCACTAAAATCACCTCATACTGGATTCGTACTGGTTTTCCCCATGCTCTGTTACCTACAAAACACAATTATTACAGTCACAGCTAAATTCAGTCTTACAATCATTTCAAGCGACATTACAATTTAACATCTAGTCAACAAATCATGGACTTAAAAGATTCTCCAGATCTCTCTTTTACTCATATCCATCTTGTGGATAATTCTTACTAAACATGATTTCTCCTTAGCCCTCAATTGTCCCAATCCAGATTCCATGTAACTCTCCACTTCAAGTTCAATTTCAATCCCTCTAACAGGTACCAGTGTATTTAACTCCATTCTGATTGTTTCATTAATTAGATAGTTTCTCGATGGAGTATGTGTCAATGCTTTAAAGGTTGTCTCGCTCTCCTGAACCACATCAACCACCTCATGTTTTGCTGTTGTCAAGTAACTGAGCATGTCTGAGACCCGTTCTTCAGTGCAGATTCACCATACATTCCCGGATGGCAACTGCCTCACATGTAACAAATCACATTTGCACACTCATATCGGTATCTCCATATCATGCCACATGTGCCTTTCTCGGGCCTTCAGGTATCTTATCAAAAGATTGTCTGGAGGTCTTTGTTCATCTTCCTCTGCATGGTCCCGATGTCTTTGATAGTGGCCAGGCTATCAAATTCAGTTTTCTTAAAAAGTTCATTATAGGCAGGGACACAAATGTCTCCAAGAGAAAGCTATCAATTTACTATTCTTAGCTACTCTTTCCTGACTTTCACTAGAAAGTTTGGAAAACTCTCAATTGGTGGTGTAATTCTCCTGTTTCTATCTCACCCTCAATCACTTCCTTTCTCCATTTTACACATCCTATTAATTACCATTCATATCTCATTCATGAGCCCTGGAGGAACTTTACTGTCCAGTACAATATTTAAGATTGAAATCATAGATCAAATATTCTCACTTGGTCCAAGTTATTAACACTTTTTATTTATCATTATTTTAGAGGATCTTTTATTTTCCCAAAAGTAACCCAATATATAGTGCCTGAGTCCATTTTGTCATTTCAAAATTATCCCGAAATCCAAACAGCAGTACTGTTGAACTGACAGGTTTTGTCAATGTTCAATTTCATTTCTATAACTTAAACAGCTGTCAGTGGAAAGGGTTAACTCCTTTGCAGGGTTTTTTTTTTAAGAAGGCGGAGCGAAACATTGTCAGACGCACGCAATTGCGTCATTTCACGTAACTGAACACGAACAGAACAGATAAAACAAAACAAACTAGTACATGCTTGTAGAAAACCATAAATTACATCATATCTCTTATTGTCCTTCCTTCAGATGCCTTTCCAAAATACTGTAAAAACATTGAATATAACTGGAGAAAAATTAGTTTTTCACATTTAAGCAAATCAAATCAAACTGCTTTGGAAGATTTCACCATAGCAACCGCGACTCCAAGGTTAAATCTTAGACCGAAACTTAATCTTTTGTTAAACAAACTTTTTGTTCTTCTCAGTTTTACACACCAGCTTAACTTAAATTGTAGTTCAAAGTTTTTTTTTCAATTCTTGTGGCACAATCTATTGCAGCCACACATCGGGGCATTGCCTTCGCTACTGGATCCCTCTTTAACTAACCGTTGAATCAGCTCTGCTTTCCCTGCAAAGTCTGATATAAAATTCCTGTCTATCCCTGACAGTAAAGGCGAATTTCCCTTGTGATTCCTCTGCCAATGGTATGGACCAGAACCCGTTCTGTATCCAAGACTGTAAATATTTTAAAGTCTGGTTTCAGACCATTAAATATCTTATTCAATGTGGTCTACACAAATTTACACCAACCAGAATTTCACCGTGCACAATAAAAGTCTGGTTTTAATAGGTTAATTAACCTCAATAACTCCAATTCAATCCAGATCAATTTTTTTAAACTAACCAGTATCACTTGGAAAAGAAAGAAACCATAGCCACATTAACAAAGAAACAATTACCCATGCCTTGTAAACATTCAAATTCATTTTCTTCCAGGCACATTGGCAACTGTGACTTCAAGGCTGAAGCTTATCTTTGTAAAACAATTAACAAACTTAAAACAACACACGCTTGTCCATCATTCAAAACAAGTCTTCAAAGGGTTAAACAGCTTTTAGCTCTCTGTACAAAAGAGTGGGTGGAGCTAAAACAAAAATGACAGACACCTTTTTAAAGACAGACTTTCAGACAAAAGAAATACTGCAACTCCTTAATCATTCACAGTGTGGATAACTTTCACGCTTTAACACACACTTTCACTCAAACTTAGATCCCAGCATTCCTTTTAAGATTCCTTTCACTCAACAAATCTTGTGTTTTATTTGTCTCGGCACAGACATTAATAACTTCCATGTCGGTAAAACTTTAAATTTTTCTCTTTTTTTCTCTTTACATAGGTGTCTCAGCAGCTTTCCTGGCTTTCCAAATCCCTTTTTTTTTGTCTAAGCTGAGTTTTCATATTGGTTAGCCTGCAAATTAGATCTTTTCCTTCTTTATCTTTGGTTTGTCAGACGGGGCAAATCAGTTAAAGATACTGATGCTCCTGCCAGGGGTTTTTCTAACGGATCCCACCCATCTTTCCTCATTTGATCAATCAAACCCTTTTGGTCCTCGGCGTAGAGCCGACTCATGGATCCTGGCGGGCCCCAATCGGGTTCCTCGCCTTTCTCCATAATGTATTAATATCGTTACTAGCTTACCGCTCTCCGGCCCACCCTAGTAACTCGTTTTCAGAGGTCTGCCTATCATCCACCATAAGTATGGTGGCGGCCCCGACTTGGAACAATCTTGCTCACAGAGGTGAGTTTTGGGCAGCCACTTGGCCCCTTTCACATGTAGCCATTAATACATTATCACAACACGTCATACAATCCAACAGATCTCGCAACGCAACACATCAGAGAGGTCTTACAGATTCTTTGTCTGTCTCGGATTCCCAACTAACTCTGGCCGTCACGTGGGGCCCAATCGCCCTCTTAATTTCGGCTCAGCATGGGTCCTCGAGACATTTACAGTCCGAAATAACACATCAGGCTTCAAATATCTTAACTACTATTAATACGTTTGGTTAACCTTATTATTTCAATATTACAAACACCTTATGTGCTACCTAGGTTTTAATAAACTGTTTCTTACCCGTCACAGACACCAGATTCGTTGGATACTGCGTCGCCTTCACACCGCCCTGCCAAGTGACCCAATTTCTGGGTGGTCAAAGATTTGACTACTCACCCTGTTCACTGGTACAGGCGGTCTTTCAGCTCCGAAGTATCCTGCCGACTACGCCAATTGTTAGGGAGAAATTATTTCACTCCAGTCTGTTGATAGGTAAAAGCAAAAACAGTTTATTTAATATTCAGAGATCCCTGGGAGAAGCATCACAGACCTTGCACGGCCTGGTGACCACGGCTTCTCGACCTCCCGTTGTCAATGACAACCTTTTATTGAAGAGTTGTCCAATCACATAGTTACAAAATATCACATGATTACAATTATCTCAGTTCAAACTAAACAATTAATTTGTTATATTCTAAACAATTTATGTCAGTTCAAACTAAATCATTAATTCGTTATATTTCAATTCAAACTAAACAATTATGTCGATTCAAACTAAACAATTATGTCGATTCAAACTAAACCATTAATTCGTTATATTCTTATCTTTGTCAGCTACAAACTAAAAGCAATTCAATGACGTATATATGCTGCTGTGAAGGGGCCCTGTTTGGTTCTCACAGTTGTTCTATTGTATTTTGGCTTTGGATGTTGCTAAGTATCACAACTCTCAACCAGGCTTTATCTTCCCACCTGGGCTCGTTATTCTATTTCATACAGAAACGAGAAATTATTTATTTTAATTTAACATGAGTTCAAATTAACTCCTTCACTCCCCTTCACAACATGAGTTCAAATTAACTCCTTCACTCCCCTTCACTAAATTCCCTGGACTCTGGAGAGGTCCCAGCGGATTGGAAAACTGCAAATGTAGCACCCCTATTTAAGAAAGGAGGGAGACAGAAAGCAGGAAACTATAGACCAGTTAGCCTAACATCTGTCGTTGGGAAAATGCTGGAGTCCTTCATTAAGGAAGCAGTAGCAGGGCATTTGGAAAATCATAATGCAGTCAAGCAGAGTCAGCATGGTTTTATGAAAGGGAAATCATGTTTAACAAACTTGCTGGAGTTCTTTGAGGGGGTAACGAGCAGGGTGGACAAAGGTGAACAGTGGATGTGGTGTATTTGGATTTCCAGAAGGCATTCGATAAGGTGCCACATAAAAGGTTACTGCATAAGATAAGAGCTCACGGAATTGGGGGTAATATATTTGCATGGATAGAGAATTGGCTAACTAACAGATAGCAGAGTGTCGGGATAAATGGGTCGTTTTCCGGTTGGCAAACGGTAACTAGTGGGGTGCCACAAGGATTGGTGCTGGGGCCTCAACTATTTACAATCTATATTAATGACTTGGATGAAGGGACCGAGTGTAATGTAGCCAAGTTTGTGGATGATACAAAGATGGGTGGGAAAGCAAGTTGTGCAGAGGACTCAAAGAACCTGCAAAGGGATATAGACAGGCTAAGTGAGTGGGCAAACATTTGGCAGATGGAGTATAATGTGGGAAAGTGCGAGGTTATACACATTGGCAGGAAAAATAAAAAAGCAAATTATTATTTAAATGGAAGATTACAAAATGCTACAGTTCAGAGGGACCTGGGGGTCCTGGTGCATGAAACACAAAAAGTTAGCATGCTGGTACAGCAAGTAATCAAAAAGGCAAATGGAATGTTGGCCTTTATTTCAAAGGGGTTGGAGAATAAAAGCAGGGAAGTCCTGCTACAACTGTACAGGGTATTGGTGAGACCACACCTTGAGTACTGCATACAGTTTTGGTCTCCTTATTTAAGGAAGGATATACTTGCATTGGAGGCAGTTCAGAGACGATTCACTAGGTTAATTCCAGAGATGAGGGGGTGGACGTATGAGGAAAGGTTGAGCAGGTTGGGCCTATACTCATTGGAATTTAGAAGAATGAGAGGTGATCTTATTGAAACATATAAGATACTGAGGGGGCTCGACAAGGTAGATGCAGAGAGGATGTTTCCCCTCGTGGGGAAATCTAGAACGCGGGGGCACAATTTTAGAACTGAGATGAGGAGGAATTTCTTCTCTGAGGGTTGTAAATCTGTGGAATTCTCTGCCCCAGAGAGCTGTGGAGGCTGGGTCATTAAATACATTTAAGGTGGAGATAGACAAATTTTTGCAAGATAAGGGAGTGAAGGGTTATGGGGAGCAGGCGGGGAAGTGGCTTTGAGCCCAAGATCAGCCATGATCTTATTGAATGGCGGAGCAGGCTCGAGGGGCCAAGTGGCCGATTCCTGCTCCTATTTCTTATGTTCTTATAATCATAGAATTAATAGAAATATCAACAAAGGGGACCATCATTCCTGAACCAGTGCTGGTTCCACATTGCTGTTATCTACTCTACTTCTATTTCCCCACACTCTTTAATGTTTTTCTTCAAAGGTTTAATCTAATTTTCTCTTAAATGCCATTAAACATTGGGCAGACCGAAGCCATTGTCTTCAGCCCCTGCCACAAAATCCATACCCTCGCCATGAACTCCATCTCCATCCTAGGTCACTGCCTCAGGCTGAGCCAGACTGTTCGCAACCTCAGCGTCATATTTAACTCAGAGCTGAGCTTCCGATCCAATATCCTCTCCATTACAAAGACTGCCTACTTCTACCTCTGTAACATTGCCCGTCTCTATCCCTGCCTCAGCCCATCTGCTACCGAAACACTCATCCATGCCTTTGTCACCTCCAAACATACCAAACAAATGCTATTTAAATAGTCAGCCTCCTGTCTTCCACCTTCCATAAACTTCAACTTATCCAAAATGGTGATTCATCACCTCCTTGCTTTTGTATTTACTGACCATATTTAAACCCAGAATCTTAGGTTCCCTTTTTAATAGCTGTTTCCACTTGCAATCCTGTCTCTAAAGATCAGTGTATCTGTCCTTCTAGCTCTCCCTCTTGCTCCACTCCATTGAGACGTTACCATTTGAGAACATAAGAACATAAGAAATAAGAGCAGGAGGCCCATCGAGCCTGCTCCGCCATTCAATAAGATCATGACTGAACTTCTACCTCATCTCCACTTTCCTGCCCTATCCCCATATCCCTTGATTCCCTTAATGCCCAATAATCTATCGATCTCAGTCTTGAATATATATCCACAGCCCTCTTGGGTGCAGAATTCCAAAGATTCTCAACCCTCTGAGTGAAGAAATTTTTCATCAAGTCAGTTCTAAATGGCCGACCCCTTATGCTGAGACTATGCCCCCTAGTTCTAGACTCTCCAGCCAGAGGAAACAGCCTCTCAGCGTCTACCCTGTGATTCGGATACAAGGACACCCAAATCCCTCTGAATACCAACATTTACTAGTCTCTCACCTTTTAAAAAATATTCTGCTTTTCCATTCTTCTTACCAAAGTAGATAATTTCGCACTTCCCCACATTATATTCCTTCTGCATAGAATCATAGAAATTTACAGCACAGAAGGAGGCCATTCGGTCCATCTTGTCCATGCCGGCCGACAAAGAGCTATCCAGCCTAATCCCACTTTTCAGCACTAGGTCAGTAGCCCTGCAGGTTACAGCACTTCAAGTGCATATCCAAGTACTTTTCAAATGTGGTTAGGGTTTCTGCCTCTCCCACCCTTTCAGGCAGTGAGTCCAGACCCCCACCACCCTCTGGGTGAAAAAATTTCTCCTCAAATCTCCTCTAAACCTACCAATTACTTTAAATCTATGCCCCCTGGTTATCGACCCCTCTGCTAAGGGAAATAGGTCCTTCCTATCCACTCTATCTAGGCCCCTAGTAATTTTATACACCTCAATTAGGTCTCACCTCAGCCTCTTCTGTTCCAAAGAAAACAACCCCAGCCTATCCAATCTTTACTCATAGCTAAAATTCCACAGCCCTGGCAACATCCACATAAATCTCCTCTGCACCCTCTCTCGTGCAATCACATATTTCCTGTAATGTGGTGACCAGAACTGCACGCAGTACTCTAGCTGCGGCCTAACTAGTGTTTTATACAGTTCAAGCATAACCCCCCTGCTCTTATATTCTTTGCCTCAGCTAATAAAGGCAAGTATCCCGTACGCCTTCTTAACCACCTTATCTACCTGTCCTGCTACCTTCAGGGATCTGTGGACATGCACTCCAAGGTCCCTTCTGATCCTCTGCACTTCTCAGTGCCCTACCATTTCTAGTGTAGTCCCTTGTCTTGTTAGCCCTCCCCAAATGCATTACCTCACACTTCTCTGGATTGAATTCCATTTGCCACTGTTCTGCCCACCTGACCAGTCCATTAATACCTTCCTGCAGTCTACAGCTTCCTTCTTCATTATCAACCACACGGCCAATTTTTGTATCATCTGCAAACTTCTTAATCATACTTTCTACATTCAAGTCCAAATCATTGATATATACCACAAAAAGCAAAGGACCCAGTACTGAGCCCTGCAGAACCCCACTGGAAACAGCCTTCCAGTCACAAAAACACCCTTCGACCATTACCCTTTGTTTCCTGCCTCTGAGCCAATTTTGGATCCAACTTGCCAGTTTGCCTTGGATCCCATGGGCTTTTACTTTCATGACCAGTCTGCCATGTGGGACCTTATCAAAAGCCTTGCTAAAATCCATATGGACTACATCAAACGCACTACTCTCATCGACCCTCCTTGTTACCTCCTCAAAAAATTCAATCAAGTTAGTCAGACGCGATCTTCCCTTAACAAATCCATGCTGAATGTCCCTGATTAATCCGTGTCTTTCTAAATGTAGATTTATCCTGTCCCTCTGAATTTTTTCCAATAATTTTCCCACCACCGAGTTTAGGCTGACTGGCCTGTAATTACTCGGTCTATCACTTTCTCCCTTTTTGAACAATGGTACCACGTTAGCAGTCCTCCAGTACCACACCTGTAGCCAGAGAGGATTGGAAAATGATGGTGAGAGCTTCTGCTATTTCCTCTCTTACTTCTCTTAACAGTCTGGGATACATCTCATCCGGGCCTGGGGATTTATCCACTTTCAAAGATGCTAAACCCCTAAATACTTCCTCTTTCACTATGTTTATTTCATCTAATATTTCACACTCCTCCTCCCTGATTGCCATGTCTGCATCGTCCCTCTCTTTTGTGAAAACAGACTCAAAGTATTCATTAAGAACCATGCCCATGTCTGCGCCTCCACACACAGGTTACCTTTATGGTCCCTAATAGGCCCTACTCTTACTTTAGTTACCCTCTTGCTCTTAATGTATTTATAAAACATCTTTGGGTTTTCCTTAATTTTACTTGCCAATATTTTTTCATGCCCTCTCTTTGCTTTCCTAATTTCCATTTTAATTTCACCCCTGCACTTTCTATACTCCTCTAGGGTTTCTGCAGTATTGAGCCATCGGTATCTGTCATAAACTTCCCTTTTTTTCTTTATCCTTCCCTGTATGCCCCTTGACATCCAGGGAGCTCTAGATTTGTTAGTCCCACCCTTTTTCTTTAAGGGAACATACTTGCTCTGAACCCTCACTATCTCCTCCTTGAATGTCTCTCACTGCTCTGACACTGACTTACCTTCAAGTTTCTGTCTCTAGTCCACTTTGGCTAAATCACGTCTCAGCTTAGTAAAATTAGCTTTTCCCCAATTGAGAGCTTTTATTCCTGGTCTATCCTTGTCTTT
The DNA here is from genome assembly GCA_030390025.1 of Squalus acanthias. NCBI lineage: Eukaryota > Metazoa > Chordata > Chondrichthyes > Squaliformes > Squalidae > Squalus > Squalus acanthias. The sequence continues at coordinate 583,639 of CM059448.1, forward strand.
TTCCATAACTCAGCTAAATCTAACTGAATTATCATCACTACCACCAATATGCTCTCCCACTGATACCCTTTCCACTTGCCCAGCTTCATTCCCTAAAACTAGGTCCAGAACCACCCCCTCTCTTGCTGGGCTTGCTACGTACTGGCTAAAAAAGTTCTCCTGAATGCATTTTAAGAATTCTACTCCCTCTATCTAAACCTTTCACGCTAATTTTATCCCAGTTAATATTAGGGAAGTTGAAATCCCCTACTATTACTGCCCTATTTTTGCACGTCTCAGAAATTTGCCTACATATTTACTCTTCTATCTCCCTCTGACTGTTTGGGGGTCTATAGTACACTCCCAGCAGTGTCATTGCCCCTTTTTTGCTTTTCAGTTCAACCCATATGGCCTCGTTGGATGATCCTTCTAAGATATCATCCCTCCTCACAGCTGTAATTGTTTCTTTAATCAATATTGCGACCCCCCCCTCCTTTTGTATCCCCCTCTCTATCTCGTCTAAAAACCCTGTGACCAGGAATGTTGAGCTGCCATTCCTGCCTTTCTTTCAGCCATGTCTCAGTAATAGCTATGATGTCATACTCCCACGTGTCTATCTGTGCCCTCAGCTCATCTTCTTTATTCCCTCGACTCCATACATTGAAGTATATACCATTTAGCACTGCCAAAAACCCGTTGTCTATTTTCTAGCCTTTGTTTCCTCTGCCTTCCAAACTCGCTTACTAATTTTCTGCCTTCCATTTCCAGCTTTGCTTCTCTCCCTTCTGAATCTACTCTCAGGTTCCCATCCCCCTGCCAAACTAGTTTAAACCCTCCCCCACAGCACGAGCAAACCCCCCCACCCCCCACGAGGATATTTGCCCCGGTCTTGTTGAGGTACAACCTGTCCAGCTTGTACAGGTCCCACCTCCCCCAGAAATGCCTCATCCCTCTTTCTACCTATGTCATTGGTACCAATATGGACAACGACCTCTGGCTGTTCACCCTCTCCCCTCAGAATGTCCTGCTTCCGCTCAGTGACATTCTTGACCCTGGCACCAGCGAGGCAACATACCATCCTGGAGTCACGTCTGCTCCCCTAACTACTGAATCCCCTATCACTATTGCTCTTCCACGCTTCTTCCTCCCCCCCCCCCCCCCGCCCGTGCAGCTGAGCCACCCGTGGTGCCGTGGACTTGGCTTTGGCTGCACTCCTCAGAGGAACCATCGCCCCCACCAGTATTCAAAGCTGAAAACCGGTTACCAAGCGAGATGCACTCAGGGGATTCCTGCCCTACCTGCCTGGTCCTCCTCTCTGTCTGGCGGTCACCCATACCCTCTCTGCCTGCACACTCTTAAGCTGCGGGGTGACCACCTCCTGAAACGTGCTATCCACAAAGTTCTCAGCCTCGCGGATATACTGCAGTGACTCCAGCTGCCGCTCAAACTCTGAAACCCGGAGCTCGAGCTGCTGTAGCTGGCGACACTTCCCGCACACGTGGTCATCCACGACTTCCCACATGTCACAGGAAGCGCATTCCACGGGGCTGAGCTGCCCTGACATGCCTTTACTTTATAGACTATTAACTAGAAACACTTACCAGCTACTCACCAATCAGCTCCTTCCCTGGTCCCGATGTCCCTTTTTAATTCTGACGTCACTCTTTCAAATTCTGCCTTTGTTGAGTTGCTCCTGCTGTGGTCCGCTGCCTCCGCTCTCTGGCCTTCCTCTGCCACGCTGTTTATTTGCTCCGCCTCCACTCGGGTCCGCTGCCTTCACTCTCTTCTTACCCAATCACTTAACCAGTCTATATCCCTTTGCAGGCTCTTTGCATCCTCCTCACAGCTTACTTTCCCACCTAGCTTTGTATCACCAACAAACTTTACACTCGGTTTGCTCATCTAAGTCATTGATATAGATTGTAAATAGCTGAGGCCCAAGCACTGATCCTTGCGGCACTCCACTAGTTACACACTGCCATCCAGAAAATGACCCATTTATTTCTACTCTCTGTTTTATGTCCATTAACCAATTCTCTATCCATGCTAATATATTATTCAAAATCCCAAGAGCCCTAATCTTGTGTAACAACCTCTTGTGTGGTACCTTAACGAATGCCTTCTGAAAATCCAAATATACTACATCCACTGGTTTCCCCTTTTCTACCTTGCTAGTTACACCCTCTAAAAACTCTAATACAATTATCAAACACGATTTCCCTTTCATAAAACTGTGTTGATTCTGCCTAATCATATTGTGATTTTCCAAGTGCCCTGTTACCACGTCCTTAATAATGGATTCCACCATTTTCCCTACTATTGATGTTAGGCTAACTGGCCTATAGCTCCTGGTTTTCTCACTCCTTCCTACCAATCCACGGGGACCATTCTAGAATTTAGGGAATTCTGGAAGATCAAAACCAATGCATCCACTATCTCTTAAGCCACCTCTTATAGAACCCTAGGATGTCAGCTTTTAATCCCATTAATTTCTCCAGTACTTTTTTCTTTACTAATATTAATTACTTTTTTTTAATTCGTTTATGGGATGTGGGCGTCGCTGGCAAGGCCAGCATTTATTGCCCATCCTTAATTGCCCTTGAGAATGTGGTGGTGAGCCGCCTTCTTGAACCACTGCAGTCCGTGTGGTGAAGGTACTCCCACAGTGCTGTTAGGTAGGGAGTTCCAGGATTTTGACCCAGCGACGATGAAGGGTTGGCGATATACTTCTAAGTCAGGATGGTGTGTGACTTGGAGGGGAACTTGGAGGTGGTGGTGTTCCCATGCACCTGCTGCCCTTGTCCTTCTAGGTGGAAGAGGTCGCGGGTTTGGGAGGTGCTGCCGAAGAAGCCTTGGCGAGTTGCTGCAGTGCATCTTGTAGATGGTACACACTGCAGCCACGGTACGCCAGTGGTGGAGGGAGTGAATGTTTAAGGTGGTGAATGGGGTGCCAATCAAGCGGACTGCTTTGTCCTGGATGGTGTCAAGCTTCTTGAGTGTTTTTGGAGCTGCAATTGTCCAGGCAAGTGGAGAGTATTCCATCACTTTCCTTACTTGTGCCTTGTAGATGGTGGAAAGGCTTAGGGGAGTCAGGAGGTAAGACACTCGCCGCAGAATACCTAGCCTCTGACCTGCTCTTGTTGCCACAGTATTTATGTGGCTGGTCCAGTTAAGCTTCTGGACAATGGTGACCCCCCAGGATGTTGATGGTGGGGGATTTGGCGATGGTAATGCCGTTGAATGTCAAGGGGCGGTGGTTAGACGCTCGCTTGTTGGAAATAGTCATTGCCTGGCACTTGTGTGGCACGAATGTTACCTGCCACTTATCAGCTCAAGCCTGAACGTCGTCCAGGTCTTGTTGCATGCGGGCATGGACTGCTTCATTATCTGAGAAGTTGCGAATGGCGCTGAACACTGTGCAGTCATCAGTGAACATCGCTATTTCTGACCTTATGTTGGAGGGAAGGTCATTGATGAAGCAGCTGAAGATGGTTGGGCCTAGGACACTGACCTGAGGAACTCCTACAGCGATGTCCTGGGGCTGTGATGATTGACCTTCAACCACCACAACCATCTTCCTTTGTGCTAGGTATGACTCCAGCCAGTGGAGCATTTTCCCCCTGATTCCCATTGACTTCAGTTTTACTAGGGCTCCTTGATGCCACACTCGGTCAAATGCTGCCCTGATGTCAAGGGCAGTCACTCTCACCTCACCTCTGGAATTCAGCTCCTTTGTCCATATTTGGAACAAGGCTGTAATGAGGTCAGGAGCTGAGTGGTCTTGGCGGAACCCAAACTGGGCATCAGTGAGCAGGTTATTGGTGAGTTTAAGTTCCTCACTTCATTAGACCCTTGGTTCCTCACAATTTCCGGTATGTTCTTTGTGTCTTCTACGGTGAAGACAGACACAAAATAACTGTTTAACGTCTCTGCCATTTCCTATTCCCCATTATAATTTCTCCTGCCTCTGCCTCTGAGTAACCCATGTTTGCTTTTGCTAATCTCTTTCTTTTTACATACTTGTAAAAGCTCTTGCAATCTGTTTTTATATTTCTTGCTAGTTTACTATTTTCTCCTATTTATCAATTTCTTGGTCATCCTTTGCTGATTTTTAAAACCCTCCCAATCCTCAGGTTTACTACTGTTGTTGGCAACATTATAAGTCTCTTCTTTTAATCTAATACTATCCTTAACTTCTCTAGTTAGCCATGGCTGTACCACTTTTCCAGTGGCATTTTTATTCCTCTGGGGAATGAATATTCCTTGAGAATTATGAATTATTTCTTTAAATGTTTGCCATTGCTTATCTACAGTCATATCTTTTAATCTAATTTCCCAATGTACCTTAGCCAACTCGCCCCTCATACCTCCGTAATTGGCTTTGTTTAAATTTAAGACCCTAGTTTCGTACTTAACCACATCACTCTCAAACTTAATATGAAACTATCATATTATGATCACTCGTCTCCAGAAGATCCTTTATTATAAGATTACTAATTAACCCTGTCTCATTACACAATACTAGATTAAAATAACCTGTTGGTTCCTCAAAACATTATTCTAGAAAACTGTCTCGAATGCATTCCATGAACTCATCCTCCAAGCTACATTTGCCAATTTGGTTTGCCCAGTCTATATGAAGATTAAAGTCCCCAACGATTATTGCATTACCCTTGTTACATGCTCCTCTAATTTCCTGATTTAAACTCTGTCCAACACTATGATTACTGTTAGGAGGCCTATAAAATGATCCCACCAGTGTTTTCTGCCCTTTGTTATTTCTTAGCTCCACCCATACTTATTCTACATCCTGATTTTCTGGGCTAAGATCCTTTCTCCCTACTGCCTTTATCTCATCCTTTATTATCAAAGCTACCCCAGCTTCTTTTCCATTTTGCCAATCTTTTCTAAAAGTCATAGGATATATGGCACAGAAACAGGCCATTCGGCCCAACCAGTCCATGCCGGCGTTTATGCTCCACATGAGCCTCCTCCTGTCTTTCCTCATCTAAATCTATCAGCATAACCCTCTATTCCCTTCTCCCTCATATGCTTGTCTAGCCTCCACTTAAATGCATCTATACTATTCATTTCAACCACTCCCTGTGGTAGCGAGTTCCACATTCTCACCACTCTCTGGGTAAAGAAGTTTCTTCTGAATTCCCTATTGGATTTCTTGGTGACTATCTTATATTGATGGCCTCTAGTTATGCTCTTCCCCACAAGTGGAAACATTCTCTCTGTAGCCACTCTATCAAAACCTTTCATAATTTTAAAGACCTCTGTTAGGTCACCCCTCAGTCTTTTTTCAAGAGAAGAGAGACCCAGCCTGTTCATCCTATCCTGATATATGTACCCTAGAATATTTAGTTCCCAACCTTGGTCACCCTGTAACCACATCTTAGTAATGGCTACTAGATCAAACCCATTTATCTCTATTTGTGCCGTTAATTCATTTATCTTGTCATGCATGCTTCATGCATTCAGATATAGCACCTTTAATTTTAACATTTTACTATTTTTCCCTGATGTGACCTTAGTTGGTAATGTCCTATTACCGTTATTAAACTCTATCCCTTCCTGACACACTCTGCTTGGTTTTAACCAAATTGCTCTACAGCCTTGACGTTTCTCTTCAAACTTATAAATTTACCCTAACCTGAACCCTCCTTCCCCCATATTATTTTAAAGCCCTATCTACCGCCCTAGATATTCGATTCGCCAGGGCAGCCTGGTTTAAGTGGAGTCCGACCCAACAGAACAGCTCCCTCTTTCCCCAGTAGTGGTGCCAGTGCCCCATGAATTGAAACCACTTTCTCCCACACCACTCTTTCAGACACACATTTAAACCTCTAATCTGTTTGTCCCTATGCCAATTTGCACGTGGCTCAGGTAACAATCCAGAGATTATTTCCTTTGAGGTTCTGCATTTTAATTTGTACCCTAGCTCCTCAAACTCTCTCAGCACAACCTCATTCCTAGTTCTACCTATGTTGTTGGTTCCCACATGGACCACAACAACTGAATCCTCCCCCTCCTTCTCCAAGTTCTTCTGCAGCCACGAGTTGATGTCCTTAAACCTGTCACCGGGCAGGCAACATAGTCTTCGGAACGCCCGGTCATGGCTGCAGAGAACAGTATCTATCCCCCGACTATACTATCCCCTACCACTACCACATTCCTTTTCGCTCCCCCCCACTTGAGTGACATCCTGTACCACGGTGCCGTGGTCCATTTTCCCATCCTCACTGCAGTCTATGTTCTCATCCACATCGGTAGCAAGTATCTCGTACCTGTTGGACAATGGTAAAGGCAGAGGCTCCTCCACCACTGCTTCTGTAGTCCCCTTACCTGCCTGAGTTGCAGTCACACCCTCCTGTTCCTGACTGCTAACCAAATCTAAACCACTACCTAACCTAAGGGGTGTGACTGACTCATGGGTCAAAATGTCCAGGTAACTCTCCCCATCCATGATGCATCGCAATGTCTGCACCTCGGAATCCAGCTCAACAACTCTGAGCCGAAGTTCCTCGAATTGTAGACACTTACTGCAGATGTGGTTGCCTGGGATCGCGATGCTGTCCACAAACTCCCGCATTCTGCAGATACAGCACACCTTCTACACTCCCATCTCTATCTAACACTGTTTTATATATTTAATTAATTAAAGTTTTATGTAGTTAATTCACTTGGTTTATTTTTAGTTTTTTTTTAAACTAATTAACTAGTTTAAATTATGAATTTAATAACATTAGTTATAGGTTCCTAGTTTTAAATACTTGCTGTCTCAAGCTTATACAAACCACTATAAGTATTAAAAGCAAAAAGGAGCGCCTCCTTCCCCCTCTGCACCGAATTCCCATTCTCACCAAATTCTCAACTTCCCATGTTTACGATGCACTCGATTCACGTTGCGATCTGTGGTTACACTCTATGCCTTGGGGTGTATTCTCAGCCAAGGCTTCTTCGGCAGCACCCCCCCAAACCCGCAACCTCTACCACCTAGAAGGATAAGGGCAGCAGGCGCATGGGAACACCACCACCTCCAAGTTCCCCTCCAAGTCACACACCATCCTGACTTGGAAGTATATCGCCGTTCCTTCACCATTGCTGGGTCAAATTCCTGGAACATAAGAACATAGAAATAGGAGCAGGAGTAGGCCATTTGGTCCTTCGAGCCTGCTCCGCCATTCAATAAGATCGTGGCTGATCTTCTACCTCATCTCCACTTTCCTGAACTATCCCCACATCCCTTGATTCCCTTAATATTAATAAATCTATCGATCTCTATCTTGAATATGCTCAATGACTGAGCCTCCACAGCCCTCGGGGGTAGAGAATTCCGAAGATTCATCACCCTCTGAGTGAAGAAATTTCTCCTCATCTCAGTCCTAAATGGCCAACCCCTTATTCTGTGACTGTGACCCCTAGTTCTAGACTCCCCAGTCGGAGGAAAGATCCTCTCTGCATCTACCCTGTCAAGCCTTGTAAGAATTTTGTATGTTTCAATGAGATCACCTCTCATTCTTCTAAACTCTAGAGAATATAGGCCTAGTCTACTCAATCTGTCCTCATAGGACAATCTCCCCATCCCAGGAACCAGTCTGGTGAACCTTCGTTGCACTCCCTCTATGGCAAGTATATCCTTCCTTAGGTAAGGAGACCAAAACTGTACACAATACTCCAGGCGTAGTCTCACCAGGGCCCTATATAATTGCAGTAACTCCCTCCCTAACAGCACTGAAGGGAGTACCTTCACCACACGGACTGCAGCAGTTCAAGGCGGCAGCTCACCACCACATTCTCGAGGGCAACTAGGGATGGGTAATAAATGCTGGCCTTGACAGCGATGCCCACATCCCATGAACGAATTTTAAAAAGTCTCCTTTTTCCAACAGGTACTACTTCACTTTGATCTACGTTGAACAGCATTTGCTACATATTTGGCCCCTAATCTTTCTACTGTATATCTTTCTTAGAGATTGCTATGCCTCATTTGGTGTGTAGGTAAATGTGACAGAAATGGGTAAAAAGGATGGATGACATAAGAATCCAAGCTAGGGATGAGTAGTAATAATCACTAGGTACAATCTGTGTACCTATGTACATAGTGAATATTGTGTTTAAATGCTGCCACATCTCTCAGGAATCAATTGAATTTATTAATTTTTCTCCTATGGACAGCTTGAGATATTTGGGCGTTACCTGGATAGCGACGAACTGGATAGAATCCCTGAACCACGAAGAGCTGACATGTGCAGAAAGCTAGCTGAAGCAGTCCAGAAAGGGGTGGAGGCACGATACAGAGTCCATCTCTCACCAAGAGTGTTCTCATCAGACACTCACACTCTCTGAAACATCCTACTCAGATAGTGGGTTGCACTGTGTATGTCCTGAAATCGCTAATTGTAATTTGTCTGTTCAAAATAGCCCTATCTGCTAATCCAAAGGATATTGAGGAAAGGCTGTGTAAATGGTGTTGAAGTTCAGATCAGTCATGATCTAATTGAATGACAGAACAGGCTCGAAGGGCTGAGTGACCTACTCCTGTTCTTGTTCCAGGATAATGACCCAGCAACAATGAAGATTTGACGATTGTAGGTCCGAGCCATGGTGTGTAACTTGGAGATGACGGTGTTAGCATATTGCTTGCGTGCCTCGCCTAAGCAAACAGGTGATCTCCAAGTGGGGAAATGAGTAAAACAAGAACCTTGGTCATCATGTTAAATTGTTTGAATTTAGAACTATCAGGGTGGAATTTCCGCAGGGGTCACTGGTCTCTTGTAACTTTAGCGGAAACCCAGAGCAACGGTGTAAATATCTGGTCATGACTTTTTTGGGGTTTTGGCCAATTTCCTGCCGCATTTATGGAGGAAGATCATAAGAGATCTTGTGGAAATTCCTGATATTCTGGATGTACAAAAATGATTGAGGTGAGATCAATCCTGCCCAGCGAGGGAACTTGTTGGATATTGGTGAGCGAATTAATAAATGTTTAATGTGCAGCAAAAAGCTACTAGGCCCAACTAACCTCAAACTGCAAATACCTGCTTTCCTTCTGCAGAAATGCATTTAATCTCCCTTTGAATAAATAAATGTCATTTAGCCTTTAGGTACCTGCTTGATCTCGTGTTTGAACCATTTGTCTGTTTGCACAAAAAAACCATTTGAAAAAGTTCAGTTGGCCCAAGTTTTCAATAGTGGAGCATGCACTGTGCAATTTGAAACTTCCATCTTTTGCTCTCACTGTATTGAATTAGTGTAACCCAGCACTAATTATCCAGTCCCATGATTCTAAAATAATACAGTACAGAAGGAGGCCACATCAAGTCTGTGCCGGCTCTTTGAAAGTGCTATTAGTCCCACTCCCCTGCTCTTTCCCCACAGCTCAGCATTTTCTCCATTACCATTTTTCTTTAAACTTAAATAAATCCACTAAGTTCCTCCCCTTGACTTCTTTTTAGGTTCCCTTGTACTGCTGGTATTTGTCCTTCACTGTAAAAATGGATACAAAGTTCTCATTTAACAAGTCATAGTCATAACGGCACAGAAGGAGGCCATTCGGCCCATCAAGTCCGTGCCGGCTCTCTGTAGAGCAATCCAGTCAGGCCCATTTCCCCGCTCTATCCCCGTAACCCTGCAAGTTTATTTCCCTCAAGTGCCTATCCAGTCTCCCCTTGAAAACATTGTGTGTCTCCGCTTCTACCACTTCCATCGGCAGCGAGTTCCAGGTCCTCACCACTCGCTGCATAAAAAAGTTTTTCCTCACATCCCCCCTGTATCTCTTGCCCAAAACCTTAAATCTGTGTCCCCCTAGTCCTTATACCATCAACTAGTCGGAACAGCCTTACCCCGTCTAGCCTATCCAAACCCGTCATAACCTTGTACACCTCTATCAAATCACCCCTCAACCTCCTTTGCTCTAATGAAAACAAATCCAGCTTCTCCAACCTGTCCTTGTAGCTAAGATCCCCCATCCCCAGAACCGTTCTGGTAAATCTCCTCTGCACGCTCTCAAGGGCCTTCACATCCTTCCTAAAGTGTGGTGACCAGAACTGGATGCAATACTCTAGTTGTGGCCTAACCAGCGCTTTATAAAGGTTCAGCATAACTTCTCTACTTTTGTACTCAATACCTCTATTTATGAAGCCCAAGATCCCATATGCAGTCTACCATTTTGTTATTGGGTCTGGCACAATCTTCCATTCCTCTTTAGATATGGGGCTGGTGCCAAAGGACTGGAGGATTGCAAATGTTACACCCTGTTTAAAAAAAGAGAAAGGGGTAAACCTGACAATTACAGGCCAGTCAGCCTAACATTGGTTGTGGGGAAACTTTAAGGGACAATAATTATGTCATTCGGAAAATTATGTGCTAATACAAGAAAGTCAGCACGGATTTGTTGAAGGCAAATTGTGTTTGACTAACTTGATTGAGTTCTTTTATGAACTAACGGAGAGGGTTAATGACAGTAGTACGGCTGATGTGCATATGCACTTTCAAAGGCATTTGACAAAGTACCACATAATAGGTTTGTAAGCAGAATTAAAGTCCATGGGGTTAAAGGGACAGCCACAGCATAGATACAAAATTGGCTAAGGGACAGAAAGCAGAGAGTAGTGAACGGTTGTTATTCAGACTGGAGGGAAGTTACAGTGGTGTTCCCCAGGGGTCGGTATTAGGACTAGCCTTTTTGATATATATTAATGAGCTAGACTTAGCTATGCAGGGCATAATTTCAAAGTTTGCAGAGGACACGAAACTCGGAAATGTAGTAAACAATGATAGTAACAGACTTCAGGAGGACATAGAAATGGGCAGATACATGGCAGATGGAACTTAATACAAAGTAATATAAAGAGAACAATCCCAGCTTCTCCAGTCTCCACATAATTGAAGTCCCTCATCCCTGGTACCATTCTAGTAAATCTCTTCAGCACCCTCTCCAAGGCCTTGACATCCTTCCTAAAATGTGGTGCCCAGAATTGAACACAATACTCCAGCTGAGGCCTAACCAGTGTTTTATAAAGGTTTAGTATAACTTCCTTGATTTCGTAATCTATGCCTCTATCAATGAAGCCATATCCATTTTTAACAGCCTTCTCAACTTGTCCTGCCACCTTCAAAGATTTGTGTACATACACCCCAGGTCTATTATTGAGACAGTAACAGAACATTTAGATAAACATAATTTAATAGGACAAAGTCAGCATAGCTTTATGAAGGGGAAGTCATGTCTGACAAATTTGCTTGAGTTCTTTGAGGACATAACGTACAGGGTGGATAAAGGGGAACCAATGGACGTAGTGTATTTAGACTTCCAGAAGGCATTCGACAAGGTGCCACATAAAAGATTATTGCTCAAGATAAAAAATCACTGGATTGGGGGGGAATATTCTGGCATGGGTGGAGGATTGGTTATCTAACAGGAAGCAGAGAGTTGGGATAAATGGTTCATTCTCGGACTGGCAACCAGTAGCCAGTGGTGTTCCACAGGGGTCGGTGCTGGGTCCCCAACTCTTTACAATCTATATTAACGATTTGGAGGAGGGGACCGAGTGTAACATATCAAAGTTTGCAGAGGATACAAAGATGGGAGGGAAAGTAGAAAGTGAGGAGGACATAAAAAACCTACAAGGGGATATAGACAAGCTGGGTGAGTGGGCGGAGATTTTGCAGATGCAATACAATATTGGAAAATGTGAGGTTATGCACTTTGGCAGGAAAAATCAGAGAGCAAGTTATTATCTTAATGGCGAGAAACTGGAAAGTACTGCAGTACAAAGGGATCTGGGGGTCCTAGTGCAAGAAAATCAAAAAGTTAGTATGCAGGTGCAGCAGGTGATCAAGAAGGCCAATGGAATGTTGGCTTTTATTGCTAGGGGGATAGATTATAAAAACAGGGAGGTATTGCTGCAGTTATATAAGGTATTGGTGAGACCGCATCTGGAATACTGCATACAGTTTTGGTGTCCATACTTAAGAAAAGACATACTTGCTCTCGAGGAATATTGTGTGCAGTTCTGGTCACCTCACTATAGGAAGGACGTGGAAGCATTGGAAAGAGTGCAAAGGAGATTTACCCGGATGCTGCCTGGTTTGGGGGGGAGGTCTTATGAGGAAAGATTGAGGGAGTTGGGGCTTTTCTCTTTAGAGCGGAGGAGGATGAGAGGCGACTTAATAGAGGTTTATAAGATGATGAGGGGGATAGAGTGGATGTTCAGAGACTATTTCCTCGGGTAGAGGCAGCTGTTACAAGGGGGCATAACTATAAGGTGCATGGGGGGAGATATAGAAGGGATGTCCGAGGTAGATTCTTTACTCAGAGAGTGGTTGGGGTGTGGAATGGACTGCCTGCTGTGATAGTGGAGTCGGACACTTTAGGAACTTTCAACCGGTTATTGGATAAGCACATGGAGCACACCAGAGTGATAGGGAGTGTGATAGCTTGATCTTGGTCTCGGACAATGCTCGGCACAACATCGAGGGCCGAAGGGCCTGTACTGTGCTGTACTGTTCTATGTGGCAGTACAAAGAAGGTTCACTCGGTTAATCCCCGGGATGAGGGGGTGGACATATGAGGAGAGGTTGAGTAGATTGGGACTCTACTCATTGGAATTCAGAAGAATGAGAGGCGATCTTATTGAAACATATAAGATTGTGAAGGGGCTTGATCGGGTGGATGCGGTAAGGATGTTCCCAAGGATGGGTGAAACTAGAACTAGGGGGCATAATCTTAGAATAAGGGGCTGCTCTTTCAAAACTGAGATGAGGAGAAACTTCTTCACTCAGAGGGTAGTAGGTCTGTGGAATTTGCTGCCCCAGGAAGCTGTGGAAGCTACATCATTAAATAAATTTAAAACAGAATTATACAGTTTCCTAGAAGTAAAGGGAATTAGGGGTTACGGGGAGCGGGCAGGAAATTGGACATGAGGCCCTGTGGGTGGCGTAGCGGGCCCAGGGGCTGAGTGGCCGGGTCCTGCTCCTACTTCTTGTGTTCTTTAGATTTGAGGTGAGGATCAGATCAGCCATGATCTTATTGAATGGTGGAGCAGGCTCGAAGGGCTGATTGGCCTACTCCTGCTCCTGTTTATGTCTCTGTTCCTGCACACCCTTTAAAATTGCACCATTTAGTTTATATTGTCACTCCTCATTCTTCCTACCAAAATGGAGAGGCGCAATTGGACAGGATGCAGAAGAGATTTACTAGAATGGTACCAGGGCTGAGGGACTTCAATTATGTGGAGACTGAAGAAGCTGGGATTGTTCTCTTTAAAACAGAAAAGGTTAAGAGGAGATTTGGATAGGTGTTCAAAATTATGAACAGTTTTGATGAGAAACTGTTTCCAGTGTCAGTAACCAAAGGGCACAGATTTAAGGTAGAGATGAGGTAAGGAGAAATCTTCTCTGCTAGTTATGATCTGGAATACACAGCCTGGAAGAGTGGTGGAAGCAGATTCAATAGAAACTTTCAAATTGGAATTGGAGAAATACTTGAAAAAGGAAAAATTTCTTGGGGAAAGAGCAGGGGAGTGGCACTAATTGGATAGCTCTTTCAAGATTGGGTTGGGTAAAATTGGAGATGGTGGTGTTCCTAAGCACCTGCTGCCCTTGTCCTTCTCGGTGGTAGAGGTCACAGATTTGGGAGGTGCTGTTGAAGCCAGAGTTGCTGGATGGTGTCAAGCTTCTCTAGTTTTGTTGGAGCTGCACATCTAGGCAAGTGGAGAGTATTCCATCACACTCCTAACATGTGCAGTGTAAGTGGTGGAATGGTTTGGTGAAAGATCAATTAAGTTCCTGGTCAATGGTGACCCAACCCACCCCAGGATGTTGGTGGGGGGATTTTGACAATCAGAATGCCATTTAACATCCAAAAATCAAGAGTAGACTCAGATTGTCATTGCCTAGCACAAATGTTAGTGGCCACCAATATTTTTTTTTTGCAGTTGCCATGGCCCATTCAAGTCTTCACACGCATGGTTTCTCATTTAAAAGCCAGTGAGCAACTTGTGTGGGACCTCCAGACCATTGCACAACTGTGCAGCTTAGTGGGAACATTGCTTGCCATTTATCAGCTCAAGCCTGGATGTGGGTAGACTGCTTCATAATCTGATGACTTGTGTTGGGATCGGGAATGCATTGCCTGAAAGGGTGGAAGCAGCTCCAAAAGTAACCACTTCTACATCATTTACATGATCAGAAAGCACATTAAAAAAAGCTGAATACCTGGTTAGCAAGATCTTTCCCTTGGCCCAGCCAAATTGGTGGAAACAATGATCTGGCTTTCTTGCAACAGGCAAACTTGAGATGTCTGGCCAACTAATCCAGAGGCAAACAAGCCCATTTGAAATGCCAGTATCTTTCAGCTAGAAGACACCACTGAATTTACCTTCATTTGATGAGCTGAATATTCAAGGTACCTCCATGGCAAAACTGTTTAGTATTCACCCACCATTCTAAATTGCTATTTTTTCCAGCCTGCTCAAGATGCAGCTTTAGAGCAAGAACACCCTCAGCTTAAATCGCAAGAATGTCAAGGGGCAATTTTCATTTAACTACAGAAGTATCTGTTCAGGTCATTAACATTTTAGTGAGCACACCAGTTTTCAAATTTAGCTAACTTAAATGCCACAGAAGTAAGCCAAGACAAATAAGTACTTGCCAAAATCTTTATTATCTACAATGCTTCAGGTACTAAGTCCAGTTTGTTCATTACAAAAGCAAGATCCATACATAGTGCATTAAGAAAATTACACTGCAACAAGAAAGTGCAAATCAATGCTTAGAATCAAGTTCAACTTTCATAGCCCACCACGCAGTCGTAAGACCAAGTGCAAGGTAGATTCTTTCTGAATGTTGTAGTCAGATAGGGTGCGTCCATCTTCCAGCTGCTTGCCAGCAAAGATCAGACGCTGCTGGTCAGGTGGAATACCTTCTTTGTCCTGGATCTTGGCTTTGACATTCTCTATTGTGTCGCTTGGCTCAACTTCAAGGGTGATGGTCTTACCAGTCAAGGTCTTCACAAAGATCTGCATTCCACCACGCAGTCGCAAGACCAGTGCAAGGTAGATTCTTTCTGAATGTTGTAGTCAGATAGGGTGCGTCCATCTTCCAGCTGCTTGCCAGCAAAGATCAGACGCTGCTGGTCAGGTGGAATACCTTCTTTGTCCTGGATCTTGGCTTTGACATTCTCTATTGTGTCGCTTGGCTCAACTTCAAGGGTGATGGTCTTACCAGTCAAGGTCTTCACAAAGATCTGCATTCCACCACGCAGTCGCAAGACCAAGTGCAAGGTAGATTCTTTCTGAATGTTGTAGTCAGATAGGGTGCGTCCATCTTCCAGCTGCTTGCCAGCAAAGATCAGACGCTGCTGGTCAGGTGGAATACCTTCTTTGTCCTGGATCTTGGCTTTGACATTCTCTATTGTGTCACTTGGCTCAACTTCAAGGGTGATGGTCTTGCCAGTCAAGGTCTTCACAAAGATCTGCATTCCACCACGCAGTCGCAAGACCAAGTGCAAGGTAGATTCTTTCTGAATGTTGTAGTCAGATAGGGTGCGTCCCTCTTCCAGCTGCTTGCCAGCAAAGATCAGACGCTGCTGGTCAGGTGGAATACCTTCTTTGTCCTGGATCTTGGCTTTGACATTCTCTATTGTGTCGCTTGGCTCAACCTCAAGGGTGATGGTCTTACCAGTCAAGGTCTTCACAAAGATCTGCATTCCACCACGCAGTCGCAAGACCAGGTGCAAGGTAGATTCTTTCTGAATGTTGTAGTCAGATAGGGTGCGTCCATCTTCCAGCTGCTTGCCAGCAAAGATCAGACGCTGCTGGTCAGGTGGAATACCTTCTTTGTCCTGGATCTTGGCTTTGACATTCTCTATTGTGTCGCTTGGCTCAACTTCAAGGGTGATGGTCTTACCAGTCAAGGTCTTCACAAAGATCTGCATTCCACCACGCAGTCGCAAGACCAAGTGCAAGGTAGATTCTTTCTGAATGTTGTAGTCAGATAGGGTGCGTCCATCTTCCAGCTGCTTGCCAGCAAAGATCAGACGCTGCTGGTCAGGTGGAATACCTTCTTTGTCCTGGATCTTGGCTTTGACATTCTCTATTGTGTCGCTTGGCTCAACCTCAAGGGTGATGGTCTTACCAGTCAAGGTCTTCACAAAGATCTGCATTCCACCACGCAGTCGCAAGACCAGGTGCAAGGTAGATTCTTTCTGAATGTTGTAGTCAGATAGGGTGCGTCCATCTTCCAGCTGCTTGCCAGCAAAGATCAGACGCTGCTGGTCAGGTGGAATACCTTCTTTGTCCTGGATCTTGGCTTTGACATTCTCTATTGTGTCACTTGGCTCAACCTCAAGGGTGATGGTCTTACCAGTCAAGGTCTTCACAAAGATCTGCATTCTGAACTGTAAAGGAAACCATAACTTTAGTTGCTATTAGCCATTTCCGAATGGACAACAGAGCAGTTCAAACCAAGAGCCCGTTACACAACCAGTCACATCTCTCGGCAACGGGAAGCTTCTGGTTACCCGAGACCAGGCCGCCACCGCCGCCACTGGTCGAGTCACCGCCCGGCCCCGAGTCCGGGCCCTTCCACAACCACACTCCCCACCTGGGGTCCCCCGCCTCACCGCCCAGCCCGCTCTACGGGCCCAGTCTCGTTATCCACCCACCGCCCGGGTCCTGTATTTACTCCCAGCCCGACCCCAACCACCGTCCACTCTGAAAACACGGCCTGTGGCTGGAAACGGTCAATAAAATGGCCGCTCTCGAACGTAATGCAACGGCAATGTCCCAGGTGCCGCGGCCCGGCGCTGCCACCTTCGGCTTTCTTCACTGACCTCTGATTCCTTGCTCCGACTCTCGGCTCTGAAAACAGGGTGGCGCCGCACTCTTATTTATAGCCGGACGGCGCGTCACTCCCTCCTTGTTCCCTCCGCATTAAAAATAGTGCCGCACCAAAATAGTGCCATTATATTTTTGCTAAGTATTGGATTTTATTTTTCCTGCACCAGAGGCATATTCTGGCATATTTGGACCGCAATATCTAATTATATCCAAAAATGTACTTTTCGATTATCAGCAACTTCAATCACGGATTGATTTGTAAATGCTAAGCAGTCGGTGAAGTGACCTCTCGTAAAGTGCCCGCCCTCCTGTTTATCTAGTTTCTGATTGGCTCATGGTTGGTTATGTGGTACAATTGCTGTCAATCAAAGCTGCTCTCGGCTAATCAGCAAACGCCGCGTCTTCCACCCGTCATCGCCGCGTGATTACCCGCGTGAGCACCACGTGAGCCGGCCGTGAGTCAGCGCGCGGGGAGTGGGGGGAGGGGAGAAGAGAGACCCCGGGGGGAGAGAGAGAGAGAGACCCGGGGGGGGGGGGATGGAGAAGAGAGACCCCGGGGGGGGAGGGGAAGAAGAGAGACCCCGGGGGGGGGGGGG